>OZ059837.1:2340532-2940532 GCA_964057195.1 Orthosia cruda
AGACGTCATCGCATAGCCCCACGTGACAGCCCGCGTGACCTCTAGCCGGTCCAAGACACTGACCTCTATCATACAAGTACGCTGGACAAAACATACTATATGAAATGACAGTTGATTTTCGTGCTGATTCAAAGCGCCCCGCTCGAGGTTCTCAGGAACTAAAATTGACACATTTAGAGATAGGTCATAATTCTCAAAATTAGGTAATACTAATATATACGCCTGGAAATATTATAATATTGTAGCTAATATATCAGTTTTAGTGCTATTTTTAAGTTAAACTAATATCAAAATAGTAGATTTGGCAAGGCGTATCACTCATCTATTGTATTGACTTCTCGTAGTATGTTGGAACTAAATATCTCATATTGGTATTGGTGATGAATGTTATATGAATGCCTAATAATCAGTAATAATATGTTCAAAAGCAATGTGTACTAAATTCTGGCATCATCATCATGATCATCCACAGCCCGACTTCGCCCACTGCTAAGCACAGGCCTCTCTCTTGTACCAATCACCACGTTCCTGAGCATGAAATTAATTCTGGAATAATATCATGTTAATTATAATTTTATTAACAAATGTTTTGAAGTCAAACAATTTATTATGTGCATCTGAAACAGTGTTGAAAACTGATATAAGTCTTCACCTCGCTGGAATGCGATGTCACTCTTATTTGCACCTTAACACTTCAGAGACAGGATCTCAGCGATGAGTACGTCCGTTGTAAATGATTATCCATCTCATTTATTTATTATTATTGTGTAAATGATGTTCCCTTCACGAATCCGATGGGCGCCAACCGAGTGAATACGAACGATTGTAACTATTAACTAACTAGTGTACTTGAGCGAGGAGATATTTGCTCATACTAGTTTTAAGGATAAGTTGTTAGCCTATTTTTATTTTATTTTATTTTATTTTATTTGGGAAAACAAACAATTGTACATTAAGTCTTACATCTAAGTATACAACAAAATAAGTAAACGTACAATCCACAACGTTTCCACATATTACTAATAGTATTATTATAATTGCGTACAGCATGATACAAGTTAAATTGGGGTAATATGAAGTACATACTAAATTATTAGGTTTTCAATATTTTAACTAATTCTTTCCTAAATACAGTTTGAGATAAAGCAAATATGTCTATTGTTACAAAATGTTTGTTGTATGTTTTGACTAATCTATGGAGAGGCGCCCGTTCTCCCGCATTTGTACGATTGGTGGTCGTAGCAAAGAGCGGGTAAGCGCGCGCCTCCCGGCGTATTACAGTTCTAGGTACAACATAAAATATACTATTCACAAGTTCAGCGCAATCGAATTTGTTGTGTATAAGTCCACGGAGCATCATGGCCTGTAGTAACAGACGCCTTGAGTGTAGTGTAAGTAATTTAAACTTATGCAGTGATTCCTCATATGGCAGCCGTCCCAAATGACATTTAAACTGCAATGTTTTCAGAAACTTGCGCTGGATTCTTTCCAATGCTTGGTCATATTTCGCGTAGTAAGGGTCCCATATCATACACGCATATTCTATTTGTGGTCGTATTAAAGAATTGAAAAGATATAGGTATGTGACTGGGCGCTTGAAGTCGGATGATGACCTAATGACTAAATTGTACATTTGGTAAGCTTTAGCTATTATCTTATCAATGTGTAGATTTAGGTGAAGTTTGCTATCCAATAGTATACCCAGGTCACAAATTTGAGTATCTTTAAGTAAGAGTTCATCACAGAGACAATAATTGTAATCAAATATCTTTTTGTTTTTAGTAAAATGTATGTATTTACATTTAGAAATGCTTAATTTTAGGTTATTTTTGGTACAGTAATTAGACAATCTATTTAAGTCGTCTTGAAGAAGGTAACAATCATTGATCGATATTATTTTCTTAAAAATTTTGAGGTCATCCGCATATAATAAAAAATTACTATTTTTAAAGCAACTACCAATATCATTGATGTAAATAATGAACAACAAAGGACCCAATATTGATCCCTGCGGAACTCCAGATGTTGCCAAAAATGCGTTAGAATGGTACCCGTTACTAACTACAGTTTGAGTACGATTACTGACATAAGACTGAAACCAGCGCAGCAGATTGCCCCTGATGCCATTAAACGAAATTTTATCTAAAAGTAATTTATGATCAACTCGGTCGAAGGCTTTTTTAAAATCAGTGTAAATGGCATCAGTTTGGACCCTGTTGTCCATATTATTAAATAGGTGGTTAGTAAAAATCATCAAGTTGGTCACAGTAGATTTTTGTCTAACAAAGCCATGCTGCTGCGGTACTATATAACGTTGAACAAACGGATATAACTCGTGATGAACAATCTTTTCAAATACCTTAGCCAATGTACAAAGAAGGGAGATAGGTCTATAATTCTCTATGTTTTGCCTAGAACCACCCTTATATACCGGAACTATATTGGCCTTTTTCCAGACTGTAGGAAATATACCATTGCTAATACATTGGTTAAATATCTTAAATAATGGTTTGCTTAATGTGTTTGCTGACCATTTCAAAAAACAAGGAGGTATCCCATCAGGTCCTGGCCCTTTGTTTATATCTAGAATTTTTAATTGTTTACAAATTAATGAAAGGCTAAAGTGCAAGCTACAAAGAGATGAATCACTGTCACTGGATTGATCTGGAACTGGACACCAATCGGGTTTTAGGCTAGATGGTTCATAAACTGACTGAAAAAAGTTTGAAAATAAATTACATGTTTCAATGGGGTCATTAGCCGTGTCATCTTTATAGTGCATACGGGAAGGAATCCCAGATTTGCCTTTGCGGTTAGCAATGTATGCCCAGAAGTGTTTGACATTTTTGGGAATATCTTCCTCAACACTTTTAATATAAGTACGAAAGCATTTATTGCACTCTGATTGAAAGCGGGCTCTGTACAAGGAGAAAATTTCATAATCGGATAAGTTTTGATACCTTTTCCATTTATTCCAGGCTTTCTTTTTAGAGTTTAAAATATGTATGAGAGCTTTGGAAAACCATACAGGATAATTAGAACTTTTTGGTTTGGAAAGAGGTACTCGATTTTTGATAATCCCGTATAGATGGTCATAGAAAACTTCTACATTTTTTTCGGCTGACTCGCTATCTAATTCCATGTCCCAGTCAATTTCCTCAATATCTCTATTAACAAGGATATAGTCAGCTCTACGGAAATTATACTTGGGCGAGCAAAGAGGTTGCATGGGAATAAGCTTTAGGTTTAATGACAGAAGAGTATAAAAGGGAGGATGATGGTTATCAGCCTGAAGCAGGTCCAGCTTGGGTTTGTATACGTGGCTAATAGTATTCGAGAGTAAAAGATCCAGAGTTCGTCCATTTAAGTTAATTAAATGATTGTATTGCTGAACATTGTGAACAGTCATAAAGTTTCTTAAACGGTGACAGACTGAAGAATTGCCCATACAAATAAAAGAATTAAGACTAGGGTAAAGTTGCCAGTTGGCTGTCGGTATATTATAATCGCCAAGCAATAACAAATTTTCAATATTTACTGTGTTGATTAAGTTATCCATTAAATCAAAATGCAAATTATATACTGAAAGTGGCAAATTATTAGGCATATATACTGCACTGATGAGAGTTTGTGTCGTGGCGTTGTTACTCGGTATTGCAATAACAACTTGTTCAAAATGTTTCTCTAAGATATTTTATTACCTATCGCCTTATTTAAATCTCACTGATCTGACAATATTGCGCTATAGCTTTACTAGCACGCTATCCACTAGTTTATAGCTTGCAATCTGACTTTCACTTTTCAGTTAACCTTTACAGCAATTATTCTATTACTTAAAAATGAATCATAATAACTCTGGAACGTGCTTCCCCTTGACATAAAAAAAGCTGAGAGTAAATTTTCATTTAAGTGTAGAATCCGGAACTATTACTTATCCTCTCTCACATAGCTCGGTCTTCGTCATAGTTATTATATTTAAATTTCTGTTTCATTTAGAATAAATAATGATATGGTATTTATTATAATATTTATTAGTCTATTGTTTTAGTAATTATTTATGTATTTTATTAGTTAGATTGTTTATTAATATCTGATTTGAATTATTGTTCATTTTATTTTATTTTTGTATTCCTACCACTGGTGTGTCCTTTTTAACCCAAAGGTTGACTGGTAGAGAATGCCTTGCTGCATTAAGTCCGCCTATGTATCACCATTGTACATGAAGTTTAAATAAATAAATAAATAATAAAAATAACTGGGTTTTTTTTTTCTCTTACGTATTAAATTATTCTCACGATCGATAAAGTCCATAAAAGTATTTTTTACCGAAGGCTGTGTCACATCTCTAATATTGGTTCCATGGACTCTCACGTTAAGTCACGTTGCTATCAACGCCAAAATGGCGAAAATCAAATGTCTTCATTTTGTCATCGATAATATGAAGTCCAGCGTACTTGTATGATAGAGGTCAGTGGTCCAAGACCTGCATTGTGAGCAATAAAAGGGTCTAATGGCTCGTATCCGACACTGTGTCGTAGTCTTTTGTAGTGAAGCTATTCTGGGACATCCTTGATGGGCTTTGAGACCGTGATTTAGCTTTGGCATTTGAATAGCCTGAGCTTTTTATGTAAATATATCATATATATATATATTTACGGACTTAATTATGTAAATATTAATATTGTTTTTTGTTAAATAGTTCATAAAGGTGATAAAATAATTGGCAACACCCACTGAAGTTTACCATTTACGGACGGGGATTTTGAAAAGATGGTTTTGATTGTAACACATTAAGTATTTTCTAAGTTCATAATAATAGGTACCCATTGATTTAAACATATGTTGACAAAAAAAAAAAAAAGTTTTATTCCTGTGTTTCACTTTCTGAAAAGTACCAAATGCAGAAAAAAAACGACGGTGCCAAGTCTTTTTTCAAGATTGTGAATTAAAGCATTTTGTTTTTTTTTTACAATTTACCTCAATCAATATACGCCCGCCTAACACTCCAATCAATCGATTTTTTCTACAATGTCGCAACGGAAAGTGTGTTAGACAGCCTATAAGCTAATAAAATTGGCAGTATCCCACGAGAAACAGCAACATTTCTTGAACTTCCAGAACTCCTGTTGTACACGGGTCATTGTTTCCGACGAACTTCAGCCACACTTTTGGCCCATTCAGGAACTGATCTCCTGCGCCATGAAGGCTGGAAGTCCAATGCGGTCGTAGAGGGATTCCATCCAAAATAAATGGTCCTTACCCATGAAATTGGCGTTTTGTCGTACTGGCCACTTTGATCTCAAATATCTCCTCTTTGGTTTGGAATTCCAATTTTAAATTTATTCAGCTCATTTACTCATGCTTTTGTGTTTGGAAAACCGTAATTCATTTGATTTTCCTCTTTTGTAATTCCTTTGGTTTTTTTCTTTGCTCCAGTCAGTTTACAAAAGCAAAACTTGAAATATCTCGTTATTTACGAGTACGAGTTCCATCGTGGCAGCAGTGCTGCAGAAACGGCTCGAAGGATTAATGATGTGTATGGCGACGGTGTCCCAAAAGAAAACCCAGTGCGTTTTTTGATTCCAACGTTTTCGTTTTGGAAATTTCGACCTGCAGAACAAGCCCCGTGGACGGCCGGAGACCAAAGTTAATAACGAAGAATTGAAGACCACTGTGGATCGGAAGCGGATCCATTGCAAACCACGTCCGAGTTAGCTACAGCCTGCGGTGTTAGTGATAAAACTGTTTTAATCCACTTGAAGCAAATTGGGAAGGTGAAAAAGCTTGAAAGGTGGGTAATTGAGTGCAGCAAACCGACAACGCGCATCGACTGCTGTGTTACATTACTCAACCGGCACAATAATGAAGGGATTTTAAATCGAATCATTACCTGTGATGAAAAGTGGATCCTGTTCAATAATCAGAAACGCTCCTCGCAATGGCTGAATCCTGGCGAACCAACCAAATCCTGCCCCAAGCGAAAATTTAATCAAAAAAAATTACTTGTGAGCGTTTGGTGGACTAGTGCCAGTGTCGTTCACTACAGCTTTCTTAAATCTGATCAGACGATTACGGCGGATGTCTATTGTCAGCAACTACAAACCATGATGGAAAAGCTAGCTGCTAAACAGCCGAGGCTGATCAATCGCTCTAGGCCACTGTTGCTTCAGGACAACGCTAGACCACACACTGCACAACAGACGCTACCAAATTAGAGGCGCAACAATTGGAATGACTAAGATAACCACTGTAAACCCCGGACCTTGCTCCAACAGATTACCATTTTTATCGAAATTTGGATAACTTCTTGCAAGGGAAAAAATTCAGCTCCGATGGGGCTTTAAAGATTTTATTGATTCCTGTCCGAATGATTTTTTTAGTAAAGGGATCAATGACCTACCTATGAGATAACAAAAGTTCATAGATAGCAATGGTACATACTTTGATTAAAAAAATATGTTATATAAAAAAAATGACCGCCAATTTCATATGTAATGACCTAATAAGTCTAAAATATGTAAAGCATCGTAGGAGCCATTACATTTCGCCCTTCTACATCAAAAATGAGCCGTCACAAAACACCTAACCATTGCCTTCTCTCGCTAATTTACACCAAGGGAATCCTATGAATCGGTACAACTATTAAGTATGACAGATAGTTTACCGAAAAACAGTACACAAGTCACTAACTCCAACATTACAGTACCTAACAAAAATATTACACTCAACTTAATTAACTGTAGCAACGTTATATTATATTTTTCTTAATTATACCTCAGGCTTATTTGTTACAATTTGAAGATTATTCTGTAATACTTACCTATCATAATGTTGTAGTTAATACCTAAACTGAAATAAAAGTATATTGTAATTGTTTTTTCTTTGTAGTCATTTCTTCGGTATGAAGAACGTGTTGCACTCGAGTGCAAAGATTTTTCACCTCGTGCTCTTTTGTTCCCTCGCTAACGCTCAGGATTAAAATTTTTAGAATCCTTCGCTTGCTTGGTCATCAAAATTTAAGCGCGGTTAAAAAGCAACTTTGCACTCTTGTATAACAAATAACTATTATTTCGGGTTGTGAAAAATATTTTATGCAATAAAGTAGCTTCCATTGTGATTCTGCTATTGATTCGAACATATACAACATTCTTTATGAGCCCAACAAACTGTTTTGTTCATTTATTTCTTTTATTTATTATTTCTTATTATCTCATCTCTAGGTAGACACGATACCAAGAGAGCATATTTTTTCTGAAACATAAACAGTTATAATAACAAAAAGGCTTCATAAAAATGATCTCACTATTTTTGTCACGACAATTCAGAACATAACAGTAGGCCGTTTGGGATAATACTTTCGATTTATAACAGTTACCCCAAAAACATAAATGATCTTACATATAAAACTCGTCGGGTCTGACGGATATTATTTACAAAACATGTACCATACACTGTTGGACACACGTATTACAGTGACAGATTTCGTACATATTTTAAGCCTTGAACAGCACCGAGGCTTTAGTGATACACTTTCCTAAAGAAATTACAATTTTTCCTCCAATTTCTTAGAAAATAGATTTTCTCCTGTGACTTTGACAGATTGCATACGGTCACGGTAAACTCCGTCCTTTCATGACTCCCCATAAAAGTCCAATACGGTAAGTAATGTTAACTTTTTATTCAGAAAGCTATGTATTGTGTTTGGCCAGGCTCCTCGAATCGGGTCTAATGCGAAAACTTTCTGCTGGAAGTATGTTCTACAAACATTGACCCAGAGAACTAGCACGTTTGCAGAACATTGAAGTTACGTAGATACGGCAAGAGGACGAGAGGATCGTGCAATAGAATAATAGAATCCATAAACAGTCTATTCAGCAGTAGTAAGTCTGTGCTGGGGCTGAATGATCTAATATATTCGGAAATTATTTTAATGACGTCAACATTATGTCTAGTTCTAATGACGAACGACACAATATAAAACATAATGAAAACATGTTATGGGGCCATTGTATTTGTAGTGTGCAGCTCGCCCAACCTTATATTTGTAACTGCACACATCAATTATGGGCATTATTACGCGAATCGTTGAATCGAACACTTCTCTTTTATTTCGATTACATCAACATTAGGAACAACTTTTACTAGTGAACCAAACCACGAAAATTAATTCTGCCCACGTAATTGAAAATAAAAACACAGTAACTTCACCATGTAATTAAAAACAAAGTAAATTTTGAACTGAAGTTAATGTTTTTCAATTACGAGAGCAGCATAAACCGCCTTGATTCTAAGCTCCTGGTCGGCACTCCATCATAAGTCGTGGAGGGTATTCGTCAGTGCGTTGTGCGCAGAATACAAACCCCGCCAGATTTATTCGCCGCTCCGGAGTAACTTTTATTAAATTCGGACGATCTCCGGCCACCGCCTCCGTCGTATTATCCTAATGGCTATCGATATTTCCTGCTCCAGAACTCAAATCTGCGGTCTTTGCGGATTTTAGTTAGATTGCCCCCAACATTTGGAACCAGATTATGATGTGGTAATCTTCAAAGATTAGATTGTATAAAATTGAGTGGATTTTAAGGAACATTTTGGTTGAAATAGATATATCTATACGACTGCCACCTGCAAGCAACTGGTATGCAAGTTTAATAACAATGCGAGAAACGATCCAGCGATTGATCACATTATACCTCGGTAGCCCGCAATGTAATGCACTTCGTATGCGAACTGGTTGCGAGTGGGAACGCGGCTTATAGCATGATGGTGTCATCAACGCTCGGGGTAAAGTGGTCTATTTCCTTTTCGACAGAAACCATTTTGTATGGCGTGACAAGTGTCATGTTAATGTCTGCTTGGAACCTTCCCATTTATGGAGCCTTGGTAATTCACATCTTGACGATAATGTTAATGAGTGTAAGGTTTTTGGCTCGGTTGGCACAGTGGCTAAGCTATTGGCTGCTTAGCTGCATATCACGGGTTCGATTCCCACATGGAACAAATATTTGTATCTATGCCTACAAATAGTTGTCCCTGGTCTGGCTGTTTGTGTATATGAGTTTACATGTTTGTAAATACACCCACGATCCATGAGAAATTCCTAGTGTAGAGAAAGGTTAAAAAAAAAGATAATTTTAATGTCAAATTAAAATAAATAATTAATTGGCTAAACACTAATAATCTAATTATTAATTTACAAAAGACAAAGATTATGCATTTCTTTCAACGTTTGCACCCAGAACCTTTGAAAATTGAATACAATGGACAAAATATTGGCAAGACAAATGTTGCTTAATTCTTAGGTATAATAATTGACAGCCAATTATCTTAGAAACAGTAGGCAGAAGAAGTCTGCAAAAGTTAAATAGAGGAGCTTCTCTATAATTTGGCGCAAAAAGTTAATATTGACACGATCATTGTAGCTTGCCATGGTTGCCTCTATCTTAAGATACGGAGTAGTATTTTGGGGGAATTGCAGTGAACGAGAAAGAGTATTCAGAGCCCAAAAATATTGCTTGAGATCAATGACCGGCATTAATTCAACAGACAGCTGTATTCCTATGTTTAAATCCCTAAAATTATTAACCTTTCCGTCACTTTATATTCTGGAGGTAGCATTATTTGATAAAAAGAACCTTAATCTTTTTGAAACAATGATAAATCATTCTTTAAGACCGGCATTACTGAGATCCCAATACAAAGGTCTATTACATACAGGTAATTTCAAAACAGCCTTATTAAGAATGAATATTATGCATATGGGACCAGTTATATACAAAAAAATACCTAGTGATGATCTCAATCTTTCAAAAAGAAATTAACGAAACTACAAGTTGAAAAATGCTATTACACTGTCAGTGAGTTTTTAAATTATAACACCCTATGAATTTCCTCAATAATATTTCAATACTAAGACAATTTTCCAGTGAATTTGACTTTTAAGAATCTCGTATGTCATTAGAAACTGATTGGCTGACAATTTTTGATTATTATAGATTACCTGACAATGTTTGATTATTATAGATTTGCAATGCTTGTGATTATTTTAGTGCTTAATGTTGCATGCCATACGGTAGAATTTACTGGATCCAATTTTCTTTTCTTTTTAACCGACTTCAAAAAAACGGTGTTCTTGTTTTATTTTCTTCGTTTTTTGACACCGACTTCCGAAATTGAAGTTATTTTTCACTTTTTTGTTTTTTTATTTGGAAGTCGGTTGTGTTTTTTGTAAAAAGTTTTTTTATTTTTCACTTTTTAGTTGTGCTACACAATTTATATAGGCTAGGTACCAATAATGCCCATAGTGAAACCAGAATAGATTTACCCAATAACATGAAACTTAAACAAATTCGGTCGAATAAGGGTATACCAAGGTGAACTGTTTACACCTGCGTACCCCTTTAGAGCGTACTAGTGTGATGTTATGTTATGAAATGGTGTAAACAATAAACATAAATGCGATCGCAGCTATCCCGAGTGATCTGCTGTCATTTATTGAAGAGTTCTGATGTATATCTCCGAAGTTCTTCATCAGATCTTGACCAAATTTAAATGGGACCACATGACAAGCACCAGCTTTCAACTAAAAAAAGAATCATCAAAATCGGTTCACCCAGTAACAAGTTCTCAGGTAACACAAAAAAAAAAAAAAAAAAACAGTCGAATTGAGAACCTCCTCCTTTTTTGCGAAGTCGGTTAAAAAAGGAGGAGGTTCTCAATTAGACTGTATTTTTTTGTTTCTTTCTAAATTGTGTAGCACAACTAAAAAGTGAAAATTAAAAAAACTTTTTACAAAAAATACAACCGACTTCCAAATAAAAAAACAAAAAAGTGAAAAATAACTTCAATTTCGGAAGTCGGTGTCAAAAAACGAAGAAAATAAAACAAGAACACCGACTTCCGAAATTGAAGTTATTTTTCACTTTTTTGTTTTTTTATTTGGAAGTCGGTTGTATTTTTTGTAAAAAGTTTTTTTTTTACACCATCAAAACCATGTTTTGTTACCTACATTCTTTGCAAATAAATGATTTCTGATTCTGAATGTCTACTTGGATACCCTAAATTCGTGAAGAACAAGTTGTAGAATTTTCGCACCTGCCTTGTTTTCTGAAATGAAAAATAATAAAATGTTCAATCTCATACTCCTAACAAAAGCCTGAATATATTCTACTAAATTAGCTATCACACAGCTCTGCATAAACCAGGAAGGAATTAAGTCCTCAACGTTGTTGCATAATAAAAAAATATTAAATTCTCGTCCCACTCATATTTACTCAAGCTTTCCTCAAATATTAATTTATACTGTCCAAAGGCACGTAAACCACAAAAATCTAGAAACCTTAGCAACGTATAATGTTAGGTATAAACTTTTAAACTTGAAAATCTTCTAAACCTGTAAATAAACGAGTACTGTAAGGGTTCAAAATTGCAGTCATACCTATTGAGGTATGACTGCATTTTTTTTTAATTGCAGAACCGTACAGGTGACTATAAACATTGGTTTATAGTCACCTGTACGGTTCTGTGCATATAAGTGTGTGCGTGATGTTTCAACTCAACCAATCAGACATCACACAGTCTAACTACGAGGTGAAGGGGCGTGGTCAACGCCAAACAAATATAAAAATATATACTACTCGTTTTACTTATATGTAACTAGAAAAGTCCGTGTCGAGCCGGTTCAAAACTAACTCTAAAATTCGTCTTAGTAGTTATCGTAACTCGTGGCAGACTTGGGAGAGAGGGCCACTCTGAAGCGGGATCGAAGTAGACGCGAGTCCAAATCTCGGCTACACTAAGTTTCTTTTCGTATTTTTGGTAACCTATACGCACGGTAACAAATAATGACTAGTAAGTTACCCGAAAGGAATGCATCTTAGAATAGGTATAAAATAAAACTATTTTTTTATGGATCCTTTGTGAATATTGTTTATACCCAACCATTAAAAAAGAAAACAAGTTGAAAATAAAGTAATATATTGATTTAATAAATATTATTACAACTAATTTAAATAGTAGGCTTATAAAAAAAGATAGATAAGTTTTAATGTTTGGATAATAATATGATAACTATTATTATTGAGGCTATAGCTTAATTATTTCGTTTTCTCTAGGAAAAGAGGATTGAAGCTTAACCTCAACAATATAATGCTAAACAATACAATGATACAATGATTTTTACATAGAATACCTGTTGAAGATATATCACCTTCATGTACTAACACTAGCTACTGGCTAGATAGAGTACTGTCTAGTTTGAACTAGCTTTAGAATAGAGTCTCGGTACTGTCTTTTGTACGGTTGTCCTGTTTTTACATATCTTGATGTTATACCTTCCTATTACAATATGCTCAACGATATTCCATGTGTTTTCGCTCTGTAAACCTTCCCTAACAAAGGTTATGAGCCCAGGGCAGTAAGCGTGTTGTGTATGTTGTGAAAATAATTCGAAATTGTAAAATTATAAAGTACATGTCAGAAGAAAAATGAATGTACGAATAGAATTATTGACGAAGGACGACTACCACAGTTGGAAGGTACAAGTAGAAGCATTGTTAATAAAAAATGACTTCTGGGTGTATGTGAGTGGCGAAAAGCCAAAACCTATTACGGATGCTGCTATATTGACATGGGAGAAGACTGACAGAAAAGCGAAGTCTGAGTTGATATTAGCATTAGATCCAAGTGTAGTTCGTCATGTAAAAAAGGGTGGAGACTGCACGAGAGGTATGGTTAAAATTAGAGAGCTTGTTTGCATCAAGAGGACCTGCAAAGAAAGCGAATTTAATGAAAAGGCTCATGTTACAAAGGATGGGTGAAAACCAAAAGGTATGTGAGCATCTTGATTCCTTTTTCGAAGCTGTCGACAAATTGGAAGAAATGGATATACAAATCCATGATGACTTGTTAACGATCATGCTGCTGTATAATCTGCCGGGAAGTTATGAGAACTTTAGATGTGCTATAGAGTCTAGAGATGAGCTCCCAAAGCCAGAGCAACTAAGAGTTAAAATCATCGAAGAGGATAGTTCAAGAGGAAACGCTCAAGTTGACAAAATAGAAGGCGCCATGTATTTGGACAAAAATTCAAAGAAAATTACTGGAAAAACATTTAAGTTCAAATGTTTTAAGTGTCACAATTTTGGCCATAAGGCATTGGAATTCACAAAAAAAGGGAGAACGCTCAAGAAACCCGATGTGTGGAGTCATGCACTAGTCATGAAAGTTGTGAAGCCTTAACCATATATCATGTTTCAGATGACTGTCGCATCGCTGTTGATGCGAAGCGCCGTCAGGAATGGATTTTTGATTGTGGTTGCACTTCTCACATGTGCAATGACGCGGAAAGGTTTGCTGAGGTACGTCCTGCGAGTCAAAAATTAAAATTAGCCACAGATTCTTTGACAACCGTGCAAGGTAAAGGTACAGTTAAGTTATTAGCATGCAATGATGATCGAACGCGTAAAATTCAATTTGAAAATACCCTATTGGTTCCCGATTTACGTAGTAATTTAATTTCTATCGCCCAGCTTACTGAACGAGGTTGTGAAGTCACATTCAAGCGTGACGTAGCCTATGTAGTTAAAAAAGGTGAGGTAAAACTGACAGCTGATCGGCGAGGCGATTTATATTACTTGAGGGAGCAGGACGCTTCAGCGTCTGTGGTATGTAATGAAAGTGTTGATTTGTATAGATGGCATAAGCGTATGGGACATCTGAATGCTACGGATCTTATAATAGCTATTTATGCAACTGTTACGTTATGGACGGTCTTTTAATACGAGTGCCATTTTTCGGTACAAGCGTAGCGCGTACAGAAATAGGTGGGCACGAGTTATTAAAAGACCAATAACGTACAGTTGCATACAAGATTTTATCTACGAAGGAAGGAATAAAACACAGATATAGACAAATAAGTATTTCAGGAAGTGTGTTTAAGTATTTCATTTCTCTTACATATCTTGATTTTCCTGGTAGTAAATTATTTGTAGCCGCAACTGCTCTATTTGTTATATATGTTGGAGTATTTTCACACTTTTCACTTGATGTTGAAGACATTTTTAATAAAATTTGAAATAAAATTTCACTCAGAAAATTTTTCGCGCGTCCTCTTTATTTTTTATATTTATTCTTTATTAGGTATAAGGCAAACATCTTGTAGCCGCAACAGCCAAATAATATACGATACTTTTGTTCTAAATTTGTTCCATTTTTAAAAGCATCATTTACATTGTCTCGATTTCGAAGTAATATTCTAGGTACCTGGCTGTATGTTCAGAATGTCTTTGCTTGTGTTTTAGAATTTATGACGATTCGCATAATGCAATCCGATGTCGTTATGGGTATCATAATGAAACCGCTGTCAGTTTTGTAATTCGAATATAACGAAACCGAAGTAGATAAAATTACTAAAGAAATCAGATATTTATCCGATAAAGATCGATAGTAACTTGCATGATTGTGATGTGTGTGCTAAAGGAAAAATGGTGTCGTTGCCTTTTGTGAAATCCAATTCACGCTGCAATGAGAAGTTGCAAATAATATACTCTGATGTGGTCGGTCCAATGAGAGTTCAATCGAATGGTGGAAATAAATACTTTATCACTTTTATTGACGATTGTACTCGTTGGTGTGAAGTTTTTATGCTGAAAAATAAAAGTGACGTTTTGTCAAAATTCAAGATTTTTAAACGTCATGTCGAAAATTTGACAGGAAGAAATATTAAATATTTACATACGGATAACGGAACAGAATACAAAAATAATTTTTTCGATGAATTTTTAGAAAATGAAGGAATTAAGAGACGTTTTACGACGCCATACTCACCTCAAAGTAACGGCATCGCTGAACGGATGAACCGTACGTTAATTGAGATGGCAAGGTGCATGATCTTATCGTCAGGTATATCACCAAGTTTTTGGGCAGAAGCTGTAGCTACTGCATGCTATTTGCGTAATAGGTGCCCAACAAGCAGTCTCAATGGTGAAATTCCATACGAAAAATGGTTTGAGAGACCTGTGAATGTCAAATATTTAAAAACGTTTGGCACCAAAGTACATGTCTTAGAAAAGGAACCAGGTAAGGATAAGTTTGCTGCACGTATTTCACTCGGCATTTTTGTGGGTTATCCAGCTGATGCTAAAGGCTATAAATATGGATACCTGAGAGTAGAAGAATCATAGTGTCGAGAGATGTAAAATTTCAGGAAGGTAAGCTAACTGAAATTGAGTGTAAGGTCTCAAATGAATCACTAATTGAACCACAATGTGAAAAGAGTATTGTGAGAAAGACGGTGGATATAGAAATCCAAACTAAAGAACAGTCGGATGTGCCGTTTAGTGATGAGCCTTCAAGAGAAGAAATTCCTTTAAATATTCAACTGAATGTACCAGTGATTAATGAAGAAAGTGCAAAAAATACGGTATCTACTGAAATTAGTCACAGAAACATTATTCTTAAAAGAGGTCTTGGAAGGCCAAGAATTCAGAGAAGACAAGTTGGCCGCCCTCGTAAAATGTATAATATGGTTGAGATAAGAGAGAGTAGCGACAATGATTCATCGACGGAAGAATACGTTGACACTGATGATTTTGCTGGAGCTATTGAAACCACGTTAAAGGAAGCTTTGGCATCAGACGAAAAGGTCAAATGGGAAGAAGCGATTCTTTCAGAAATAAGAAGTCTTGTAAATAACGACACGTGGGAAATTGTAAAGAAACCTCCAGATCGTAATATCGTGGGTTGTCGATACGTGCTAACGACAAAGCTAAATGTTGACAGTACTGAGAAAAAGAAGGCTAGACTGGTAGCTAAAGGATACAGTCAGCAATATGGCCTAGATTATAATAAGACATTCGCCCCAGTTGCGAGACTAGCAACTGTACGTTTGTTGGTCGCCTTAGCTGTCGAAATGGGCATGGATATTGACCAGATAGATATAAATACCGCCTATTTAAACGGTGATCTGAACGAAGATATTTATATGAGGATCCCAGAGCTGCTGAAAGAAGGTTTAGAGAAAATAAAAAACGCAGATGGCGTTAATTTTGCAGTAGGTAAAAAATCTGCAAAAATGCTTGAAGATATGAAAGAAGGTGGTGACACCTGTCGTCTAAAGAAATCTCTGTATGGTCTCAAACAAGCTGGACGACAGTGGAACATAAAACTGGACGAGAAACTGAGAGAAATGGGATTGAAACCTACAATAAATGAACCTTGTTTGTATCATAAGCGTAATAAAGGCGGATCAGATCTTTTTGTCGTTATATACGTGGATGACATATTGATCGCATCGCAAAATAGAATGTATATAGATAAATTCAAGCAGGAATTGGTGAGGAAGTTTGAGCTCAAAGACTTTGGCCAAGCAACCTTCTGTCTCGGGATAGATATTAAGAATAATGGCAATGAATATTTCTTATCACAAGAGAAGTATAAAAAAGATATATTGAAGAAATTTGCTATGGATAGTTGCAATCCTATTCGTACTCCAATGGAAATTGGAAATCCTGTTATTAGTGAAAGAGAAGTAACTAAAGGTAAACAATTTCCGTATAGAGAACTAATTGGAGCGCTCATGTATTTAAGTGTAGCGACAAGACCTGATATTGTTAACGCTACGGCAAAACTTGCACAGTTTGCAGAAAACCCGCAGGAAACTCATTGGAGGGCTGCGAAGCGAGTTCTTCGATACTTAAAAGGTACGATAACTCACGGTTTGGCGTTTAAGTCGACAGGGTTATGCATACAAGGGTTTGCAGATGCAGATTGGGGGAACTGCGTTATCGATAGACGATCCTTTTCGGGTTATTTATTCGTTCTAGGTGGAGCAAGCATATCATGGTCTTCACACAAGCAACGCATCGTTGCGACTTCTACTTGTGAGGATGAGTTTGTAAGTTTGGCAGAAGCTATGACAGAAGCTATGTATTTGAATAGCCTGTTGAAAGAACTAGGTTTACATCAACTCTGTAAGGTAAGAATGCATGCTGATAATTTCAGTGCTATTTGCCTTGCTGAGGATCATGGTGTACATCATGCGAAAAGTAAGCACATTGACATTAGACTTTTCTTTATAAGGGATGTGCTACATGACAATAAAAACATAACGTTGGAATATTTGTCAACTGATAAGATGTTGGCAGATGTCCTCACCAAACCTTTACCTCGCGTAAGACATGAATTACTAACAAGTGCTTTAGGATTGCGTGTGCGAAAGTAAAGATAAGTTTATTTTTATGGATTGTATCGTACATAAGTTGAGGGGGTGTGTTGAAGATATATCACCTTCATGTACTAACACTAGCTACTGGATAGATAGAGTACTGTCTAGTTTGAACTAGCTTTAGAATAGGGTCTCGGTACTGTCTTTTGTACGGTTGTCTTGTTTTTACATATCTTGATGTTATACCTTCCTATTACAATAAGCTTAACGATATTCCATGTGTTTTCGCTCTGTAAACCTTCCCTAACAATACCGTTAATAGTTAAAACAATAAATGTAATAGTAATAAATAATAATATTGTAATAAAATTAAAACTTTTTACATAAAATTGGTTCTTAGATCGGTTTAAATATCTTTATTCACATTAAGACAAATTGTCAAACATTACAACAATATGCTAACATTTTAGAAGTATTATCCCAGTGAGGGAAAAAGAAAAAAAATGGTTCGTTGTCGACTAGGAATTCAACACATTCCCGAGATAAGGCGGTGGTCAAAGTTAAAATATTTCAAACACTGATTTAAAATACAAAATTAAGTCACTTATTTTCTTCGGCATGGAGTGCGCGGCGTATAGTGCACAATGACGTATCGAATTCACTAGCAAAACGCCTAGTTGGTATAAAACCATTGTTTTCATATTCATTCAACCATAAAACTTCATTGAAACTGACTTATAAGCGGTGGTCTGCCACTTCATGCACGACTCTTGAGACTTCCTTATTTCTCAAACTTCGTTATCCAACGAATCACAGTTCTCCTCTAAAAAATAAAAAAAACACTTATTAAACATTAAAAAAAATATATTTATTTACATAATTGACACGAAAATATCATGCAATATATTTAAAAATTCATCACATTATTTTTATAATTTAACTTACACATAATCCGGTTGTATCAGAAATTTGTGATTGTATTTAGCCTATTCTTATGCAAGGCAACAATGTTTGCCCTATTTTCTATACTTATATTTGCTTGTATAACATATTACTTATGATATTCAAATACACACCGCTATTATTAAAAACCACCACGAACGCTCTGATTAAAGTTCACCAACCAACAACGTCGTACTAAGTATTTCTTTAAGAAAATTGATATTTTTTCAATATACCCTCATCTTCAGTTATATTACCGAATAAAATAAAAATGACCCTCATCCAAATGCAATGCTCAAGATCCAATTAACTAAACACTTAAACGCAAATCTACCTGACAACTGAATAAATTAGATAATAATCATAATATAAAGTAATAAATGCAGCGACGAACATAATATTATTAAAAGGATAACAAAATTATTATGCTACGGTATTTAATATTTTCTATCATTTATGAGATTACATTAAAAAGATAGTTAAGATTTAAATCTTTATTACTATTTATGCCTTCAATTTAAATGAAGAAATAGATAATTATTCATATTCATAAGTTAAGTGTATTAAATTATAATAATAATAATTTGACAATTAGTTAAAAATAATATTAAAACTTGTGTAAAATGTGTATAGATTAATAAATGAAGAAAAATTAAATAATAATATTTTCACGGGATTCGAACCAGGGTTATCATAGTATACCTAGATGTGTTTACCGCTTGGCCAGATAGACACTTACGTATAGCATAGACATTAAATACCTCATTCCAAAAGGTAAATTATTATCTACCGCGTTCTCTAGGATTCTTGATGAATACGGGAGTAAGTGCGATCGATGTTGGCGACAAAACTTGTGGGTATTGTGTTTGAAATCTACCCACAATGTTATAAAGTTTAGGTAAACGTTTGTATTATAATATAATATCTACAGATGAGGATGGATTTGAAACACCACCACCCACATGTTTTGTGATTTTAATAAATAGTATGACATTGTGGTCATGTCGCGTTCTCATTGGTTAATTATGAAAGAGTTAGATATACATGTGTGTGTATGAGTGTTATGTGTCTATAGAAGAAGGTCGTAAGTGGGACTGATTGGTTATGCTATAGTTTCGTGAAGTTGTGACTGCGATTTTGACCGTGATAGTACATAATAATGATGAGATCATTTTCGTACCTACCTTTTGTCACAGACACTTAAGTATCATTAAAACCAAATAGTTTCACATATACCTATCTCCGTATTTGTACAACCCAAACTTGGCCATGCGTGACCGAGAGTTTCAGTTACATAGTCAACCAGGACTTGTAACTCCAGTTAATTTGCCGAGTTAGTTTCATGTGCTCAGGCTTATTTCCTATTTACAGTTCGCTAGGTCGGTGACCTTGACCTCGCTGGTCGTCGGCAGGGTAAAGTTTAGAAAACGTGTTGCTTGCAATAGGCGGCAGATGACGCCTGTTTGTTTTATGTTTAAAGTTTTTGTGGGGTTATTTTTTCGGATGATTATGTTTGTAACTTGATCGCTTTATGAAAAACACAAAGTTGTTTTATTTGTAGTTCAATAAAATGTTGTTGGTTTTAAATTTTAACCACAACTTATGTACGATCGATATACATTCAGAACTAGCGTCAATTTCACTGATGACAGACAAACTGACGGACGGATAGCGTTTATTCAAAATTAATTCCTACAAATTAATTTCGTGTTCCAGTTACAAAATGATAACCAAATAATAAATAGCGTTTCGGCCGTTGATATTAAATTTTTACGACGCGCAATAAATCGGGATCAGCAGTGATCAGACACACAGCTGTCTGCCAAAAAGATCTACATGCTAAATAAATATAGTATTAAAATTGTCGTAAACTACTCGTACAATGGGATCGTTCATTTTTATTAGAAAAACCCGTAAATTCTTCCAGTCGTTATTATCTGAAGTGCGTATAATATTAATAGACGGAAGGAGGAGCTCGTGGCTTAATTATAACAGCCGCGCGGGTCGATCTTCTAGGATAAGCAACGGCTGCCGTGGTCGGTTCGAAGATGGGTGACCATCCGTTACATATGAGATGCCGCCATGCCTTGGAAAGCACATTAAGCCGTTGTCCCGGTTGTCATTTAAAGATCTTTAACAAACGTTACAGTAATCAGAAGCCATTGAATCTAATACAAGTCTTTTCAAAGGGTACCTAACGTCGGCGCGCCGCCGCTTACATACTTTGTGGTAGAACAATGTTGACGCCCCCTGGACTGAGCTCTGTCCAATATTGCCCGAGAATCCCTTTAAAATCATAATGTTAATGTTTGCGTGCAAAATGGCACAATGTTTGCAGTGGCCTCTCTGCCTGCGGTGCGCCGCCGCTTACCTACTTTGTGCTCTCGTGTCACCCAGTTACTGGGTTGAAGGCGCCAGATAGGCAGAACTTCATGTAAAATAAGTATACTCAGTTGAATCCGGTTAGAGTGAAAACCGACCCCAACAAGTTGGGCAAGGCTAGGGATTGATCGTATAATATTAATAGGTTGGCTTCATAAAAGAAGAAGAATTGGAATATTATATTATATTTATTGGTAGTATGAATATGTAGGTCAGATAATAATTGCCATTATTTAGGATTCAGACATCACTAAGTTCGGTCTATGTAGTTTAGGTCAAAGGATTTGGTTCATAATTTATTAGTTACCACATTTATTAGATTGTCTATAATCTTAAGTTCATATTTTCAGATGTCATGCCTGTACACAAAGCAAAAAGGTTTCGCTTTAACCGGAACTGCGCCGTCAACTCGTTTGCACAAAAACTTACGAAACTTTGAAAGTCGTTTAACCAAAGCGATTCGTTCTGACGGCTTCAACCTCTTCAGGTCAACTAACTGACAGCGAGATGATTTTATATCTATAAAAGAAAAAAAATCGAGTTATCTTCCGCGCTGCTAGAAACTATACATTCGCGACTTTAGAAGTTGCTCCCGTATCTCCCGAGCATAAGCGAAGTCACGCGCACTTCGGCTTTCCGAACATTGCCGACGGGGATTCCGAACTTTTACATATTTTATACTATTTAGTATGGATCCTGAAGAAGCGACTCTTTAAACGGTTTTTTATCTTGGCATAAAATTTTGTTTACGAGAATTCGTATGGATAGAACCTTTTACTTATCAATTCGTATTAGAATTTTAATATTAGGGCTCTGTCATGCATACAATAGCTTTATTGGTCACTTTTATAAATGTATGAGGGCTGTTAGGGTGCGTGTACACGAGCGAGTAGAGAGACATGTCGGTTATACGTGTTTACGGTCGGATCAGTAAAAGCCAGCCAGCACTTAATGGACAGTTCGCTGACAAAATGGTTTAGTTGGCACATTGTTCATTATGCATAGCTGTGTTGAAGTACCTGACACGGCGATAAAATCACTCCAGTTTCGAGTAAACATAATAGGTGTAGGTGACAGAGCGCAATGCGATCGCATTTTTTCGCTAATGTAAACTGAGGCATTAATTGAAGCATGCAGCATGCATCTAGCATGCATGAAGTAAATCGATCGAATCGCTTCACTTTATGCGTCAGTTGAAAACGCTGCTGCTCTTTTTAAATTCATCTTCTTAAATTCAAATCAGGTCCTTAAATTCTGAGTTGAGCTGCTCGGTTATTAACAAATGCGTGCACTGACTGGACAGGTCCACTCAATCTGGCTGGTTCTTTCCTCAAAAGACCATTTCAGACTTCAGTCTACATGGTCTTCACATGATCTAACCAATATTTTGTCTGGACTTTAAAAGAGACTGTGACCTCTGAGTTTGTTTCGGCCTTTCTTCTCAGAGTAGTCAGATAGGAAACGCCGACTTCATCTAGTTTTAAAAAATATGTTCGACATGTAAAAGTCTTTGTATAAACCAACTTGTCAAGTGTCTAAGTGGCTTAATGGCAACATCCTCACCTTAAACGTTGATAAGACTAAGTTCATGACCTATACACTCAGAAAACAAGACCTACCAAACCATCCCATTATCTCGCACAGTTGCAACCTGCCATACAACAATTCATGTAATTGTCCGCGTTTGTCAAAAACTAGCACTATCAAATATTTGGGTGTTGTAATAGATAGCCAACTAAATTTCCAACACCACATTGAGGCCTTAGTACCTAGAATTCGAAAACTTATTTATATATTTAAATCTCTTCGTCACATTGGCGACACTTCCTTAATTAAATTTGTTTATCTAGCATTGTGCCAATCTTTACTGTCTTATTGTATAACTTCTTGGGGTGGAGCAGCTAAAACTTGCCTTCTGAAATTGGAGAGAGCCCAAAGAGCCATATTAAAAGTAAGTTCTTTCCTACCCATAAGATACCCTACATGGGATCTGTATCAGCGCTGTAAGGTACTGACCGTTAGACAGCTTTTTATTCTTCTGACGGTAATGAAGAAGCACTCGGAACTGTCTTACGACCCCAAAACAAACTCAGGAAAGAGGAGATCCACTGATGTCTGCACGACTAATGGATATAAATTGAGTCACGCACATAATTTTTACGGTTTCCAGGGTCCATATTTATATAATAAAATTAACAAGCAGCTTTTAATTTATCCACTTTCTAGATCAGAATGCAAGGAAAAAGTTTGCATGTGGCTACAAGGCATTGATTACAATGCAACCGAACGTTTATTGAAACCTTTAGGATAACGTTAACATGTCATGGAACGATATAAAATTTAACAAGTGCCCATCACACCATCACCACACTCTCACTCACACACACACGCACTCTCACTCACACACACACTCTCACACCTTCACACATACTCATCCCCCAAATCCATATTAAGTCATTTTTGCCACAATTGTTTTAGTTTTAATTTTTCTTTTTGTTTCACTTTTGTTTTATGTTTTATTGTGTACGAACTGTATGTTATTTTAATACAGTTATTAGTCATAAGTGAGTTGTCCGATGAAGGGTAAGCCTGGTGATCTGTAATACAGGTTTTACCTACAGCAGACAACAGTCTCTATTAAGTGTTACAATGACTTTGTACTGTGTTTGTGAATATGAGAAAATAAAGAAATAAATTATTATTATTATTACTTACAGAAATAAAATCATTTATCATTTGAAAACTTACTTCAAGGATCGTGTACAGGCATAGCAATTAACAACTGACGTCGCCAGGGTTTCTTGTTTAACAGAAAGACACGACATATTTTCTAACAGATTGAAAAGTCACAGAACTTGGTCAGAAATCGCGTAGAGCGGAGTTGTTTGTAAGGAAAATTCTTTGTGCATTATAGGTACCTTACTATAGAACGTGTACATTATGTACCACAAATAAAAAAGGAAAAATAATAAAAAAAAATAAAAAAAACTAAAAACCCGACTGTAGTAACTTTTTTATTTATAACCTTCTTTTCTATTTCCAATTTTAATGTTGTCAGTGACACTCGTAAGGTTAAGACGGGTCGATTGACGTAAGAATCATCAAACATCTTAGATAACTATCTAAGTCAAAAATAGAACGCCACATAGTTTTTACCCTCCTTCGGCAGTCGGGTAAAAACTTTTTTAATAATTGGAAATTGTATTTTTTTGTTAAAAAGTTTTTTTTGTAGTTTATCTGATTAGTACTGCCAGAAATGAAATTACTTTCTTTAAACAAACCTAAATAAAGCTGAAACATCATAAATATGGAGCGTTCGCGATTCATTGCGCTCTTTAAAACGAGTTCAGATAAAATTCCTGATGATTCAGATGAAATCGCGCAATGGACTGTGAATTAAACTAGCTCGTCTTATATTTTACTGATAAGGATTTTATTTGCGTTTTTTTTTGTTTTCTGAACAATAACAAAGTAATGTTGTTACTGAATGAAGTTTATCTAAACGAAGTATCTACAACATTTTTAGGAAAGCGGCTATGGACGTCAGATTCCAAGTAGGTCAGATTCCATGTACGTCATTTTCCAGCTAGGACATTTTCCAACTAGGTCAGATTTTGAGTCTGTAATGCAAAATACAGTCAGTATCATAATTTTCTGACATGAAATTAAGCCATCTAAATAAGAAATAATTTTATTCGTAGTAATTTATTTTCATATTACTAAATTTCGAAACCAAAAAAAAAATGCTCTTAAATTAGCATAATATATTCGGCAATGGAGCTCAGATTCCAAGAAGGTCTTTAGACTTTGTAGTGTTTATTTTTCTATCTTTAGGTCATACAAATATTTGTTCCGTGCGGGAATCAAACCCATTACCCGCGACACGCAGCGCAGCAGTCAATCGCTTATGCACTGCGCCAACCGTGCGCCCATTCAGGTCAGATTCGAACAGTAGCATTTCTTCTATGCTTGAAATGTTGTGCTCCGAATCTGAGCTTAAGGATACGATACTTTGACTTTCAATTGAAGATAAAGTTCTGATTCGCTAACAGCAGCCGAATTCCGCAAGTGAATTCGACAAGGCGAAGGGTTTGAGCGCCATCAATTCGACCAATATCACATGTCAGATGAATGACGCGATGTGGATTCCCATCTGTGTGATTGGTCGATTGATAGCGGTCAAAACCTTTGCGTTGCCGTATTCACTTACGCAATACGGCTGCAGAACTGTCGCCCGTATCATGTTCTGTATTTTCTCCTGTAACTTAATTTGGATGCTCTTCTTAAAAATTCGGATCAGTTATGTGCCCGTTTATGCACTCTTCATTTAAAATTTTCAATGAGTCATCAAATTTTATGTCAACACTTCTAGATTTTTTTACTGGCTTACGTACCTCTGCATCTTTAATTTTAAATAATTATATGGAGTTAACATACATTTAGTGTCATCATTTCTAGACTATAAAGTCCGTGCCACCAAAGAAATCTCGCAGACATTTGGCGATGAATATAATGTGAGTAAGTGTACCAGAAACCATTACTTACTCAAAATCTGACCTAGTTGGAAAATGTCCTAGCTGGAAAATGACGTACATGGAATCTAACCTACTTGGAATCTGACGTTCATTAAAGTTTCTATCTATATATTTATATCTAACTGCATCAATGGCCTCACGGTTTGCAAGTGCGACTGCTAAGCATGAGCGGGACCGCGGTTCGATCCCAAGGTCGGACAAAGTGCTGCCAGGAGCATTGTGTTTGCGCACACACTTGTGCACTATAATATTTCCCGCGCCGATGGCTATGCCTCCGCTGAGGCTGATGTTCGGCCTGGGCCCTGTTATGAGCAATAATAAAAAATAATAAAAAAAAACCCTCCACAAAGGTTGACTTTCTATCTGCTTAATGATATGTAATGACACATGTTAGAAGCTCCGTTGCGGGCGACTGGAGTCCGTACTAGGGAAACCCTGTGTAGCAGCTGTTGCATTTTTCTGGAGATCCGTACTCCAGAAAAATGCAACAGCTGCTTCCCGGGGATGATCTAACTGTTATAAATAAAATATGCCTTTTATATTTGACCTCATCCATAATTATTAAGTGTGAATAGAGACTCAAGTCAGTTTATCGTCTAACTTCATTTCACATTCATGACTCTCATAAACTATTCACATTCGTTCATGCTGGTAAAGCACTATTTCCTGACGACATGCAGCTGTATTCCAGTTTGATGAGTATTGCTGCAGGTGAAAATAAAAGTAAGTCATGAGAAGGTCTACTTTACATCTATCTCTAAGGCACAACTACCACGAGCGAATGTACCGCGGCGATATTAATGTCCTTGCACTCACGCGGTGAAAAATTGCTAAATTAAAGTGGCAGTGGGCAGGGCGCAATGTTCGCTGAACGGGTGGTCGATGGGACCGAAAAGTTCTGGAGTGAAGACCGCAAACCGGAAGACTCTGCATTGGGAGGTCTTTCTAGGTAGACCGATGACCAGGTTAAGACTGCGGGAATTCGCTGGATGCGAGACGCACAGGACCGATCGGTTTGGTGACAATTGGTCCTATATCCAGCAGTAGACGTCTTTCAGTTGAAATGAAGATGATGCGACACGCGACGTCCGCCGCAGTTCGCGACGATACGTAAATTCAAATTCAAAATTATTTATTTGCCAACATAGGTAAAGATGTTATACAAGTTTTTTTTTATGTTCTCTATGCTCTGCCGTCATATGGGCATGCAAAATCTTACACATACATTACAACCTAGTATGAAAATACAATAAATATTTAATATCAAGCCAAATAACAATAAATATTACAAAATCATTAAACCATTTAATTTTAATGTCAAGGAGTATCCAGTAGTCAAAAATTGTATATATATCAGAGTAGATATTGAAATTAATGTCATAAAATAATTGAGAGCAGAGTACCTATGTCATCAATATTGTATTAAATATTATCTGCCATGGATTCCCGTTTAGATACTCCTTCACACTTCGGTTTTCCCAAAAGGAATATTTCTGTAACAGCCCAGCGGAGCGAGCGTAGGCGTACACAAGACATTTGTGACAAGACATAATAAATTGTGTTATGTCTTACAATTTGTCTTAAATGCTAACACGGGTCAAACATGTGACATATTTTAAAGGCGCGACATGCCTTTCTTGTTGCTGCCCGGCGAGCACGGCCTACTGTAACATGGCTGGAGTCACACATTTCATCACAGTTTGGGTGATAAAGCCTTTTAGTCTTAAATGCTAGCACTGGCGGCGTGAGAAAATTGCCTGACATTTATTTGGGACTCATCGGGTCTTAATTGCTAATACGGGCGCACCCATTTTGCCACAAATGTCACATTTTGACAGATGAATAAGAAAAATGTATCACTTTCGTTCAGAGGTATAATGTATAAATATTTATATTTGTAGTATTTATAGGTGTAATATTTTCCTTCTAATAACTGCTACTGGTGCAGTTGCTATAGCATTTAATTGAAATGTTACAGGATTATTAATTAATTTTATATTATGATTTTTTGTATTGTATTTTTTTTTCATATTCATATTCTTTATTGTACACAAAACAAACATACAAATACAGATGTACAACTTATGTACGAAGGCGAGCTTAACCCACAATTGAGTTTTCTTACAGCAAACCTCAGTGTTATAGCGAGATTGACACAATTAGGACAGTGAACAAAAGCGCACAACAAGAAAAATAGAAACTTAAAAACAAATTAAAATTTATATTCTTACTAACTAAATACACTACTCAAATACGTATACAGCACACAATGCATAAACATAATACATACTTTATAATATATAACTACATACATACATATTTATGAGTCATATTGACAGGAAATGTTCCCTAGTTTTTCTTATTTCTTTTTTATAATTAAGTTCTTTTATTCCATATTCTTCTTATTTTCTACATTTTTAAATATTTCTTAAATGGCGTCCACCGGTATCGGGAACAGGTTCCAAGCTATTATATTTTTTAAGTAATTATTAAAATTTTCACAATAATTTACTATGTTATCAAACAAACAAAGAAAAATAAAGTGTGTATAAGTCTATGGTCGAAAGTCAAATATTAATTTGTTCCCAACTAAATTAAAAAGTTGTTTATCTGTATGAACGGCACACTTTTATAAGTATTATTTTATTAGGTCGTTTATTCAGATTATGTCGCACTATGAAGTCAGCTACAAGAAAGGCATGTGGCGTCTTTAAACTATGTCACATAGTTGTCCCGTGCTAGCATTTAATAAAAATTGTAAGACATGACATATTTTATCATATCTTCACCATAAATTAGCAACCTAACCATGGAATGTAAAAAAAATGAGAAAAAAAATCTTTTTATAAATTCATGTTGGGATGGCAAAGGCAAAGGGGGAGTTAAATTCTGGTTATTTTTTGCCTAGGACACACCGTTTTCGAGATACCATTTTGGAAATATAGAGCGTTTAATGCAAAATAAAATAAATTCGGCGGCCCATAATTCGGAAACAATGCGTCGTAGGGCTATGCTTCTCGAAACCTAAATGGTTTTTATGGACAAGGTTAAACCGAAACCGCAATAAAATTGGAAAAAATCCGAAAAAGAAAAAAAATAAACGTCAAAAAGTTATGCCACAAGTCAAGAAAATATCTCACGCCGCCGTGCTAGCATTTAAGACAAAATGGCCTTATCGCCCAAACTGTGATAAAAAGTGTGACTTAAGCCATGTCACAGTAGGCCGTGCTCGCCGGGCAGGGCGCGAAAGTTGGCGGAGTGTGTTGTATTGCGGTCAGGAATGCTACATTATCCTTAGGGTGCTG
The DNA here is from genome assembly GCA_964057195.1 of Orthosia cruda. Taxonomy (NCBI): domain Eukaryota; kingdom Metazoa; phylum Arthropoda; class Insecta; order Lepidoptera; family Noctuidae; genus Orthosia; species Orthosia cruda. Next base: position 2,368,861 of record OZ059837.1, read on the forward strand.
CAATACAAAACGGGTGAGCGACACCGTGAATAAATTCATTGAAAAACAACAAACGCAAAACATTATAATATTTTTGTTCAGCTAATCGCCTTTCCACTCAAATCTTTTCTCCACAAACAAAAAACTGCTAGCTCAACTAGATCTTCTAAACATAACCCACGATATTCTGGTTTTATATCAAGAGCTCACAAGAGCCTTTTGAAGCAAAATCTTTTGAATTTCGCGTTCTTTGTGAGAAAAGAATCGCTTAATTGTTCGCCAACAAAGCCTTGGAACATAAACATGGATTCTAACAAAAATTTTGAACGCCATTGTACTCTAATAATTTGGTACAAATCGGTACATGATTTTAACGAAAAACCACCTTTTGTTTACTGTGTTCCTTTCACTTCAGTATAAAACCTGTTTTTATTGAAGCAATTCTTTTATGATTGTTTTGATAAAGCGCTGCATCTAATGGCGTTTTAAACACAATGGGTGATAAGACTGTACAGGTTGTAAGGTAGAATTTTTACCCTACTCACCAGCTAACTTAGAGGTAGGTGATCAGCATGAGACAGTTGCAGGGATGGTTGACAGAAGTAAAAGTCACATAGTTTGGTCAACTAATTTAATTTACAACATACAGTCTGTCATCACAGTTTCTTCATGTTAATAAAGTAAACAACACTTACTTTTAAATGGGATACATTTTACCCTTAGTTTTAATACTGAAAATATGATGTCACAAACAGTATCGTCAACCTGTGTAGCTGCCATCCAGCTTCTTGACGGTCAAAATATCATGGGTATTCGGAACTTGTTGTTGAAGATTTCTGCTATCGTTATTACATCCTGTTGACCATTATTTTATTTATTACTATATTATATAAGAAATTATCCTAAGGTCCCTATCAAGGAGAAACATTCATGATAAGCATCAATACGCACATGTCTCACAAGCATGAATATTTAGCCAATTCAAACTAATACTTACAGCGCCTATTGATTAAATTTAATCTTTATACTTAGGGCTGGTTCCCTTCTGCCTTCGAGTCATCTTGTTCGATTTAATTAGAGCTCCTTTGCATATAAATTTATTTAGATGCAACCGATCAAAGAACTCGCAATGAAAAAGAAATGTCATTCTGCCCAACCTATAGACCTTGAGCGTTTATAAACTAAGAGACGCATTAGATCTATGGTTTTCTTTATGTAACCAATTCTAAACGAATTTAATAATTTTTATGTATTGAATTGTGTGTTTGTTGAATTAAATTGATAAACACTAAACTAATGTTTTATATCATAATTAATTAATATCTCCAGATAGCAACGCCATCTAGTGTCAAAACACGATCAACTGGTGACACATTCAAGCTGGTTCTCGTGTTTGGCACAAGACGTCGCTTATATATGTCGTACAAAAATCAATTGTTACTAGGTATCTATGTTAATTTTGAGGACCAACCTATCTTGAAAGCTTGCCAAAAGTTCTTATAGTGTACTTTTTCAGGCAAGTGACTCATAAACTGTTGTGAAGATAGTAACAGAAATGGATTAGCCTTCAATAACTACTAATTATTGAAATAATAATTGTTACTACTCCTTCTGACAAAACCAAGGTAATTAATGAATTAATGCCCATGTAACACCCACTCCCATCAAGATCGTAGACTCTATACTTGAAGTTGTAGACGATTATCGTCTACCTGGGACAAACGGTCCAGTTGGGTAGGTCCAACTTTGAGAAAGAGGTCAACCGTCGAATCCGACTCGGCTGGGCGGCGTTCGGGAAGTTGCGTGGTATCTTCTCGTCCAACTTACCACAGTGTCTCAAGACGAAATTCTATGACCAGTATGTGTTGCCAGTGATTACTTACGGGACAAAGACGTGGTCGGTCACAATGGGCCTCATCAGAAAGCTTAAAGTCACCCAAAGGGCAATGGAGAGGGCTAGGCTCGGAATTTCCTTGCGTGACACGTCAGAAATGATGATATCCGCAGGAGAACCAAAGTTATCGATATAGTCCAAAGAATTGCCAAACTTAAGTGGCAGTGGGCAGGGCACATTGCTCGCAGAACGGATGGCCGATGGTGCAGAAAAGTTCTGGAGTGGCGACCGCGAACCGGAAGACGATACTTTGGAAGGAACCTTAACGAGGTCACCGGTCCACCTAGTGGGAGGCACTAGGTGGACCGGTGACCTGGTTAGGGTTACGGGAAGGCGCTGGATGCGAGACGCACGGGATAGGTCAATGTGGCGACGCCTGGAGGAGGCCTATCTCCAGCAGTGGACGTCTTTCGTCTGAAATGATGATGACTCGTTCTCGTTGGTCTAGTGTTCGCAAACACTGCTGCTGAGCAAGAGGATTTTTCCAGTAGCAGCCTGGAAACTGGATTTGTGGCCGGTTGATGGCAATAGGCTCGCCCTCTATTACATGGGACCTACACATAACTGGTGAAATGTGGGTGTACTATGGGTCCACCTGGCTAACTCTTCGAGGACTACAGGCGTGATGTAATGGTATGATGTTCTGTTACCCAGCCCGGGCTTCTCATGGGTAGGAGAGCATAATTATTATTTTAATACCTACATGTTTTTTGTTAAAGTAATTAACTATCTGCCATAAACAAAACTAAAATGCGATCTTGAAATTTAACTTTAAAATAATTCACTTTGTAAAACAAAAGCAACGACATTGCAACCTTCCAACAACACCCAAACAGAAAACAAATAAATACATATATGCCTCCAGTCATCACCTAATTGCAATAACTATAAAATTATAAATAAACATTCGCTTTAAACTTCAAAAGTCTGTTTATTATGGAATACGCGCACGTTATCGTTTAGCTTATAGCAACAGTGGGTGACAGCGAGACGCGCGTCGTGGGGGTGGTCGCATCAAGCGAGTGCCGTCATCAGTGAGAGACCTGCGCTTGAATTTATTTACGAGCGCGTTAGTTTTTATTTTGCGATAACTCTTAAGATAATCATTTAAATTAAACTTTTGGTGTATAGGATTATCATAATGTGTTAAATGCTTAAGGTAACTAACGTATTTAAGTTGATAAGGATTAATACTATTCACTAGACCATTTTTTTAGATGTTAGAATGGGTATAGTAAGCTATGCTTAAAAGATAGATAGATGCCATCGCGGACTATTCTGTAGACCTTTAAAAGAGGTATATCGTGCGTCACCGTGCATTGGTTTGTTATATCTCAAAGAGATAAGGCAACGTCTTCGATGAAAGCTCCCAGGAGCCTTGACTTTTGCCGAATTTTTCAAGAATTATCGTCATATTGCAGCCAATTTACGCAAAACCGTAACAAATTTTTCTCAAAAATGGTATGTAATATTGCCATAACATCTCTAAAAAGTCTCCAGAAAGTGAATTCTACCGGAGACTTATTCACAACTGTCCAGTAAGTAAGTATGTAATTTACTTACTGGACAGTAGTTGGGATAGGTCCGATATATCAAAACGTAACTTATATCGGATATGTGTTAGATATCATATCATATCGATATCAATATCAAAATAACCGATATTACAAAAACTATATCTAATACTAGCTGACCCTCGGGGCTTCGCTCCCGTCAACTGCCTACCTACCCTGGCTACCCTGCCTACCCTGCCTACCTTGCCTATCCTGCCTACCATGCCTACCCTGCCTACCCTGCCTACCCTGCCTACCCTGCCTTTCCTGCCTACTCTGCCTATCTTGCCTACCCTGCCTACCCTGCCTTTCCTGCCTACCCTGCCTTTCCTGCCTACCCTGCCTTTCCTGCCTACCCTGCCTATCTTGCCTACCCTGCCTATCCTGCCTACCATGCCTACCCTGCCTACCCTGCCTTTCCTGCCTATCCTGCCTACCCTGCCTACCCTGCCTACCCTGCCTACCCTGCCTACCCTGCCTACCCTGCCTACCCTGCCTACCCTGCCTACCCTGCCTATCTTGCCTACCCTGCCTACCCTGTCTACTCTGCTTACCCTGCCTACCCTGCCTACCCAGCCTACCCTGCCTACCCTACCTATCCTGCCTACCCTGCCTATCCTGCCTACCCTGCCTATCCTGCCTACCCTGCCTACCCTGCCTACCCTGCCTACCCTGCCTACCCTGCCTTTCCTGCCTACCCTGCCTTTCCTGCCTTTCCTGTCTACCCTGCCTTTCCTGCCTACCCTGCCTATCCTGCCTACCCTGCCTACCCTGCCTACCCTGCCTACCCTGCCTACCCTGCCTTTCCTGCCTACCCTGCCTTTCCTGCCTTTCCTGTCTACCCTGCCTTTCCTGTCTACCCTGCCTTTCCTGCCTACCCTGCCTATCCTGCCTACCTTGCCTACCCTGCCTACCCTGCCTACCCTGCCTACCCTGCCTACCCTGCCTACCCTGCCTACCCTGCCTACCCTGCCTACCCTGCCTACCCTGCCTACCCTGCCTACCCTGCCTACCCTGCCTACCCTGCCTACCCTGCCTACCCTGCCTACCCTGCCTACCCTGCCTACCCTGCCTACCCTGCCTACCCTGCCTACCCTGCCTACCCTGCCTACCCTGCCTACCCTGCCTACTCTGCGTACCCTGCCTACCCTACCTACTAATTTGTATCTATCATCAATAGTTTTCTCAGCGCACGCCAAATAATGTATTTTACAGACAACATTTTGCTACCTTGGGTTACATTATTGCAATTTTCATAAGGATCTCTATTTTTTTTGAAAATATTTTATAGCCTATGACACTCAGGAATAATGCTTTCTACCGGTGCAAGAATTTTCAAAATCGGTTCAGTAGATCCAGAGATTACCCCTTACAACGTCACAAACTCACAAACTTTACCTCTTTATAATACTACTAGTATAGATAACTGTACTACTAATACCGATACCTGAAAACCGAACCAAACCATTTACTTTTCAAAATCAATGACGAACAACGAACAAAAATAATTATGCCCGCGTTAGGCCTTTTTATTCGCGCAATTTTTCGCTCTTTCTGCGGCCTATGGAATTGTATGAAGCTGCACGCATTGCGGTAAAAACTACATAAATCCGCGCAAATAAAATCGCAATGCCTGCTAAGCCTTAAAGTGTTCATTTGTTATTTTTTTTCAATAAACAGCTTCCTATTAGCAAGCCAGTTCTAAATTTAAAAAAATCTTTGATAAGTTACCTTTTTGGTTGCCATGTTTCGGTGAAAAAGATCGTTCCATTTTTAAATTACACGACAGATATGAGTTTACTATGTACTTTATTTGGCCGCTACACACGGCAGATATGGATTTTCATACAACTTTTGCCGGCCGCTGCTCTCATGTATTTGGTCTGTACTGCAATTTCGATTTTTCTCGAAGAAGGTTGTCAAAATAATTCTCAAATTTCCAAGCATGTTTGAGAAAATATAAATAAATGCCCCCGGTAAATCGATCACAATATCTATCAGTAATTGCCCTAATATGAATGTAACCTAAAATATTAATTAAACGAATTTGTTGTTAAACTTTCATTCATTTTTGAGAAAAGCATTATACAAGCCTCAACCAGTAAGAAAGACATCCTGGCCTCGTATATAACCGGACCTCACCTGCGGTTCGGTCCGGTTAACTCATACTTGGCCAGGAAGTCTTACTTACTGGATTCTGCAGTAATGTACTAATACTCCATATCCTTCCTCATGAATCACTCTTACTACTGATAAAAATCACATAAAAAGCCGTTCAGTAGTTTTTGAGTTTATCACGAACAGACAGGCAGACAGACAGACGTGGAGGACAATGTTTTATAATATTGTTATTCAGTGATTACTAATCAATATCTGTTGTAGACTGATATTGATCAGTGACAAATATTGGCAAGTTTTTATAGGTAACAAAACTACTAATCAGATTTGCTGTGTTTGAGTTATTGATAACACACGCCGCTTAATTCTAAATCACCCGTCATATTTTCTTTCCATTTCAATATCTAAGGCAAAACAGCACATTTGCCCGCGCAGGTGAGGGATACTTTCAAAGGTTACAGTATTGATATAAATGGGTCCCGCTAACTCAACAAAACTACCTATTGGTAAGAAATGTGTGGAAACCACAAACATAAATGTAACTAGATGACGCGAACGTATGTACCTCGCAGGTCAAAAATGGGATAAAAGAGAGAGCTATGCTCTTACTTTGAGCTATTTCATTTGAGATAGCGGCACCGGGCATCATCATCATGTTCCTGCCCTCATTCGCAACATGTTTTCTTCTTCCATACCGTCCTGTCCCCTGTCACGCTATCACTGACTCCCTTTTGTTTCAAATCACTTTTCTTTGGCCTTCCTCTTCCCCTCCATCCATCCACATTAATATTCACATTTTAACCGGAATCTAGAAAGATGCCTAATTGTGCCTTATTGAGCTGTAAATACTCTACATAAACAATTGGCCAAGACAATGGCAACATTTTCTTTCATTGGTATGTAATTTTGTTTCTTAAATTGTGTGTAAAAACATTGTTACATACTTATGTATCGAATTGATAACCTCCTTTTTAGGGTTCCTTACCCAAAGGGTAAAAACTGGACCCTATTACTAAGACTGTCCGTATGTCTGTCTGTCAACAGGCTGTATCTCATGAACCATGATAGCTAAACATTTGAAATTTTCACACATGATGTATTTCTGTTTCCGCTATAACAACAAATACTAAAAACAGATTAAAATAAATATTTAAGTGGGGCGCCCATACGAAAAACGTGTTTTTTGTTATAATGGTACGGAACCCTTCGTGCACGAGTCCAACTCGCACTTGGTTTCACTTTTTTTTGAAGTCGGTTAAAAAGTAGCACGCTCATAAAGATACAGACTTGCGTTATCTAGTTACAATGTCTGTGGTGGAAACAGTCAGCTTTTTCGTAACACAAGGGAAGAGGCACATTACTGGTAACAATTGGCCATATTTATGGATTTCGGGCCAATTCACCTCTTTTCAACTGTTGTGATTTTATGGGCAACGTGTGCGCGAAATTGCCTGAGAATAAAGAAGTAGGATATGTTTGGCAATATCGTATCTACCGTTGAATCTTGCTAGTAGACTACCCAATTAAAGTTTGTATTATTACCTAGGTACGTAGGTACTCGTTAATTTCATCCAGTGTTCTATCTTAATATGATTATGTATTTAGATAGAACACTGGATTTATGTCATAGGAAAAATGTTAGTATTTTACGAAATAGACACTTTTAGCGTTGTGGCGTTTCCAAACCTATAAGTTATGACAAGCACTGGTCACAAAACAAAAACGTAATATCCTTCCCGCGGGATGTGTCCTAATAGGCGACGGACAGAAGGGGTTTCCTGATCACCGGTGTGGTTTTAGTAAGTTAAAAATCCCACTCACTAGTCTTTTTCCCCCCCTTTTAAAGGTGGAAACCTCGATAACAAAAAACTGGCCAAGTGCGAGTCGGCCTCGCACGAAGGGTTCCGTACCATTAACGCAAAAAACCGCAAAAAATCACGTTTGTTGTATGGCAGCCCCACTAAAATATTGATTTAATTCTGTTTTTAGTATTTGCTGTTATAGCTACAAAAGAAATACATCATTTGTGAAAATTTCAACTGTCTAGCTATAACGGTTCATGATATACAGCCTGGTGACAGACGGACAGACAGACAGACAGACAGACGGACAGAAAGACAGACGGATCGTGGAGTCTTAGTAATAGGATCCCGTTTTTACCTATTGGGTACGGAACCCTAAAAAGGCACAGTTATTTCACCACTTCAGATAACAATAGCGAATTAATAACAAGCAATTAAATCCATTTGCATAACAATTGAATGCTTTATCAACGTGTTTCCAGTTTTCCACAAAAACTCGGGACAATGAAAATGAACGAAAAGACAAAATTTATGGGCACCTGCAAGTGCTGGATGCAATTATTTTGGACACCGTTGATTGGTCGATAGCAGACAGTTTTAAAGGCAATTAAGTGCATTCTGGACTGGATTTCCTAGGCTACACGATACCATGAACACAATTTATTTCAACACGACAAAAAGAGCCATTTTAGCCAAACAATTTAGCTGTAGACTTACCTATACTCTTCTTTATAAAAACCTCGACGCTGTTTAGCAAATTCTGATTGTAATGACAACTCGACACACTAGCTATTTCGTCACTATCTCTAATAGGTCTCTTTGACTAATACGTCACTTTATATATGTAGTCAGGTTTCCAACTAAACAAAAAATTATAAAGTGAATAGGTAGCCGCTGCAGTATGAAGTCAGACCAACTGGATATTAATGACGGCCCGGGATCCCTCAGGGTTCGGTACCCTCAGCAACATTTTTCTTTCTCCACATAAACGATCTGATAAAACCTTTGGATATGCAGACGACAGCATTGTGCACGGGCTACTAGGCCTCAGATCCGGTCTCTCCGTGATTCCATGGTTGAGCCACTAGAACCTGTCCTTGAATTCAGTCTCTGAATGTGGCGATGCCTATCTGGTCAGTTTCAATGATGCCTTTCACAAAAAGCAGCCAATTCCACCCGGCTCTTTCTTTCCGAGCTGTGACCGTTCCAATAACGGACCATCTTGAGTTTCTTGGCATTACGTTGACATCGACCCTCAATTATGGTACAAATATAGAGGCAAAGGCTAAGCTGGCTGCCATAAAGTTGGAGATTCTTACGAAGGTGAAACGGTACTTCACGCCAGATCAGCTGCTTAACTTGTAACAAGCGCAAGTTTGATCATGCATGGAGTACTGCTCTTATATCTGGGATGGATCTGCCAAATACTAACTTAATGCACTTGAGTCGACAGAAAAACGTGCCAAGAGGCTCATCGGCAATAAGATACTGGTCAAGTCAAGGCTCCAGAACCTTGTAACATCGTCGTCGAGTTGCCAGCCTGTCGGTTTTTTATCGGTTACATTTGTACAGTTATTTGCCTTGGGCCGGTATCAAACTCGCCACATGCCATTTTTACTCGGTGATCTCAACGCCAATTCTGCTGATTGATTGATTGTCGTGTGTTCATTTTAAATTCGTTTATCTAGTATTTGAACAAATAATCTGCTAATCACTTGGTAAACAGCTCAGTGATTTTTATAAATAAGGCCCATAATAAAGGGTACTCGTATGCCAACATGCGATGTGCCTAAATTTTACCGAGACTTTTAATTGCTGCTTTATTGATTTGTTACTTTACAGTAATTATGGCAATATTATCATAATTAGCAATTAGTTGGTAGAGTGAACCACATAATAATTTACTTATTTAGAAACTGAATAAAACATTTTCAAAATTGTTTTTTTATTGCTAACTATACTATCTGCCTTTTATAAAGATACTTTTTCAATTGATATGTACTTTCTAAATAGATCTTGCATATCGCTGACAACACTGAAAGAAAACATGTGAGGAAACCTGGATTTACAGTTTTAATTTTGAAATCGCAAACCCGCATTGAACAAGCGTGGTGATTAAGGCTCGTATGAGAAAAGGCCTATACCCTGCAGTGGAACTGAAACAGACTGGCATTATTATTATGTCTTTCTTGGGATTGGTAACATTGAGTTTATAAAACTCGCTTATTTACAAGCTTTATATTACCTTGCTTTCGTAAGTGTGTCCAGCAACTAGTAATCCATTTCTCATGCACTTCCTGACATCTGATTAAATTGAAATTTGGCGTGATCTCAAATAGCCGGGTTAGACCGATACAACTTCCAAGTTCCCCCGACCCTGAGCCCGTCTTTATAGACATTTTAATGTCACGTACATTTTCCAAAGCATAAAGTATTTTCTAAGGGCGTGCAGTTAGGAGGATTTTCTTTTGAAAGGCTACTTCATTGTGCAGAGGCGCTCAACTTGTTACGTCGCAAACAGTATACCGGGGTTGAAGAGAATTTATTATTTTCTGTTCTGTTGCTTACTGTATTTTATTTAAAGATTTCCTTTTGTTGTTTTATAATTTAAGTGTCGCTTATACAGATTTAAACTTAAGCTTCTTGTCACAGATTAAAATTAAAATCTTTATAAATGCGCGAATAATGTAATGGCCTAATTTCCGGGCGTACATGCTTGACCAGAAATAATTTTGAGCTGACGTCCTTTATGCACAATATGTTTATTTGATTTTAGCTTTTACTTAATTCTGTGCAAAGAAACTCATTTTTCTTTCTTTCCTTTACCAATTAATGTTTTTATATTTCCATCCAAAGTTCTAATATTATATTAGAACCTTCATCTATACCAATATTATAAAGAGGAAAGATTTTTTTGTTTGTTTGTACCGAATAGGCTCCAAAACTACTGGACCGATTTCAAAAATTCTTTCACCGTTGGTAAGCTACTCTATCTCCGGGTGACATAGGCTACTTTTTATCCCTCTATTCCCACGGGAACGGGAACTACGTGGGTGAAAGCGCGAGGCGTCCTCTAGTATATTATATTAGAACTTTGGATTTATAATAAAAAAATACCTTCTTCTATTTCTTCCAACAAAGCTATATTTTTAGATATAGCAATTCAATTAGAAACTATCCACGATAAAATAAACCATGAAAATAATGCAGCATCTAACAATAGCTAGCGGTCCTGATCAGGTAGCTGTCGGGCTGTCCGGCGCAGTCGCCGTCCGTCCGGCGCGGCTCTGCCACCGGCAACCATGAAACCCACCGGCCCACTCATCCAGTATAATTATCGTATTGTATACTTACTACTATATATGGTTACATAGATAGCTTGTACTACTAAGTTGTTTAGGATGGGAACACATGTGAAGTTTGATTTTACACCTTTAGAAACTGTAAAAACTTTTTAATAGGTAGAGCTTGGATATAAGAAGATTTAGGATTTATGTATTGCGTTACCAAAGTGCCAGGAAATAGAAATCAAATCTAGGTTATCAGACCTCAACAATTTAGATACTGGGTAACGTAATAACGTTGGCAAAACTGGTTATGAATGTAATGATATTTTGTATTTAAAAAAAAACAGAAATATTTTTGTAAAATTAAACATTATGTTGTTTATTCTCCTTTATTTTCCTAGGTATTTCAATATCCGCTAAATAAATGAATTGAAAATAATAATAAATGTTTGAGTATTTGTAGAACATTCCTTTTCCGTTCACCAATCTTACAAAAGAGAAAAAAAAATAAAGGTAATTTATTGCTAACGTTATTATTTCCAATAATTCACATTTGGAAGGACCATTCTCTATGATTGTTTCGTGGTAACTTTTATGTACCGAAGTATTACAAATTGTATTAGTTGAAAAAAAACCGAGCTTACAAAATAACCATAAGTTTGAAATTGCAGCACTGCTTAACACGAAAAAATATTGCCACAATCACTGCCTACCCTCTACTACAGCACCCCCCACCCACTCTCTTGTCTCAATCGTAATAGCTAGTGTCTGACATAGTGTCGGAGTGTTGCACTGTCTCCTTAGACAATATGTGATTAATGTCTCATCGCAGGCGTGTTAGCGACGCACGTCACGTTAGTGATGCATCTCGCCGTGATCGTGACGTCATCTCGATGGTGCACCGCACTGTGGCCGAGCGATTGGACGATTGGCTTGTAATGAGATGGGAAACTAGGGGAATAGGAGTCGGGTATAGACTGTAGACAATTGGATCCCGTGACTGCGTTGTTAGTGCAGTGATTGGATAGAGGATTAGAGGTGCAGTGTTTCAGTAATGCTACGGTATTACTGCCCGCGTGGGATCATTCCAGCATCGATATTCTGTATAACTGTTTGAATCGTTTTTGCGGTCTAGGTATTCATGTATGTATATTTTTGTTTGTTTGTTAGTTACTGCAATAAATATGTTTACCTATGCTATATAAACATTTCGGCTACACTCCACATTATATTTTTACACGACCTGTATCAATTTTCAGCAGTACGTGACGCGACGGGATATCTTTGCAAGGAAAACAAAATCTCCAATCCATAAAACATGAGATCACGCGTTAAAAACGCACGTTTCGCGTTTCCAATACATCCCCAGTCACAGGTCACAGCACATTACAACCAGTTCACGTCAACACTACTCTTTTTCAATAATAAAATTGATATTATTCGGAAATACGCCGCCGAATGCAAAACAAGATGAATGGTTGTCGTGCCGCGAGCGTGGCGAAGCGTGCCCGTGGCGTGACGGAGCGTGACGAGGCGTGCCGGCTGCCGTGACGCGGGGATTATGCCCGCGTAGCTGACGTGAACAAAAATGGCGATCGCGACTCATGTAGATGCGTGTATTGTTTATGATGGGTTTACTGCGAGCACAGCATGAACCAGACTTATCTTGTCTGTTGTTTTTTGCATAAAGAAAACAAATGAATGCTAGAGTACGGCAATGTAGACGGTAGCATTTGTTTTCCGTGACTAGGTATTTCCTTATATTTTCATAGTAATATTTTTTGGTAGATTGTACAGGGTGGCACAAAAGTAATCACCCTATCGAAAGATGTTATAATTTTTACAAATGGCAGATAAGGTGAATTCTGATTTAACATTTGTGAAGTAAACACATACAAAATACACGTCAACAAGACACGAAACGTGGATCAATTGCTTCCCACCAGGAGGGAGCGATCATGAGCGACTATATTACTTATTCCTCCTTCTTGTCTGTATATGGGTGTGTGCAAAAATCGTTAAATACATAAATATTATGTGAATAATCCAAATTATCACTTCGGGAGCACCGAAAACTTGCGTATAACTCACGAAGAGCCAATACATCCACACAAAGTTACCGCATGGTGGGCTGTTTAGGCTTGTTTACTGTTGGCGATTACACTGGCCGGCAAGATCGCCTGATTTAACCATGCCAGACTTCTTTTTGTGGGGTCTATGTCAACAAGCCTCAGACTGGCCCTTATAGAGAGATTCTATGGCAGGCAGTTCTGGCAAGAGTGATGCAAATGCCAAAAAACGAAACCGAATGTTAATCAATTCTAATGGCACCGATGGCAGCCACTTTGCCGATATCATTTTCTCGACTAAATGGAAAAAAAAGCACCAAATAAACCTAATCCAAAAGAGAACCAAAGATTTTCATTCATATAAAAAATTACAACCAAACAACATCGGGTGATAACTTTTGCGCCAAATTATATAGTTTTGATTAATTATATGAATTTGAAAATAATGATCTAAATAAGCCTAGCTTTGCAAGAAAAAAATATAAAATATAAATAATATGAAGTATAAAAATACAGCTAAGTTTGATCTCGTCGGTCCAGGCCCAGAATCAATTAAAATAGAAATAAGCCGAGAGCTCCCAGACTCATTAACTTTACACTGAAAAATTATATATCTAGCTTATAGCCTGGTGCTTTTTATTTAGACGCTAATTATTAAACTTATTCATGATTAGAATCAAACATAATAAATAATGATAAATCTTTATTATGATACACACAAGATTCATGATACACAAGAGCAGATGTACAAAAGAACATAAGATAACAACATAAATCTACACAGAACATGTAACCCTGTCAACTAAACTAGGTAGTCCTGTACCTTAGGAGACAGTGATTAGGCCATAAAGGGCGGTTAGTCATGTAGTTATAGCTGCATCCAGGGTGTATATCGCGACGGTGGTTAAGTAATACAATTGTGTGCCGGTGTGTAAATGTGTTTGAGTGTAAGAGTATGTGTGAGTGAGTGAGCCTATGTATGTGTAAGTGTATGAGTAGAGGGAGATCGTGTATTGAGTGGTAGTCGGTTAGTGTAATGATTTTAGGGATTATTCTATGAATTTAAGTAAAGACTCCGTGAATGAGTAGTCTTTTAGTAATAGCCATTCAGTTAGTTTAATTTTCAGGTTATGGGAATTTAGATACATTATTTGTATTTGATTATGGATTTTTTCGTACAGATAGGTACCAAGAATGTAAAATTGATGCCAAATAAGTAGTTTTGCGATTTTGGCGGTCTCTTCAGTTCCGTGCCCATAGCTCTCGCTGGAATGCCCATACCAATCTGCTCCGACTTCCGGTACCTAGGGTCGCTTGTCTAAGGGGATGGTGAGGTAGACCGAGTCATAACGCACCGCATCAACTCAGTTTGGATGAAATGGCTACAGGTCACTGGAACAACTTACGAACCATGGATGCCCCTCAAGTTAAAGGGTAAAATCTACAAGTCCGTGATTAGACCTGTCACACTGTATGGATCAAAATGTTGGGCTGTGAAAAAGATGGATGAAAGGAGATTGCATGTAGCAGAGATGAGAATGTTGAGATGGATGTGCGGCGTGACGAGATTGGATAAAGTGAGAAATTAGTATATTAGACGCAGTTTGTAAGTGGCGCCAGTGGCAGAAAAGTTGAAGGGAAACCGTATGTCCTGGTATGGTCATGTGATGAAGAGGGATGAAACGCATGATACTAAAAGAGTTATGAATATAAATGTGGATGGATGGAGAGGAAGAGGAAGGCCAAAGAAAAGATGAATGGACTGTGTGAGGAGTGATATGAAGGAAAAGGGAGTCATTAATAGCGTAACAGGGGACAGAACGGTATGGAAGAAGAAAACGTGTTGCGCCGACCCCAAGTAACATGGGATAAGGGCAGGCAGATGATGATGATGACTTTTAGTTCTTTGTGCTCTTTCTATTCTGAGAAAAATGGTTTTAGCTACTCCACCCCATGCAGTTATACAGTATCCGCGTACAGATTGGCAGAGGGTGTAGCAAATCATCTTCAGCGTGGCACTGTCGGCAAAGTCTTTGAGGGACTTGAAAATGTGGATTAGACGCATAGTTCTAGGAAAGGGAATCAATTTGCCTGTCCCACCTGAGTCGATGATCGATGTGTACACCCAAATACTTAATTAACAGCGTCTTACTGCGACTTACCGTGGAACCAGCACAAGCTACCGTGGGGTCAGGGCAGGTCCTAGGGTGAAGTCAGATCCCGGAGTATTACCACATCTTAACCCAAAAGGAATGTAAGTGGTTTTATTTAGGTTTAGCGTTAGCAGGTTAGAGTTTAGCCCAATCATTATTTTAGACATTGCACCTTCCGCATTTTCTTAACCATATCCCAGGTTGAACCACGGACTAGGATTGTGGTATCGTCAGCATAGGCGTAAATATCACAATTTGAGAGGCTCATCTTACACAGATCGTTAACGTTAATCTGGAATAGGATTGGGCCCAGTATGCTTCCCTGGGGAACGCCGTAAGATATGGTTTCCTCATCACTCAGGTAATTACCTATCTTGACGCACTGTTTACGTTTGTAAGGTAACTCCGAAAGCTATCTAGAGTAATACCCCGCACCCCTATGGCTTCCAGTTTTGAGATAGGGTAGGGTGAGGTAACATGTTTAAGATATTTATTTTTCTTTCTTTAAATTGGTTTTGAGATTACATTTCCCGTAGGTAACTAATGGCTGGTTTCTGATATGAGTAAAGCAGCAATAATCAGTTGAGTATTGTCAAATCAGTGTCAAATAATTTAGGAACCGTTTGAGTTTTTTACGTTTCACAATTGAGTATCTACCTAGCTCAGTTAAGTAAGTACCTAAGTACCTACATAAGTATGGACATGTCAAAGATCCGTTCACTTTCTCTTTCACCCTTACGTTCCATTGTACAATAGAAATCCGAGACATCACAAGATTGCATAAAATTTACTAATATAAATATTATAAAGCTATAAACAGTACGTTAGTATTATATTACTTCATTCAAGATTAAAAAAAAACAAGTTATTAAATGTGTTATAATCTTTAATTACTTGATTTTTCATAATTAAGCAATTTAATAGATACCTATTTGAAATGTATACAACCTTATTATGAAACTATGAAATGGATCGTAGACACTAGCCAATTTCTTCAAGATTGTCAAAGCAACCGTATTTATTTTGTCAAAGATGTCTTATCGAAAGAAAATAATATCTAATATAGTTTGTTATTGCCAAAAACAAGAATTTAAGCTTATAATTACTAAAAGTGAATGTGTTCCGAGCGAGCAGTTGCTGGTTCTTGTGATACCTCATAGAACTACAGAATATTTTACTCAGAATTTCATAAGATCTCTCAAGTGGGAAGAGAACCGACACACACACACAGAATTCGTGCATCTGCATTGGAATCTGATTGCAATTGTGATTTACCAACAAATATGGACTTTTGTGATAAAATTTGTAATGAGTGATCTGAGTTTTCAATTCAAGACCAAAGGCTTTTCTAGCCATTGAAGAGCCTCTGAAGGAAAACAATATTAGCCAGGGTCAGTGCCATTAGATATGTGCCGATGAAGGAGGACTGTGTTTTAATATATGTTAACGAACAATTCATTATTTGCCTACTTATTTTGTAAAATAATAAATAAATGAGACTTATCATGCTGTTTTTATCATCTTTATTGTAGGTACTGATACCAAAATCGTATCATACAAAAGCCAAATTCTGTACACATTTTCATCGCTGTAACCTTTTCTTATCGTAAGGATCCTACTAATATTCTATATAGGTATGAAAGTCTGTATGTTTAGATATTGGTTAATCACACCTCAATGGTTGAACGTTTTTGATAATATATCATTTGGAATACAATTACCCAATGACTAATAATAAAATGATTTAATAATAAAAAATAGATATAATAATAAATAAACGGAATAACAAAGCCTTTTATTCTGAAATCAGAGATATAAAACTGTAGTCTATACAATAAATCTTTATAGTTTATAAAAAGTTTCTAATCTAAGAGCCTCTTGGCTTAGGCCTCCACTAACAGTTTCCACTGGGGTCTCTCATGAACTACTCGCCAATACCACAGCGCGCCATACACTTTGTGCCTTCATCTTGGTGCTTTTCTCCATTTCCTTTGGTTATCGCGAATCATTTGACCGGTCCATCTTCACTTTTCACATAGTTCCTGTAGGATAACTCTCGGTTTTCGCGCAGGTTAAGCCACTGGCAACCACAAACACAAAAACTGGCACGTTCATTTATTTTTGTTGAGGATCTCACTCATCATAATAATCATTTCTGCCGAAAGACTGCTGGATACAGGCCTTCCCGGCACTCAGCATTCAGCGTCACCACATCAACCGGTGCTGTGCGTCTTTCATACATTGGATGCCCACGACCTCAACCTGGTTATCGGTCTGTAGAGGGAGGCTTTTCAGCCCAATCGACCACCCGTTCTTCGAGCAACTGAGATCTATCAGGCGTGAAATATTTGCATCCAATCTAATGTTTTCGATAATTCAGGTCGAACACTCTTCTGCCACGCATCGGTCTTCGTTGAGGCATCTCTAAGGAAGACAAGGATGTATCTTCATCACTCGTTTTATAAGTTTTTATATATTATTTTGTATTTATTTCTCTTGATTAAAGTTTAAGCAAGGGGTTGTCAACTATCAACTGCCAAATGTAACCAGTGTAGCCAGATTTGACGAGTCCCAAGTCGCCGAAAATTTCGTTTTCCATTTATAAAAAACTCAAGACGACCACTATTCATTAAAACCACGAAACATTTTACGAAACGTAAATTTCCATTGTTGCCTTGAACACCCTAGAATCTAATATCAACCTTAATGCGTTTGACACAATAATCATTATTGGTTCCGCATAAAACATTTTTAAGCATTTCTTTGTTTTTCCTGTGTTATCACGACTGAAGTATAATGAAAAAAGAGATGAACTGTAAAAAGCATTTTGATTCCCAGTTATTTTCATCATTCCTGAGGATTAGACATTCTTATTCAGAAATCGCCTAAAATAGTCCCATGTTTTTAGGGTTCCGTACCCAAAGGGAAAACGGGACCCTATTACTAAGAATCCACGATCCGTCTGTCTGTCCGTCTGTCACCAAGCTGTATCTCATGAACCGTTATAGCTAAACAGTTGAAATTTTCACAGATGATGTATTTCTGTTGCCGCTATAACAACAAATACTAAAAACAGAATAAAATAAATATTTAAGTGAGGCTCCCATACAACAAACGTGATTTTTTTGCCGTTTTTTAAGTAATGGTACGGAACCCTTCGTGCGTGAGTCCGACTCGCACTTGGTCAGTTTTTTTAGGGTAGCCTAATTGGCGATCAGTCGCCGATCGTAGAAATTGGTCGCCTCGGCCACCCTTCAGAGTCTAAGCCAAAATGGCGAAAAGTCGCCCAATCTGGCCACACTGATTATGTAACGTTGACAACGGTTTGAGAATTTGAGAATGATCAAATGTGTTTTTCTCAGTTGTGAAACCCAATTGAACGTCAATGTAGGTTTTTTGTATGACATAAGGTATAGTTTGGCATGACTTGACGACGTATACTCAAACCTTGCTCAGCATCGCAGAAAACTTAAAGTGGCAGATGATCAAGGATGACAGATGCTTAAATCGAGATAAGCACATACTTAGTTACTTCAGAAACCGGCCATAAGTAAATTAGATTTCTCAAAATACTTGTCTATAAAAAAGGCAAATACTTTCGCGGCAATTGTTAAAAACTTCCCTAATTAAATTATTTTCCTTATAATAAATTACTAGGAAAGTTTTCCGATTTCACTTTATGAAAAATTTGGAGGCATTCAACTGATGGTAATCATTCTTTCCCTGAACACCAGTCATAATTTAATTTAGTATCGCTTTTATGACAATGAATTTACGGGGAAGCAAATTTCTATAAAAAATAAACAGACTTAACTGTATTTTTGGTTTTAGAGACCTAATATTTTTGTACCAATGCATCCAATTTTACAGTCTGCAATTCTGCATAGAATAAAAGATCCTCAATCTTACAAACACTGAGTACTATTCGTCCCAACCTCAGTTTATGATTCTCAATACTCGACCCAGCTCACTGATCTCAGCATAAAACTGCGAAATGTTTCAACAAAACACTACTCCATGCATTCCGCTGCTCCATACATTTAAATCGCAAAATTTTGTTTGATTTAAGAATAGGAAAACTATAGAATCGCTAGCTCTGAGATTGATTCATTTTGATACGATCAGAATAGGACATCAGTTAGGAATACAAATGTATATTCTGTTCTGTCTAGAATATATTCGCAAACAAAAGATTCGTTTCTGAGATATGATTTCAGATAAAGAACATAATTTAACGGAATTACGGCAAAATAATAATACTTTTATAAAAAAGACTATGGATAATATTGGTACATTTTTAGGTCGACTCCACCTCGAATCATCAAATTGACAGTTTAACATGTTATATGTTGACATTAATCGAGGGTGTTATCCGTTGTCCTGACCATGGAGTTGAGCGGAGATCCTTCAAATTGTTTGGTATGTGAACCTTACTCCATGTCCATTCAGAGTTCTAAACAAAATCAAGAAACGAAAGACTTCGAGGCGTGCATGAACTCACTTTGGAGAAATCACTCTCTCGCAATGTTGGAAAAGTGCCTCTTTTCATATATTTGCGTGATAGATATATATCGTGTAAGTGTGAAGCAATAAGAACTAAAGGCTTTTTTTATGAATCACGAAAATCTTGGTTCAATGTCCTTTCAAGTACTACAATATCGTGCTCTATTTTTGTCACAAAAATCTTTTATTTAATATCAGTATAGCCCTCGTGACAAGCTCGGGATGGGCAGTACATTGTAGACGGCCTTATAAACTTTATAGTCGCAAGTTATACCTCACAGACTGAATTATATAGGTAGGTTTTACATTGTTGACAGAGGTTTATACAGTACTTCAAATAGTTGTATATCTACTATGTAATATAGTTTATTCAGTGACTGAGCAACATTGATGTTTCATTGTGATTCAGGGTACTTTGGAAGTCGTTAAATAGCTGATGTGACGTGACATCTTCATAATAGTATATGTCTATTGATTCGCCGGAGAGCAAATTAAAAAAGAGAAATCTCGCAAAGTTTGGGGTATATTCCAGTTTTATCACTTGTATGGAGACCACAAACGATGGAAAGTAACCTGCGTAAGTCTGAAAATTTGATAAGTACCTCAGCTATGCGAACTTACTAAATTAGCTTAGCTCAAGATCTTCAACTGGTTTAAGAGGCTGATTAGATTTGTATAAATACTGCAACAACACAATAATTATTTCGAACAATTTTTTTTTATTATAATTTTTATATACATTACTAGCTGACACGGCAAACTTTTTTTTGCCATAAAAACACCAAACATTTATCTACCCTACCTACCCTACCTACCCTACCCTACCCTACCCTACCTTCCCTACCTACCCTACCTACCCTACCTTACCTACCTTACCCTACCTACCCTACCCTACCTACCCTACCCTACCTACCCTACCCTACCTACCCTACCCTACCCAACCTACCCTACCCTACCTACCCTACCCTACCTACCCTACCCTACCTTCCCTACCTACCCTACCCTACCTACCCTACCCTACCTACCCTCCTACCCTACCTACCCTACCTACCCTACCTACCCTACCTACCCTACCTACCCTACCTACCCTACCTACCCTACCTACCCTACCTACCCTACCTACCCTACCTACCCTACCTACCCTACCTACCCTACCTACCCTACCTACCCTACCTACCCTACCTACCCTACCTACCCTACCTACCCTACCTTACCCTACCTACCCTACCTACCCTACCTACCCTACCTACCCTACCTACCCTACCTACCCTACCTACCCTACCTACCCTACCTACCCTACCTACCCTACCTACCCTACCTACCCTACCTACCCTACCTACCCTACCTACCCTACCTACCCTACCTACCCTACCTACCCTACCTACCCTACCTACCCTACCTACCCTACCTACCCTACCTACCCTACCTACCCTACCTACCCTACCTACCCTACCTACCCTACCTACCCTACCTACCCTACCTACCCTACCTACCCTACCTACCCTACCTACCCTACCTACCCTACCTACCCTACCTACCCTACCTACCCTACCTACCCTACCTACCCTACCTACCCTACCTACCCTACCTACCCTACCTACCCTACCTACCCTACCTACCCTACCTACCCTACCTACCCTACCTACCCTACCTACCCTACCTACCCAGACCTCTCACCGACCCTACCTCGTGCATACACGATTTCGCGAGCTCCGCACTTCAAAATTCGAGTAAGAAGTAAAAAACACTGAAAAATTCAAAATTGCGCACCAAAAGTTGCGCGCAAGTGCGGGCCATACGGAAATGAAAACAGAATAAAAAACGAACAAAAAACAAAGAAACTGTAAAGTGAAACGTGTGAAAATTAACCTAAAAAGTGAAAAAAGACACAAATAAATCACAAACATTCGTACGGCGCCAGATTGGTCGGCGCGAGCCCTATTTTTTTTTTAAGAAACCCCATTAAGCCGAAATTTAAGCCGCCGAGCATTCAGTTTTAACTCAGTGAGCATACCGTCCAGGAATTCCAGATTTTGTAGCCTAGGCTAAACCTGGTTGCCACAGCTTTTTCCAAAGCGCGGCGGTAAAAGACACAGGGAAACATAGTGAAAAAACGCAACCCTGCGGGGAGAAGAGTGCGGCGCGCAAACGGTCGCGACGACACCAATTTTTTATCAAACTATAATATAGACAATTTCAGTGGCTGCATCCCATCCAAAATCTAGATTTTTTTTAACTAGACTTAACTTTTTCGGCGTCCTATTTCCGAAATCAGAGAGGGAAAAAGGCGAAATTTCTGCACAAAACCCCCATCTCCTCCGAAATCGAGGATAATCTGGTTCTAGGAAGCGCTTTTTAGTGAGTAATAAAGTGCCCCCGAAACTCCTGGGGACTCCGGGGAATTTTCTCGTAACTCCCCAGGCTACAGTTCGTGATTCGGACCGGCCGAAAAAATCTCCGCGCGGACATAACGCCCGAAAAAACTGACTGGAGGTGCGATCTGCTATTTTCGAGGACCCGAGGGATATCCTGGAGCAGCCGGCAGCCTGGTAGAAAAAAGATCGTAGCCTGGTAGAAAAAAGATCGTGGAGATTCTAAGCAAAATAGTAAAGGTGCAAGGTATTTGCTGTTGATTTCTTGTCTTTTCTCTTTTTAAATAATTAATTTCACCCCTAATTTTAAAATTATTCCCCATAATTAAAGAGAATTATAAAGTCCTCCCATTAGCCTAACGTAGCAAAAATCCCCATTAAACTCAAATTAAAATCGCCCTCATAATAGTAATAATAGTAAATTCTCTAAACGTTCCCACGGTCTGAGTTAACTTTGTTTTTCATTGTTTACATAATATTACATTTTTCCAAAACTAAAAAGCTCAGAACTTGGCCTAGAAAAAACCTAGCTAAAAACCAAAACCGGATAAAACGTTTTTATCCCATTGCCCATCCCACCATATTTTTGGATTTCTGAAGGGAGAAGGGACAAGAAAGTCGATTTTCAAATGCGCATCGTATTCGTAAAACTTCCACGCCATTCACCACGTGCATGACAGAAATTTTATATTACTATATGTTTTTTTTTTTTCTAAATTGTTTTAAATTTGTTAGTATTTAAGTTAGATTAGATATCGGGACAGAGCAATTGATCCCCTTTTAAAGGAAAGCCCAAATTTGGATAAAGCGTATTGTTTGTTCTGGACTCGCGGCGGCCATTATACAGCCGTCTCGAAAACCGATTTTAAATTTTTATTTTTAACCGACTTACCAAGAAGGAGGAAGTTCTATTTTCGACTATATTATATTAATTCTGCCTGCTATAACTGATAATAATAAATAATACCCCCCTATTTTAACTCCCCTCCCCCCCAATTATTTTTATTGTATAAACGAAGTACCTCCTCCCGTTAAGCTCAAACCCCGTCTAGACTAAGATTTGGATAGGAACAAAAATCCCCCCTTTTTTACTTTTAGATAACACAAAAAAAAAAAAAAAAAAAAAAAAAAAATAAAAAAAAAAAAAAAAAAATTTTTCACTCTTGCCTCCCCAGCCAAGGACTGGAGACAAATTGACTGACAAGCGTAGACTGCGCAAGTCTTACTAAGACCTGACTCGCTGTTGACTCGCTCTATTAGTAGAAGCAAATCAAACAAGGGACACGACAGCCTATCTTGGTATATCTTACCTTGTTGAGCAAGAACTAACCCAACGAAGCTGTATTTATTTATAAAGCCAAGTTTACATTTATTTTACTTTACATTTTATTTACACTTTTTACTATTTATTTGCGGTTTTACCGACTATATAATTTGCAATTCCAATTATTTAATTTGACCATACACTTATAGGGTCCCTTTACAACCCAATAAGGGTCACTTTTAAGCGCCAAAGACAAACCCTCGAAGCCAAGATGTTCACGAGGACGCCAGCCAAAAACGAGAACATTCCCAAAAGATTGGAAGAAAACACCCTAAACTCCACATTTACGAGAACCACACCTACGAAAACTTCACCTGTGGCACGATCCACGGTGAGGAAGAGCATCGGCGAGTGGGAGGCAGCCAAACAAGAGACTTCTAAAAAGTCTCAGGCAAAACCTCAGACCCCTCCCGGGAAAGCGCCGGGCGCCCCGACTACCTCTACCACATCCGTTTCCCCCGCCACGGTTGAGCCCGCCAAGCCAAGGGACAGAGTGACCGAAGCCAGAGTCAGCCTAGCAAAGATAAAAACCCAGCTAGGCCAATCTCGTAACACCAAAACAGAGATTAAGGTCGAAATCACTCTGGCTGCGGAGAGACTATACCAGTTGGTAAAGGAGACAGAGTCCACGACTAATAAAAACAAGATGGAACTGCCTCAGCAGTCACCAAAACAGCTGGGGGCAAACCAGGACGGGATAGCGGATGGGAAAAGAAAAAATGAGAGGGAAATCTTCAGTAAGATGCTCGAAGACCACGCGAACCTCCTAAGACAAAACTCGGAAAGCATGTGGAAACTGCAGGAGAAGCTTGACAAAGCCGAGAGACAGACATACGCAAGTGTAGCGTCGTCCGATAGGAGGCAACCTCCGGAGCGAACCGCGCTGCACTCGCTGGTGGTTACGGCTACTGATGAGAAAGAAACGGGCGAGGAAGTTCTCAATAGAATAAGGAAGGTGGTGAATGCAAAGGAGGGGGGAGTTGAAGTGGAGAAAATAAGAAAGGCCAAGGACAGGAAGGTTATAGTGGGTTTTAGAAGTCAAGAGGAAAGGGATAAGGTCAAGACCAGACTGACCAGGTGCTCTGATCATCTAAAGGTCGAAGAAATGACAAACAAGGACCCACTAGTTGTGCTCAGAGACGTTTTTCAGTACAACACTGACGAGGACATACTTGGTGCGCTGAAGAAGCAAAATAGGGAGATTTTCAAAGACCTGAGCGGTAAATATAGGCTCGAAATAGCTTATAGGAAGCGCACCAGGAACCCGCACGCATGCCATGTTGTAATGCGGGTTTCCCCCAAGATATGGCAGCGAATGATGGAGGCTGGGTCGGTTCACATCGACATGCAGAGGATCCGAGTGGCCGACCAATCTCCGTTAGTTCAATGCTCGCTTTGTCTGGGATATGGCCACGGCAGACGTTTTTGCCAGGAGACCCAGGCAAGGTGCAGCCATTGCGGGGGAGCCCACATGAAGGCAGATTGCCCAGATTGGCTTGTGGACACAGCACCGTCGTGTTGTAACTGCACGCGGGCAAAACTCGAAAGGGTTGAGCACAACGCCTTCAGCCAAGAGTGCCCCGTAAGGAGAAAATGGGATGCCATGGCCAGAAGCACGACGTCGTACTGCTAAGGTGGTCACCGGCGGAATATCTGACTCTAACACAAGGCCATACGTAGTAGCCCAAGCAAATTTGCAAAGAAAGGCACTGGCAACAAATGAATTAATGCTTGAGGCGAACAAAAGGAAAATGGCCTTTGCACTGCTCCAGGAGCCGTACATTGGAGGCATAGGTAGAATGAAGGACTACCACGGTGTTAGGATCTACCAGAGCAATAAGACAGAAGACGGAGCCGTCAAGGCAGCAATCGCGGTCTTTGACGGCGATATAGACGTCGTCCAGTGCCCGGACTTTACCACACCCAACATCACGGTGGTAAAGATGAGGACAATTGCCTGGGAAATCGCGGTGGTCTCATTCTACTTCGAACCAAAGCCAGAACCGATAGGGCCATACTTGGAGCAGCTTAAAAGTATAGAGCGGAACTTCGGCCGGCAGATCATCATGGGAGGCGACGTCAACGCGCTAAACTCTTGGTGGGGTAGCCGTAAGACAAACGGTAGAGGGGAAGAAGTGGCTGGTGCCCTAGAAGAGATGGATTTGCAGGTGCTTAATGTCGGCGACACGCCAACTTTCCATACAGTGCGGGGAACCACACTTTACTCCAGTGTAGTGGACGTTACGGTGTGTACGGCGGGACTGCTCGGCTTGGTGGATGACTGGAGGGTAGATGAGGCAATGACGAGCTCAGACCATAACACCATCACCTTCAAGCTGGCCTTGGAGAAGGCAAGGGGTATACAAATAACTAGAACCACACGTAGATTCAATAGCAAAAAAGCAAACTGGAACCAATTTCGTGAGAAATTGGCCCAGTTGCAAACTGACCACAATATAGATGCCACAGAAATTAGAAAAATAAATAATACAGTAGATTTAGAAAATAAAACAAAAGCATTCCAAAACATTATTATAGAAGCAGCCAACAATAGTATACCCCTTATTAAGCCAAGTAACAAGGTCAACTTACCATGGTGGTCAGAGGAGCTCGCCACGCTGAAGAGGGCAGTCGCCACCAGGAAGCGCAGGATCCGCTGTGCAGCACCCGTCCGGAGAGACGCCGTCGTCGCTGAGTACCTGCAAATCAAAAAAGAATATGAGGACAAGGCAAAAAATGCTCAAACGGAGAGCTGGAAGGGTTTCTGCGAGAAACAGGACAGAGAGACTCTATGGGACGGGATTTACCGGGTCATAGGCCGGACCAGGAAAAGGCACGAGGACTTGCCCCTGACCGTGAACGGAAAGGTACTGGACAATCTCCACTCTGCCGAACTGCTGGCAGAAACGTTCTACCCCGGGGACAGAAGGGATGAGGATAGAGAGGAGCATACGCGCACCAGAATACTTGCTGAAAAAGTGAACGCTTTGAGTCATGATGAACAACATGACCCGGCGTTCACCATCGAGGAGCTGCACTCCAGCATGCGCAGCTTCAACCCCAAAAAGGCCCCCGGGGCGGATGGCCTGACGGCCGACATCTGCCAGCACTCGATTAACCACGATCCGGGCACTTTCCTAGCGCTGGCTAACAAGTGCTTGGAACTGGGCTACTTTCCCGGGACCTGGAAGGAGGCCACAGTTGTGATCCTAAGGAAACCCGGGAAGGAGAGCTATACAGTTCCAAAATCTTACAGGCCCATTGGTCTGTTGCCGATGCTGGGAAAAGTTTTGGAAAAAATGGTCATAAGCAGAGTGAAATGGCACATTATACCGCAACTCAGTACTCGCCAGTACGGGTTCATGCCCCAGAAGAGCACAGAAGACTCCCTCTATGATCTGCTCGAACACATACGTGGGAAATTAGCGGACCACAAGCTAATCGTAATGGTGTCGCTAGACATAGAGGGAGCTTTTGACAGCGCATGGTGGCCAGCTATCCGAACCAGACTGGCTGAGGAAAAATGCCCAGTAAATGTGAGGAGAGTTATGGACAGTTACCTCGATAACCGAAGGGTCAGGGTCAGGAATGCAGGAAAGGAGGTCGTGAGGGAGACTACCAAGGGATGCGTACAGGGATCAATTGGAGGACCGATCCTCTGGAACGTCCTCTTGGATCCCCTACTAAAAGGGCTGGCGGAACGGGGAGACTACTGCCAAGCCTTCGCTGACGACGTGGTGTTGATATTTGATGGCGACTCAGCGATCGAGATCGAGCGGAAGGCGAATGACGCCCTCGCCCATGTTAACCAGTGGGGTGTTAGTAACAAGTTGAAATTCGCACCGCATAAGACAAATGCGATGGTAATAACGCGGAAACTGAAATACGACACCCCGCGGCTGAGCATGGGTGGGGTCGCCATTGGCATGACGCAAGAGATCAAAATCCTGGGACTAACTATCGACAACAAGCTTACATTCAACAAGCATGTAGCGAATGTATGCAAAAAGGCGATTGGTTTTTACCATCAGTTGTCGAGGGCTGCGAAGGTCAGCTGGGGCCTCCACCCCGACGTCATCCGCACCATGTATACGGCAGTAGTTGAACCCGTCATTTTGTACGCGGCAAGTGCGTGGGCATCAGCAGCCACAAAGAAGTGCGTAAAGAAGAGGCTAAATGCGGTCCAAAGGGGATTTGCACAGAAACTGTGCAAATCCTACCGCACCGTTTCCCTGAACTCGGCACTGGTGTTGGCTGGAATACTGCCCCTCGATCTCCGAGTGCAAGAGGCAGCTGCCCTGTACGAGGCGAGGAGGGGGGTACCCCGGTCAGCGCTAGGAGATAGGGACGTCGAGCGACGTACCGCATTTGCCTCCACACCCCACCCGGCAGAGCATATGAGCCTGCAGTTCATTTGCCTGGCAGACCAAGAATCACTCAGTGACCACTGCGCACTAGCAGTGCAGATCTACACGGACGGCAGTAAAATTGAAGGCAAGGTGGGGGCGGCATTGTCTCTCTGGAGCAATGGCGCTGAAACCAAAAGTCTGAAGTTGAAGCTGTCGTCCCACTGCACGGTCTACCAGGCCGAACTGTTGGCCGTATGTAAAGCCACGCGGGAAATACTTAAGAGCGCTAAAGAGACCTTTGGCATCTTTAGCGATTCTCGATCGTCACTCGAAACGGTCGCAAACCACCGCTCTTCTCATCCCCTTGCAGTCGAAACCAGAGAGAATCTGCGGCAGGGCAGATCCCAGGGCAAAGATATACACTTGTTCTGGATCAAGGCCCATGCGGGACTGGAAGGGAATGAGAGAGCCGACCAGTTGGCTAAGGATGCGGCGCTCAAACTGAAGAGAAGGCCGGATTACGACCAGTGTCCGGTTTCATTCGTCAAGCGGCAAATCCGAAAGGATTCGCTTGACGAATGGAACCGGCGGTACAAGATGGGCGACACAGCCGCGACCACAAAATTGTTTTTTCCGGATGCAATTGACGCTTATGGGCTTGTCAGAAAAATTCAACCGACAGGTGTAATTACACAGATTTTGACTGGCCATGGTGGGTTTTCCGAATACCTGCACAGATTCAAGTGTAAGGGAAGCCCATCATGCGCATGTGACCCTGACAAAGACGAGACGGTGACCCATTTACTGACTGACTGCCCGGCCTATGGCCTCGAGAGGTACGAGATAGAGCAAAGACTGGGAATAGAAGTAAATATTGAAAATCTAAATAAATTAATCAAAGGTATAAAATACAGAACAGAATTTTTAGAATACTGTAAGAAAATAGCGGAAAAAACGATTCACAACAATAAATAGGTGCATAATTATGCTCGAAATTATATATATCATATATAACAGGTAGCATTAGTAAATAGATCTAAAAAAAGAGGATAACAGTAGATTAAGATAAAATAATAATAGATTTGTAATTATGTATGTATTAGTTTTAAAAATTTGAAAACTTATCATGTAGTAGTAAGTAAAATATGTAATAGTGAAATAAGAAAGTTTATAGTACCTAGAAATAAAGATAAGTCTCCATAGTCTCGGATTATGTCCGGGGAACTATTAGCTCGCAGACTCCGCCAAAAGCGCGGAGAGGTAGGCGCCATAAAAAAAAAAAAAAAAAAAAAAAAAAAAAAAAACCCTACCTACCCTACCTACCCTACCTACCCTACCTACCCTACCTACCCTACCTACCCTACCTACCCTACCTACCCTACCTACCCTACCTACCCTACCTACCCTACCTACCCTACCTACCCTACCTACCCTACCTACCCTACCTACCCTACCTACCCTACCTACCCTACCTACCCTACCTACCCTACCTACCCTACCTACCCTACCTACCCTACCTACCCTACCTACCCTACCTACCCTACCTACCCTACCTACCCTACCTACCCTACCTACCCTACCTACCCTACCTACCCTACCTACCCTACCTACCCTACCTACCCTACCTACCCTACCTACCCTACCCTACCTACCCTATCCTACCTACCCTACCCTACCTACCCTACCCAACCTACCCTATCCTACCTACCCTACCCTACCTACCCTACACTACATACCGTACCCTACCTACCCTAACCTACCTACCCTAACTAAAAATAGATGTTGGCCGATTCTCAGACCTACTCAATATGCTCACAAAATTTCATGAGAATCGGTCAAGCCGTTTCGGAGGAGTACGGGAACGAACATTGTGACACGAGAATTTTATATATAAGATTGTAGAGTAGACAAGAGTAGACACATTATTGTAATTGCATATTTAAATCTAATAACTTCAATATGTAGATAGGTACTTAATACTGCCTTGCTTTTTATAATTTTGTCCAAAGGTCTAAATCGGATTCATTAGTCCCCACACCTCAGTCACGTCTAGAAAACAATCTCGTTCACAAAGCTAAGGCGGCCGCTATCAGGCCACAGTTCTCATGTGTGCTGACTTTCTCTCTGATTCTATTACAGATCAGCTCTTCCAATGCTCTTGTATTTTCTTCAATACGTTTTATTTTCCGGAATTCAAGATTGAATATTAAAACACTGTTGTATGATTTCTTCCAATCTAAACTTTTAAAATATAAATTATGAAGAGTTAAAATTGTTTGTTTGTTTGGAAAGGAAAATGATTTCACTAACAGACAAATGCAACATTCCTGTTGGAAAAGCCATGGCAGTGAAACTCCAAGGCAATCGCTAGGGCTTGATGTTTCTCAGTCAAACAGGTTTAAAGTACTTTTTACCCGTTTACGTTAGATTAATATGAAAGGTTATAGCTATCTTCCCAAACAATATACAAATTCATAAAATGCTTTGGTCATTCAACTGATGTGTAAGTATAATTATGATCATATACGTAACGTACGTAAGTATAATTATGGTACCTGGTCGTGTGATGATGCTATTTTCGCTTACAGCAGACAGATTGTATTTTCCCGACTAACAGAAACCACTCGTGGCAGTAAAGTCGCAGACAACACAAAGTTTTATTCACAAACAGAGCAATATAGCCATCAGAAGTTCGTCTCATATGATAGACGTACATTATCACATAAAACAAGATAGACAACGAAGGTTTACTCCATACAAGATGGTCTGGGCAAAGTGAGTAGCATTTTATCAACTACTATCAAAAAGTCCAAAAAATATGTATCCTTATCTAGAAAAAGCTCGACACTGTTTAGCGATTGACTATCACAATCTAAATTATGTAATAGAGAATCTGCTAATCAGTTGCTGAACAGCTCAGAGATTTTAATAAATACGGCCCCTGGAATAGAAAAGCGCTACTGAAATGTCACGTGGGCAATCCTCAATATATTGATTTTTCGGCAATTTTATCGCTGACAGCGTCAGTTTTTCTTATAAAATGTCTGAGACTTTTTCTTCTTTTCGAGTCGATGGAAAACTCTTTTAATGTTTTGAGACCATTAGGCAGCCAAGACATTTGCCGCGTTAGCAGGTTCATAAATACAATAAAAATAAAATAAAAAAGCCTTTTATTTCATGCATTACAGTAACAGTTTTACATCTTTCAAGTACAAATTACTAATAAATAAAATAATCATAAAAAACAAAAAAATGTTATTTAGGTCCTCTAAAGTGCAGGTGTTTGGGCAAAAGAGACTGTCCGCAACTATTAACTTTATTTTTAGTGTCCTGCCATTGCTAGACAGGATGTTCTACACGGATCACTTGTTTGCCTGCCACGCATTCGTGTGTATCTTACCCGTCGCGAGCAGTCGCAAGAATACGTGCGTAAGCTTAGCAGAGGCCTGTTGTGGGGCTGTAGCGGCATCTAGGCCGCCACATACGAACTCATTAGTTCTCTCGTCCTGACATCACACTAAATCCTGCATCGCATAAACAGTTTTCGGCGTGATTTGAACACATACAACAGTCCGACAACCGACGGGACCGGACCAGACACAACTCTCATCCTCTCTTTTCAAAGGAGGTTGTGGGACTTTACACCCTGTTCCACATACTTCCATAGAGCGATATGACGGCACGGCACCTATATATGATCGAGCCTTCTGTATACCTTCTTGCATCTCGTCTCATATATTATGTTAGTAGTACATTATCAGTTGAGTCCCGGGCCGACAGAAGTGCACGCTGTCTGTCTGTGCAGCTCCATTCACTGCTTTATGAGCTCATGCGAGCCTGTCATCCGCTCGTTTTACGACCTCATAATACACTCCGTTTTAGAACTTTGTTTTTTAAGTTTATCGAAATGAGACAGCATCAGCTGGTTATCAGAGTCATAATGTTCGGTAGTAAAATAAATTGAAAAAGATAGTTGAAGGAACTTTGTTGGAAAAGTAAGAATTTGAGTTGTGATTTAGGGTTGACATCATAAGAGTATGTTTGTCTATCTATATAATATATATATATATGGTATGTGTGTCTGCTTTTTGCAGATGACTTGAAATTATTTATGAATATTAAAGATATTGCTGACTGTAATTGACTCCAGTCTGATATTGATAATGTGGTCGAATGGAGTAAGGCCAACAACCTGCATTTCAATATTTCAAAATGCTGTGTTATGAGCTACAGTCGCGCGCGTGCTCCATTGCAGCATCAGTACAACATGGACGGGGTAGTTATTCCGCGTGTCTCACATGTACGAGACCTGGGCGTTCAGATGGTGTCGGAGCTGACGTTCCGGAAACATATAGTTGAGGTGTGCAGCAGAGCTTTCAGAAATCTCGGTTTCATCTTAAGACAGTGTAAGGATTTTACCGACATTGCAGTTGTTAAAGTGATGTATAATGCCCTTGTAAGGAGTCATCTAGAGACAAGTGCATTCATCTGGAATCCACATGAAGAGAAATACAGTCTCATGTTGGAAAAAATTCAAAACAAGTTTTCTAGATTTCTCTATAACAAACAGTACAGAGTGTATCCCTTCTATCCCCTGATGTACCCGAGTCTGTTCGTCCTGGGCATGGTCGGGTACACCAGACTAGCAGTACGAAGGGACGTCGCGCTGGTCAAATATGTGACGAGCATACTATTAGGGTTGCTGCACCACCCGGAGGTGCTGGAAGAGCTGCGGCTGCGCGCACCGGACGGGTGTGTGGGCGCGCGCCGCCGCCCCTCTCTCTTAGACGTGCCATCAGCTAGGACCAACCTCCTTAAGTTTGCTCCTATCTCACGAGCCGCGCGTATTATTAACCTTATTACAGTGTCGGAAGACATATTTGGGCAAAGCCTGCGGAGATTTCTCCAAAGGGCTCAATTAATTATTGAAAGAGGCCTGGAGCTATAGACTTTGTCATGGTTAATTTAATTTATTGATGTATGAATACTTATTATTATTTTAATGTGTGCAATTTTGCTGCTAAGTTATTTTAGTTTTATGTAATTTTGTCTATTTGTGACTTGTAGCATCATATTGGAGCAATCTGTAAAGATGTTATAATTGTTGATAATAAATAAATAAATAAATAAAATCTAATACTAGGTAAAAAAATACGATTGATCACTTAAATAAACAGAAGAATTATTCATGATCTCGGATGTTTCATTTCTCCTGTACTTAAATTGCGACTCTGCCAGGATGTAAGTCATGCGTAATGAAAATATCGCGAGCCATCGAAAAAACTGTTAATTCAAACTTTGCTTCCGTGCGCGTATTTAACAACGTTTAACAGCAATATTTAACAACTTTACTCACCAGTGGCGCCAACTGTTGAGCACAAAAACGTTACCCCCTCATTGACACTCGGCCCCCGGTGACTTCAAAATGGCTGAAAAAGCACCACGTCCAATTATGTAGATGCTTCAACGGTTTTAAATCTTTCAATTCGGCATGGACGCAGTGATGCGCACGGGCGATTCAAACGATTTTTAGGATTGAAAATGTTTTATTAATTGAATGCCGAATGTTTTTTTACTATGAAAATAAAAATATATAACTAGCCAGCCAAAAACTGTTTCATTTTATTTAAAATTGCTATCGTTCAATCATTAACAAGATTCAGTACGGAGAAGCATAGCCAAAAAAATTGTCATTTTTAACACCCGCCGGAATAAGAGGGGTGTTATAAGTTTGACGTGTGTTGCTGTGTATCTGTGTGTCTGTCTGGGCATCATAACGTCCAAACGGGTGAACTGATTTTGATTTAGTTTTTTTTGTTTAAAAGGTGACTTAATCGAAAGTGTTCTTAGCTATATTTGAATGATATCGGTTCAGCCGTTCAAAAGATATGGGCGTTTTACTGTTTGAATCAGGGTGTTTTCGCATGATATCGTGTCATAATTATGTACTATGTACTTGATAAATTATTTATTTATTTATAGATACATGAATAATGGCAGACAAATGAATCGATTTCTGAAACTCTACTTTTTTAACTGTGTTGAAAGTACGAGAACTGTCTCGTTACGTCTACCTACAGCCTACATTCAGGATTGCTGTAATAAGGGATTATAAATAATTAGGGATGTTCCAACTATTTGGTAAAGCCGATTATCCGGCCACTTTCGTAGTCAGCGATTATTCGGCAAAGAGCGCCGAGTATCCGGCTTTGTACTTTGTATGTATTTCACAATACAATGTATATAGTAGGAAAAAAATCCATGCACGAGACTTTCTTTTTGACCATGATTAAATTTCAATTTCACTATAATGAACAGTATATTGTCTTTATTTTTTATACAAAAACACCATTCTGACTCTGAATATCAAGAAACAATGCGAAGTAAACAAAACATATTCCGACACGCTCGCAGGCGGCGGTAGCGGCGGCGGTTGCGACTTGCGCGCCAATCAGCTGTACGAAGCGTTACGGAAAATTGCTGAATACCCCCGAAACAGTAATTGGCTTGGCCAACTAGTCGCCCTCTTTACAACCGACTAGTCTGTCGGCCAAAGTCATAGTCGGCACATCTCTATAAAACTCAATCCCAAAAAATGCTCAGTTGTAACGTACTCCCGTGGACGGTCAGTCCTAGCCACAACATATACTCTTAGTGGTCATATATTACCTAAATGTAGTACTATTCGTGATCTGGGGGTTCATCACGATGCCAAACTCATTTTTGATAAGCATGGCGCTAATAATAACATCGTCGCTAAAGCCTCAAAATCCCTTGGTTTCATAATGCGATTATCCAAGTGCTTCACACAAGTTAAAACGCAAAAAAATCTATACTGTACTTTTGTCAAAAGCCACTTGGAGTATGCATCGGAAATATGGAATCCATTATATCATAAATATACCGTATTGAACGAATACAAAAAAAAAATATAATTTTTTTATGCTTTCATCAACGGGTACCGTATCAGTCCAGTAACTATCTCAGTCTTTGTAAAAAATATCATCTCTTACCATTGATCAATCGTCGTGAGATCTCCGACTGTATATTTTTGTTAAAGACGGTTCAAGGTGATATAAATTGTTCGGATATTTTATCAACTTTCTACTTCAACGTTCCAAGCAAGTCCAAACGGTTCAATCCACCATTACGCGTGCCATCTGCAACTACTAACTACAGACAAAATTCGTACGTTGTGCGTGTTAGTAGGTATTTTAATGAGGTATGCAAACGATTCGACTTTGATCTTTTTGAAACAAGTGTGACCTCGGCAAAAAAGTGTTTATCTAAGGATTTTTTTTAAAGCTTAAATTCTTTAGACGTTTGACGTTGACAGTTTTTAACGACTTGGTTCTCAAATAACCTGCAGTGATTTTATTAATTATGAAACATCTGAAGTGATGATCTACAAATATATTTTTTTAATATTTGTCATTTTATTTTGCTTTCATTTTGACTTATTTGGCAGTGTGTATACTTTGTTCCACAGTACATTTATACCAGACAAGCTCTAGACGTGAAGACTTGTAATTGGCTGTCTGATTGTCTTACTGTTATTTATCACCATTGTATTTAGCTGTAAGTCTTCCAAATTTTTAAATAAATAATCAAAAAAAACATCGTCATCATTTCAACTGAAAGACATTTTTATAAATTACACCCAATGTTATTATATGTGTGGAATCATATATAACAAAGTACCAAAGAACTTTAAAGAGTTACCTAACAATTTATTTTTACAAAATTAATATTATGGCAACTAGAAAAACAATTTTATTCCATAAATAAATTTAATTTAAATACATAATGTTTAATGCGATGACAATTAATAAATAAACGTATAATTTTAAAATAATAGAAAAATCATGCATGCCATTGGACATAAACACTATAGCCTAGCATTAAATATATTATAATGTTTTGCATGTCAAATGTTTGACTATGTGAAACTATTTATAACTTACTTAAACACCTACACTGTACCTATACTTATTGCAAATAAATGATTGATTGATTGACGCTACGTTAGAACAGCGGAATCCACTGGATGCGCAACGCACGGGATCGATCAATGAGGCGATGCTTGTGGGAGGCCTATGTTCAGCAGTGGACGTCTTTCGGCTGAAATGATGATAATATTATGATAGAGTCTTTAAACTGGACAAGAGATGATGAGAAAGTATAAAGGCCTTAGAATAGGATAGTATAGATGAAACTCTTTGCCGCACTTAGACTCGCATTTGGTCCGTTGTGTGTGCAGGCCTCCAAGGCCCAGTGCGGGTTGGTGGATTTCAAACGTCTTCGATTTTTCGGTTCTAAGACAACTGTTTCCTCACGATGTTTTTCTTCACCATTTTAAGAGAAATGGTGATGAAATAATTTAAACAAAGTAAAGCGCCTGCCTGGGTTCGAACCCACGACCTACAATTTGTAAGTCGCAGCCGTTAATAGTGAGCCACCACTGCTCTGTGTATATAGATAGGAAGACACAATCTCTACGTAATACAAGTTAAAGCATGCCTACCCACTCATACGCCTGCCGCTAACTCCCATACAAAGCAATTGTTGTATTCACTATTGAGTACTGACACACAATCACTTCGCTCAAGCTTAGTCTGACTACTCGTGTATTAACCCGTCTTGATCAGAGTCTCAATAGGCTGACGTCCACTCAATATGCCGCAGATGCACCGGTCATCTTTGTATATCCAAGGAAGACAGTGCAATTGTTTCATAGCAACTGCAGTTGACTGCAAGGTTAGCTAGAATTGTTACACTACGATACATTGTGAGAGTGATTGGCACTAAGACTAAAGACAAACGTAATACACAAGGAAATGCATTTCTCGACGGGTAAGGCAGAAGTTCAGATATAGTACGCTCTCGTTTTGTTAGCCATATTTATTCGCTCGTAATAGAGGACGAGCCTGTTGCCTGCTGTTACATAAGCATAATCAGCATAATATAATTTCCCCACTGCTGGGGCTTAGGCCTCCTCTCTATAAAAAGGAGTGTAGTGTATTCCACCACACGGGCCCCAAACGAGTTGGTAGATGTGACATATCTTGTATTTTTCACTTCCAGGACGTGCCGGAATTACTTCCAGGATTTTTTTTTTAACGAATTTTCTAAATAAGAGTGGGCCTTACTGGTGTATGGTGTATGTATGGGGATTGAGAAAATGAATATGATCTTTGATATGGCAGGTAAGTATGATTTGACAGGGTAAAATGCGAGTAATCATGAATTGAAATGTTTTAATGAGTAATCAAATCTAAAGCCCGTTGTCTAAACATTTAAAACAAGAATCATATCTGTATATGATTCTTGTTTTATAATAACCTAACTCAATATATCCTTAGCTCTACTATTCAGCCAGTATAATCGATGGCCTCTAGATTAACTGTGAATATGCTTCATATTGCCGCAAGCTAGCAGGAATAGCCTATAAATTGTGTTAGTAAGAGCTAGCGGTGACAAATTACTTTAAACAAGAGTTATGTAGTGAAATGCTTTTCTTCTAGGTCGCAGGTGGATGGTCTTGGCGCGTTCCCAGGTAAATTGAAGACAGCTTTCAGCTATCTTTAAGGCTGGCTAAACCGTAACGTAAACTTGAAACTGTTTATTCGTAAGATAAATGCTGGATTAAGAATACTGTGGCATTGCTTTGTAACAGTTTTTTCTTTTTAGTGCTGTGTTTGATAGAGTTTCCTAAGATCTTATACATAAATTCATACTCACGCCTTTTTCCCATAGGTGGTGAGCAGATAGAAACTACAGATCGCCACGATCCTTACAGACTTAGACTCCTGCTAAATCTTTTATCTATGGAATAAAATTGAAGTCTGACAGTTTTTATAATAATTCTGAAAATGATTTCGATAGAAAATAGATATGACTTCGCCTTTAGTGTTCTAATCATATTATATTAGAAGAATTAGGCGTCAGAATGATTAACTTTATCGCAGTAAATCTTATTAAATGTCGCAATTTAAAGCTTCAGTGATTCGAAAGGGGGAAACTTTTGTAAAACTATTAAAATGTCAAATACTTAAAGGTCATTGCCAATATAAACTCCATATTGACACCTATCATTATGAGAGCGTATTGATGTAGGAACATGAAGGATCTCTGGACCCTGGGAACCCCGGGAAGTCGGCTGCAGTAAAACCACGTCAATCGCGTAACAGATTTATTGAGAGACTGGCTCACCCATGCAAGGTTGTACATACCCACTTATTGCCTAGAATATATAATATAGAAATACCTACATCACACCTCCACACTTAAACTTCTAGTATATAACTAATACAGGAAGATATAAAACTAAACGTTACATTAACTTACACACTAACTTAACCTAATTATAACTAAACTTTTACCTTATGTACTATAATAATAATAACAATATATTCTTACATCTAATCGAACTCAAATCCATATCTAACTGGTTTCTTGCGCATACGGATGGGACGGTTCACGGGATCCGGGACGGTCGCGGCCGTCGGCGATAATTTACTGCCGACTGGTGGTGACGATGGTGCCCTACGGGTTGGTGAGGTCTTCGTGACTGCTGTATCCACCGCGTCACTCACTACTGGGCCGTCGCCCCCGGCTTCGCCCCTACTCGTCCCCTCCCGAACCCTTGGCTCCGATATACTTGGAGACAGCTGTTGCTGTTGCGGTTCAACGACATCCTCACTGACCTGTCCCTTGGACATTACGTCTGGGTACATTATACTTGAACGTCGAGTTCTATGCCTAATTTGATCGCTATGCCGTGTGAGAAGTCGACCATCATCGCTGTTTACTACATACCTACGTGAACCTTGTTGGTTTACTACTGTTCCTTTTAACCACTTGTCTTTGCTACCGTAGTTCCTGGCCCATATCGTATCACCAACGGTGTGTTGCAATGGTTCAGTGCCCGCACTCGTCGACTGCTGACACTGCACCCCTTCCACGCGGTCCTGACGCGCGCGGTCTGCGCGCAAAAGATCTAACCGAGAACGCAACGGCCTACGTTGTAACAGCATGGCGGGACTTTCCCCTGTAGTGCTTTGAATACTATTTCTATACGCTAGTAGGTATGTCTGTAAGGCTGTGTCGATGTCTACTGCCTCTCGGACTGCCTTTTTTATTGTTCGCTTACATAATTTGACGGCATTTTCTGCTGCCCCGTTTGAAGCTGGATGATATACTGGGGAATACGACTGCTTTATACCGTTAAATTTTAAGAATTCTCCTAACTCCGTACTAGTAAATGGTGGGCCCTGGTCGGATACAACTTCCAAAGGCAAACCGAATCGCGCAAATAATGACCTCATAACCTTAATGACAGCCGAAGCATTTGTTTTATTCATTTCGAAAATTTCAATCCACTTTGTACTGGAATCTATGATTACGAAAAACGTTTTTCCCTGGTATGGGCCTAAAAAGTCTACATGTAATCTACTCCACGGCTGGGCTAAATACGGCCAACTACGTGGTGCAGCCTGCGGCGGCGCAGCTGCTTCCATCGCACATGTTTCGCAAGAGAGGCATGTCGATTCGATGTCTGCGTCTATATTAGGCCACCACACAAAACTTCGAGCCATCGACTTGGTCTTAACTATGCCCATGTGGCTAACATGGAGCTCTTTTAGTATTGTGTTCCGAAGAGTTGGTGGTACAACAATTCTATAGCCCCACATAATACAACCCCGTTCCACATATAATTCGTGTCGCCTATTATAGTACGGTTTCATCAATTCGTCTGTGCAATGCGACGGCCACCCTGACTGTACGCTCACCATCACTCTACTAAGCACCTGATCCCGCGCTGTTGCTAGACGTACATCATCATTCGTCACCGGCAAAAAACTTTCTGCAAAATTTAAATAGGTATATTCACGCCCGATTTTATTCTTAACCGTTGGTTGAGGCAGTCGCGATAATGCGTCGGCACAGTTTTTAGCAGACGCAACATATTCTATATCATACGAATAGCCTGTTAGTATTATTGCCCACCTTTGCAACCTGGATGCTGCCATAACCGGAATACCTACTTTATTTCC
The DNA here is from genome assembly GCA_964057195.1 of Orthosia cruda. NCBI lineage: Eukaryota > Metazoa > Arthropoda > Insecta > Lepidoptera > Noctuidae > Orthosia > Orthosia cruda. The sequence continues at coordinate 2,408,320 of OZ059837.1, forward strand.
AAAAATGTATGTTAGGGGTTTGTGGTCTGTTCTTAAAGTAAACTTCCTACCATACAAGTACTGATGGAATTTTTTAACACCGTATATAATCGCTAATGCCTCCCTGTCAATTTGTGCATACGATCTCTCCGCGGAGTTAAGTGTGCGTGACGCGTATGCAATTGGGCGTTCGCCCTCCGGCGTGATGTGCGAGATGACGGCGCCTATTCCCGTGGCGCTAGCGTCTGTCGTCAGCACAAGCGGTAGCTCCAGGGTGTAATGCACAAGCACTTCACTCGTGCTCAGTGCCCGCTTAACCCAAGCAAAGGCTACCTCACAAGCATCGCTCCATACGTACTTCACCCCGGCACGCAACAAATTATACAATGGTGTAAGGATCGAACTTACATTTTTTATAAATTTTCCATAATACATGACCATACCTATGAATGCTTTCAACTCCGTTACGTTCCTCGGTATCGGAGTTTTAACAATTGCTTCCACTTTATCTTTGCACGTGTGAACACCTTCCCTACTTATTACATACCCTAAATATTCGAGCGATTCCACAAAGAAAGAACATTTTTCTTTTTTTACTTTTACTTTTAAGTGTGGAGGTGTGTCCTTTCCCGTTATAATAATATCATCTAAAAAAACTCCTACGTGCGGTATATCTGCAAACAATTGTTCTAAACGTCGTTGAAATATTCCTGGGCTCGACGACAACCCATACACCAATCGTTTATACATGAAAAGCCCTTTATGTGTGTTTATTACCGCATATCTCCTAGTATCATCCAGTTCAAACTGTGCATACGCCTGTGACAAATCGATTTTACTAAATCTTTCGCCCCCGTGCAACCGAGACAAAAGATCTTCTACCTTAGGTAATGGATAACGGTCGACTTCTAACACTTTATTCAAGGTTAGTTTAAAATCGGCGCAGACTCTAATGGTACCATCTTTCTTGACGACCGGCACGATTGGTGTTGCCCAGTCTGAGTGGTGGACGGGAGTGAGGATGTCGTCGCTCACCAGCTGTTCCAGTGCGCGCTCAACCGGCTCCCGCAGCGCGTACGCCAACGGGCGCGCGCGCAGGAAAATCGGTCGCGCGTCCTCGCGCACGCGGATGCTCACTTGTCCTCCCGTGAACCGCCCCAGGCCATCCGCAAACACCTCACAGTATCTGGAACTGAATTCCGAGAAATTAAAATCCAAATTCCGATTATTATTGACTTTATTATAATGCATAGTCGACACCGATATATTTAGCTCCGCTAACCATTGTCTACCTATTAAAACGGTTTTTCCATTGTCAATAACATATAAATCCAATATCTTTTCCGTATCATTATATTTAACAACGGGTTTAATAACACCTACAGGCCTAACTAGTTCACCCGTGTAATATCTTAAAACCAACTTAGTGGGTTTAATACTTAAACTGGAAAACTTTTCCTGATATAATTGGTAATTAATGCACGAGATTGCACTCCCCGTGTCACATTCCATTCTTAAGTCACAACCGTGCACACTTACATAAATCATAATAGGTTCACACTCTCCAAGTGATAAGCGATTAATAGGTACCATTACCTCGTCACTGTCGCTCTCCGTCGAGTAAGCGCCACACCTGTCGCCGCTGCCCTGCCCGTCTTCTTTTATGTTATTTAAGGAATTATTCTTGGTCAACCTCGGACACATCCTCTTCAAATGTCCCTCCTGGGTGCAAATTCTACACACATACAGTTTGAATTTACACGTATTCGAATTGTGTTTGCCTCCACAGACTTTGCATTCCTCATTTTTAGTGCCCGCTCGAAGTAAGTTGTAACCCGCTCCGCTTGTGGTACTTGGACCGCCGCCGCCGGATTGTCGTGAGTCACGCGTCGAGCGAGTGTTTCGCCTCGCGGCCGGCTGATAGCCGCCGCCGCCTCCCCACGCCCCGCGCCTTCCTCCGCCGCCCTCATGCCCGATCTTATGAACGGGTATGGACTCCGCATCCGCTGCACTGCCGCCGGTCTTTCTTCTCGTACCGTCTTCCACTATTGCCGCGTTTGTCGCAGCCGCCTCCATCGATAAGGCCAGCTTATACGCCCGGTCGATACTGATACTGTCGTCTTCAGTAAACAACTTCTGCCGAATGTCATCGTTTACTAAGCCGCACACAAATTGATCTCTCATATTTTCTTTTAAACTGTCCGCCGTAAAACAACAATCTTTACTCAGTCTTTTAAGCTCCGAGAAGTACGTCGCGATATTTTCACCAGGTTTTTGAATCCGTTGCCGAAATTTGAACCTCTCAGCGAGCATACACGGTTTGGGGTTTAAGTGTCCTTTCATTACCGCTATTAACTCCGAATAAGTCTTTGTGGATGGTTTAACGGGTGTGCATAAATTAACCATTAACTCATATGCACTATTACCAATGACAGTAATTAAAGTTGCGACTTTTAATTCACTTTTTACACTGTTGGCAATAAAGTATTGATCTAATCGATCCACATACGTGTCCCAATTGTCTTTCGTTAGGTCAAACGCACCGATCTTTCCAACCGCCATCTTAAGTCCGTTATTCAACTTCACACCGCACAGATCGTACACGAAAAAAAAAATATTTCCACAGCACCTTTAGAGTTTTCTGGTCGCAACATAAAATTTACACGCGTGAAATCACTTAATCGTCGCCACTGAAGGATCTCTGGACCCTGGGAACCCCGGGAAGTCGGCTGCAGTAAAACCACGTCAATCGCGTAACAGATTTATTGAGAGACTGGCTCACCCATGCAAGGTTGTACATACCCACTTATTGCCTAGAATATATAATATAGAAATACCTACATCACAGAACACAAAGTGATAAAGGTTACCCATTAATGCAAATGTTAGTTAGAGAAATCATATTTAGAAATGTCTAAAAGATACAATATTACAGGTCTTTATTATTTCTTTTGTGTGAATTTACACCCTAAACCTCTACATCTCTAAGCTTCTCCGTTATTATTCTAATTATTTAGTAACACAAACAAATTTAAAATTATTCTGTTTATTCTAAAGGCTTTGTTCTCTTTCCAACGTATTTCCACTTAATTCCTCCTAACTATAAGTGTATTAAATATTTAGTTCTTTTTTCCATTTGAAATGGACTTCTTTATAAGTATATTAACTAGAGTCAACTTTACCAGCGTTTTTGCAGTCAATAGACGCGAGGGCGACCAAAGTTGAGCAGTAAAAACTTCGTCTTGTACAATTTTTATGATTGCACTTAACACCGAGCGAGGCGTCGGTCATGCATTTTAATAAACCCTTAGCTTGTACATAACTACACTACGTTTATAATTACTTCGACGAGAATTTTAACGAGGTTAAAAAATAATAATATAAACTTTAAATTATGAAGAAGGTAAAATTGTTTTTATATTTGGAAGTACTGATTATGACTACGAAATTTCTTCCACTGGAATGAAGCTATAGAAGCGATAAGAAACTACCTATAACTTTTCATCCTGGAAAACATATACGGTTATTGTGGGTGCTGGTGAGGGAGCGAAGCCGCGGAAAAAGCTTGTTATTTATTACTTTGAAATTAAATAGTGATTTGCAAGAATCCTAGTTTTTTTTTCCAGCAAGCCCGCTCTCATTATTTGAAACACTGGATTCAAAGAATAAGAGCAAAGGTGGGGACAACTGTTTGGTGGCGCTGTTGTTGATTTCTTTACTAAATAGAGGTTAATTGAGGTTTAAGGTTTGTGAGGATGGATGGATGAATGCTTGTTACTCTTTTGCGCCAAAACTACTTAACAGATTTTGATGAAACTTTACAGTAATTTAGCTTATACATTAGAAAGAAAGAAAAAAATAAAATAAAAAGTGTATAATTGTCACAAAACGACATACATATAAAGGGTGTCTCAGTAAGAGTGCACTTTTTCATTTTAAAATAAAAACAAGTAATTTATGACAGAGTTGTGATATTTTTATTGTATTGTAAAGAAGACATGTTCCGATTAAGTACAGAATAAAATATCCGGCAAATAACCCCCACGGCTCCGATGACAGGCCATTAATCTTTTCATGAAATTTTCCATGACTTTTGCACAGAGATGTGGCTGTATCTAATCGATGACGCGTTGGATTACCGATTTGAGCTCAGGAATTGTTTCGAATTTATTCGCATAAACCCGAGATTTCACAAAACCCCAAAGAAAAAACTCGCACGGCTTTAAATCGCACGATTTTGGTGGCCAGTTGACATCAGTATTTCGTGAGATAATGTGTGCTGCAATAAGTCGATTGTTTCATGCGCGGTGTGGCAGGTTGCGCCGTCCTGCTGAAACCACATGTTGTCCAGATTCACGCCATCCAGTTGAGGCCACAAGAAGTCCGTTATCATATTCCTGTAACGAATGCCGCTCATTTTCAAAAAAGTAAGGTCCAATCACGCCGCCTGACCAAAATCCGCACCAGACAAAGACAAAGATATTTTATTTCAACTAGGCCACCAAACGGCACTTTTGAACGTTAGATACATTAAAATTTGATTCTATTGATTTATTCAGTTACTCGTTGTGGGTGCATTTGTTTCTCATGGATTGCATGAGGATTTTCTGAGTCCCAAATTCGACAATTTTGTGTATTCACGAAGCCATTCATATGGAAATGCGCTTCATCGGAAAAAATGACGTTTTTCGAAAAGTTGGCATCGACATCACTTTGCTCCATTACCCATTGAACGAATTGCCGGCGCTTTCCGTGGTCTGCTGGTTTGAGCTCCTGAGTTAACTGAATCTTGTACGCATGAAGGTGGAGGTCTTTAGTCAAAATTCGCTGCGTAGTGCTTCGTGAAATTTGAATTTGTTGAGAACGATGTCGAATTGATGTTTTCGGGTTTTCGGCGACACTTTCGTTTACAGCAGTAATGTTTTCAAGAGACCGACCGGTAAGTTGACGCAAAGGAATCTTATTATCCATAATTGACCCAGTTTCTTCAATTTTTTTGACCACTCCTCGAATGGTTGACACATTAGGTGCACTTTCTCGGCTGAAACAGCTGTCAAATTTCAGAGTTGCCACTTGCATGAAAAAAAATCCAATTTTAAAAAGTGCACTCTTACTGAGACACCCTTTATAAGTACATGCTTATGCTAAACAATAGTGTTAGTAGTAATTAAATTAAGTTAGTAAAGACGAGATATAAATAAAACAATAATAATACTACCTACATTTTGTATAAAACAGAAAAGAAATAGTGTGTTAAAGAAGCCAGGCAGATGCATGTCGTAGTTGTGGCAAGAAGATATACACAACCAAACACAACAACACATAGACTATAATTATAAAGATACTAGCTGTTGCTCGCGACTTCGTCTGCGTAGCAGTAGGACTTCGAATAGCATATTTGTTACATCGCTCAATAATATTGTAGGTGTGTGTTGTTCACTATACAAACTTCTATCCCCCCCTTTTACCCCAGGATATAAATATGCTATATATACTAATAGGGTCTCAAACTCCATTTCCATACTAAATTTCATTAGTTGGTTGAGCGGTTTAAGCGTGAAAAGGTAACAGATATACAGACAGACAGAGTAATTTTGGCATTTATAATATTATAGTATAGATTTGTGGGAAAACTAACACCACGCGAGTGCAACCGCGGGTGGTAGCTAGTAATATTATAATTGAGAAAGTTAGGATGGATGTATGTTTGTTACTCAATCTCGCCAGAACGGATGAACGGATCTGGATGAAATTTGACACTGAGCTAGATTATAATCTGGAATAGCACATAAGGTACTTATTATACCGGTATAGGATAATAAAACACTCTCACCAACACAGCAGAAGCTAGTTATTACTAACTCCTAAATAAAATTTACGTTTTCAAGTATGACAGAATAAATGATTGAAAACGCTGGATTCGAAAGCGAAAGAAACTTGTTAATACTTTAGTTACTAAGGAGAGCTCAATGGGCTATCATATCAATTTGTACTGTACTAAATTTTGATTTATTTTATTACCTACTGGGACCTAGATTCTGAAAGTTAATTCAATTGAATGTGTTATCGAATCTCGTGACTATTGATCAGATTGGTTATTTCGGTCAGTGAATCTCATGAGAATTTACTGGTTTACCTATTGTTGTTGCCCAACTAATGATAACAGTTGATATAACTTGATCATGAGCAGGTTATTAGTGTAAAGAGTATGCTTAGATAGTTTAGCTATGAAAGGCGACTAACAAAAGGTATATAAAAAAATAAAACCGGCCAAGTGCTTGTTGGACTTCACACATTTAGGGTTCCGTACCAAAAAAAAAAGATTTATCAATATATTGGTATTTTTTTTTGTAAAATATGTGTAATAATAAACATTATCACCAAATTTCTAGTTCATAGGTCAATGGGAAGTTAAAAATTTATTCGGTCAACATTTTGTGACAAACGATGGACAGACAGACAGGCAGACAGCAATCCTGTTCCGTTTGGACCGGTTCGGGTACGGAACCATAAAAACGACGCGCGTGGAAACGCCGCTATACGTGCTAGAAGGACATGCACAATTCGAATTGGTGATGTTCTTCAAAAAGACCAGGTGCGCAGTACTCATGCAGGTGTGGGTGTAGGACTACCTAGCCAGATATACGTAGATAAAACAAAAGCAGTATGTACGTATCGTATCAGGTGGCGTTCGGTACTTTCTGGGTACCCCCATGGGAAAAAGGCGTGAGTTTATGTATGTGTATGTATATTAGGGTCCAGAAGGAACATATATTTCTAGTTTTCGTAGGTGTTCACAAATACAGTCAAACTATGTCTGTAAAAAACGCAGTATACAAAATCTGGATTCGTTTCTACAGATAGAACAAATTGCTTCAATACCGAATGGGATGTTCTCGCCGATTGACTTTTTAATTAGAGTTTTGTCTGAAGTGTGTTTTTTTTTTTGTAGTTTGTTGGAATTCTCTAACTTTTTAAAGGCTTTTGCAGCTTCTGGAGATCTAATTTATTAATTTGGTGAGAGGAAAAATTATTCGAAATGGTCAGATTTTGTTGATTGTATGTGGCTACTAAAGATACAATCAACAATATTGAAACCTGAGCCATCCTAATTATATACCAAAGTAGTATCCTTAACATCCATAAGTAACAAAGCTAAAGCAATATCATAAAACAGGGCCACCCATCACATTTCTAACCGCTTAAAACTAACTCTTAAAAGCAAACGATGATAATATTCATACATTCACTAACTTACCGCCACCACACCACCTTATGATATCAGCAATTCAATTTCAAGTAATCCTTCCAGGAGACAATTTCTGAAATTAATAGCAGGAGCAATTGCAATAAATCTAAGCTTAGAATCTATGTGCATGACACAGCACTCTACTCTAAGAGAATATTGCAAGTAAAAATGGTTAACTCAGCTTTAAATTCAACCTGTAATATAATAAGTAAAACCGGTTAAAACCAAAAGCTAGTAACATACCGAGGACTATAATAACGTACATAACAGCGTGAGAAAGTTACTTTTGAAGTGTGTGGTTGACAACGTGTCCCACGTTTTGTTATTATTTAGTTGGGTACTGAAATTGCATTCTAAAACAAACAAATAATTTATTCGTGGCTTATTAATACTTTCAGTTGATAAATACTAAATTAATTAGCAATACGCATTGTTTAAACACGGTTTATGAAATTAAACACACTTTGTTAGCAGTTTCTGTTGATGACAATGTAATTGATTTCAACAAAGATAGAAGATACGAGCACCTTCATTAAAATTTAGAAAACCCGTAGCAATGATAATTGTTAGTTAAGATTCTTTGTATCAGAAAATGTCTTGAGCCTGCAAAGAAGGAATATCTTATACTGGATGATACTAGATAAGAAGCAAAGTTCACGAAAATTTACTATCCCGTGCACCCAAGGCTTTAAGTTTAAAACTTAAAACTATATTCTAACACAGCAGTGAATTTTCACAGAAACTATAAATCATTATGGCACACTTTTTTATTTTCAATGGAGTACAATTTTTGCTGAAAATTTTAGTGAAAGCTTTATTTATGAGTATGTGCAGCTTTCAGAGCTCGTCAGTAGTGTTGGTGTTGGAACTGCGCGACGCGGTATAAAAGTTACTGCGACCGATAACTCTAACTTTATGATAGTGTACACTTTACCCTTTTTAACCGACTTCCCAAAAAGGAGGAGGTTCTATGTTCTACATTATGTTTGTTTTTGTGTATGTTCACCGATTTCTCCGTCAATTGTGGACCGATTTTGAAAATTATTTTTTTGGTTTTGAAAAGGTATGTTCCGAAATTGGTCCCATTTTAATTTGGTGAAGATCTGATGAAGAACTTCGGAGATATACAACAGAACTCTTCAATAAATAACGGCAAATCTCTCGGGATTGCTGCAATCGCTTGTCTGTTTATTGTTTATACCATTTCATAACATTACATTACGGCATTACGCTCTTAAGGGGTACGCAGATCTCTCATTTCACCGGTTATGTTCAAGTTTATATTTACTTTATTTTTACCTGGAACTTAGGAAATTCAAACGACCACCAAAAAAAAAACATCACTACACAGCCATTGATTATACAAATCTATACAAAGACGTCTCAAATAACAACTAAATAACAACAAACGACGACTACCATGATCTAGAGAGTTTCATAAAGGATAAAGTAAAAACAAACACGAAAAAGAAATCAAAAATCCTAAACCTACCCAGAGACGATTGGATAAACAGAAAAATTACAAGGGAAATTGACAAGAGAAATCTGCTATGGAGAAAATCTAAAAGCAATCCAAACAACAACGACTTTAAAACCGATTTTATAACAAAGAGAAACGAAGTGCAACACCTTATGAAGAAAGAAAAACGACAATATTTTTATAATAAATTCTCTAACTGCAAATCAAATCCAAGAAAGATGTGGACCTTAATTAACTATTTATCTAATAATAATCCGGTCACCGCCTCCAACTTACCTAAGCTAAACGTAAACAACATAACCATTAACGACCCTATCGAGATATGCGAAACAATCAATAACTTTTTTGCGTCCGTGGGGAAGCGCCTAGCCACTCAAATACCACACAAATTTCACAATAACTTAACATACACCACAACAAACAATAACCCTAACACAAATCAATTAGATACCCTCACGCCCTGTACTAGTGCTGAAATTATAAATATAATCGATAATTTAGACCCGTGTTGTAGCTCAGGAATTGATGGCATCACTACTAAAACTATTAAATGCATAAAAAACCTAATAGCGACCAACCTAACTAACTGTATCAATAACTGTTTCAAAAGTGGAACATTCCCAGATACCCTCAAAATTGCAAAAGTCAACCCTATATACAAATCCAGCACAAAGTCAGAGCCCGGGAATTATCGACCCATATCGGTACTACCGGTACTATCAAAAATTTTTGAACGATTAATTTACACAAGACTAGAAAAATACCTAAACAACATTAATTATATTTATGATCGACAGTTCGGTTTCAGACCCAAATCCAACACCTTGTGCGCCACAATCGATTTAGTCACCACCATTAAAACGAACATTGACCAAAAAAAACATTGCACTCGGGATTTTTATTGACCTAAAAAAGGCTTTTGACACAGTTTCTCATAAAATCCTATTATTAAAGCTAAAAAGCATTGGTATCACCGGAGAAATGTATAATATTCTTTCCTCATATTTAAACAATAGGAAACAAATAGTTAAAATAGGAAACGCGATGAGTAGAGAATCTCCCATAGAATTTGGTGTTCCCCAAGGATCTTTGCTATCCCCCCTCTTATTTGCTATTTACATAAACAATATTATAGATTTAGGCTTAATTGGACAACTAACTTTGTACGCCGACGATACTTGCCTATTCTACTTCGGTAACAACATAATCGCCATTATAGCTGACGCTCAAAAAGACTTGGACATATTGTATAACTGGTTTAGCTCCAATTTACTTACTATAAACGCTTCAAAAACATCGTACATGATATTCTCAGCTAAAAATAAAAAAATCTCTGATTACCCAACTTTACACATAAACAACACTAAAATCGTCAAAAGCAATTGTGAAAAATACCTCGGACTTAGATTAGACAATAAACTCACTTGGCAAGCGCACATAGATTACATAAAATCAAAAATAACAACATTAATGGGATCAATGCGCGGGTACATAAATAACATCCCAAAAAAAATCCGCTTCAACATTTACAACTCATTAATTCGCTCACACATAAATTATCTTATCGAAATCTGGGGATGCGCTACAAAATCTGCAATTAAAGATCTGCAAATAGCACAAAATAAAATAATTAAACTTCTATTTAACTACGATTATCATACATCTACATCTGAAATATACAAAAACACCAAACTAATGAGCATTCATCAACATTACACTTTCAATTCCTGCGTTCTCATTAGAAAAATTCTTAATAAAACCATACACACACAGCTATCCTTCAACACCAAAACATCCAAATACAGCCAAAGAAACCCTAACCAACTACAGGCGCGTCCCCCGCGAACGCAATATGGCAAGAAAAATATAAAATACGAAGGCGTCCAGCTTTATAATAATCTACCAGCAGATATAAGGAACACATCTTCTTTTAATGTATACAGAGCTAAACTCAAACAGTACGTCACTAACAACACAAAACTTATAAGCTAACCATAAAAGTCTCACTATAGTCGGCATCGTACCTACCTACCTACATCAAGAAAACAAAACTGTTAGCTACTGGACTACACTAACCTTAGTCATGTATTTATTCGATAAGTGAACAATGTATGTTTTTTTAGAATAAATAAAGAATCTTTAAACCGAGACAGACGGTCGGTGCGTGGAAAAGTTTCGAGTAGCGACACAGTATGGCGCTGTGTCTTACTTTGTTGACATGCGATGCAACTTCGTGTCCAATTGCTGACGTCGGTATTCATGCTCGGCCAAAAGAATCGTTTTGTTATCAGGTGGCGGATGACTCATCGCATGGATTGTTGTTCGGTTTTTGACCAACCTTTTTTAAATTAAATATTTGCTGGCGGCTTATGAACCTAAGCATATCGTATGTAAAGTATTTGTGGGTGGAAATCGTTCGTTCCTACCATCTCCAAGAAGGCAATTGAAGACCACCTACCTCGTCTCAACTCCCGGGTCAGCAGAAGACCTGCAGCATGCACGGCACTTCACAGTTAGGCAGTCCAGACGTACCAAGGGTTCAATGTCTTGAAGATAGCACACCACACGGTAGTGAGTCCACAAACACTACAGATGCTAAAACGTTTAGCTTGAGACACGATTACAACAAGAGAGGAAGAAACGTTCATCCAGCTCAGGGCGCTAATTCGTACTGCACGCCACGGGTATATAGAACCGCGACGTAGGTCGAGGGCGAGTTTAGTGATGATTTACCAACTACCCTCAATTCGATAATAAGAATCGAACATACCCCCCACCGAAATCAATATGATTGATTTCCTTAAATGAATGATAAGTGTGGAATATGTTACACAAATAAAAGTTACATAAATACATTTATGATGATACATGTAGAGTGTGTTCTAAATGTAAAGTGTACACGGGACAAAAACTTAAATAAACTATCTATAATATATTGTGAAGGTAATTAATTTGCATAGGGTAATGGACAAACTTTATTTGTAGGTCTTTGGATTAATCCATTTTTAGTTTGTAGAGTTAAAACGCGATTTACTTTGTCGACACCACTATGTACCTTCTCAATTCGGGCTAAATTCCATTGGAGGGGCTTAGTTAAATGAGACTTGAGCAAAACTAAATCTCTAAGTTAGGCGAAGTTGCAAACCACTTCGCTCTCTGCTGAAGAGTGTGAAGGTAGTCATCTGACCAACGCCTCCAAAAGGACTGTGAAGCTTTCTGGACGAATTGCCAACGTGACAATCTATTTTGAGGGACGTCCTCAAAGTCATATTCCGGTACAGCTAATAAGCTCTGACCTATGAGAAAATGACCTACGGTCAACACTTCGAACTCGTTTGGGTTGTCTGACAACGAACACAAAGGCCGTGAATTTAAAACGGCTTCAATCCTACAGAAAATTGTGTTTATTCTTCAAAAGTGAGTGATTTGTCACCTACTGCACGATAGAGATGATATTTAGCAGATTTTATTCCTGCTTCCCAGAGTCCGCCCATGCTCGCAGCGTTAGGAGGGTTATTACGCCATTCTACATGACGTGACGTTAATCCGTTAGAAATTTGATCAGCACCAGTTTTACTACTCCAGAAGTTCGCAACTTCTTTTAAATGTTTAGCTGCTGCAATAAAATTGGTGCCGCAATCAGAATATAAACAACTGCAAAGGCCGCGGCGAGCTACAAAACGGTCGAATGCCGCCAAAAAACAATCGCAACTTAAATCTGTAAGAACTTCTAAGTGTACAGCCTTCATTGAAAAGCACACGAACAAGCATAAATATGACTTATGGACCCTTGCATTGCGCCTCAAACTTTCTTTCACAAAGAAAGGGCCACCCAAGTCACAACCAACGTGATCGAAGACTTTACCAGGTTTTAGTCTGGGTGCGGGTAACGGACCCATTGCAGGCTGAATTGAGCCAGGTCGGCATCGAAAACAATTCTTGCATTTTGACAGAACTGATCTAATCATTCTACGAGCACTAACGATCCAATAATTTTTACACAGTATGCCTTGTAAGGTACGAGGCCCAACATGCAAATATAACTTGTGGTAATATTCAATAATTAAATTAGTCGTGTGACGTTTAGGTAAAAGCACCGGGTGCTTAGTGTTATAAGGTAGATCGGAATGCACGAGTCTACCCCCCACCCTGAGGAAATTGTGAGAATCTACAAAGGGTGAAAGTTTACGAAGGGAAGCAATGTTTTAATTTTTATCTTTTAGCAACGATTCGATTTCATCATGAAAATGATTTAATTGTTTTTTTTTTTTTTTTTTTTTTTTCCCATTTTACATCTGCAATCAGCCATCTGGGCTTTAATCAGATTAGTTGTTTCTTCATTTGACAGTTTGAGATTCTTCACATCCTGCGATGCGTCATCTCGTTATGCATCAGTGATATTATATTGATGCTATTCGTTTTCTTTTAAGTCTGTAAGTAGAGTTCGAGAACTCCAGTAGTGTCACAGCGAGTTCATTTTTGTGTTGCTGGAGTCTTTGCTTGTAAGACTTGCAGGATGTGTCTACAACTTCTTTAATAGTGGGGATTTGTAAGTAATCATGTACTTCTGTGTTCTTTGTGAACCAAGGAGCGCAGCTCAAGATTTTTAATGTTTTGTTTTGGAAGCGTTGTAGAATCTCCATGTTTGAATGGCTTGCCGAACCCCAGAGTTCTATACCATATGTCCATATGGGTCTTAGGACGCATTTGTATATCAATAATTTATTTTCTAAGCTAAGAGATGACTGCCTGCCCAAAAGCCAGTAGATGTCTCCAAGTTTTCTGTTTGCTTGATCCCTTTTGGCCTTTATGTGCTCGCGCCATGTAAGTCTTCTGTCAATGTGCATGCCTAGGTATTTGACTGTACATTTTTGTGGAAGGGCCTTTCCATCTAGTGTAACTGTTGGGCACTCCCCTCTTCTTAGAGCGAAGGTAATGTGGACAGACTTGGCCGCACTGGCTCTGATTCTCCACTTTTTCAACCATGATCCAATAACATCCAGGTGTTCTTGGAGTTTTGTGGATGCTCTGATAGGGTCTTTATCACAGGATAGTACTGCAGTATCGTCAGCATAAGTTGCGGTAACAATTTGCTTTGAGGTGGGTAGGTCAGCAGTGTAAACCGTGTACAGGACAGGACCCAGTACTGATCCCTGGGGTACTCCAGCTTCTATGGGGTAAAGCGAAGAGAGGCAGTTTCCAGATTTAACCTGGAACAGTCGGTCCTCCAGGTAAGATTTGAGCAGCAAGTATGCAGTGTGTGGTAAACAAATTTTAAGTTTACACAGGAGGCCCTTGTGCCAAACTCGGTCAAATGCCTGCTGTATGTCGAGAAAAGCACCTGAACAATACTCCTTATTCTCCAGTGATTGTCTGATTGTGTGAACCACTCTGTGCACTTGTTCCGTCGTTCCATGGTGTGCCCGGAAACCAAATTGATGTTCAGGAATGGTCTTTTGCTCCTCCAGTATGGGTGTCAAACGTTGTAACAGTACTTTCTCGAACAGCTTAGACAATAACGGAAGAAGACTTATTGGTCTATATGACGAAACTTCAGCAGGCGGTTTGCCTGGTTTAGCTACCATATTTATGGTTGAGATTTTCCAGATGCGCGGGAAATAGTGCAGTCTCAACACTGCGTTGAAGAGAATAGTAACCAAAACAATTCCTTTTCTCGGTAGATGGTTCAGTACTTCTGCTGTAATCAGATCAAAACCTGGTGCCTTTTTCTTCTTCAGGTTTCCTATTAATTTCCATATCTCTTTTGGGGTACACAGTCGTAGTGGTAGGGACATTTGCTGATCGCTGTCAAGGATTTCGTCAACTTCTTCTTCTGGGTACATGGTGTCGGGTTGATTTGGCTTAAATACATTTGTCAAGAATTCGGCAAAGATCTCGGCTTTTTCCCCAGGTTTCCTCGCCCAGTTACCATTTGGTTGTCTTATCGGAGGCATGTGATCTTGTGGCCGTTTTAGCGTCTTTGTGATTTTCCACAGGGAGTAGTCATCTACTTTAAGAGCTGATAATGTCTTCAGTTTGTCTTGAAGAGTGGCATTTTCGTTTTCTGCTAGCATTTGCTTCAGTTTCTTTTGTGCTTTGTTGAGAGCCCTTTTATCATGTGTGTTCCTGCTTGTTTGCCATTGACGTCTCAGTCTCCGTTTTGCAGCAATCATCTCCCGTATCTCCAGTGTACTATCTTGTTGCTGCGGACTATATTTGATGCTTGGAGTAGACAACCAAGCTGCTTTTTGGATCAGATTAGTTGTAAACCAAGCAGCATTTTCTACATCTTCCTCTGTTTTAAGGGGTATGTGCAAGTTGGCATTTTCTGTTTTGTAATTCTGGAATGAGTCCCAGTCAGTTTTACGATTATATAACGCCTCTCGAGGCTCATTCCAAATGATTGTAGTGCTCAGTGTACATATCACTGGTGTATGATCAGAGTTGCCATCTAAGCTTGATTCAACTTTTGTATACAGACCTGACATTCCTTTGATGATAAAGAAATCGATGAGGTCGGGTGTTTTATTGGGATCAGTTGGCCAGTGGGTTGGCTCCCCTGTTGACAGTATATTGAGTGCATTTGCATCTATTGCCCTTTTCAACTCTCTGCCTCTGGTTGTGATCAGCCTGGAGCCCCAGTAGGTATTTTTGGCGTTCCAATCCCCTCCAGCGATATATCTGCCTCCAAGTGTGTTAAGAAAATCGTTGAACATTTGTTCTGTAACACGATGCCGTGGCGGGGAGTACACTGCAGCTACGTTGAGTGGGCCCTGCCAATCGTCAATTGATATTACAGTAGCCTGTAGATGTGCCTGTCTAAAGCTTGGGAGAACGTGTTGCTTGATGCTATCCTTTATTATGATTGCAGTTCCAGCATGTGATGTTCCGTCAGGGTGATTAGTATAATATATATTATATCCTTTGATGGTTATGGCTTTTTCATCAGTCATATGTGACTCAGAGATTAAAAGAATATCTATTTGGTTATGTTTGATGAAGAGTTCCACTTCATGTTTATTAGGAGGCAGGCCATTTATGTTCCATGCTGCAATTCTTAGGAATTTCATTTGTTATACTGGGCAACTAGAGTCGTTAGGAGTCCCATTAGGGTACCTATTTGTTGTATGAGAATGTCTATTTTCTCTGATTGCTTTGAAATTATTTGTTCTAAAGAACTTGAGGACTGAGATTGTGTGTTCTCCGAGTTTTTGTTCCAGTGTACAGTGTTTCTGGGATCTGAAATTGATGGGTTTGGTGTTTGTGTTGTAGCTCTAATCGGAGGCAGTGGTGGAAAGTCTTCTATTTTAAATGGGACTGTGTCATTTCTGGCATTCTTTATATTTGATGTAGTTGCTTTCGTGTGATTTGTCTGAACAGTTTTTCTTGCGCGAATCTCCTTGTACACTTGGCAGCCCTTGTAGTTAGCAGGGTGGTCTCCTAGGCATAAGGTGCAGGTGGCTGGGGTATTTCTGTCTTTTTTTGGACAGTCAGTGGTTCTGTGTCCTTCTGCGCATTTGACACATCGGAATGGACGCATGCAATTATTTTTAGTGTGCCCATATTGTTGACATCTAGTACATTGGGGGATTTCGTTTGTTTTTCTTGGATCTTCTATCGTAACTTTCGTGCTGTATATAAATTCTATATCCTTAAGTTGGGGATTATTTGGGCCAGGTTCTACATTTACGAAGAAAATATTGAGAGGTTTCTTGTTTCTTCTTGAAAGTGCACGTATGATCTCACCTCTCACTTTGTTCCCAGTTTTTTCTATTACCTCTACAATGGCTTCTTTGGGTGTTGTGTGGTGCAGATTTTTAATTACGATTCTGCAGCACCTTTTGTCTTTCTGAGTGAATGTATGTCCTATAAGTCCATTCTTTCGTATTAGTTCTATGACCTCTTTGTATGCTTCACATGTCTGCACCATAACTCTCAGATGATCTCTATTGACTATTTTATAGTTGTAGCTGCTCCTTGGTACTGAGCTGTTCAACAGTTCCGTCAGTTTTGAGATATCCGTGATACCATACAAGATTATTGGTGGAGGTTTGCTCGGTTTCTTAACATGGGCTTGGCTTTCCATAGGTTCAACAGATTCCGGTAAGTCTACTGGAAGTCTGCTGTATCTATTGGATGTATTGATAGAGGTCTGCAAGTTCTGTTCTAGATTTTGTCTTTCCGCTGCCGGTGGGCTGTTAGAGACCTTTTTTCTTTTTGGGTTGCGTTGGGTTGGTATTCTTTGCCATGAGGGAGGGCAGTTGGAGTCATCAACACCTTCGGTAACCATCGCTGGTGTTAGAGGCAAGTCTAATTCCTTTGCGTTGCTGTCTGCACTAGATTTATTCCCCAGTGAGGAAGATCGAGGTCTTTGATTGAAGAGGCTTGGGTGAAACGCCTGCTGCACAAAATTTCTTTTAGTCTTGCCAGTAGCATTTTCTGTCACAGGGACCTGGTCATCCACCCCTGTGCAACTCATTTTAGTACTATTTTTTTTTCAAATTTTTACAATGGCAACACTATTCCGAATGTCAAAAGACATGTCGACATCTGACATTGAAAATATTTAAAAAATTGTAGGTGGATGGAGAAAAGTTAAAATGCAAGTGTCACTACTAAATTTTAATCACTGTTTTTGTTAGAAATCACTGATTGCTTTGAGCTACCAATAATTGTACACAGTAATCACTTTATAAGGTTCACTTTAGCAATGTTTTTAAACACAATGTCGCGGTTTTATGCACAATATCACTATAACTTCCGGACAGTATGGTCAGTATGACTTTGCGTGTTGACAGTTGACATGACAACCTTATTATAACCGTATTATATGATTTAATTGTATCACTCGAATTATTATATCACGAGCTTTTCTTAGCTCTGAAGCACTGAGAGGCCCATACGTTCTTACAGGTGCCTTAGACTTGAGGTTATTCATATACCTCTGCCACCAGGCCATAAGACG
Organism: Orthosia cruda; assembly: GCA_964057195.1. Lineage (NCBI taxonomy): Eukaryota > Metazoa > Arthropoda > Insecta > Lepidoptera > Noctuidae > Orthosia > Orthosia cruda. The sequence goes on from OZ059837.1 coordinate 2,425,993, forward strand.
TTGCAATTTATTAAAAGATGAAATTTTATTAAATATTTCTTCCAAGTTATTCTTAAATGATATATTTTGATCGACACACGTAGTTAAAATGAACGTATCACAATTAGTTTTAATTTCAGGAATAGTATATCCTTCCTTTACATAAAATGGTTTCATCGGCCACTGTTGTTGGCTTTCATAAAGCCATGTTGGACCGTGAACCCAATCCGTAGCATCTTTTACGAAGCGAGCTGGCATTGCTCCGCGCGAGCAAACATCGGCAGCGTTATTTTCGGTGTTCACGTGAAACCAACAATTTGGTGGCACCACGGCGATTACATGACTAACACGGTTAGCAACAAAGGTTTTTAACTTATAAGGTGGCGTTTGCAGCCATGCTAAAACGTTGTTTGAATCACAGTTTTGTACGATAAAACTAACCAGCTTTGATAATAGAACCGCAGCTTCTAGCTCAAGCCTAGGAATTGACAAAATTGGATTTAGAGGCGCGACCTTAGATTTACTCATCAGTAACCTAACTTTCACGTGACCACCCTTATCTTCACTCCGTAAGTAGATACAAGCTGCATAGCCACGCGATGACGCATCGCAGAATCCTATTAGCTGCACTTCATTAAAGTGAGATATTAAAACATGACGCTCAATTCGCAATTTACCTAAAACTGGCAGTTCGGCAATAAACTTATTCCACTGGGTGGTCAGCTCAGTTGGCAACTGATCATCCCAGCCAAGGCCGAGTTTCCAAAGATCTTGCATTATGCACTTTGCGACAAAAGTACATGGTGCGATAAAACCTACTGGGTCAAATATACTTGCGAGTAGTTTTAAAACAGAACGCTTTGTTTGTTTTGCGTCATTTAAATTATAATTAAAAGAGAATGAGTCACACGAAGGTAACCATGTCAATCCCAAAACCTTGAGAGATGACGATACCGTCCTGAAAGTTGATGGTAGAAACTTGATCTGATTGCATTCTTGTTAGCAAATCAGGACAGTTACTAGCCCACTTTCTTAAATCAAATCCACCACTCTTAAGTAAGGAAATTAAATCGTCTTGCAACGTGCAAGCTTCTTCCAGGGTCTGGCAAGACCATAGGACATCGTCAACGTAAAAGCCTTTGGTCAGTACGTACGCTGCCTTGGTTCTTGGCTCCGCATCACCATGCGGCATGCTTTGATCTAGCTCATCCGAGGCTAACTGGTGCAACGTACGCACAGCAACAAAAGGTGCACTACGAAGACCGTAAGTATTTCGAGTTAACTCATAAATACAAACCGGGTCCATAGGATTATCACGCCAGAGTATATGCTGGTACTTCCTGTCAGCAGGATCTATGATCACGCCTCGGTACATTTTTGACACGTCAGCAGTAAAACAGACATCTACTACAATTAATACATCAACTAAAATTTAATATTATGTTTAAAATATCTTGATGTAGCTTTCTACCGGTCAAAAGTGTATCATTTAGCGAAATACCAGAGCTTGTTTTTGAGGATCCATCAAACACTACACGCAAGGGCGTCGTAGTACTAGACGGACGCAACACACAATGGTGTGGGATAAAATAACCCGAACGTTCAGTACCAGTGTATGGTACCATGTGTCCAATTGATTCGTAATCTTTCATAAAGTCGACGTTATCCTTATGAAGGTCTGGAGACCGAGCTAGACGTCGCTCAACCTGAATAAGTCGCTTAAGAGCAGTATTATATGAATCACCGAGCGCCTTATGCTCAGGGTTCAATAAAATTGGGGAAACATATCTACCGATTTCATCACGATAATGTTTCTCCTTGTATTTTTTTTTCCGCTAATTCCTCTAACGGATCAATAGGAACTTCGCAAGGTAATGATTCCACTTCCCAAAAACGTTTGAGAGTTTCATTTAAATTATGTTCTTCGATAGTATACGATACTAACGATGTTGTAGACGCTACAACATTGCAATTGCTAGAGGATTGCATCTCTAGTCTTCCCATTACGACATAACCGAATACGCTGCTTAAGGCGACTGGTACATCAGGGTTTATTATCATCTTTTTTCCATCGTAAATGTACGGGAAAATGTCACCAGCCAAAATAATATCAATTGGCGACTTTTTATAAAACAACGGATCGGCTAAATGTAAATCTTTAAAATCATCAACTACTTTTTGAGGTATTTTAACGGTAGGCATGTCCGAAGTCAGGTGAGGTAAAATTACTGCAATTACATTAAAACAAGAAGTCGTACAACGTGACTTTAAAGTTAACGATACTCTGCCATTATTCTTGACTAATTCGCCACCGAGGCCTAGTATATTATAAGGACACCTTTTAGCAGATAATCCTAAACGTTGAAAGCAATTTTGTGTAATAAAGTTCGATTGCGCACCTGAATCTATTAAAACACGAACAGCTTGGTAGTTGTTAAATGAATCCAACACATGCACAATAGCTGTTCCCAATATGACTGCATAGCTAAGTGTGGATGCTAAGTGATTATTAGTATCATTGATAACAGCAGACGTTTGCATTTCGCATGACGACACCGTCGCGGGCGCCTGTTCGACTGCGGCGGGAACAGAATAACAAGCCGGTTTAGGTTCGCTATCGCTCGCTTCCCGATGCAATAGAACATGATGTGGCTCCTTACATACATAACATCTAAATTCACTTTTGCAGTCTTGCATCGTATGATTCGGTTTTAAGCAATTGTGGCATAACTTTAATTCATTAGCACGGCTAATGCGTTGTGTGTTAGTCAGATCACGAAACTTATTACACCTAAAAATCATGTGACTTTCTCCACAATGTAAACATGACAATTTTGAGCTTGAAGTTACTTGCGAGTAATTATTTTTATTCTGCCTACCAAGCGGTAATTGTTTACGCTGATTCGTTTGCTGTGCACTTGAACTCGATGAATAGGATGCAGAATGACTTAAAACTTTTATTTGATTTTGGACAAAACTAATTACATCTGAAAAATTTGGAATAGATTTTTGATTTATATTTTGTTCAAACATTTTACGTGTATGGGGATCTAAAGCCCTTAAGGCATTATGACACATTATGTCATGTATGGTCAAAGGTTTCTATAAATGAGTTCAAATGATCTGTTGATTCTCTTTGCAGCGGCGAAAAGGTTAACATTTTGTCTAAGTACCTACCAGCTAACATTCTGTTATCTTGATATTTTTCAAGAAGACTTTGCCTAAGAGGTTCGTAGTTATTCGCAGAAATAGGCACACTCTTTACAATATTTAATGCAGAACCTTTTGTGCATGACAATAGATAGTGAAATTTATCTATTTTTGGAATACTTTTCTGATTATGAACCAAAGAACAGAATGTCTCGAAAAATGTATTAAAATTTTCAATGTCCCCATCGAATGCAAAAAGTTCTGACTTAGGAAGTCTTGGTCTAGACTCCAGAGAGCGCGAAGTATCTTCAACCTTATTACCATAGTCAGAAGGTTCACATTTCGACGCACATAACTTAACTCGGAAATATAAATCGTCAAAACTTTTCAATTCCTGATTACGAAGGAATGACTTAGGGTCATATTCAAGTTCCTTTTCAAGAATTTCAACGATTAGACTTTCAAAAGATGTACGTAAATTATCAAAATCAGCCACGTGCATCAAAAATAATTCTTTCGATGCGGGATCCGAAATAACCTTTGACAAAACATAGGCATTTTGCATTCGCTCAAATATTCGTTATTTTTTATTAATTAACACTGTTAATTCATTACTTTGGCACGCTTCAGCCACTTCTTTCATTTCTTTACTTCGGGTAACGGGCCGCGCCATTTTGTTTTATCTACGACGCAGATGGCGTGGTCAAAGTAAAACGAACGAATACGGAATAATTATACGAATGTTTTTGTAAATTAATTACTAATACACCTAATATTATGTACGATTTATAAATATATATGTGTAAATATGAAACTATAGTAGAATTAATATCACACTGACACGGTCAGAATTTAAAGGGACAGAACGTCTGAAATCACACTAACTACGAGTTAGGTAGAAAATTATCTAGCACGGCTAGTATCGAACTACGAGTTCGAGAGTTCATATAACATCAGGCTACGAAGGACCACTTTGGTTGTTCGGTTTTTGACCAACCTTTTTTAAATTAAATATTTGCTGGCGGCTTATGAACCTAAGCATATTGTATGTAAAGTATTTGTGGGTGGAAATCGTTCGTTCCTACCATCTCCAAGAAGGCAATTGAACACCAACAACCTCGTCTCAACTCCCGGGTCAGCAGAAGACCTGCAGCATGCACGGCACTTCACAGTTAGGCAGTCCAGACGTACCAAGGGTTCAATGTCTTGAAGATAGCACACCACACGGTAGTGAGTCCACAAACACTACAGATGCTAAAACGTTTAGCTTGAGACACGATTACAACAAGAGAGGAAGAAACGTTCATCCAGCTCAGGGCGCTAATTCGTACTGCACGCCACGGGTATATAGAACCGCGACGTAGGTCGAGGGCGAGTTTAGTGATGATTTACCAACTACCCTCAATTCGATAATAAGAATCGAACAATTGTTGTGAACACGGTTCGTCGCAGCTGTGGCGGTATGTAGGGTCGGTTGCTGCCTGTTGACGTTTCGCACAGTATCTTGTTTTTTGAGTTGCTTGGTTTGATGCGGTGAAATTGCAAGTTGTTTAATTAATAAATGTTTGAATTAATAAATGTTGTGAGCGTCCGTTTTGCCAATAATGGCGTACAAAATTTGTAGGTACATTTAATTGCATTTTACATTCAGTAATTTTAAATTTAATTAAAAAATACAAAACAAATAAATAATAATTGATTTAAAGATATTATAGTATAATTAAGTATATTTAAGTCAAAATAAATTAAATAATGTCCAGAATATTCATTACTATGCAGTCAATTATGATCATTCACAACCTTCCGGCTCGCTACATGCTTGCGTTTGGGCGCTCCTTGTGGGGCTCCACATCGCTGTCAATGCGGTGAAGCAGTCGACTGCCTCGGACACCATGGCCTTTCTTGTAGTAAGAGTGCAGGTCGGATTGCGCGGCACGCTAGCATTAATGATCTCATCCGTCGTGCTCTTGCCACCGCCGGGGTGCCAGCTGTCTTAGAACCCAATGGCCTGGCACGCGTCGATGGGAAGAGACCAGACGGTATGACCATAATGCCATGGAAGTTGGGTAGGTCTTTGGTGTGGGATGCAACTTGTGTCGACACCCTTGCACCATCCCATCTTCCTAGCACGGTGGGCTGCGCTGGGGCGGCTGCTGCAGGTGCTGAAAACCTCAAACGGCGCAAATACCACAACTTGATTGGTAATTATGTGTTTGAGCCGTTTGGGGTTGAAACACTAGGGCCATGGGGTCCGAGTGCACACCTAATTTTTCAGGATATCGCCAAGCGGTTGGTCGACTCTTCACGAGACCAGAGGGCTGGCATTTTTTTTGGCCAAAGAATCAGCATTGCCATCCGACGTGGCAATGCTGCCAGCCTTCTGGGCACTTTTCCTGTTGACAGCAATGTAGACGAATTTTTTGACGCCCCGTAATTGTACATAGTTTTATTATTTTTTAAGTTTTAATATTAGTTTGTAAATATTATTGTACTTATATAGAACAGAAACAAATAATAAATTGAATAATTTTATAGTTCAAAAGTTAATTAATTTAAAATTCACATTATTCAATTGTTATTCTTAACTATGTTTATTAGTAGCTGGTATAAAAAAGTCCTTTTCATTTAAAAAATCTACAACATTGTAATACACTTTACACACTAAAAAAATTCTCAGCTTATTTTTGAAAAGTGCCAAAGGCATTTCTCTCCAACTTTTAGGTAATGTATATATGATAGGAGCCATACAGAAAACACTTTTGCGCATGAGGGTTGTTCTCGCAGTATGAGAACATATCCTGCTGTTGTCGCGCCTATTACGTGGGATTACTTCATCTAATCGTTTAAATCGTTGTGGATTTGTTTTAACAAAAACAGCCACTCCTAAAATGTACAGACATGGCAAAGTAAGTATTTTATATTTTTTAAAGTAAGGCACGCAACTTTCAGTAGGTTTAATTCTAAATATTGAACGAATGCATCTCTTTTGAGCCTTGAACACCGTGTCTTTTTGTGTCGTGTAGTTGCCCCAAAAAATGACACCATAGCGTAGATGACATTCTGTTAAACCATAGTAGGCTGTAAGTAATGCCTCCACACTTATTATAGACGACAACGTGTGCAGGGCATAGGCAGATTTACTGATTTTCTTGCACATGTTTTCGATTTGGGTTTTCCAATTAAGTTTTTTGTCAATGTGGAGCCCTAGAAATTTTGTTGTTTCTACCTCTTGTATAGGCTGGTCATCGTAGCGTATATTTAAATTACTCTTACTATTGATCCGTTGACTAAAATGTATTAATTTAGTTGTAGTCAGGTTAATCTTTAAGTTATTGTCATCCAACCACTTTACCATTAGATATATAGACTCATTTATGTCACTTTCATAAGTATCAATACTTTTGCAAGGTATCGCTATGGTGCTATCATCGGCAAATAGTGTCAAAGGTCTTTCGGTAGATCATTAATGTATAATATAAACAAAGGAGGCCCTAGAACACTCTCTTGTGGCACACCAAACGAAACTATACGTTTTGAGGATTGAAATACAATTTCATATTTATTTTTCATATTAATTTGGGTTATATTTGTTATTTGAGTTCTGTTAAGTAAGTAGGATTTAATTATATTGTTGACATTTCCTCTAATTCCATAAGCTTCAAGTTTACTTAAGAGTGTACCATAATGCACATAGCCAAAGGCTTGCGTCATGTCACAAAATACGCCACAGACCGGTTTCCTCTTATCCACGTTAGAAGTAACATTATATAAAAAATCATAAGTAGCCATGTCAATAGTGTTACTCATTCTAAATCCCTTCTGTTCTTCGCATATAATATTATGTCTTTCAATAAATGAATTTAGTTCCTTGTAAATATATTTCTCAAATATTTTAGAGATTATAGGAATTAGCGATATCGGCCGATAATTATCCATTAACTCCCTATCGTCTTTCTTAAATAGTGGCTTGACGATAGAGACTTTTAGAGCAGCAGGGTAAACGCCTGCGCTAATACTGAGATTGATGACATGACTCAAAGGACCGCAGATTTCCTCCGCAACATGTTTTAGTATCTAAGTAGCAATACCGTCATATCCCACACTGCTTGTATTATTCAAGGACTTTACTATCTTTATAATATCGTCTGGTATACTAGGGGCCATAAACATAGTTTTGTTATTGAAATCTAATGTACGCGCCCGTGGCCTGCAGTCGACATCCAGTTTTGGCTGTATTTTATCAATAAAAAAATCATTAAATGCTTCCGCAATGGTCTTATGATGAGATATGACGTTGCCACCCATTTTAATTTTATTTATGTTAGATTTAGGTAGGTTATACTTTGCACGATTGATAATTTGCCACGCAGTTTTCGATTTGTTTTTAGATGTTTTTATATTATAATTGTTTTGTGCTTTTTGTGTTAAATTGATAATCTTTTTGTACTTTTAGAATAATTATATAATATGGTTTTATTGATATTGCTACGATTAAGTCTAAACTGCCATAGGAGTTTCCTTTTGTTTTTACTGCATAGTTTGATACCTTTTGACAACCACTTAGTTCTTCTTATTGCATTTATTTTAACCACTTTTATTGGAAAACACAGATCGTACAACAGCTTGAACATCTCAATGAAATGATTATAGGCTACATTTGGGTCGTCTGTGTCATATAGTTCTGCAAAGGTAAGGTTTCTCAGATGGTTTTTAAATTTTACTATGTTTTCCGCACTATAGTCCCTTCTAGTTGCGTACCAATACTTAATACAACATATTTTTTGTACTGGACACTGAAGCAGCTGTGCTGTATGATCCGACAATGCCCATTCTAGTACTTCAGTCTTACATGAATTAAAGTTATGCGCAAAGTTGTCAATGCACGATAAACTGGCCATGCGAGTTGGTTGTTTCAAAGCAAGTTTCAGATTGTAACTCATTAGAAGACATTCAAAGTCATTAGTGACACTATTTTGCTTGAGTACATCAATGTTAAAATCTCCGCAGATAACAATTTTCTTACAGCATGTACGTAAAATTTCCTGCAAGAGCAATTCAAGTTTGTCGAAGCAATAATTTAAATTATTTGAGTTCGGAATTCTATATATACACACAATTATCAATTTATAATTAATCAGTTCCACGCCACAGCATTCAAATAGCCGGGAGTTGACAACTTTGCTACTTTTGGCAATTCTTTCCATTGTAGCCCATTTTTAACAAGGATACATGCACCACCCCTTTTTTGTTCTTTTCTAAAATAATGTGCAGCCAAATTATAGTTAGGTAAAAATAATAAATTTTGATACCCTTCCATTATAAAGTGCTCCGTAATACACAAGATATCAACATTTGTCTTTTTCTTAGATAGCTCCTCTAGACACACCAACAAATCATGTGCTTTATTTATCAATCCTGCTATATTTTGATGCAATATGTTGATATATCTATTAGAGAAAAAACAGTTCTCTTTCTTCAGTAACATTGCTTGGTACAGTGTGAGGCAAATTTGTCACTTCATCAGAAGAACTAAACGTATTTAAGTCCCTATATAGTTTAAATTCATTCATCATTAAACTTATATTATGCAATATATTGGCCATACCGCGATTATTAACTGCGCTACTACTCTTAGTGAACATACTAAAATCATAAGCAAGATAATAATTAGAATCAAACAAGTAAGCATAATTATATGAAGAAGCATCCAAATAGATTAAATTGTTAAAGTTTAGCATTTAGTTTGAACGTAGGAGCACATAATATGATATTTGTGTGCTGTAATTTTGACAGCGTTTCACGAATACTAATAGCTAGTTCGACATAGTTCTTTGTCCGACGAAAGTCTTCTTCTCCGACCAATATCAAGCAGTAGTCATTCATATTGTAGTCCTTTAATTTGAGATCCAAGTCAGAGATAAGGTACTCAACACCACAGTTGGGTGTCAGGTAGTGGCAGATTCCATAGTTAGGGAATATATCTTCTGCAATTTTATCATTTTATTATTTTTATTGCCACTTAAAATACATAATTTACTTATTCTAGGTTCTTATTCTTATTCTTTATTGTACACAAAACATAGAAACATACAAATACAATAGGACAGTTTATGTACAAAGGCGAGCTTAACCCATAGTTGGGTTAAGCTCGCCTTTGGGTTAAGGTTCGTTCAGTTTACTATTACAGTTTATTTGTGTAAGTAATTGTGCTTCAGTCTTTTTGTCTTTATTGCCAGTACTGTCGATAACGCCATCTGTGATCGATTTATCCAACTGTTGATGATTTTGAACACTGGTTGGCGATGTGGATTTCTTAGCTCTAGTGGTCAATCCTTCACATTCACTAGACTTTTCTGTGTTCTTTCTCAAACACTGGTTGATTTTTGCAGATTTTTTCTTAATTTTTGGTGTTTGTAGCTTCAACTTAGCAGGGGAGCATGCCACTGTTTTGTACAGTGTATTCTGCTTCTGTAGCTCCTGGTTAAGGTGGTTGAGCTTCGAATTTTCTAGAGTTAAGGATTCTATTTCGTTGTGGGCACTATTGAGTTCCAGAGTTAATTGTTCTAATTGCTGTTTTAATTTGGTAATCTGGTCATCTTCGTCATCAAAAATGTCAGGCAAGCTGGTGGTGGTGCCATCTATCAGTGAGTTCGTTAATAAAGTGTCCTCATCCGTATCACTTACAATTGTTTCAGACTTTGAACGGTTACGTCTAAACGTGATGTTCTCTAAGAAATTCATTCTACAGTGCTGTTGAAGTCCAGAACGTAGAAATGAACACAAAAACAAATTCACGATGTTGGATTCGAACTCGAGAACTGTAGCACGGCAGGCGATCAATATCTGTTGGAGCTATTTGTGTTCCAACCCAAAAATCGAAATTGTGGTTTGGTTCATAGTTCCCTTCTCAAAAGTTCGTTAGGACGCCAGTTTATTTTAAACAATTTTACAAATTTGACGGGTGGGTCGAATATTTCTTCACTTGTTTTTATTTTTCTTTTTTATGTTTTGCTGTTGTTTTTTAACTGTTCATTAAATTGGATGGTGTATTATATTTGGATTTGTTTGTAGTTTAGGTCACTTTATCAACACACAGACATTTTGGTTTAGACACTGATTAAATTTCAAAACTTTTCAATCACTCTAGCAATGTTTTCTGTGAGAGTTCGGTTGAGATAACAATGTCAGGTGATATTAATTAACACTGTCTAGATTAGTTTTGTTTGGTCGTGCATTTTGTCGGCCATTGCAGCAGAACGTCGAGGGACGTCTGTTCATAACCGCCAAGACTGCACGCGTAGATGCGGTTAGGTGACGCATCCACAACACCTGGAGCGTTTTGTCAGGCATTTTTTCACGTGCAGGTTCTCTCATGCGCCTGAGGAGCTTTGATGGCTTTTGATCACCAAGTTCCATCTCGTTGAGGAGCTTCTGCAGCTGCTGGGTTTCCGATTCTTCGTACACGGAAACTAACCTTTTCTTGGCTTCCTCGTACCTGCCTGTGCGAGACTTGGACATGACAATGTCACTAATTTGTTCGACATCCGTTTTTTCGAGATGTGCCACCAACAAGCTGAATTTCGACTCATCGCTGGGCTTCTGTGGGTTGACGACCGTTTCAAATTGACCAAACCATAATGTTGGTTTGTCACGCCAAAACGTAGGGATACGGGCTTTGTCGGAGATGGTCTCCATCTCTTCAAAATCCATGATAATGGCTGGAGAACGTTGGTCGGAATCACGTCGGGGTCACCAATTTACCGAGGGTAGTGGTAAATAAAATAGCGTTAGTATTTCTTCACACAATGATTTATTACTAAAATGTCTTAGCCTATATATATATTTTGGGTACAATAATTCTGTGGGAATGTGAGTAGAGGTGTTGGTGTGCGTGATACGCTTAATGGAATGCCATAAAAGTTTAGTGTTCCGTCCAGCTTTGGTCAATTCCTCTGAGTCGAACTGTCTTTTAACTTTTTTGAGGATTTTATTGCAGAAATTTCTGTATCTTAAGTAGTTAATTTTAAGCAGTTCATTGTCAGTAGAAAGTTTTTGTTTTTTATGCAGGGCATCCCTGCTTCTCATGCACCTCAGAAGCCCTGGGGTAATCCAGGGTTTCAGGATCCTATTTCGCTTTGGAATACTTTTGGTTTTTGTGTTCATGGTAATTTTTTGGGAAATAGTTTGAACTAGAGAAGTTGCTGCTGCATTGGGAACAGTCATGGATAATATATGTGAAAAGTAATTTTTTTCCATAGCCAGATCCAGGGCAGCGTAGTCGATCTTTGAAATTGTGGTCGAGTGGAAGTTACGGGGAAGCTTTGAATTTATGCAAAGGAGAGTTGAGCAATGATCGCTTATGGTGGAATCGAAAATGAAGGTAGAAGACGGTAGTCTAGTTCGTAGAATAGTGTGGTCAAGACAATTGTCTCCTCTTGTAGGTAGACAATGTGTCGGTAAAAAGCCGTGGAATGCCAGACAGTTAAGATAGTCATGACAGCGATTTTCTAAAGGAGAATTAAAGCTATCTACGTTTAAGTTTATATCACCTGTGATGACAACGGTACTAAAATTGGTTAGGGAGGGTAAAATTTCGTTAAGCGATTTGAGAAAAATGTTAATGTCCTCAGTTGAGGGAGATCTGTAGATGCAAACGATTGCTACATTTGACTTAAGTTCAACAATTAAACCAGAAGCAGAGCCATGAAATTCTGGGTCATAAACTTTGTGATCTAGTTTTGAATTTATGTAGACAACCACACCATCGCTTTGATTCTGATGTTTAGTGGTGTGGTGACAAGAAAAATTTTGTAGGATTGTTAAGTTGGAGTTAGTTAAGCAAGGAAGCCAACATTCGGAAAGTACGGCTATATCACACTGAAAAGAGAGACGGGTGAGAAGGGTTTCTAAACCAAGGAAATTGCGATTAATAGATCTTATATTTTGCGATAAGATTTTGAGGTAAGGAGAAAGGTTCTTAATAATTGGTAAACATTCTTCTGGGGTGCATTGGTAAATGTTAGATACAGAAAAGTTATCCAAATTGTAATTTAGGGAGTCTATGTTATCGAATTTTATTATTTAAGAGTAACATATATAGGCGGACTTTGCTATAAATGAGTAAACTAGAGTCTATCTCATCGCGTATCAATGAAAATACCTACATTCATATTACCGTTATGCAAAAGGATTATACTACAAGAAATATCAAAATTAAGAGTCATCTCATGTAGTGTGTTCTACTATTCTAAAGGTAACCTCTACGTCTACACTGAACCTTGTTTAATTACAAGCCGTTAATGAATTTAATTCAAAACTTAACACCTTTTCAAATCAAGCAACCATGTGAATTAATTACTTATTCGTTTTAAATTGTAAGTCGTTGCAAGGCAAATTGTGATAAATAAAAGAATATTATTATTATCTGCCACGGTCCATTTTTCTAAAAAAAAATCTCCTTCCAGGCTCGAAAGAACTGGCATAATCCACCATAGAATGTTTTCTACTTTGCAAACGGTTTCGCGATCGCATTAAAGTGATAGAGGCAAGTAAGACGATGTTTTCCGATCTTGAAGTAATCACGTAAACATTTTTAGCAACGGAAGATACGGTTTTACGGTTTTAGACATTTATTTTCTCAAAAGATTTACAAAAAATCACTTACAGAGAAAATACAATATTATAACATAACAATAAATAAAGCCGACTGGCGTTATGGGTTTAAGAAGATGGTTTTTATTTAAATCATATACAGGTTCTCGGTAAAGATTTTCATTTGATTACTAGCTGTATTAAATTGATCCACGCAAACGCTAGTAGGTATGTACCTCCCATCAGATTTGCTGTGCACGTTACTCCTATTCCCTATATGTATGTATACTACACTCGCTCATCCCAATTGTAGTCCGGTCTCATTTGCTCGGAGCTTAAATTGGTGTTCTGTTTAATTGCGAGCACGCACCGCACTCATGTACGATGTCTACTGCCTTTTGTTTCAATATTTTATATTTTTCATAAATGTGTACCTACTGGACATACCACATATTATACACGAGACGTGCAGTTACTAAATGCAATGCACTTAATATTAACAATGTAAAAGTATGTAAGTTTGTTACATCGTGTGATTTTTTTAATTATGTGACACAGTTGTCACCATTGTTATGTTTCACAATTTCTATGTTAATTAATGTAATTGGTATCTGTATCGTTTTAATTAACTATAAATAAATCATGTTTTATATGTTTGTTAATAATTACACCTCAACGGCTAAACGGATTAAAATAAGAACACAGGCAGAGCATGAAGTAAGTTACAAGGTATATTTTTACCCGAATACGAAGCCAAATTGAGGATTAATATTAATGGACTTCGCTCACGTAGTAACTATTTCGTCATTTAAATAAATACTACAAACATTTCATGGCAGACAGTTATCCAAATGTTGATTTTTGTTCGAAACGAAGTTTTTATCATCTAAGAAAGAAACACAAGCGTTAAATTAGTTTAAACATTCTCAAAGTTAATAAAATAAATTGCTTGTAACTTGAAAGTTAACGATGTCGGTGCCAAGAAAACTATAAAGTTAAATTAAATTATTGTTGCACTTACCGCGTGCACATAACTAAAGATATAAATATTATACTTTAGAATATCTTGGAGAACACCCATTTGGCAACGTTTATTGCTTTGTTTTAAAATTAAATAATTTTGTGAATAAGTTTTTATTTTATTTCGGAACTAAAATGAGACTTTACTTAATATCTAAGAACTTTAGTCTATTATTTAATAAATATTTGCAAATAACTGTATCTTAGTCAAAATTCAGAACTGATTATGTATGATAATAAACTTCGAATAGATTATTCAAACGCATATCTCACCAAGGCTGAATTTGCCTTAGTTCTCAGTTTAATATAAAGCTTATAGCTTATAGAGATAGCCTTCATCACATGAGATAAACAAAAAATAGACAAAACTACGCTTTTATTTAAAAACAAAATCTATTCACAGCAACATTTTGTCCAATCCTAACAGTTAGGTTAGGTTATCTTTATGTCCTCAATGTAGAAAGAATAAATAAAATAATCGTAGGCTCCGATAACAAAACAAGACCTTTTCTAAAAAAGGTTAAAACAAAAGTAAATGTCTTTTACTAAATGCCTTTCAACATTGATAACCGCGTAGCTGTCTACGGCGTAGCACAGGCCTACGGCGTAGCAGCGGTCAATGGAATTTCGCTACTTTCGAGTACCTGTATTTCTATTTAAGGAATTATTTTTTTGTATGTTCACTGATTTCTCCGTCAATTATGGACCGATTTTTGTGTTATAAAGAGTATGTTCCCGAATTGGTATCATTTAAATTTAGTTAAGATCTGATGAAGAACTTCGGAGATATACGAGTACAACAGTACTCCCCAATAATCAACGGCAAATCTAGCGGGATTGCTGCAATCGCATATCTGTTTATTGTACATAAGATCACGCCGGTACTCTCTTAAGAGGTACGCAGATGTGTTCAGTTCACCCTAGTACACTCTCATTTCATCACAGTTGTTATTCGAGTAATCTATTCTGGCATAACTTTGGGCATTATATTACTTTACATAACTTGATCATTATGTACCAAAAGAAAAAGTGAAAAAAAATGCAACCGAGATCAAAAATTAAATAAGAACACTACAGGAAGACCGACTGCCGAAATTAAAGTAATTTTTCACTTTGTAGTGTTTTTATTGGAAGTCGGTTGTAGTTTTTAACTGTTCTATAATCGTTTTCGTTCTTGTTCTTCATGTTAGCACGACAGTTATTTATTTATTTTTATTTTATCATCCAAATGCAATCCAACAGCGATACATAAAAATATTTTACGTAAAATGTGTATTACTGGCTAAATTATAGGTTTACCTGCGTAACTGGGATTTATGTATACAACATGAGAACGGACGTCTTAAAGATACTTAAAATTAAAAGATGCAATACAGGTTGATACGGATATTTCTGGCCCAAAAAGCCACTTCCGCGCCATATTTATCGTTGAAAGAATTTCATTATATCTGGGCAACATGATACCAATATTTAATCACTTAATATCCCAGTCCACAAGATACGAACAACAAAGGCCACCGCGATGATCGCGACCTGCCTTAATTAGACCCTGGCTTACACGATCACGCAAAATCACTTTATACTGCTCTGTGTTAATAATTATATTCTGTGGTAGTCCTTTTCATGTTACGCAGTTTGGGGTTGTGTGCACTTGTGGCAGTGGAGTGCCTAGGGTTTCAAAATAAGGCAAGCCCAATAAAATTTAAAAAGATTTCAAAAAAAAAAAAAAAAATGTTCACTTTTCGACTGAGTATGTAGGTACCTACGTATATATCATCGCAATTTTCTCATAAACTACTGGTTAGGTATAATAAATTAAAAGTGAATCACTCTTGCTTGTCGTGCGGTGAATGTGGTAACCAAAGCACACTGAAGGCATGCTAGTGCTAGATTGAATATAATAAACATATCAGCAATTGCATACCTCCGGTGGCTTTAAAAAAAGCCGTTTGGTTTGCTTCATTGCTTGAGGGAACAAAGTAATGGTAAGTAGTTGCTTGCTTCGTACAGGACTAACAAGTTACAGACGAAAAAAAAAACAAAACAGAAATTTAAAAAATAGCTAGATAGAATGTAATAAGGAATTTAAATAAATTATTTATATTCTAACTGGAATCGTCTATCTTTCTTAAGAAATGATTTAATTACATCAGAGTAAAATGTTGGTGATCGTTTTAATTCTACCAACAACTGTTTTTCAATAGCTATCATTGATAATTCGGAAAGACGCTCTTGACCCTGTGTATTTCTCAGATAGGTATGGATACGTTTAAGAGACGAAAAATCACGTTCCGCGGAAGAACTGGTAGCCGGAATAGTTACAACAAGATACGCTAACTTTAACAGCTCGGTAAAGGCATCTTCGAGGTTATTCTCATGAATGAAATCAATTAATTCGAAAACATTACGATCTTTCAGATCAGGACTAGAATACAAGCAAATCAATTGGCTTTTTAATGTTTGTTTGTCGAAATAGTTTGCATAAATGTCAAATAATGAATCTAATTCCTCTGTAGGAAAATGTGAGTGATAATTGTCAAATTTTTTGTTGTTGAGCAGTTGGAAAAACTTTAATTTATAAATTTCAGAATATCGGTCAGTAATTTCGGTATTAATGTTATCAATTACTTCTACGAAAAGTCGTCTGTATTCCGTTTTTGCACAGCGTACGTTGCGTCTCAAACGAGGAGCCGAGTTATTTTGCAACGTATTCTCATAAATTTGATCAAATTCGGATTGAAATTCAGCACGTAACCATGCCTAAAAATCCTTTATTTTATTAATACAATAACCGACATCAACTTGTGATTTTTGTAGAATATTGTACAAGCAGTGAGTTTTTTCAAACATCCGATGAAAAATAAAAAGAAAAAAATTAAATTAAAAGATCGCAAAGCGTTTTCAAAATTCTCCGCAGCTAAAATCGTATCCCCGTCCCAGTTCTGTGGATTGTCGCACAGATCAGAAAACAACTCCATAAGTTTAATTTTTTGTTCAAAAACCGTGTTTACAACTCGCGACATGTATGTCCAACGAGTTGCGGGAGCATTAGGCAATTTTTTGCTGCAATGAGTATCGTAAAAAGCAGCTCGTTTTGTAAAAAACTAAAGTGAGTTGCACTCGGGTCGTTGCAGTGTTGTCATTTGGCAAAAAAAAGTCGCCAGTTATATGAAAAATCTAGCTAGATGTCGCAAATTTTTTATTTTAAGATATTGCTTGAATATTTATATTCGTTATTTTCAAAAGTCGCTAGTTTTTATTGTTGCTAAATCTTAAAAAAGTCTCCAAACTCGTTAAAAATCTCCAAGATCTCACACCGTCGCTAAAACGGCAACACTGCAGAGTTGGCAAGGTGACAAGGTCACGCATACGCGTGCAACTTCATACGCATGCACTGCTTAAATCTTCAAACTGATCGTCTACAAAGACGCACAAGTTTCTGATTCGTTATACGGCACATCGCTATAAGTGCGAAAGAGACAGATATAGTATTTGAAAGCCCGGTAAAAGCCGGTGCGTGTAAGCGAGATAGCTATATGTAGATGCTGCAACTGCAAATGCGAAACTCTGCGCGCGACCAATCGCTATGTGAAGTAGTGTGGCATAGGTAGATACTTTGTGTTATTTTGATAAGAATTAAGCGCGCGAACTTTTAAATAGTTCAGGTTTGATATTGATTCTCTATCGAGCATTTTAGTAAGGCTTTTGGGCTTATATGAAGCTACCGCCACTGACTTGTGGGTAAAATTTAAATATCTTTGTGTTTGACGCCAATTTCTTTTAGGTTTCCCTAAGCTTTTTTTGTGATGCATCGACATGGTTATCGAGCTTAGTTACAGATTGCAGGCGAAATTTTAAAACCAGAAAAAGTCATCATAATAAGCCCAAAACTAGAGCTAATTATAAAGTATAATACAAAGCATAACAATATTTTACCTGTTTGTTTAAGACAGGTTTATAATAAGTCTTGCTAGCCTTCATTGAAGTTACTAATATCTATAAGCATCATACCCGTACGTAGTATAGTAGTGTTATACTAGGTGCATCATCCTTACGTATATGAATTAATTTATGTATGTAAATGTGGTTAATTTCATTATTGTTGTTAATTCAATTATTATTAATTTGTAAATATACATTTTCGACGGTCAACAGTTCCACTTAATGGCATTATTGAATAAACAATAGTTACTTTGACTTTAATCATTTGTAAGTGCTATTAGTAAGTCTAATAAACAGAACACACAAAACGTGACGATTTGCCTGACTAGAAACTACTGCGTGTATCCGTAGCGGCTACGAGCTATTTAATCGGCGGCGGCGTAGTAATGAGAGGAAACCACTAATAGGAGCCTCACTCGTAGCCAATTTGCAAGCCTGCCTGGTTTTGAATGAATATAATGGCTAAAATAGTAAGTAAAAAGTAAGGACTGTGAAGATATAATCCTGACATATTTTGTTTATTATATACCTTCATTATGAGTTTTAGTCCCATCCTTCTCATCTCGGCATCCTGTTACAAATCGTGTAAGGTTCACATGAAAAATAGAAACACAGTATTCTTGTGACTAAACCAGCATGGTTATTGATTTAATCAATTTGATATAATAAATTTTAATTTTATAAAGGGTGTCTCAGTAAGACTGCACTTTTTCATAAAAAAAAACAAGTATTTTATGACAGAGTTGTGATATTTTTATTGTATTGTAAAGAAGACATGTACCGATTAAGTATGGAATAAATTATCCGGCAAATGACCCCCACGGGTCGGATGACTCTTTTCATGAAATTTTCCATGACTTTTGCACAGAGATGTGGCTGTATCTCATCGATGACGCGTTGGATTTCCGATTTGAGCTCAGGAATTGTTTCGGGTTTATTCGCATAAACCCGAGATTTCACTAAACACCAAAGAAAAATATCGCACGGCGTTAAATCGCACGATCTTGGTTGCCAGTTGATATCAGAATTTCGTGAAATAATGTGTTCTGGAAATCGTTGCTTCAATAAGTAGATTGTTTCATGCGTGGTGTGGCAGGTTACGACTTCCTGC
The DNA here is from genome assembly GCA_964057195.1 of Orthosia cruda. Lineage (NCBI taxonomy): Eukaryota > Metazoa > Arthropoda > Insecta > Lepidoptera > Noctuidae > Orthosia > Orthosia cruda. Next base: position 2,444,786 of record OZ059837.1, read on the forward strand.
TGAAACCACATGTTGTCTAGATTCACGCCGTCCAGTTGAGGCCACAAGAAGTCCGTTATCATATTCCTGTAATGAGTCATATTTTTGTAATTTTATGATGTCATATTTTTGTAATGAGTTTTCACAATTATAACGCGTTGTTCTTTCGAAAAACGCTCCATTTTTAATAATCGGAATAAACAGAGGTGACATCTGTCTAATTACAGAGTAGCCACTTGCATGAAAAAAAAAATATTCCAATTTTAAAAAGTGCACTTACTGAGATACCTTTTATTTTTTTATTTAAATGTGGGGTGTATTTTTAGGGTGCCGAGATGGGACTAAATCCATGATGGGGACTACCCTATAATGGATTTGTTGGATGGATTAGTAAAATACCTTCCTACTACTAAGGTGGAAGGTATTTTACTAATCACAACAACTAGAGTTTACGTCCTTGGTTTAACCCGTGAGAACCGTGTATTTACCCGTTAGAAAAGTACCTACTGTGACACTAAATGATATTGTAGCTTTCTTTCAGTATTCAAGAACTTTCGTAATCAGAACAGAACTTCTAGAGATAACCTTACACAAGCATATAAACAAACAAACACCAATAACGATACCAATGTCAATTTTCTTAAAACTTTTGTACCAAAAAAGCCAATTATTTGCTCATCCGAGCCATAATTATCTTCACAAACACAAGACCACGAGTAAATAATAACTAGACTAGACGGTAATGCCCCAGAGAAATAATAAGCTTCTTAAACTCCAGCCACTTTCAAGAGAATACCAAGTATCTAAACCAATTTACATGAGCATGCCTGTATAAAGTATCATTTGTTCCAGTCAGATCGAGTAGCCTTAGGCGGTGTCTGGGAGGAGACTATACATAATAAACAGGTGCTGTGTCGGGATTCAATGCACGAACTTTGTTAAGGTAGACTTCCGAGCAAAGACACTGACGCCACGACACTCGTGGAAAGGTCTTGGTCGGCTCCCTAAGTTGGCCCCAACGATACTCGTTCTACTTATGGATCTAAAAAATTGCATTGGCCCCATTGGTAGTCGGAGCAAGTGTGGAGCCGGAGTTAAGCGACGTGGAATACGCGTTGCTGACGCGGCTTTAGACAAACATCCTCGACCACAGCGTCCGCGATAGTTGCGGAGTGGTTTGACTCGAACGCGTAAGCGACACGTATTACATAAACTACAAGGTTGCATTCCACGAAGGATAAGGCAGAGATCCATGTGTAGAACATCCTCATATCGTGTTATGTTAAAACCCATATAACAGGGGGCGAGCCTATTGCCATCAATCGAGCACCAGTCCAGACTTCGGCCTGATCCTGAAAAATTCCATATGCAAAAACTAACAATTGCAATTTTCCCGACCCGGGAATCAAACCCTGGACCTCATACACAGCAGTAGCGCTTGCGACCGCTAGACCAACGAGGCAGTCCACGACGGTTACGCGTATTATACGGAGCTAAAGACCTTTTCGAATTTACAGTGTCACAACATCAGGGCCTCGGTGCTACTCTGACCGGAAGTCTACCTTTATCATCTAAGTTCTAATAAAATCGCAGCAATATGCATTTTGTACACTGCAGGACAAAAGTTTGGGCGCACAATAATCATGCCCGTTTGCCGTCGTTCCACGTCCCTCGGATTTGATGAGTCGACGGACAGAGGTCCAGACAGACAGGTAATTCTCTTTGGCTTTTATTACCTACGTCCCTATATTGGAGTTTTTATGAAACGTTACCTGAATGTTATTAATTTTCATCGTAACTCTGTAGGACAATTCAGCTAGATAGACAACTAGGAGATCAGTTAGATTGGGTAATAAATATTATGTTTTTCGTCTATAACTGTGATGAACAATAAAAATATCTAAGACTAAGTATTTATTGCTAGACGACTGTCTAAATTTCATGCTTGATCTAGGCTTTTGACAATTGAAATCAATATGTAACGATAGTTGCGAGAAAATGGTTTACACAAAATAGCTTTCATTAAAATAAAGCCTTACATTCACGGACAATGCCAATATATCATCCACGTGTTATTTATTTAGAATTTCCTAGAAATTACAAAACGTGTTCGCGGTATGCTTGTCAAGGTTATCCCGGGCTGCTTCCATAAAATATTCACCATTGTAATATAGTATGACATATTAATTTTATATATTTAAGATTGAAAAATTAATAAAGTTTCTAAAGCGCACCCACAATACAAGAAGAAAACCCTAGTGTGGGGCAACTTTTTATTGAAAAATATATTTAGTACGTGTTCATAATTCAGTTTTAATAAGTTCACAAATGATCCCACAAAGTTTTATCAAAACCGAATATAATTAATCTGATCAAAAAACAAAAAGGTATTTCAAACCTCTAAAACTTAATAGCCCAAACGAAATTTCCACCACACCTACTCTCATAAACATAAATTCGTGAGGTTTAATTAAATGTAATTTCATTAGCAATAAAGGTCCGTTTAATTTGTCCGCCAGTGTAAAGTGGGGGCATCGATGTCTGCTACAGATATCAGATCTACGGATGCACTTACAGCGTCACGTTTAATTCGAACAAAATTAGATTTTTCGTTCAAAACGTCGATTTTCAAACATTTTCATCGAATTTTTCGAAGATAAGTCTGATTTAAATATCTTAATGCTCTTTTATGCGCTTTTGAATAAAGATGATTTTAAAAACTGGTTTTATGCAAAAGTGTGTATAATTTTGGGCCAACGACATTGGAGTCTGGCAAGTTTTTATGACTTTATTATTATACATAGCTACACATACTTTGTGTCCGTTCAGACACGTTATTTAGAATGTTGCAGTTCACAGACCACAATGTTTCTATTCCCTCCATAATTTTTTGCTGGCACTTGCTGCCAATCTAATACACGGACCGGGAATTTAAAACCAAATTCGCTCTGGCGAGCCATATTTGCCACACGCGAGGACATAATTTCATGGTCGCCGTCATCGAAATCGTTCAGGGAGACAATAAATCTACCTATTGTAGGTACACACGTGGAACTATTTTCAAATAAGTACATTTTCCGAATGCATGTGCTGTGCAGGTCACCTTCCTAGAATTGTCATATTTATTCTAAGTGTATTCGTACTTGGAAATATTGTGAAGTTTCACTGTGCAAAATGGAAACGTATATTTCTTTGCTGAATTCTACGAATACATTTGTAAAATAATAAAAATACATAGTAGTCAAAAGCGAGTCAATATATAAATTAAAAAAAAGGTTTGTGAGGATGGATGTTTGTAACTATGAAAAAACTACTTAACAGATTTTTATAAACATTTACAGTAATATACTTATGATTTTTGAAGATATTGGGAGAAGTACTAATTGCACGTGGGTGGAGTCGCGAGCAGTAGCACGAATTTTCATATTGCAACGAGACAATGTATGTATCTATACATTCACACATAACCTGACATTAGTTTGACCCGGCCCCGTCCTTACTTTTCCGACTTCATGTCAAACATAATATTATATTTACATGACTTGTATGTAAACACACAGATACACTACAGTTCATTTAGCCGACCCATCTCCATAGTAATGGCATGTTTGTATAACAAGATCTAGGGCAGATGTAGTGTTCTGACTCGGACAACCATTGTGTGGCTAAATAGGCCCACTTTTATCAGGCCGAATATTTTGTTTGTCTTGTTAATAAGACTAGAATATATTTGTGCGACAAATATTTTATTTTTATTTAGATGATTTTGAGGATATAGATTTGTTTAGTCTACGTCAGACTACATTACTATCCAGGATTTATGAGAATGTGAGCCTATTTACCCGGCTGCAAGGAAAGGGTTATGTTTTTCGCGCGTATCTTATATGTATGTATGTTTGTATGTATGTATATAATATTCTTGATTACCTCGTTTCTTTCAAACCACTTGACGTCTTTTAACTTTTATAACTAAGACATCGTTAGATAGGCCGCCCAAGTGTTCTTAGATAAGTGCCGTTAAAAAAAAGAAACATGGCGGATTTTGGGCGCCTTATTGTAGGGGATGCAATTTTTTCAACTCATCGAGTGTAGTATCAAAATGAAGGGCTTTTAGAGTTGATTACAAAAATATATACCACTTATATGTTAAAAAGTAATTTGAAAAAAAAAGTATAACTAAAAAGTTGTAAATAAAAAAGTTAATAAAATCAAAAAACCCGACTGCAAAGATGTAAAAAACCGGCCAAGTGCGAGTCAAACTCGTGCGCCAAGGGTTCCGTACCTACCCATTATACAGACAAAGATACAGATAAAGATGGACATAATTGCCTTTAAGCATTCAAAGCGTGATTTTCGCGGTTTCTGGAAGAGCGCTAATAAATTGAGCATTCGGCCAGGCTTGCCTGTTAGTGTGAATGATGTGAGTGGCCAGGGTCATCAGGTCTACGTCTAGAGGTAAGTCCCCTGGACATGATGGGCTTAGTAGCTCGAGCGTTTGCAATACGCCGGTCCTCACTTACCGGGGGTTTTGGCACAGCTGTACAATTGATGTATTGGTCATTCATACTTGCCTAATGAGGACTTTCTACAGAGTTCTGTGTCTCAAGCAGGCCGTCAGGTACTACACAAAAAGAGGAACACCTGTTTTTGCTTAATTCCTCGATCGGTTTAGAACTTTTGATCTGGTTTCCTAAGATATATTATAGAGGAAACTTGAACCTATAAGCTTGCCTTTCGAGCTAATAAGTATCTTCAGGCATTGGTATGGAAGCCAGATCAACAGAGTTCAGTGGGCGGGTGTGCTGTCGGAGCCTTATTAATTGGAGTGTGGAGTGAGACAGGGGGGATTGGCATCCTCTGCCCTCTTCAATTTGTATATGAATGCCCTGATTGAGGCGCTTAGCCGACAACAATTCTGTTGTCATATTGACGGTATCTGTGTCAATAATAAGCTTTAAAGGACAATGCTGAAATTGAAAGGGAATGGAGGGCTCTTTCCGAGCGTGCGAATATAGGTGACGCTCTTTAGAGCATTCTGTACCACCTTCTACACTTGCAGCCTGTGGGATAAGTATTCACGGGCGTCGTATGGAGCCCTTCGTGTCCAGTATAATAACGCGTTCAGTAAACTGATGGGGTTGCCTTGTAGTGCGTCAGGAATGCTAATAATAACGATAATGCGCAAGCGCGCAATATCAATGGTGGCTCGAGTTATGGACAGCCCTAACAGGGTTCTGAAAATGATTGCTGACAGAGTGGACTGTTCGTATATATACGTAGTTCACTGCTTTCAGTTACATATGTCACCGTATCGTGTTGTTTACTAATACTTAGGTTTAATGCACATTGTTACTAACCCTTTAAGAGTCTTCGCTCGAAATAAAGATATAGAATTTGAATTTTACCGCCATAATAAAATTGGTTATTAGTGGCTAAGTTTTAAAGATATAGGCAAATCTAGATTTTCGCGAAAACTAGAAAGTACCATAATTTACCTTAAATTTCAACTTTTTTTTTTTTTGTAATTTTTCCTTTATTTGTGCTGTAAGTGTATATGTGACCTTACTTTTTGCCAAATTTCGTGATTCTAGGTCTATGGGAACTACCATATAGGTTTTCGACCCAAAACCTATAGGTTACTTCCGGTTGATCTAGAATTGCCAATTTTGGTTAAAAGCAAGTTCTTGCAGCACAAGTAAAGGGAAAATTCCGAAAAATAAAAAAGTTGAAAATTAAGGTAAATTTTGGTACTTACAAGTTTTGTGGAGTTTCTTGCACTTTATTTTCCATAGAGACCTACAGACGCTAGCGAAAGGGAACTCCTTCATCTCTTTTAGCTTGACAATCCAAAAGGGGTAGTATTTAAACGAGTGACTGTAAATTAAAGTTTTTAGTGACAAAAATAATTAATTTTTCGTTATAGTATTACTAAGTGAGCGACTGACTGCGAGTGACGAGAAATTAACAGAACAGCAGCTTACAAACATTAAATAGAGTTACTTAAAATACAAAATGAGAAGCTTCATAATATTTGAGCTACCTAATATTTGTTTGAGTGTCAACTTTACGTCCTACATTGTTTTCAATATTTGGCGACTTTAAAATAAAAGTTTGTCGACGGAGCCCCGCTGCGGGGCTCCTTTTTCTGTCTACAGGGTCTAAAGTAACCTAACATGAAGGAGATGACAGAAGCTAAGTTTGCTCACTCACTTCAGCTCCCCGCTCCCCTTCGAACCTAGCCTATCCGTATCGGGGTGCCCTAAGTTTCAGAGCTCGCTTCACTCGCTCTTGAAAAATCGTCTCTATCTTAATATTGAAGGTGGCTTCTCTGTATTTCTAGCCGCTCACTTAGTAATTTAGTTGCACGGCTAGAATGTTAATATCTGAAATGGATTAATCACAATCCACTTTTTGTAAGCTCGTTCTGGATTTTGTTATTAATCAATATTCGTCGTTAGTTTAGTTAATTTTTCGCTTACTCAAATTCATACCACTCAAGTTATTAAAACTGTTTTAATAACTTGAGCGGTATGAATTACGGTATAATAACGCAAAATACGCGCTTAGACGTGGAGTTGCGGACACCAGCCCGTCTTATAATGTAATCTATTAAAACAGTATATCATCATCAGTCGCTAAGTTTTTTTATTCGATGGTTTTATAATTCCCAAATCAAAAGTACATTTTAAATGGTATAGTTGAAATAAATTATTTGATTTGATTTTGAAATCCTGTACAATACTGACTTAGTAAATAAAATTAGTTTAATAACCTCACACAGTTAAATGTTGCTAGATGATTGTATTAGCTTGGTGTTCATTAGAGATAACAATGACGTTGACAAGTTAGCAGCAAGTCCCAAACTAGGCACAACCTGTATCTTGGCGACCCAAAAATATACCTAATTTAAGATTTATTAATCCTATTTGTCTTGAATTGTGATGATTTCATAAAGCAACTTTATTTCAACACAGAATTTCAGTCTCAAATTCAGCAAACGCAATACTTTTTCATTTTAAAGTAAAACCCTCGCTTAACACAAAGTGCGCAAAAAGTATCCAATATGAAAACTAGCGAACCCGGAACTAAGTCGTCTTGGTGAACATAATGTAATAAACTGTCGCCAAGGGACTTGCGACACTAAACACTTTAACATAAAGTCTTAAGTTTCAATTAAGTTTGTTATCAGAGGTTTTTGAGCGCTTGTCACATTGTCGTGTAACTTTATTCGCTAAAACAATAGAGTTGGCCGTGCTCGTTAAATTAATTGTTTTGTTTAATTAAATCAATTAGTTTTTCTTAGTGAGTTTGTGTTGTTCTCACTAATGGGATGTTTGGAGACGGTTCTAAGTGATACCATTATGTTTAAGTAATAACGCCGTCTTTTAAATTGTAGTCAATTATACTATTAGGGATGAGGTTGCTTTTGAATGAGCATCCATGAGAACTAAGTAAAATTAACTTTGCATTTGAAAAAAGAATTTGGATTACCAAGTTGAGATTATCAAGCCTGTAACTACATTTATGTTTAGTAGAGAGATGTTTTTAAAGTAATACTTGGAGAGCTTCATTTTTTAGTAAACTATAACGTGATATTCGTAGCCGGTGGCGTTCTGTACCCGATGGAAAAAGTCGTGAGTTAGCTATGTAATGCAGCATATTTTTGCTACGAAATTTATTTTTTGTTCTTTATAAAAGCTGCACCTCACAAACATATTCTTGCCAACTCCATATAGTTACGTTACGTTCCGGTGTGACAGTGGAACTGACCGGCCACCCCGGCACTACTCGTATTGTTATATTTTTACGCGCTCGCGCTTGCCCAGCCGCTGATTAATTAAATTAGCGGTCACTGCTAGCTAAACCGGTTCTTCACATCTACGACATGTGTCTAGAAGCTGCTTTGTTCCCGAAGAGGTGGAAAGTGACTCGTGTTGTTCCGGTTCCTAAGGGAGGATCAGCAGAATCTGTGGATGGGTATAGGCCAGTTGCAGTATTGTCGACGCCGGCAATAGTACCGGAATCTGCCATTCACAAGATTATTTACCAACAGATTAGCGCACAGCTCACATACGCTCAGCATGGCTTTCGACCGGGTTGGAGTACCACCAGTAATCTTCTCTAAGGTTATGATGCTTACTTCGATTTTCGAAAAGCATTTGATTTAGTCAATAATGACATGTTTCTTGCAAAGTTAGCTGGTGTTGGTTTCACCCCGCATTCACACCAGTTTTTTGCCAGCTATTTATGAGATAGGCGACAGTACGTATGTACGTGCGGTACACGTGCCAGTTCCGTATTTCATGAGGTCTGGTGTGAGTCAGGGCAGTAAACATGGACCTTTGGGGTTCCTTCTAGTGGTAAACGACCTACCAGAAGTAGTCCAAGACGCTCACTGTTTGTTGTTCGCCGACTAACTCAAATTGTCCCTAACAGTAGGAAGGGGCGATGACTGTGACAAGCTACAAAGGGATATTGACAGGGTAGTGAGCTGGAGCAGAGAAAATCTGTTGCAGTTCAATATCTCGAAATGTGTGACAGTCACTTTTTCTCGTGCATACAATCCCAACGTGCATGGCTATCATATATATGACTTGCCTATGACACGGGTCACGGAAGTCAAGAACTTGGGGGTAAGTTTTAACACCGGCTTGAATTTTCGTGATCACGAGGGGCCATAGGATCTTAAGTCAAGGCACTATACGTCTACTGGAGCAAAACCAAAAAAAAAAAAACACGTTTTTATTTTACAGTTTTGTCGGAATTATTAATATTTTTATCCATGCCAAATTATAGCTTTCTAGTACTTAGATTCTCTGAGCTAATGCGGACGGGCAGACGGACAGAGCGAAACGATAACGGTTCCTTGTTGATTTGGGAACCCTAAAAAGATGAATAAACTAAAAAATTTTTGGGGGCCGAGTCACCCACGTCCGTAGGAACGTACCCTTTTTCTGATTCCCTACACGTGGTCCCCGGGTGGTGCAAATCAGGTGACACTAACTGGTGGGAGGCTTCGGCCGAAGGCTTGTGACCACCCACCGGGCAAAGACGTACCGCCAAACGGCCTAGCCGTGTTCCGGTTCGATGCTCGGTGTAGCCAACTAGAGGAGTTGGGTCGAGATAGCTGTTCCACTGCAGGTTGACCAGCCTGACGCGCGCTGTTAGGGATGTATCGGGAGACTAGTCGCGGAGGGTAGCGGGATCCGAGGCACGGTGCGCCGCTGGCCGACCGCAGGTAGTTGGGGGCCCAAGTAGTGTGCCAGCCACACACGAAAGGCTGCCCCGCCAACTGTCGAAAAATCCCGAAATGCGCCATCGTGCTGGTTGGCGACCAGATGGGGAGGGCCCGATGGACATTCCGGGGGGGCTCGGGCGTCCCCGCAGTCTCCGGACTAGTACCCCAATGATGCTGTCCTTTCAGTGCGTGTCTGAAGGTTAGCAGCGTGGAACCTCGTCTCACTTCCAACTCCTCTCCTCCGTTCACTCTTATAAAAATATGAATCATGTCAAGGAAAAGGAAGATTAGTTTTAAACAGCGGCTGCACCCCCTCCCCCACAAAGTGCATCTCACCAACATTAGGGGTCTGCACTCAAATCTCTCTGCAGTCCACTACCACCTGGAGACTGAGAAACCAGCGCTGTTTTTCCTTACGGAGACGCAGATAGCGAGTCCGTCAGACGTGTCGTACCTGTCTTACCCAGGGTTCACCCTGGAGCACAATTTTAGACCACGGGCGGGTGTATGTATGTACGCCCGTGACGATCTTTGCTGTCGGCGTCTCCGTAACCTTGAGGACTCAAGATTTACAACGCTCTGGGTTCTGGTGGACACAGGTCTGGATAAAATTATCTACGCCTGTGTCTACCGTTCGCACAGTGGAGATCAGGAGGCAACCAGGCTCACAGAGTACCTCAGTGAGGCGGCTGATGCAGCACAGCAGCGGTACCCTTCTGCCCAATTAGTGTTACTGGGGGACTTTAATGCCCACCACCAGGAGTGGCTCTTCCCATACCAGTGCACTGATCATGCTGGACGGGAGATGCGTAAGCTTGCGCTAGCGCTAAACCTCACCCAGCTGGTCCAGGGGGCAACGAGGGTACCGGATGTTGATTCGCACACGGCGAATTGCTTGGACCTTCTGCTGACAACAGATCCAGACAGATACTCTGTGTCGATAGCATCACCATTGGGTAGTTCCGACCACTGTCTGGTGAAGTCTGTGTCCGTCTATTCCCCGCCCGATCCCAGCCCAAAAGGCACCCGGCGGGTTTGGCGGTACAGGTCGGCAGATTGGGATGGCATGCGATCTTTCTTCGCATGCTATCCTTGGCAGCCTACTTGCTTTTCTTCGACTGATCCTTCGTCGTGTGCGGATGCCGTGACGGATGTGTTGCGTCGGGGAATGGAGTACTACATTCCGTTCACTGACGTAACAATGTCTAGCGAAGACCGGCCATGGTTTGGCGCCGAATGTAAGCACGCCGACGCGCTTAAACATGGGGCGTACCTGGCTTGGGTCGACGCTCGATCGCGTAAGGCGAGTGACGTGGGTCAGAAGAAGAAGGCCTTCAACAGGGCTGCCAAGTCCTGCAAGATGGTGTTGCGAAGGGCTCGGTTCGATCACATTGGCCGAATAGGGACCAAACTTGCTTCTTACCCAGCAGGTAGTAAAGCGTTTTGGTCTCTGGCTAAGTCGGTCGAGTCGAACTTCTGCCGTCCCTCACTGCCACCACTGCTGAAACCCGACGGGTCACTGGCCCACTCCGCTGAGGAGAAAGCAAATTTATTTGCCTCTCTTTTTGCGGAATCTTCACGTCTGAATCCTGGTGATTCGCGGCCCCCTCCTCCTCCTGATGGATGCGAGACGAGTATGTCGGATATTCGTATCCATCAAAAGGACGTCCGTAGGGTGCTGCGTAACCTTGACGTGAACAAGGCTAGCGGCCCTGACGGAATACCAGCACTTGTTCTTAGAACCTGTGCGCCTGAACTGTCTCCGATCTTGACACGCCTATTCCGTCTTTCGTATGAGGCTGGAAAAGTGCCGAATGCTTGGAAGCAGGCTAACGTACAGCCCGTGCCCAAGAAGGGCAGTCGAGCTGACCCGGCCAACTACAGACCCATATCTGTAACCTCCATACTCTGTAAGAGTATGGAACGTGTACTCAATACTAAGCTCCTGGCATACCTAGAAGCAAACGATATCCTTAGTGATCGCCAATACGGCTTCCGCCGAAATCGGTCTACTGGGGATCTTCTAGCGTATGCCATTCACATCTGGAGTGAGGCCATCGAGAGGCACGGGGAAGCGCTTGCCGTCTCCCTAGACATCTCGAAGGCTTTTGATAGGGTCTGGCACGAAAGCCTTATTGCTAAGCTTCCTTCATTCGGTTTGCCCGGTGGTCTGTGTGATTGGATTGCAGACTTCCTGAGAGATCGGTCCATTCGAGTGGTTATCGATGGCTGCTCGTCGGACTACTTGGATATTAATGCCGGGGTCCCTCAGGGGTCGGTACTCTCGGCAACTTTATTCTTGCTGCACATTAACGATCTGCTAAAACCCGGCACCTTTGGGTATGCAGACGACAGCACCGTTACTGAGAGATACTTGTCCAACGCTCGTGCTACCGGGCCTCAGATCCAGTCGCTCCGGGAGGCCATGGTGGAGCGCTTAAACCTGTCCTTGCAGGCAGTCTCCGAATGGGGCGATGCCAATCTGGTCAGGTTTAATGCTGCTAAAACCCAGGCGTGTCTGTTTTCCGCAAAAAAGAGTCAATTTCACCCGGCTCCAACTTGCCGAGATGTGACCGTGCCAATGGCTGACTATCTTGAGCTTCTTGGCGTTACGTTGACATCGACTCTCAATTTTGGGCCATACATTGAGGCAAAGGCTCAGCTGGCCGCCAAAAAACTGGGGATACTTGCAAAGGTGAGAAGGTATTTCACGCCAGAACAGCTGCTCAGCTTGTATCAAGCGCAAGTTCGATCATGCATGGAGTACTGTTCTCATCTCTGGGACGGATCTGCCAAATACCAGCTTGATGCACTGGAGTCGATCGAAAAGCGGGCCAAGAGACTCATCAGCTATGAGGCACTGGTTAAGTCAAAGCTCCAGAGCCTTGAACATCGTCGCCGAGTTGCCAGCTTGTCGGTTTTTTATCGGTTACATTTCGGGGAGTGTGCGATGGAATTGCATGATTTAATTCCACCCAGCCCGTTCCATCATCGGACTACCAGACGTACGGCGATGCGTCATCGATATATGGTGGACATCCCACCCATACGCACTAAACGTTTTGGGAATACTTTTATTATGCGTACAGCTAAGGAGTGGAATTCCCTGCCGGAGTCTGTGTTTCCCGATAGCTACAATCTAGGGGTCTTTAAGTCAAGAGTGAATAGGTTACTTCTAGGCAAGCGTGCTCCACCATCGACCACATCATCGCTTACTATCAGGTGAGATAGTGGTCAAGCGCGAGCCTATATTAGATAAAAAAAAAAAAAAAAAAAAAAACGACATAATAATATAATAAAATCGTATATTCAGGTAACTTTAACCCCACATTACAAATAAAATCAAAAAATAAATAAAATACAATTAATTACAAACAAATGTCAAACCTAATAAAAATTATAAATAACATAAATCAATGAAAATTAATTAAATAGGCGCGAGCCTATATTAGATAAAAATACTATCTCAATACAAAATGTCAATTCATAATAAAATTACAAAAAGTCATCAAAGTAATACAAAAATTCAAATAACTAACAATTTCGGTGAAATACCTAACTTATACAATTTTAAAAATTTATGGTCATCATCATCATCATTCTGGTGATCATAAGCCTCCCCCAACGTCTGTCTGGTGAATCTGTGCTGGACGGAGCGTAGTCTTCATCAGTCGAGATCTTTCCAGCTTAATATTTAAGTTCAATGTGCCTTTTACCATACGGTGATCACTTCCGGTTTCAACCGCGTTGATCACAGAGACATCATATAACGATTATTTAGCCCACTACTCTATCCACTAACTATCAGCGACATCTGGTGCCAAACACTCTTTCATCTAGGTGTGTCACTAGTTGATTAAATTGTTATTTTAGAACTAGATGGCGTTGGTATCTGGATGGTATTAATAAGTGTTCATTATAAAATATATTAGATATTGTGTGTATTAATTTAATTCAACAATCACACAATTCTACACCTACCTAAATTATTAATTTCTTATAAAATTTATTACATAAAGAAAACCATGGACATGACGTGTCTATTGGTCGATAAAGCGCTCAATGTCTATGACTGACAAGAGTGACATTTCTTTTTCATTGCAATTCTTGGATCGTACGCATACGATAAATTTTCATCCAAAAAAGCTCACAAAAAGACAATCTGGATTACTCGGAGGCGGCAGGGAACCAGCCCCAAATATAAAGAAAGAATGTGTCAGCAGGCACTGTGAGTATTGGTTGTAGTAGTCTAAATTTTCATGCTTGTGAAACATGTGCGTATATGATGCTCATCATGCATTTTTCCATTGGCAGGGCACCATAGAATAAGTTATTATCGTCTCGTTTACCCAGTTTCGCGTTGAAATCACCCATGACCACAGTAAATTGAGTTTTATGACTAAGCATGGCTCTGGCAATATCCTTATACATAGTCTCTACTTCGTCGTCGGGGTGCGCCGAGTTCGGGGCGTAGACCTGTATGACCTTCAGCGAATACCTTGAGGATATTCTGAGTATAAGATACGCCACCCTGGTCGACACACTCTCGATTCTCACTACGTTGGCCACAAGGGACCTGTGGACGATAAACCCGACACCACCCTGGGACTGTCAGACGCCCTCTCGGCATTAGAGCAGGTTGCCGGAATTAAGGATTATCGAGTCCTCCCCCTCTCTTTGGACTTCAGAAAACACTATGATACTCCATCGTAACCCGCTCAAGTCTTCCTCGAGTTCGGCTATCTTCTCCTCGGTCCGGAGTGTTCGTGTGTTGTATGTTGCCAGGTACAGTTGTCGGTTTTTATTGGGGTAGTCGGGTCCACTCCGGGGATTCTTCGCACCCTTTGCCACACCATCGCCTCGACCGCTACCGTAGTCGAGGTAAGACGGGCTGCCGGACACTAGGGGCCATTTCATGGTTGCGCTATTCATCGGTTTGGGGGGGTTTGCCATAATCGCCACGCTTGGCAGGCGGGTTGGCTTTCGCAGTTTGTTATTAAGTGCACAGAGAACGCTGCTGCCTATTCTCTGGTGTGTCCCTTAGTCGCCTCTTACGAAACCCACGGGCAGATATGGGATTGTGAGACTCTTAACGTCCGACACCATACGGAATATGATGGTGAAATACCTAACTTATACAATTTAAAAAAAATCATGGTCATTCACATGCAATATTTATTTAAATCCATAATGAATATGGTTAATATCCCATTTTGTATTTAGTAACTTCAATCGTCGACATCTTCTACATCAGTGTCTGCAACAATTCTTTAGCGTTGCAAGTTTGTAAATTAAGATACTCCTCAAGATACCTACGTGGGATACGCGCTCTCTGACTCGACCCCGGCTGCGACCCACGCGCCTGTACCCGCTACACGGTGTATGCCTCCCACGAACCCCTGGCAACAGAGCGTCGTCGTGCGGAGCAGCACTACTTACGAAGATAATAGACAGATACGGGGAAAGATGATGGATGAAGAAAGTTGGCAACCAAAAGCGCAATACCCGCGAAGGCACTAGCGGACGCTGAAGGGATTGTACGCGCAGGTAAGTGTACCGGTCACAAGTACGCGCAAGGACGACCTAGCGCGAAAAGGGCCTAGACGAGGGGGCACGCAACCAGCCGCAAGTACGCGAAGGGGCAACCAGTACGAAGCGCCACGGACCTCAAACCCAGACACACCAGGGGCAAGCGCTCCGGAGCCTCACGCCAAGCATTGACAACAACTAACACCCTGCCAAGCACCCCCGATCTGCAGCCTGGACCAAGTGGGACAGGGCCAGTGAAGAAGGTGCGCCCCGAGAGGAGATTCTGTATGAGATCTTAGTCAATGCGATAACTGGAGAGGTATTACGTTGCTCTCAATTCCCTCGAAGGTTTTCTGCAAGATTATCCTGGTTAGGTTATCGAAGGCCGTGGATCCACTCCTACGCAAAGAGCAGGCTGGTTTCTGCGCGAACCGCTCGTGCAGGGATCAGATCAACACTGGAGAGTGTATCATTTTAGAAGAGGCATCAGAATGGCAGAGGGAGATCTATCTCACCTTTGTCGAATTCGAAAAGGCATTTGATACGCTGAAGTGGTCCAGCATCTTGTCCCGCCTACTGGACATCGGAGTGCTATCAAAAATTGTCCGTCTGTTGGAGAGTATATACAAGAATTATTCCTGTAAAGTAACTCACGACGGCGTCATTTCGGATGATATAGCAGTACACGCAGGTGTCCGCCAAGGCTGTATCCTTTCACCGCTCCTCTTTTTAGTCGTTCTTGACGGGATTTTGCTTCGCATTTTCGGCAACAAGCGCCGCGGGATAGAGTGGGAATTATCCAACGTTCTTAGAGGACTTGGATTACGCCGATGACCTGTGCCTGCTGAGTCATACCCACGCTGACATGCAAGCTAAATGGAAAGATTTAAGTAAGGAGGCGGCAGGATCGGGTCTAAAAATAAACACCCGGAAGACCCAAGAGATGAGATCTGGTGTGAAGTCGCGAACGAACGAACGCGTCCACAAGTTTACTTACCTCGGGAGCGTCGTGTCAGAAAGTGGAGGTAGTGAAGAGGACATCACTTCAAGGATCGCCAAAGCACGAGCTACCTTCGCGCAGCTGAGACCTGTTTGGCAATCGCGGAAACTGAGCCGAAGGATTATACAAAAAACAGATTAGTACCGCCAGTAGGATGGCATGGCGGCAATTCTGTGAATCCATTGAGACAAACAATGAGGCCGCAAGGGTAAGTAAGATCTTAACAACAGATCAGGACTGAACACTTAGCGCGCAAAAAACCCCGAAAACTCGTACACACTAACTGACTATGAAACCATTAAGGTCCTCCTCGAAACTCACTTCCCAAACTGTTAAATCCTGGAGGACAGGACGTGGGTGGCTGAACCTGAATGGACCCTAACGGATCAAGACTGATCAAGTGCCCGCAATAAAGTAACAGAAGACCGATTAAAGTGGGCTATGAACACTTTTCAGCCTTACAAGTCGGCAAGGTTGGATGGCATCTTCCCAGCTCTGCTGCAGTGGGGGATATATAATCTAACACCATGGCTGGTGGAGATCTATCGGGCCCTGCATAGCACTTAGATACATACCTCTCACACGGCGTGAAGTGAAAGTCATCTTCATACCCAAACCTGGAAAAACCGATTAAACTCAACCCAAGGCATATAGACCTATAAGCCTCACATCTTTTCTATTGAAAGATCTCGAGAGAGACTCTGTGATAGGCACATCCAAGATGGACTTCTTCGGGTAAAACCACTGCACAAACAACAACATGCGTACTCCACAGGCAAATCAACAGAATCCGCCTGGGGAGATGACCGCCTGGCAAAGGTGGTCATTGTTACCAACAATACCGAAAGTAAAAGAGACGACGCCGGTCGCGAACACGATGGTCTGACACATTGCCCACTTAAAGGGGTCCAGTGACCGTGACAGTGTTAGGTTTTTTTTTGATAAATACATCTTTTATTTGTTAAGAATTTGTTTCCTTTGTCTATCTAGTGATCTATTACATGAGGGACCGATTGAAGAAGAAGAATACCAATAAGTATAACTCTGCTTAAGCCTTCGGGGATAACATTTTGGAATGATTTGTATGTTTATGTACTTTAGCAAATATTACGTTTGTATTAAGTAATTAAGATACCTAATCTGTAAAATAAAACTGTTTTTCTCTAATGTTATCTTACAAAAATGAAAAGATTAGATTAATTTCAACCATAGTGAACTCTCTCACTGAACGAGTTTTCAAGATCAAGCTAATCTCATTCCTATGTAAGGCATAATCTCGTAAATAAATTGGTTATGTTAGTAATTAAACAGTGTACGAGCGTAATTATAATGAAAACGGCTCATAATGTTGGCAGCTTGAAAATAATTCACTGTAAGGTAACGACCTCTTAACAAACAGAGGAGAAACGAGTTATTATCAGCATAATTACTTATTACGTGGTGGCGTTTCAGATGATTTTGATGTATCTTAGGTTTATAAAACATCACGCTTAAAATTCTCTAAAGGCTCTCCAAGAAGTATATAGAGTTATGGTGTACTGGTGGTCAAAATTATTGGCATTTACTTAGAAAAACATTGAAACAGCTCAATAATACTATAGTAGTTTGAAAAACAATAACATTTTGCATGATGTAGGGATGGAACAAAGGACTATTATTCTGAGACTATGGATCTGAAGATAAGATGTTGTTACAATGTACAGCTACTTGCTTAAAATAACATATTATTTTCTTCAGGTTTCTACTCGTACTAAGAGTTTTGCGTTAAAGATTACAAAACTAAAAGTTATCTTCAATACCGGTTTAATATTTTGCGTACTGCAGCATATGGTGGATTACGAAGTCTTATACAAGCTTTTTTTTTCAAAAAGATTATAATCACTTTAAATCCTTAGGAAGCTTAATATCAGAGATGTACGAGGCAGCGAGGCGGCCGACGCGAGGGTGCGTAAAGCGTTGATTTGAAAATGTGTATAGTGGTACGAGTAGGTATGCGTAGACGACTATGTTCAGCTGTGCGCAGGCTCACATATTACTTACTTGCGTCTGTCTCACACATTTCTCGCCTGCATCCCTTACACGCATCTCTCCTATTTTAACCCCCGATGGAAAAGAGGGTTGTTATAAGTTTGACGTGTGTACCTGTGTGTTTGTGTATATTACGTGTATTTGTGTATCCGTCTGTTGCATCATAGCTCCTTAGCGGCTGAACCGATTTTAATTTCGTTTTTTTTGTTTGTTTGAAAGGTGACTTTACTGAAGGTATCTATCTATCCATGATTGACGAAAATCGGTTCAGCCATTCAAAAGTTAGCCGCATTTACTCTTTGAATCTGGGTTTTTCGCAAGATACGAGTATTATGTCATAATTACGATTTCAATAGATTGTCGGTCGAAGCGTGTCTACTACTAGCTGTCTTAGGTATAATATAGTTAGTTTAAAAAGTAAGTAAATAAAGGTAATAGTTTTATTTATTTTTACCTTTAGGCCGACTTGGCCGACGCGACTACGTGGTTTTTTTTACTGCCTTTTCGAGGTTTTTGTGTCTGGAGCTTTTTTTTCTTACTTTATTTTATTTAGTTCCACCTGTCACGATGTCCCACTGCCCAGCGTCCGCTTAATCTGAACTTATGCGCAAAAGATTGTTTACAAAAAAAACAAAAATATTTCGAAATGTCCGCCAGCTTATATAGAATCAAAAAGAAGAAGACCCAAGCTTATGAAGCTTGGCTAGGATAATGAAGTAATCCCATTGGCAGCTTATTCCTCATGAATCGCTTCGCTATCTCGCACATCGTTGGTGAAAAAGACCCCTTACAGTAGTCTAGGAGTCATTTAACAGATGACTCTAATATCAAGTCTATAAGATTTTTGAAGCAAACAGTAAGTTACTATTAAAGCAATTTTGAAATGCTGATATCGAAATTATGGAAAAATATTGAGTATGTACCAGCTGTGGCTCGGCAGGACTGGTAAACCTTGTGATTCATAAAATACTTTCATAGAAAAATATATAAAACATTTTGGTCTACGAATTATAGTTGAACTATTTGTCATTGCTTCCTTTTCCAAACCGATATCTATTTAACTGTTAGTACCTAACTACCTATTACGAATCACGGTTCGTGCACAAGGAGTTGAGTTACATTCCCAACATTATGGCTACAGATATTTTTTCCAAATTTGTTATTTTGCACAATTTTAGCTCAGACTGTTTAGCATCTCTCATTTCAGGTTATATATACAAAACGGTATGTCCGTTTGCATTACTCAGCATCTCGAGTGATCAATGCCCTCTCCTTCTGTATTTTCACGTATGGCAGTTGTGCCTTGGCATATAAATACAAGTATTATAAGAATCACAAATATTACAATAATTGTGATCAGTGAAGTGTAAAACGAGATCTGAATCCTTTTGGAGCTAGTCTGTCTGTAAAGCTAAGCTTACACGGGCAATTGGTTCAGCCCAGATTGGCCAGCAACAATTGGTTCAGCCTAGATTGGTCAGCAACAATTGGTTCAGTCCAGATTGGCCAGCAACAATTGGTTCAGCCTAGATTGGTCAGCAACAATTGGTTCACCCTAGATTGGCCAGCAACAATTGGTTCAGCCTAGATTGGCCAGCAACAATTGGTTTAGCGTAGATTGGCCAGCAACAATTGGTTCAGCCTAGATTGGCCAGCAACAATTGGTTTAGCGTAGAATGACCAGCAACAATTGGTTTAGCGTAGATTGGCCAGCAACAATTGGTTCAGCCTAGATTGGTCAGCAACAATTTTTTCAGCGCAGATTGGCCAGCAACAATTGGTTCAGCCTAGATTGGTCAGCAACAATTGGTTCACCCTAGATTGGCCAGCAACAATTGGTTCAGCCTAGATTGGCCAGCAACAATTGGTTTAGCGTAGATTGGCCAGCAACAATCATCATCATCATCTTTCAGCCGAAAGACGACCACTGCTGAACATAGGCCTCCCCAAACATCACCACCTTGACCAATCCTGTGGGTCTCGCATCAACCGGATTTCCGCTACCTTAACCAAGTCATCGCCTCATCTAGTGGGAGGGCCACATCGATCATCCGTTCTGCGAGCAATGCGCCCTGCCCGCTGCCACTTTAAGTTTGGCAATGATTCGGGCTATGTCGGTAACTTCAGTCCTTCTGCGGATTTCGTCATTTCTGATGCGATCATGTAAGGATACTCCGAGCATTCCCCACTTTGAGTGACATTAAGCCTTCTGATGAGGCCCATTTTTAACCCCCGACGGAAAAAGAGGGGTGTTATAAGTTTGAGGTGTGTTGCTGTGTATCTGTGTGTCTGTGTATCTGTGTATCTGTGTGCCTGTCTGTGGCATCATAGCGCCTCAACGGATGAACCAATTTTGATATAGTTTTTTTTTGTTTGAAATGTGATTGTTTCGTGAGTGTTCTTAGCTAAGTTTGAATAAAATCGGTTCAGCCGTTCAAAAGTTATGCACGTTTTACTGTTTTGATCGTGATGTTTTCGCAAGATAAATGTGTCGGGGGTTTTTCAAATTTTGAAATTTTTCTTGTTATCGTCCACGTCTAGTGATGACCTACTGGAGGTAATTCCTTAAAATTGCATCAATATATTTTCGTCGTTATAACCCCTAATCGCTCCAGTTTTTATTGCTTCGGGGAAGCTTATGTCCAGCTACGGACGTCTTTCGGCCACCTAGTTTATTAAATTCTACTTTCTCTGAAAATAATGAGGTTGTTTTGCAGAAAACCGTTTCTATTTCCAAGTCCTTTACTGGACGACCAGTGTTGTCCAGGACTGACGGTTTCGAACTAGACGTGTAAGCGCTCCTAAGCAGTCATTTCACAGCCCGCTGCCCGCTGGTCGCTCCCGGGAACCGCCAATTACGTGCTACACGAGTTAACACGAGTACTATTGATTGAATGTACGAGTAGTAGTATATTGGTGGCTTTTATTCTTGTACTGCGTACCATAATGCTTGTAGTAGATATTTTGGGTGATTATGAATGAGATAGGATGGTTTTGCAGTGTATAATTTTATTAATTATTTATTTATTTAAACTTCATGTCCAATAGTGGTACATAGGCGGACTTAATGCCACAAGACATTCTCTACTGGTCAACCTTTGGGTTAAAAAGGACAACGTTGTGAACGGGTACAAAATAATATCTAAAAATACCAACTTTAGGTGACACGACCTTCCAACTCGCTACATGTCTGCGATTGGGCGCTACTAGTGGGGCTTCACATCGCTGTCAATGCTGTGAAGCAGTCGACTGCCTCGGACACAATGGCCTTTCCTGTAGTAAGAGTGCAGGGCCTGCAGTCTCGACATAGTTTGCGATCGCTACGTTAAGTAACGATCGTTATCTCTTACCGACAAAATACGCTTGCCGTAACGACGCTAACGATAAACGCAAGTCTCGACAGCCGAGTTAGCGTGCAAAATCTGTCACTATATTGACTTAACGTTGTCGGTAGGCTAGCGATGTTCGTATTCATAGTGCGGTGATTTTTTTTGAAAAATTATGGCAGTTGAAAAAAATCCTTGTATCATAGGGAAAATTGATAGACAAGATATTCAAAAAAAACTATTTTTCTTTGAAAATTGTGCAGAAAATAGGTAAACCTTATCATATTAACAATTGTTTGCATCGAAACTTGTAAGTAGCTTATGCCGTTTTTAAAAATACGCATAACAAAGAAGAAAATAGTTCGCTTCCTTGCAACACAGACGTTGAACATGGGAAACAAACTGTCAATGTTAATTGTCAAGTTTGTTTGTACACAAAATACGACAATGAGATAGAATTGGATTATTGGAATTGATTAACTGGAAAAGAACCGTATTTCTATAGTGGAGGACAGTGACACAGGCGCAGGCCCTAGCCTGAGTGCTAGCAAGCAGCGTGAGCGTCAGGTAATAACAACCTACAAACATTTTCGATTCCTATTTTTGGTACTAAATTGAATAGTTTGTGTTTACTTAATGAATATCTTAAATGTTTCAGGCGTACTTCGGGGCATATTGATGCGCATTTGGCAACTTTAGAAGCCCGTCCATATCTCCACACGGGCAAATTTTGAAACATGCTGGAAGGAGGTTCCCGAGGAACTCAACAAACTCCCAAACGGATCCAATAAGGGACTTATTGGATCCGTTTGGGAGTACATGACGTTAAACATCAAGTAGGTTTTTAACTGTAAGTACAAGCCACGTCAGTTTTATTTATATTTAGTAGAATACAATAGGTATCCTAATTACAGGTTTGGATAGACTTAAAAAGCTGTGCCTGCACTAAGGCAGCATAATTATAAAAACAAATCATTCAAACTGGCAACCGAGGCGTCATCACTGCTTCTTTGACTGAAGTGGAGAGACGCATAACATCCTTAATTAGTGTAGAGTACACATTTGGCACAGACTGCCCGGATACTATGCCATTTTCTTTTTTATTATTAGAATCACTAGCACACTAGAGCATTAAGAGACATTTTTAGTACATCTATTTTTTTTACAGATGGTGGCAGCTGCAACTCAAGTGCAATCAGACGCTGCCAGAGGCAGGCAAGGTACAAGCCGAGGCGTGGATGCTATTTGCATAGGCTGCAAATTCAATAGCGGACAGTTTTAAAACTTTTGTAAATAAAAATAATAAATGGTTTTATATGTTTTTTATTTAAATCACAGAGGGTCAATAAAATAAAATTATGTAAAACTAGTATTATTGAGTCTTCTTATGCACTCTGCAACAGCTCACTCAGTGCACCACACAAGTCCTGTATAACAAAAACAAGATTTTAGGAGTATTCATACAATGATACACAACGGCATAAGTCGGACTTGATGCTATAAGCCATTATATATCACCTTTGGGTCAAATAAATGGAGATGCTAATGAAATAGGTATAAAGATCTAGGGAAACTTATATGTTATGCAAATATAGGTATACCTATTTAATAAATATAATCTAATAAAACCTTAAAATAAATCATTTGATTAGGTACCTGTTACTTCTAGGCCATCTTCATGAGAGTGGGTGTGGTGGCTTCTGGTTCATTTAATTTATATTTTATACATGTGTATTTATGCGTTGGTGAGACAGACACCTAAAACAGACTTCAGCACACCAAAGCATCTTCAACGACATTCCTGACTGAACAATGAATATTTGTTTATTTATACTCCGGTTTCCCTGGGTGCTGATTTTTTAAAGGAGTCTTCAACCATGGTTTCAGAGGATATATATCATTACCTAAAAGATAAAACATAGAATGTACTTTCAGCAGATTATAATAAACATTTATTATTAGTTACCAAGCAGCCATGTACGGTGGTCCCCATTGATATTTTTTTTATGTGTGCAGTCTATGAGTGGTGGGCAGTGGGTAGTGTGCAGTCTATGGCTGTGGAGCATTTCTAAACTTCTCTTTAACTGCACACCGTTCTTCTTGGATCATGGGAAATTTAACATATCATCTTAAAAGGTTTTCATTGATAACCAAAGTTACAGCATGTATTACTCGGCTTACTGACTTTTGGCTTATGCTGCAGCCCCACTGCAAGCCAATAGGTAGTTGGTAGCACCCACTTGACTATTAAGAATAAAATTATAAGTACATCTTGGATATTAGAAAATATAAATAGAAATATTATTTAGGCAGGGTAGGTACCCAACGCAAAGACACTCACTTGAGACTCCACAGAAAGTCCGTAAGACCCTCGTCTTTGAATAGTTGGTGAAGTTCACCAACGAGCTCATGAAACATGTCCTTGTTTATTCGGTAAAGATAGATAAATTGGCCATCCTCTAAATCCAAAGGATTTTCACCTTTACGCCGGTTTCGTGCATTTTTCCGCCGCATTATTATATCGAGTCTGTGTTCTAGCACAACCAAAGCCCACGCTTAATACTATACAGCCATATTACTCTAATTATTATTTATTTATTGTTTTTGTAACCTCTAAAACCAATGTTAACGATCGTTACAACACTTATCGGGCTGTCAAAAATGCTCGCTAGGAAATTCGATATCATACCGATAAATCGTTAACTTAGCGACAATATACGTTAAGTTTGCGATGACAAACGTCAAAAATCGATAGCTTGGACTGTCGAGACTACCAAAAATCGTTATCTTCCGATCGTTAGGACTTATCGACCGATCGTTACGAGATAACGATCGCTATCTATGTCGAGACTGCAGGCCCAGGTTGGATTGCGCGGCACGCTAGCATTAATAATCTCATCCGTCGTGCTCTTGCCACCGCCGCGGGGTGCCAGCTGTCTTAGAACCCAATGGCCTGACACGCGTCGTTTGGGGTTGACACACTATAAGGCCATGGGGTCCGAGTGCATCCGAGTTCAATTGCTTATTGAAATTTAATGTAGGAAGAATGGATTTTGGATCAGCTAACATATTGCTTGGGTTTATTAGGCTGATGATGGGAGGTCATGAAGTAAGCAGTCCTAAGTTAAATTCGTTTTCTTTTACCAATATCTGTCAATAAAATATTATAAGAATTAACACCAAGCACCCCACGCTTTTTTATAATAAAATGCTTTTTTTTGTTAATCTATATTTTACTGTGGGGTCGGGCGGCTGACATTTATTTATTTAGACTTCATGCACAAAAGGTACAAAGGCGGACTTAATGCCTTAGGCATTCTCTACCAGTCAACCAAGGGTGGTGAAGAGATAACATGGCAGGTGCATTGTTTAATAATAAAAATAGAACCAATTATTATATAACATACTAAAATAGGTGAAATACACATACATATATATAGAAAATAATATATACTTATATAAATACATATATATATAAAGTAACAGAAAAGAAGAAAGTGAGATGACTCTGCTTAGTTGTTTTGAAGGTGAATCCGCAATTTCCGCTTGAATGCATACCGACTGGTGGCCGTCCTGATCTCGGGAGGAAGCGCATTCCAAAGAAGAATGGACTGTATATGAAAGGAAGAATGAACAAAATCAGTCGAATGAGACGGACAGAGTAAGAGGAGATTATTAGAAGAACGCACACATGACATTGAATCATTTAATATCTCTAAGTAGTCTGTAAATATTTATATTGCAAAAGAGAGCTGTCAAAGCCATATATAAGTTAAGTCACCGAGAATCTCTTAGGGAGCTATTGAAAAAGGTGAATATTATGACAGTTTCTTGCCAATTCATTTGTGAAAATATTATGTATGTAAGGAAAAATATAAATCTCTTTAGTAATGTTAGTGATAGACACAATTGTAATACTAGGAATAAAGATAAGTTAGAAGAACCATCTTATAGATTAGCTAAAGTGCACACATCTTTCATGGGGTACTGTGTTAAATTCAATAACAAAATATCTTGTGAGATATTAAAACTTAATGAAAGAAAATTTTAAAAAATAGTTAAAATCACACTTTGTAAGCAAGCATATTACAAATTAGATGACTATTTTCAAGATAAAAATGCTTGGAAACATGCTGGTTCTGCTCCATAGGGCAATCTTTAGTGTAGACAAAATCAAACTGGTTAATTTGTATTATATTCATAATTATAGTAAAACTTTATTTTTTCTTCTCTTTTTGTTTAAAAAATTTGACACGCACACTGTTCCATTGTTGTTGAATGAGGTCATTTACCAATGTTTGCAATATTTGTAAGTATGTGAGATCCATGTTTCTATTTATCAAGTGAAGGAATCTACCATTTAGAGCTTATAATACTTTATACCTATATGTAGTAAGTACAGTAGTTCTGGGTGAATCGTTTTCACGTATATGAATTTATTCATGTTTGTACTTTTGTAAATACTAAAAAACACTTTTTTTTTTAAAGAGTTAGTTTGTAGTTTCTTGTGCGTTCTTCTCCATAACAAGCTACTTTTCCGAATGCACGGTAGAATAAATTTTTATTACTTGTAAATTTTAACGTTCAAAAGTGCCGCTTAATGGCCCAGTTGAAATAAATACATTTGACTTTAATCACACTATTTTTTACTTAAATTTATTGCGAATTATTTTCTACTTTTTAGTTTGGTTTTCTATCAAATATAATATCTATTTCTTTATTCAATTCAATAATAACTTTTTTTTTATAATCAATAGGCTCACGCTTGACTTGAAAATAACTTTAAACTTAAAACTTACTTGACTCTAGTTTTTTTAAACTATTTTATTTTTATTTTAGTTCAATTTAACATTAAGGGGTGTTTTTTAGTTTTTGAAACGAACATAATTATATTAATGCAACTAACAACCAGTGACGGGAGTGGGTAATTAGAGTGCCCATAGCCTTCCACGGATGTGACAGCCGTTTCTCAGAATCCCTCTCCGGACATTTATTTAATATGCGCAAGGCACTACCGTGTCTTCGGATATAACTAAAAATTAAGCCATGCGCATGTCTTTGCCCGCGCCTCGGTACTTGGCACAAAGATGCTACCGGGTATCGGATAAAAATCGCTAATCCTGAAGATCCTGGTAAGGATAATGGTACAAACTATTTAAATTATTGCATTGTCATCGGTCCTTGATAAGCAATCTCAAAAGATTGCAGGGAAATAAAACATACTTTTTATATTATACATTTAATTAAATTAAAAGTTACATTAGTCATATTTGGTTACTAAAAGAAAATGTTATTTATTTCCCCGGTACATTTTTGTTTGTTGAGCTTCTGATGAGGATTGCAGGTGGGCATTGGATGTAGTGGTAGATGGCTGAATATGCTGTTTTGAGGTGGATGGTTGTAAATTAGATTTGAATTAGATGTTGCCAAGTGGCCAGTGGGTGAGATTCTGTTTCCGAATTAGGTTGCAATGATTAATGGTTATTTGATTTATTTTATTATTTATATCAGTTTTGTTTTCAATTGAGTCCTCAATGTAGCCTTTAGCCACTTTATCGGACTTCCAGCCTCCGTGTCTTTTCAGAGTCGTCAAATTCGCGGCAGAATTAGTCACAAGAGTGGCTGAAGACCTACGGAAACAATGTCCAGTGTAACATTCAAGATTTGTCAAGCTATTTCTTTAGATATTTTAGCTATTTTGTTTCTTCCAATGACCTGCTTCGTGCACTTCCCTTTCTTAAAGTTAAGAAAAAACCTAACTGATGTTTTGTTCACTGGACGAGATTATAATATTTTATTAAATATGTAAATAACAAATCAAGACGAATTTTCAGCTTTACCGCCAATTTTCTATTTATCATCTGTGCCGAAAACAGAAGGCAAACGCATTTATGGCTATACTGCCACGTGAACGCAATGTGTACTAAGCAAAGAGACTTACTTTGGTATGCCAAGAAAGATAAAAGAGATCCAATCAAAGAGTATTTAATAGCCCCAGCACGCCGTTTCATACAACATTGCTGAAGCGTTGTAATGTTCCAAATCCAAATACCGCTCCTGCAATGGATTTGATTTTCTTTGTCCGTAAATTCGATTCTTCGCGTTCTTTTTTCGAAAATAATGACAATATTTCCATGCATGTTTGAAAAAAACATTATTTTGCTAAAGACAACTTAATTAAAAATTAAATCTACCAATTTAGAGTGCTTCTCTGTACTCTCATTTAATGTTTGTAAATTAAAAATGCATTGTTCTGTAATTGGACATAATAATTAAAATACGTAAGTACAATCACACTAATATTATAAATGCGAAAATTTGTGAGTTGTTATGTGTGTGTTTGTTTGTGTCTATGTGTTTTTATTTCTATTATTGTTTGTTACTTCTTCAAGCTCAAACGGCTGGACGGATCTGGATGAAATTTGGCACAGAGATAGATTATAATCTGGATAGCACATATGATATTTTTTATCACGGGAATATGTTCCCTTGGGATAATTTTCGACATTGACGCGGGCGAAGCCGCTGGCAAAAGCTAGTAATATTATAAAAATCACAATTGGTTTAAGTGAACAAAATATGTTTCCGACATTAATTTTAGCTAGAATTAATCCATTTAACAGTGCTGTGAAAGACACAATTATGATAAAGCATTAATATTTAACTTGCCCAATGGAATTTATGATTACATTATTTACATATTTGGATAACATAAATGTTGAATCTATTCTATAAAAAATAAAATCACTTTTCGTGTCAGTCTGCGTAGCGAAAGAAAGAAAAAATCCTAAAATTAATAAAAATATAAAAAAATACATAGTGGCCCACGGCTGCTCCAAAAAGATTTTTTTTGCTCTTTTAGTTTTCGGATTTTGAGGCGGTTTTCTACATATTTTAGAGAATTTTATTAGTAAGAACATTAATATTAAACTGACATAAGCCCAATAAAACTTAGTGTTCATGAAGTCGTAAACCATACAGGAGCTGCAGGGACAGGTCGCTAGTTTAAACGTGACCGTTAACCTAACTTTAATTTCCAAATAGTTAATCTCTATTTTAGTATATAAATTAGGGATAGATAAACCCATATTTGGTTTCAAATAATAAACTGAAGTGCTTTTCTGTTTATTTACCTATATTTGTTTTAAAATAGAGCATTTGAAATTGCAATACACGGCAATGAAACAAAATTTGCAATAACACTTGAAAACAACAGTGCAAGCGGAAATACAATAAAGATTTCGTTTATTTTGCTGGTATGGAAATTTAGACTCCATTGTGGAGGTAATAGAGGTGGAACAAATTGAATATTTGGTAGGATTGAGCATGAAAACGATTCCTAATCCGGACACAGTGGAGAACTCATAGTATACGACGTATCGCTTTTAGCAATTTAACCGACTCAGACGTGATATCTAAAGTGATATTATGTGTTTATTTCCGTTGTAAAGGCATGAACAGAAAGACGAAGGTTTTCTACGGATTTTTTTATAATTGTTAGGCGCGCGTTTGACCACTACCTCATGGTACCATGCACATCCTTGCTTACCAGATGGTAAGCAAGGATGTGGTCGACGGTGAAGTACGCTTGCCTGAAATTTACCTATCCATCATCGTTATTTCATCACCGGAATCAGCTGGGTAAGAGACGCACGAGATCGGCCGATGTGGTATTAAACTATTAACTCTTGACTTAAAGATTCCCAGGTTTTAGGTATGAATTCCACTCAAGCATTTATAAGGCGTAGTGTACATAAACAGCTTGGTCCCCAAATTGCAAGCACTTGCAAGCAACTGCATCGTGTGTTATGCTTAATTAGGCTGGCACAGCACGCCTGAGGAGGCAATTAAAGTACACGTAAGTTAGACAGGCGTTATAATATGCGTGACTTAATAAGCACAACAGCAATGCTTGTGCAAGGAAATTAATTTGCAAATAAACAGATTTGCATTGCATTGTAATCTTCTTCCTTCGTTTCAAGCTTCCTGTAACAACTATGTATTTTGGTGCCTGAGAGCAAAAACAAATGACATACTACCAGCACAAAAATTTTAAATCTTCTTATTTAAGAATAAGAAGATTTAAAATCCTGTCCTGAGACTGGTTGTAAGAGTTTCAGTCACAATCTCTTTAAAAGTTAGAGTTACCATACAAAACTATAATCCACCGTTAAAATTCAAAGCAGCTTGTTAGTCTGTAGCATCTGTAGGAAATTGAATGTTTTTGTTCTTTTTTGCAATCAGCGAATTGGTATCGACATGCGATGCAAATGTGCATCTCTTTACCATGGAAAGGTCGATGATGAAGCATTCGTTACGATACATACCCTCCTACACGAACTGACGAGGATAAAAGGATAAAAAGGGGTAAGAGGACCACTTGTTTGCCGCGTCGCGCCTCGGTTGCGTACAAATTAGCATTGTTGGATAGCGGGTTTGGGATGCCAAGGTACATGGAACTTTTTAATTGCGATTTTGTTTTAATTAAGGAACGGAGAGTATTTATATTTTAATCATCCTATCAACTTTTTTGTGAACACATCTATTTAAGACAAAATATCAAGGGCCGGTTTCAGAATTGCGTGAAAAGGTAAAAAACAAACATACTCACATTCGCATTTATAACACCTGTTGTGATGGCTTATAGGGCTTGATCAAATAAAATTTGACAGTCCGCCAAAGTGAAAATTTGAATAAAATAAGAAACAAATATAAGCGATCTTCCTGATGACTCAACGCGATTCCATTTATGTTACACTAATAAGCGATATTTACTAAGCGAAATTCCAAGTACGTCCACATGGACGCAATTCGACAGATTTGTACTTGAAAACACGTGCGCGATATCGCATATTATCTTCGCAATTTTAATTGCCTCGCGCCATCAGGAGGGGCCCTAAATATGTAAGTTGAAGCAACTATTTAAAATGTTGATCTTCTTCTAAAATACTTGTAAATAAGAATTAATACTGTTTACCCACTACACAGAATGACTTACAAAATCAAGCATTCCAGATCTAAGCTAGAAACAAATTTAAATAATCCAATACTATCCAAAACACAAAGACTTGAGATAAGCCCAACTAAACAATTATAAGGTTATTATTGCGAACTTACCAGGAAAAACTCCTTAATTTACGAATGAGGAGTAGGGTCCTTGCGAGGGTTCGCAGAGGATTATGTAAAGCTGATGGGGATTTGGTACAAGCCTTGCTTATTTATCGAAAATAATGTCTAGAGTGTTTTTGAGAATTGAGAGTACACAATTTTTGGTGGTTGTGTTTTCAGATCGCCACAGATAATATTATTATAATCCTAGCATCAGATGCCTCATCCCATACAAAACCGTGCAGACGTAACTAGCGTTTTTCGTCTGATTAAACCGATTATTTTTTGTATATCGTTCGCGTTCGGTTCTGGTTCCATGGCGATAGATAGATGGTGTTAGCAGCGACTTGCAAGTAAATGGGTTTACTCGGTGCATGAATATTTTTCTCTTTAAATACAGTGAAGATTTGTTTTATAGTATTTTTTGCACGTTTTTACAGTTTCATTGTACCAAAATGTGTTACAATACAAATCTATATGGGATCAATTTTCAAATGATCCTGGGGGCCGAGTCACCCACGTCCGTAGGAATGTACCCCAGTGCTTAATTCCAAGCTCCAAGCATACCTAGTAGCTAACGACATCCTCAGTGACCGCCAATATGGCTTCCGCCAAAATCGGTCAACTGGGGATCTTCTAGCGTATGCCATTCACATCTGGAGTGAGGCCATAAAGAGACACGGGGAAGCGCTTGCTGTCTCCCTCGACATCTCGAAGGCTTTTGACAGGGTCAGGCATGAAAGCCTTATTGGTAAGCTTCCTTCATTCGGTTTGCCCAGTGGTCTGTGCGATTGGATTGCAGACTTCCTGAGGCACCGGTCCATTCGAGTGGTTATTTATGGCCGCTCGTCTCGGGTCAGTATTCTCAGCAAAATTGTTCTTGCTGCACATAAATGATCTACTGAAACATGGGAGTAGCGACAGAGGGAAAACGACATCACTGTTGCTGAGAGATACGTGTCCGACGCGCGCGCTACTGGACCTCAGATCCGGTCTCTCCGGGAGGCTTTGGTTAGGCAATTTAATCTGTCCTTGGAGGCAGTCTCCGAGTGGGGCGATTCCAATCTGGTCAAGTTCAATGCTGCTAAGACCCAGGCGTGTCTTTTTTCCGCTAAAAGGAGCCAATTCCATCCGGCTCCTTCTTTCAGAGGTGTGACCGTGCCGATAACTGACCATCTTGAGATTCTTGGCATCACGTTGACATCAACGCTCAATTTTGGTCCATTCATTGAGGCAAAAGCTCAGCTGGCTGCCAAAAAATGAGGGATCCTCGTGAAGGTGAGACGGTACTTCACGCCAGAACAGCTGCTCAACTTATATCAAGCGCAAGTTCGATCATGCATGGAATACTGCTCTCATATCTGGGACGGATCTGCCAAGTACCAGCTGGATGCACTTGATTTGATCGAAAGACGGGCTAAGAGGCTCATCGACAATGAAGTATTGGTCGAATCTAGGCTCCAGAACCTCGAACATCGGCGCCGAGTTGCCAGTCTGCCGGTTTTTTATCGGTTACATTTGGGGAGTGTGCGTTGGAATTGCATGAACTAATTCCTCCTAGCCCGTTCCATCATCGGACTACAAGACGTACGGCGTTGCCTCATCGGTACATGGTGGACATCCCACCCATACGCACCAAACGTTTTGGGAATTCTTTTATTATGCGTACAGCAAAGGAGTGGAATTCCCTGCCGGAGTCTGTATTTCCTGATGGCTACAACCTGGGAGTCTTTAAGTCAAGAGTGAATAGGTTTTTTCTAGGCAAGCGTGCTTCATCGTCGACCACATCATCGCTTACCATCAGGTGAGATAGTAGTCAAACGCAAGCCTATCAATAATATAAAAAAAAGAAAGATCCATTCAAATAATCTTTGAAATGTGAAAATTCCATAATTGCCCAATATTCCATAATTTTGTGCTTAGAACATAAAAATTTTATGTTCAATGACAGAAAATGTAAATTTTACACACAATTCGATGGTGCATGTCGCGCCATCTAGTGAGATTTATTTGAACCAAATTTTCTTCCACCGCTAAGCTGGGACCCCGTGAGATGGCAAGTGGCGAAAGGTGTCAAAGTGTGTTGTCATTCCGGATAAAACGGATAAGTAAGTATACCCATTCAAAGTGCACCTCACTAACATCAGAGGTCTGCACTCCAACCTCAAAGCAGTCGATCATCACCTAGAGACTGATAAGCCGGCTCTCTTTTTCCTTTCGGAGACGCAGATCAGATGTCCGTCAGACGTATCGTACATAACATACCCAGGGTATGCCCTGGAGCACAATTTTAAGCATCGCGCGGATGTATGAATGTACGCCCGAGATGACATCTATTATCGGCGTCTCAGAAACCTTGAGGACTCTAGGTTCTTTATACTATGGTGGACACTGGCCTTCATAAAAGTGTCTATGCCTGTATCTACCGCTCGCACAGCGGCGATCAGGAGACAATCAGGCTCACAGAGTATCTTAGTGAGCCGGCTGATACGGCACAGCAGCGGTACCCTTCCGCCCAAATTAGTGTTACTGCAGGACTCCAATGCCCATCACCAGGAGTGGCTTTTCCCATACCAGTGCACTGATCATGCTGGGCGAGACACTAGAAAGCTTGCGCTTGCGTTAAATCTCGCCCGGCTAGTCCAAGGGGCAATGAGGGTGACGGATGTTTATTCACACACAGCCAGTTGCTTGGACCTTCTGCTGACAACAGATCCCGACCGCTACTCGGTGTCGGTATCTTCACCTTTGGGTAGTTCCGACCATTGTCTGGTCAACTCCCCACCCGATCCCAGCCCAAGAGGCGCTCGGCGGGTTTGGCAGTACAAGTCAGTGGATTGGGATGAGATCGGGTGGGGATGTGTTCTTTTTTCGCATCTTAACCTCGGCAGCCTACTTGCTCCTCTTCGGCTGATCCTTCGTCGCGTGCAGACGTGTTCGTTCGACGTTTGCTACGTCAGAGAACGGAATCACAAAATAGAAAGTATACAGAAGGGAATGGTAAGATGTATATTTAGACGAATCGATGTATTTATGTTTGTGCTTAGACAACCTACTCTTTTTTAAATTCGGAATAAAATAGTAGCAACCCTAGTGAATCTGTAAATTTTTGAAACGGTGATGCCTTAGAGGCTACCCTCAGACAGAGCATCAAATATACATTCAAGATCACCACTCCACATACAACGAAGATTGGATGGTAACAAGACGAACGGCACCAAGCCCTCAAAAAAAAAGTGAAAAAAAAAAGTTATTAAAATCAAAAAACCCGACTGCTTAAGAAGCGAATATAAAATATAGAAGGTACTTAAACAAGAAGAATAAATATGCTGTGCGCATATTTATTCTTCTTGTTTAAGTACCTACATATTTTTAATTCGCTTCTTAAGCAGTCGGGTTTTTTGATTTTAATAACTTTTTTTTTCACTTTTTTTTTGAGGGCTTGGTGCTATTATATTCGGAGGAATAAAAACATATTTTTGTGAGCTGGATGATTAAACCTATTATGACAAGTTTCATAGCCTTTCTAATTTCTTATTTAAAGAATTTATTATTTTCCTAGATTGAATTTCTAACTGATGAATGATCTTCCTCAAAAAATAGAACAAGAGTGTGTTTCATTTGCAGATGACACAACAGTTATCCTAGATGGTAAAAATCATGAAGCACTTGAGATTAATATAAATAGTAGTTTGAATAAAATAGTCACATGGTTAGATATAAATGCTTTAAATGTGAACGTTGATAAAACTAAAATATTAAATTTTAAAACACTAATCTAAAAAAAGTACTAGTCACTAACACCAACACTAGTCTAAAAAATCCATCTTAAAATAAAACATAGGGAACAAATAGTTGAACAGATACATACAACAACATTTCTGGGTATAACACTGGATGAACATTTCACCTTCATTCATTTCATTTCATGCATGAAGATTAATAGGTTTGTTTTTGCTCTAAAAAAAGTCAAAGATGAGACATCCAAACCAACTGCGCTAATGCTATGCCTATGTTTGTTATGTATATCATGCCTATGTTTGCTCCGTCATCCGTTACGGCATCATTGTCTGGGGAAACTCCTCTGAACTATATAGAGTTCTGTTGGCACAGAAAAAATGCATCCGCACCATTTTTAATATGGACTGGACTGATTCCTGCAGACCAGTATATAAAGAGCACAATCTCCTCACCGTTCCTTGTATGTATATATATGGAATCGCTAAATTTGTAAAAACTAATTATTCACTTTTTAATACTAAAAATAACATTAATAAACGAAACGTTACACAGTATGTATTAGAATTGCCTGTACCCAGAAACGAATTATTTAGGCGTAGTTGTGTTGACACGGCTCCTCTTATTTATAATTCTATACCCTCCTTTATAACCGACCTCCCTTACAGAAAATTCTGTATAGTTTTAAAAAGTGGCTCATTTCTCACAGCTTTTATTCTATAAGCGAATTTCTAAAAAAATCTCAATCTCTGTCAATCTTATCATTACAGGAAATCATTGTAGATTATCTTGTTATTAGTTATTGTAATTCCTACCTACTGCCATTTATGATATTATTTGATTTGTATTTTATGTGTGTGTATTTTTGTGTGTTTATTGTTAACTATATAATTTCATAGTCTACTTTAGTAAGTAAACTAAGTATTTTGGAGAGTTTATTAAACTTAAATTTAACAGGTTAAATAACTAATAAAAATGTGTTATTAGGTTATTAGAGATCTGCTTAACAAACCACCTTAACAAATTTCTTAATATTTGCATGCCAGCTTATGGCGAAATGTGTCATTGTGCTAATAACTTATTCATACCATCTTTTGTACCGCATTTAATGCAAATAAATGGCTTTGACTTTGACTTAACTTGTAATCTTGAAAAATTTCATGACCTTTATAAATAAAAAGCAATATTGACCAATATTCCCTGTAAAATCGCAATGTCAATGTGTGTGTGCAAAATGACGCATTGTTCGTGATGGCCTCTCTGTCTGCGGCGCGCCGACGCTTACGTACTTTGTGACGGAATGTAGTACTTCATTCCCTGACGTCTGTCTAGCGTTGACCGGGCATGGTCTGGCACCGAGTGCAAGCGCGCCAACGTGCTTAAACATGAGGCGTACCTGGCACGGGTCGACGCTCGGACGCGCAAAGCCAGCGACGTGGGTCAGCGGAAGAGAGCCTACAATAGGGCTGCCAAGTATTGCAAGAAGGTGATGCGAAGATCTCGGTTTGACCACATAAGCCGTATTGGTACGAAACTTGTTTCTTACCCAGCGGGTAGTAAAGCGTTTTGATACCTGGCTAAGTCGGTTGCATCGAACTTCTGCCGTCCCTCACTACCACTGCTGTAGCCCGAGGGGTCACTGACCCACTCCGCTGAGGAGAAAGCAAACTTGTTTGCCTCTCTTTTTGCGGAATCTACACGTTTGGATTCTGGTGACGCGCGGCCCCCTCCTTTTCATGTTGGATGCGAGACTAGTATGTCGGACATTCGCATCCATCAAAAAGACGTTCGTAGGGTGCTGCGCAACCTTGACGTGAATAAAGCTTCCGGAGTGACCGCCAATATGGCTTCCGCCAAAATCGGTTAACTGGGGATCTTCTAGCGTATGCCATTCACATCTGAAGTGAGGCCATCGAGAAGCACGTGAAATTGCTTGCAATCTGCCTCGACATTTCGAAGGCTTTTGACAGGATCTGGCATGAAAGCCTTACTGGTAAGCTTCCTTCATTCGGTATGCCTAGTGGTCTGTGCGATTGGATTGCAGACTTCCTGAGGCACCGGTCCATTCGAGTGGTTATTTATGGCCGCTCGTCTCGGGTCGGTATTCTCAGCAAAATTGTTCTTGCTGCACATAAATGATCCGCTGAAACATGGGGGTTGCGACAGAGGGAAAACGACATCACTGTTGCTGAGAGATACGTGTCCGACGCGCGCTACTGGACCTCAGATCCAGTCTCTCTGGGATGCTATAGTTAGGCACTTCCATCTGTCCTTGAAGACAGTCTCCGAATGGGGCTATGCCAATCTGGTCAGGTTCAATGCTGCTAAGACCCAGGCGCGTGTTTATTTCGCTAAAAGGAGCCAATTCCACACGGCTCCATCTTTCCGGGGTATGACCATACCGATAAATGACCATCTTGAGGTTCTTGGCATTACGTTGACATTGACGCTCAATTCTGGTCCGTTCATTGAGGCAAAAGTTCAGCTGGCTGCCAAAAAATTGGGGATCCGCGCGAAGGTGACACGGTACTTCACGCCGGAGCAGTTGCTCAACTTGAATCAAGCGCAAGTTCGATCATACATGGAGTACTGGTGTCATCTCTGAGACGGATCTGCCAAGTACCAGCTGGATGCACTTCGGGCGATCGACAGACGGGCAATGAAGTACTGGTTGAATCTAGGCTCCAGAACCTAGAACATCGGCGCCGAGTTGCCAGCCTGTCGGTTTTTTATCGGTTACATTTCAGGGAGTGTGCGTTGGAATCGCATGAACTAATTCCTCCTAGCCCGTAACATCATCGGAATACAAGACGTACGGCGACACGTCATCGATACATGGTGGACATCCCACCCATACGCACCAAACGTTTTGGGAATACTTTTATTATGCGTACAGCAAAGTAGTGGAACTCCCTGCCGGAGTCGGTATTTCCTGATAGCTACAACCTAGGAGTCTTCAAGTCAAGAGTGAATAGGTTTCTTCTAGGCAAGCGTGTTTCATCGTCGACCACATCATCGCTTACCATCAGGTGAGAAAATGGTCAAGAGCAAGCCTATCAACAATAAAAAAAAGAAAACCTGCACAATCTTATACGAAGTAAAATCTTATTGCGTTTGCAAGAAAAAGAGAAAAGTTATCTGAAATTCACAGAATGATATTGGTAAAAAACCAAAAATGCCAAAGCAATGTTATGAAATAAAAGGCAGCCACATCAGATTTACTTACATATATACAGGCTAAGCGGCCGTAGTCATTTGCAGGGCAGGTGATGAGCAGACTCGGAGCAGATCAGTTTGGTTCCATTGTAGCACACTACTGCAAAATTTCATACCACTTTACTTTTTGTCTAGTTGACCTGATCTAACTGCGTACTACAGAACGCCATCTGCTAAGATCCTTAAATATTTAATTTACGTTCATTCATCTAGTCATACGGTTATCTGTACTGCGCAACTGGCCTTTCTGAAGAACATCACCAATAAGATCCGTGTATATCCTTCAAGGGCGTTCATCCTCTCAACATGATGAATGGAACTCTATTGTCATACAAACTGTTCTAAATTAACCATGCTATCACCGCTTTGTTATAAAGGGTGGTTTCTC
Source organism: Orthosia cruda (assembly GCA_964057195.1). Taxonomy (NCBI): domain Eukaryota; kingdom Metazoa; phylum Arthropoda; class Insecta; order Lepidoptera; family Noctuidae; genus Orthosia; species Orthosia cruda. The sequence continues at coordinate 2,482,336 of OZ059837.1, forward strand.
ACCTGGCTGTGGTGCCACAGTATTTGTCACAGTCACAGCGTTATCTTCCCTTTCGCGTGATCGGGCGCCGCCCGCGCGGAAGCACTCGTACTGCTCACCTCGGGAAACACACACAAAGTGACTGTACCGACGAGCCCTAATGGGGTTCGATGCGATGAGTGCTGATGGACGCATCAATTTGGAAACAATCGCGCTTTACAAATTACATTTTGATACAAATTGTGTTACAAAATGTTTGTTGTAACTATCAAACGTGTTTAGTTTATTAATTCTTTATTGAACACCAAAAACAACATTACATACAGTGTGATATTAAAGTACATATAGAAAGGCGAGCTTAACTCAATGTTGAGTTCTCTTACAGCAGACTCTAGGGTGACAGAGAAAGATGATATTATAGAGGGCAGGATCCAGTGTACAATTAAAAAAATATATTCAGGCCGAATTAAATAAAATATACTTATGTCATTGCGCAAGGAAATGATCTTTAATCTTCCTCTTGAAGACCTCCAGAGAAGGGCTGTCACGTTGGGAATGTGGAAGAGAGTTCCAGAGACGCACTGCAACTGTTTATTATTTATTTGTTTAATTTATTGTTGTGGGATTTTAGATTTTACTATATTTATTATCATTCTATAGCACAATACATTTTCCTCGATAATTTGCAATAGCAGGACTATTGCAAACAAATAAAAATAATAGGACTAACACAAACCGGGGATTGTCCGGGTGTAGTTGCGTAGTGCATACAGAGATAGAATTAGAATTTATTTATCTGTTAGAATGTAGTTTTACATAGTATGGTGTTAATATTTTTGTTAGTTCTATACATTCTACCACAAAATATATGATGTACAAATATTAAATTGTCGTTCTTAACTAAGTACAAAATTTATTTTAAGATTTGCGATTTACAGTGAGTCCAATATGAATATGTATTATTAAAATTAGGTGATTGAAACTTTAAAATGTCAAAATGAAGTTCATGTCATCTTGGATTAGCGTTATATCTTTTAAACTGGTCAAACTCAAAGACAAAACGTTTATTGCGAACTAAGTGTATAATATTGTAGTTATGTTATGTTAGTACTTATGACTTAGCAGCCTTTTACAAGCGTTGCAATTATAATTCTCATGTCCTTATCATTCTAAATTAGCATGCATTCAACATTACTATTATTGAATTATTTTATTTTACATTAATATAATTAAATTGAAAAAAATATATAGTTATGTCAAAATTAAATGTCAATAATAATGAATATAATACAATTATACAGCAATATCAATATCTTTTCAGGTAGTACAAATAATAATTTTGTAGGAAGTTAATTAGGATAGAGTAAATCTTATTGTTTGTATAGGACAGATCGCCACTTGATATAAAATCGTTATTTTAAGCTTGACTCTAAATATTCTTTTACTGAGTAGAAACACTTTTGGATTAGGTATAAAGGCTAAAACTTAGCCTTTTTTGGAATATTGTTACTGATTTTTTAGTTTTAAACGTGTTGGACAACTTATTATATATTTTTATTGACATATAATATGGGCTATCACTTAACATTTTTATTCTTGAGGATGGAGCGCATAACCTCTTCCAATATTGGAGGAATACATAGGCGGGAGCCAAACCTCGAATTATGTTTTTTTACCAAGGATTGATGTCTGCGACCGCATTACCTCTTAATTCCGTCATCACGGTTAAAGACTTTTACTCAAACATTTACCGCTTCCCATCAACACCTTTCCGTCATTTATGTGAATTTCGTTGAAATAAACACCGACTTGTTAGGCGGTTAATGTTAATTGTTACTAGGAACAAGTAATTAAGGTTTATGGTAAATATTTATTAAACGGAACGGTTTTATCGTCAACACGCTATTGGGTCGAGGTCTCGATGGTTATGGGTAGCAAAGCGATGGTGACACTTCATTTATTCATTCATACTAATATCATAAATATTAAAGTCGGAGGAGTCTGAAAATGCGGAAATATGATTGTTCGTTTGTTGGTTTGTTAACTTTTCACGACTAAACGGTTGAACCTATTTCGAAGAAACTTGGTATAGTGATAGTTTGAGACCCTGGGAAGGACATAGGATATTTTTTATCACATGCTCAAAGGAAATTATCCTTAAGGGAGTGGAAAGGGGTAGTTTTTCTCGGTAGTGTCTTCCCTTGGGATGATAAAACTCTTTTTACGCGGGCTAATCCGCGGGCAGAAGCTAGATAATTATAACTCTTTAATCTATAAAAAAATATTACAATATACTTACTCTAACTAACTCAACTATAAAATTAACTAACATATGGTTCTGCTGCTGCGACTGGGGAGTACCTCAAGCGGCGGAAATATAACCTGACGGCAGTTATATTTTCGAGCTGTTTAGTGTTAAAATTCGCAGATATCAAAAAGGTTAGTCGACACTCTCCGTGGCCCAAGGGCTGGCTTTTACCTTAACCAGAGGATAAGCAGTGCCATACAATGTTGCCACCAGCCTCCAGGCACAGTTTAATTTGTTTTTATTTAATGATAAATGATTTTATTTCTGTAAGTTGGTTTGTACAAACACTTTTACATGTCGAACATATTTTTAAAACTAGATGAGGTCGGCGTTTCCTATCTGACTACTCTGAGAAGAAAGGCCGAAACAAACTCAGAGGTCACAGTATCTTTTAAAGTCCAGACAAAATATTGGTTAAATCATGTGAAGACCATGTAGACTGATGTCTGAAATTAACGGATTTTGATGAAACCTAACACCGATTAACTCTGATCTAGACATTAGAACATAGGATACTTTTTAAACCAGTAGGTAGTACCTTTATTCCTGTGGTATAATTTACGAACTCCCCCGGGCACCACCACTGCTAAAATTTAGTCATTAGTAGAAAGTTTGCAGATTTTTGTAACGGACAAAGAAAATGACTTATTTTTAGAGAGAAAAATTAAATTATATTTAGTATTCAACCTTCAGTGGCAATAGATAGAAGCCAAAGGTTACACCGAAACCAGTGAGTGACTCAATCAGTACCCGTCAGTATCGTGTCACCGCTCTTCTTGGTATCGTATCGACACCGACAGGCTAGTTTCACGCGTCGCTGGTGCCTCTAAGAAGCTCCAGTATATAATGTACAGCTGGTTTATGATATGCTGGCATAATGGGTAAGTGAATAAACCTTGTAATTGAAGTACCAGGACACTAGTTACGGGGCCAATGGTACCTATTCTTGATTATGTGTACATAAAATCTGCTTTGTACAACCCTCTGAGAGATAGTCGTTGAGGCATAGATGTTGAGGCTTCATGTCCGAGGCAAGTGATACATTTCTTATCTTCTCATTTACGACTTGAAATAGAGTAGTTATTTCTTTAACAATTAAAATAAATAATTAGCCTTCATTTTTACCTTAGGTACGTTTGGTACATTTAGTATAACTGTTCTCCAGAGCCCTGTTTAGGTAATTAATTACCTAGGTCCTTCTAAATAAACCGACGCACCTGTGTTCACAGAACTTTTCTACGTTAGTGGTCCCACAAGACTCATCTCAGGAACATTGAGACAAACTATATAGGAGTCTGTATTTGTGTAGTACGGCAAATTAAGTGACACTGTGCGAATTGTTGGAGTTGCGCTTGACATGCGCACCGAAATGTCACGTTGGGTCAATCCTAAACAAACGCTGATAGTAGTCGCTTAATCGAGCGCTCCTGGATATGTTTCCTGAACTGTTTTGATGCCTTATTTAGAAAATAGATTTGTACCTATCTACAGAACGTTTATTCAACTGTAGGTTTTTACAAAACCACATAAGGCTAGATAAAATGTTAAGCGGCCATAAACACGACAATCTTGAAGTTCTAACTTTTTATTATTGAAACTACATATTTGCTACTATCTGAAGCTGTAAAATATCTGAAAACATAAATGTCGTATCTCATACACACGAGAGTGAATTATTTTCACAATACTATGTCATAGAATATTCTTGTTTTCTTTGTGGATTAACATAATTATTGTAGGCTTACATGAACTCAACGTTATGAGATTTGATGGCAAACTAATCTAGGCCTTTTAAATCGTACATTGTCTACTCCCGCTCTATAGATCGATAGCGCTAGGTTTTGAGGTTTCAAAAATATTAAAGTTGTTTGTTTTTCGCATATAGTTGCCGGACCATTTGCCCAACCTAATACCTTAGTTTGTGTCATCCTAGGTATTTGCATAGGTAGAAATTTAGCTGTTTGTCTTTTCGACCAGTATCGGACAAAAAGAAAATTAGAGATGAAAATTTTACTTTCATGATAATAACGAAGTAGTAACTGATGTACATAGGCATTTTGTGTCATCTCTGTCCACGGGAATCCTAATACTTAACCAGTACCTAACACGTAGCCAACTAGCTCTAAAAGAATATTACAGTCGGTTAAATAGGTATTACGCGTTTTAGAGTACTGATATCTGTTGTTTAAAATATTTTGTGTCGAATTCATCCACGACTTTTAAAGATATTTTATTTTTTTACTACAACACCCTGTAAAATCCACAAAAGAAAATACAAGTTATTAGAGTTTATGTGTTTTTCATTATTATGGTGAGACAAAACACTATTCATAATTTGTGTCGTTTTTATCCACGAAATCGTATTATTATAAAAAAAAAACTAGACTTCTTCGCACGAAGGGCGAGCGCGGGGATAAGCGCAGGCACAAGCGGCGCGGGTGCCGGCAAGCCATACGCGCGGCGCGTTTATTTGTTTACATTCGGTCTTTGCAAGTTGCAACAAAAAAGTGCGTGCGTTATTTATGATGTATTTGATTGATTAAGGCCCACTTGCACGAAAAACTTAACTCTGAATTAGTTGCTAACACGAGATGAAATTGACAAAGGTCAAAGACAAAGGTTAAATTGACAATATTGTATAACAAACTGTCAATTTAACCTAGTCTTAGCAACTGAGTTAAGTTTTTTGCGCAAGTGGGCCTTAAAAGTTAGTTATGTATGAAGCTGTGAAAGACTAAAATGGAGATTGAATTTAATAAATGTGTTATATCGACACCCAATATGAATAACATAGTAACTCAACATTGCATAGTTTTCAACACAGCTATTTTCTTTTTTTGTAAAGTTTATTGTTTATTTGCTTTATTTTAGGTTTCATGTTACTAATTTTAATTGCTCTTTCAGTTTTTATAAAACCACTGCAAGTATGATTTTCGCAATGTTACAATTTACAGATATTTAGCATTTTTAATATGAAAAACATTGTAACTGCAGTTACAATAGAGTCTTGAAAACATTTGAAATATTTTTTCTGTGAATATTATTGTACGATTACGAATTATACCGAAAAAAAAAACTTTGTTAAATATTATTGTAAGCAACAATTACAATGTGTGTCAATGTTAGATTTAGATAAAAAGATGGAATACTATGGAAGAGCTAATAAAACTCGTTTTTTAATAATTATTATAATTCAATTAATATTCATAACGCTTTGGGCTCTGGTGGACACAGGTAAAATTATCTATGCCCGTGTCTACCGTTCGCACAGCGGCGATCAGGAGACAAGCAGGCTCACAGATTACCTCAGTTAAGCGGCTGATGCGGCACAGTAGTGGTACCCTTCCGCCCAATTAGTGATCCGGGGGGACTTTAATGCTCACCATCAGCAGTAACGTGGTTCTTCCCATACCAGTGCAGTAATCATGCTGGATGGGAAATGCATAAGCTTTCGTTAGCGGTAATCCGCCAGCTGGTTCAGGGGGCAACAGCAACGGGGAATGTTGATTCGCACACGGCCAATTGCTTGGACCTTCTGCTGACAATAGATCCAGGCCGATACTCGGTGTCGATAACTTCACCTTGGGAATGCGAGTGACGTATGTCAGAAAAAAGGCCTTCAACAGTGCTGCCAAGTCCTGCAAGAAGGTGTTGCAAAGGGCTCGGTTCGACCACATTGGCCGAATAGGGACATAACTTGCTTCTTACCCAGAAGATAGTAAAGCGTTTCGGTCCCTGGGTAAGTCGGTTCAGTCGAACTTCTGCCATCCCTCACTACCACCACTGCTGAAACCCGACAGGTCGCTGGCCTGCTTCGTTAAGGAGAAGGCAAACTTTTTTGCCTCTTTTTGCATAATCTTCGCGTCATCATTCTGGTGATGAGCGGATGTATTCTTTCTCCTGGTGGATGTGAGACATATATGTCGGACATTCACATCCATAAAAAGGATGTTCGTAGCAACCTCTACTTAAACAAAGCTAGTGATCCCGACGGGATGGGATGGGATACTTACACTTGTCCTTAAAACTTATGCGCTCGAACTATCTCCGATTTTGACACGTCTATTTCGCCTTTCGTGTGAAACTGTGAAAGAGTCGAATGCTTGGAAGTAAGCTACCGTACAGCCCGTGTCCAAGAAGGAAAGTTGAGCTGACCCTGCCAATTATAGACCCATCACTTCGTGTGCTTAATATTAAGCTCCTGGTATACCTATAAGCTAATGACATCCTGAAGTGATTGCCAATACGGTTCTACAGGGGATCTAGCTTATGCAGTTCACATCTGCAGTAAGGCCATCGAGAGGCCCGGGGAGGTGCTTGCCATCTCCTTCGATAACTCGAATGGTTTCGATAGGATCTGGCACGGAAGCCTTATTAGTGAGCTTCCTTCATTCAGTCTGCCTGGTGATGGTATGCGTGATTGGATTGCAGATTTCTTGTGGGATCGGTCCATTCCAGTCGTTATCGATGGGATATTATACCGGGGTCCGCTGCACATAAAATATCTGCTTGAAACTTGGGTATGCAGACGACAGCACTGTTGCTGAGAGGTACTGTTCCATCCTTGTCCTTTGTGAGGCTGTGGTGGAGCGTTTAAGCTTATCCTTGGATCCCAGTCTCCGAATGGGGCGATGCCAATTTGGTCTGTTTCTGGGCTGCTAAAACTCAGGCGTGTTTTTCTCTGTTAAAATGCGCCAATTCTACTCGGCTCTTTCCTTCCGAGGTGTAAACTTGCCGATAATGGACCATCTTGTGCTTCTTGGCGTTACTTTTAACACGATCCTCAATTTTGATCCATACATTGAGGCAAAGGCTCAACTGGCTGCCATAAAATTGGGGATCCCCACAAAAGTGAGACGGTTCTTCACGCCAGAACAATTGCTCAAGTTGTGTCAAGCTCGTCAAGCGCTAGTTAGATGATGCATGGAGTACTGTTATCATTTCTGGGCCGGATCTGCCAAAAACCAGCTTCATGCACTTAAGTTGATCAAAAAACGGACCAAGAAGATCGGCAATGGTCGAATCATAGCTCCAGAGCCTTAAACAACGTCGCCGAGTTGCGAGCTTGTCGGTTTTAAATCGGTTAAATTTCGGGAAGTGTGCAATGGAAATGTGCGATCTAATTCCACCTAGCCCGTTCCATAATCGGACTATAAGACGTACGGCGATGTGCCATTGGTACATGGTGGACATCCCACCCATACACACTAAACATTTTGAGAATACGTAGATTGTACGTACAGCTAAAGAGTGGCATTCCCTGCCGGAGTTTGTGTTGCTCGATAGAATAGAATAGAATAGAATAGAATAGAATAGAATAGAATAGAATAGAATAGAATAGAATAGAATAGAATAGAATAGAATAGAATAGAATAGAATAGAATAGAATAGAATAGAATAGAATAGAATAGAATAGAATAGAATAGAATAGAATAGAATAGAATAGAATAGAATAGAATAGAATAGAATAGAATAGAATAGAATACAATAGAATAGAATAGAATAGAATAGAATAGAATAGTCAAACCACATTGGTCCCACGTGGTGGATTTCGGCCCATTACCTCTTACAGAGAGGAGGCCTAAACGCACAATAGACCAAATGGGAGTGTAAGTTCAGAAAAGGGGGTCCATCTATCCTGTCCTATCCTAATGCTTACGACGCCTATCGTTTGCAATTACTTCTACACATTTTTTTGTATTATTCTCCTTACCCACATATCTGTAATATTGAATGAGTCTAAAAACATGTTTATTAAATTCCTACACTTAGTTTTCTCCAAGACCATTTATGCTGATACTACTATATTCAAATGATGTACTAAAAACCTATTCTCGATGTCAACACTGCATCTTTCTTTACAATGATAACATTTAAATTAACTGTTTAGATTTAAGAAGAAAAGCATTGTAACTTAAAATTACAATATAGTAAAATATAAATAGAGCAAAATTTAAAATGTGTTACATTGTATGTCAATTTAAATTACTTTAAAACAAAGAAATCCTTGTTACCAAAACTTTTGTGTAGGTATTGGAACTTGATCGACAAGTATACTTCAGTAGAAACATTGTTCATTTTTAATTACAATGTAATTATTCCATTTTACAAAAGTAGTTCTTATCCTTTATTTCTGCCTCTTAAATACGGTTAAGAGGCAGAAATAAAGGTCTGTCCTTGCTGATTTCATATGACATAAAGTTGTACCAATGTGTAACTAAAGTTATAATGTTATTCAAATTGGGTGTTGATATGTGTATACTGGACGTTACATACGGTGATTGTCCTTTATGAAAGGGGATTATTAAAGCTCATAGAATCAAACATTGTAAGTAATGACTGAAAAGCAGACTGTTTTAAGGACCGTGCTGAAATAAAACTACACCAATAATCACCACACAACAAAAATATAGAGTATTTTTTTTATTTGGTGTATTATTTGTCTTACTGACTGTAGGTTCAATCGGCCAAAGCTATATCTGATCACCGTAAGGACTATTTTAGCTTGCAGGGCTCGCCCGCTAAATTAACGCCTACATGAGTATGTCATTCATGAGTAGTCACCCGATGCTGCGATAATATTGGTTGATGAGTATCAACCAATATTATCGCAGCATCGGGTGACTGTTTCTCTAGTACCTGTCAGCCCCTTGTTTTTGTAATTAAAAAAAGAAGGCAAAAAATCAAACAAGTCATTTGGCTATGGTCGACACAAAAAGGGCGGTACCTAGTACACTACCTAACCGAAGCGGGGCGCGGGATATCGAGATGCAGTATAACGAAAAAGCGGTAGGTAGGTAGGTGTTGGCATACCTACCAACCTACCGCTTTCAGGTTTAAATTCGAAGCGAATCGAAGCGTCAATCTAAAATAATATTGACCACATTAACCGTCTTCTAAGCATTGACTATTGACATTCGTAGGTAATGAGATTGCAGACGCGCTGTGTACAAAATTAGCACTTCATTATTTTTATCTCTATTGGTTACACATTTGTTCATTACGTAGCGAAGATGAGTCAATCAATACTCAATATGATACGAGTAGGTATGTTATTTATTTATGAACGCTTCGCATCTAAGAAGAAATTGTACCGAACGAACGAGTTTGCGTGCGTTTGCCGCCGCCGCGTCCGCCCGCTTCGACCGCAACCATTGTTTTTGTGTTTTATTCATTTTAGTACTTATCGTGAATGAAAATGACACAAATTTACAATGTCGATTTTTCATGCATTTATGATATTAAATAAGTGAACTCTAATGATTGTAATATTTTTTTGAAACGTTTGTAGCTTAGAAAAACAAAATAATTAAAAATCTTAAAATTGCGTGCCCTAATTTGGCACAATTTTTTTTAATAGGCATATTTAAGTGATCTGATAAAGGAAATAGTTATTTCATAAACTGTAATTTTTTTTTGCACTATATTTTACATATTGACCCTATGTCAGTTTGCATTGGACAATTATGACACAAATTGGGTTTGCACACTCCGCAAACTATCCTAGATATGATACCATAATTATTTTAAACTTCAAATATTTTTTGCCCGTTTTGATTAGAATAAAAATTATCAACCACAAATCAGCGAATTACTGAAAATGCAAGTATCAGATGTGACACAAAACGCAATAATAACCTTCATAGGTACGACTGTATCCACAGGCAAGAAATAAGCAACTTTAGAATTTTTTAAACTTATGACATCAAAATAGCCTAGCGCTATCGGTCTACTAGGTGAAGCTGGCGGGCCAGTCATACTTTTACTGATTAAACCCACCCGTGTTCCTTCAGTTACTTGTGCCGGGCCGCGGTAACTCTTTTTTAAATGAATCTACAAATCTAGGCCTAGGAAGCGCTAGCGTGACGACCTAGAGTCGTTTACGACAGATAGGTCGGAGAAGGCTACACGAAAGAGTGGAAGGCTATGGGGAGATCTTTGCCCAGCAGTGGGAAAAAATAGGTAGACAAAAAAGATGGCAATCTAGCCGACAGCCAACGTGATTTTAAGTGGTCAGCGCCGCATATAAACATCACTGCAGAGGCATCACAAATGCGTTGCTATCCTCGAGAAAGAAATGTCTAGAGTAATTAGGTAGCCCTTAGGCCTCTTTAGAATTGTAATCGTGAACTTAAACGCGTAAGTATACTACTGAATTTGATGAAATTAGAGGGAATTTCTTCTAACACCTACTCATACATTTTTTTCAAGAAAATAATCTGAGAAGATTGCTGGCATGTGAACCCGAAGGCAATAGTGAGCAGAATAATAAAAGCCAGTTATCAATTCCCAAAGCAGTTATTATAGAGCAATAGAAAGTATATTGCTCGCTGGTAAAAACACCATATTTTTATGGTGATAAACTTTATGGCGGAATAAAAAGGGTTTACAGTTTAATGTTCAAACGCTCGCTTTCATGCGCGCAGATATTTATTTGTAAATTATATTCTATACTCGGTTTTATTACTCGATTGTTTTATTGATTTCCTTGAATCTGAAGGCTGAGATTTTAAGTGTGTTTTTATTAAATATGGCACTGATTTAAAGAGGCAGTTGTAAATAGCGGTTTTGGTAAGTAAAAAATTATAAATGGCACATTTAATAACTAGTTCAACTTTTAAAACAAAGCAGTAAAGTAAACAAAAATGAGTAATAAAAATAATGAAATGTATCAGTGAATATATAATTGAGCAAGAAAATAATTAAATGGGCGGTAAAAATTAAAGAACGAGCGGTTACGTGGGGCGGATATAAATAAATCGGAATTTGTCGGTAAGAAATCTCATTCTAAGCAATTCTATAAACAATGAGGTGGTAAAGTAGTTTTCAAAAAATAGCGGTGTGACGGACGGACAGACGGACGAAGTCGAAATGAATCGACGGAGCCCTGCGCTGCGCGGGGCTCCTATTTCTGTATGCAGAGTCTAGAGTAACCTAACACGAACGAGATGACGGCAGCTGAGTTCGCTCGCTCACTTCAGCTCCCGTCATCTCGTTCGAACCTAACCTGTCCGTGTCGGGGTGCCCTAAGCTCCCGAGCTCGCTTCGCTCGCTCTTGGACTAATTCACTGACCATAATGCACTCGCACGCTTATTACGAAAACAAATGCAAGAATTCAAAACACGAGCTCACGCGAAACGATTACCAACCCTGTGATTGGTCGCTTCCGCCACCCGCGCTAATAAGCTCCGCCCAACTAACGAACATTTACCTCTCTTTTCAATGAATTTGAGTTCGGGTGTCACCGCTCGCTATGATCTGCCGAACTATTTATCGAACCGCTCATTCCATCATTTTTACCGCTCATTCAGTTACTGGACTGCTCAATTATTTTTAGAATTGACATTGTATGATAAAATAACCGACAAATTGTTTTTTTACTACTGTCCATGGTTTACTGTCGCAATAATTAATCAACAGCCATTAAATTAAATAACTGCTTAATATGTTTTTCAACTGATCATAATAACATCTCGAATATTTAAATAACAGCTCAAAATATTAGTTCCCTTTTTATATTTACTTTAATGATGGAGCACATAGAAGAGAGGTTATATTATACGCTGAATAACTCTACATATAATAATAATTTAATAAAAAAGGTAGATAGAAGAAGTATGTACCAACTCTAAAAAACCGGCCAAGTGCATGTCGGACTTCGTACATTTAGGGTTCCGTACCAAACCGCAATACTAAGTTGTTTGTAATAAGAAAAATGAGGGAATTTCAAAGAAAAGTCTGATTTATCAATATATTGGTATTTGATAGTAAAACAAACATCACCAAATTCCAATTTCATAGGTCAATGGCAAGTTAAAAATTATTCGGAACAAAATTTTATGAAAACAGCTGACTTTGGTGTCTTCTCATAAAGTTGTTTTCTAATATTTTTTAAAACCAAATAATGCAATATTTATCTACTCAACGAGGTCTAACCAAGGATACCACACTTGATGGGAAAGGTATATTTTTATTTATTTATCCCTTTAGCTGTATGGGAGGCCCACTTAAAAATTAAATATTTTGACAATTTGCATGGCTTTGATTCAACAAGATGCTTATACTGTAAAAATTTGAAGACAGTTGCTCCAACCTTGTTGCCCGCAAAAGCCGTGTGACAGACGATGGACAGACGGCCATGTGACCTTCGGTTACGGAACCCTAAAAAGGAACTGATATTTTACGATTTCAAAACTACGTTAAAAAAATACAAAATTGGACGTTAACATTAATTGAACGGGACACCCGAAAATACCGCTGAAATTAGTTTTATATAAAAAAAACAAAAGAGAAGATATATTTTAGTAGAGAACCACAGACAGTAGGTTTACGAGCTTTACAGTGTGAGTTACAGTTTGCGTGTCGACTTACGTCTCCCACGACGAGACTTTTTCACTCCCGATGACATTTCTAATCACTTAAAATATTCCCTAAAGTTCTAACCAAAAGATATCCCTGAAACGAAAACGTTGTAGAAGTGGAATGGGCCAGTAAATAAGCCGGCACCATAAAGCGGCTGTAAACGATGCCACGATGGTGCCATCAGAGGTAATCAAGCGATTCGGCGTCCACTGCCGGGCGTGGCCGCGACCAACGTTATTGATGTCTGTTTGGCCTGGTGATGTTCAAGGCCAAATTACCGACTGAAAGAGATTTTTCACACCTAAAAAAATCCTTTTAAACATTTTTTCTTCGGTTTTATATTACTTTATTTCAACAGAATTGGTTAACAATTGAAAATTCAGTGGGAAAATTATCAATAAATCCTGATTTTCTATCTTTAGGGGTGGATATATTTTTTTAAATTTAAATAGGACTAACTTAGGACGAACTTTGTATACTCTTGCCAATAAAAAAAATATAATATGGTCGAATTGAAACCGCCTCCTTTCTTTTTCGTCGCTTAAAAATCGTTTTCTTTATTTTCTTCTTTGCTTGGAAGAGGTTGAATTTATATATCGTACTCGTCGGTGTCCCAGTTGGACGCCAACAATAATTCTGCTTTGTCAGCTCCACCACTTAGTTCCTACGTTTTTGTTCACACCTGACAGTTCTGTTAAGTCAAATTCAAAATTCTTTATTTCAATTAGGCCGTTGTTATATACAGGTCTGCGGATCCCAAACCAGGAGCTCAAAGCTGGGGCCCATAGCAGCGTTGGGACTCCTGGACCCTGTCTGAACCTGTATCCCACGAAACTGCCGTAACGCAGCAGTGTCGGTGTGATCTAATGCGGACCACAAGGATTGGGCGATACATTAGTAGTCACTTACCTGAGATTCCTGCGGTAGGCTCCTGGGGGTCGATCAATGCCGTGCCGTGTCGGGAGATTAGGGATAGGAGAATATATATAATACTAGGATGATGAGGGATAAACTGACGGCTGTCTGGACCTAAGGCTCCGGCGTCCACCAGGCAGAGCACGTTCCCGTCAAAAGCAAATGAAATATACGCCAAACCGGGCGCCCAACAATGCCGATCGCGAACGGCGGACGCAATTACGAATGACAACGGGCGAAACACATCTCGATTAGATATAATTCCACAAGAACCCGAATTTCTCGTGTGTTCGATACAAATTTTCGTTTTCGACTCTTGTCAAGTGTCAGCTGTCAAACAAAAGCTGTCAAATCGCTGACAGCCAACTGACATGGTGTTGCAATAAAATATCAAATAGTAAACGAATCGTTTGGCTCCGAACAGCCATTAAACGGCACTTTAAAGCGTCAATAATTTAAATTTAATAGTAATAATAATTGATTCTACCATCCATTCGGCAAAGTAGCAAGTAAAGCACAAAAAAACTCCACACTTACTCTTTAAAAAAAAGTGTTTTACAACATTTACATACATTAATTCATACACGTGAGGACGATGCACCCAGACTAATACTATACTACGTTTATATATAACTAGAGGACGCCTCGCGGTTTCACCCGCGTAGTTCCCGTTCCCGTGGGAATACAGGGATAAAAAGTAGCCTATGTCACCCGGGGATAGAGTAGCTTCCCAACGGTGAAAGAATTTTTGAAATCGGTGTAGTAGTTTTGGAGCCTATTCGGTACAAACAAACAAAAAAATCTTTCCTCTTTATAATATTGGTATAGAAGTATTACAAACATTAACAAGTAAATTCATTCATTTGATAAATAGGAACATGATTCTCACATACTACACAAATATTGCAAACATGGGTAAATTACACAATTCAATAACAACGGAACAGTGTGCGAGTCAATTTCTTAAACAAAAAGAGATGAATAAAATAAAATAAAGCATTATTATTAAGAATATAAAATAAATTAAACAGTTTGCTTTTGTCTACACTAAAGATTGCCCAATGGAGCAGGGCCAGAATGTTTCCAAGTATTCTTATCTTGAATATAATCATCTAATTTGTAATATGTTTGTTAACAAAGTGATACATTTGTGTCTATCACTATGTTCATCATGTAAATATATATACAATCTATATACCTATCGTTATTATGGGTACAGTTATTTAAAACTTGGGCGAGATCGATCCCTTATTAAATATAATCTTTTTAAAAGAGGCTTAATGTAATTTATTAATTAACCGATAAAAGTCGCAGTGCCTTTAAAAATACATTTTATAAAGAAGAGTCTATAATTAATGGCACCTTTTTATTAAGCCAATGAACCGACGCAAATCATAATGGGCTTAGGCGACTCGAGTCAATAGACCGCTCCTTGAAAAAATGCGTTGCCTTTAATAGACGGTACATGTTTATATTACGTCGCAAAATATTATCAAATCACATAAAAGTATAAGGGTAGATATCTAATTCGGGTTTTATAAATGCGTGCAACTACTTGTAATAGTAACCACTCTACAATATTCCAGGAGTAGTGGTGGCCCAGTGGTAACGGCCCCGACTTACGATTCGTGGGTTCGAACCCATGTAGGAGCTTTACTTTGTGTAAATTTATTTAATCACAACTGCTCTAAAACGGTGAAGGAAAACATCGTGAGGAAACCGGCATGTCCTAGAACCAAAAATTCGAAGACATGTGACATCCACCAACCCGCACTGGGTCTGCGTGATGGATTAAGTTTATTCCCCCTTCACAGCGAGGAGGCCTGTATCCCACCTGTGGGAACATTAAAAGGCTGATGATGATGTACAATATTCTATTGGAACTGAGATTATAATTATGGTTTTCGGTAATTCGAAATATATGTATTTATATACTATTTTTACTCCTAATAAGCCGTTGTTCAAGTGGCCGCACGCGCTACTGCTAGCATTAGATACTAAGTTCGATACCCAGGTCGAGCAAAGTGTTAGTGGATTTTATACACCTGGAATTTCTCAGTAGCAGCCCGAAATCTGGAGTTGTGCTCGGTTGATGGCAATAGGATCGCCCCCATTTATATGGGACTTAAACATACCTGGTGATATGTGGGTGTATACAGGTGCACTTCTGCCCAACACTTCGGGGAATACAGTCGTGATGTTTTCTGAGCCCTTGACCTCTTTGTACACATGTTTCATAGTACCTACATGTAATAATGAACAATATTATTCTCGTTTCTCCGCAATGACGGACTTATTAGTCACTGACTAGGTACATATAATATAACAAGCATTGGCTCTGGGGCGATGATAATGAGGCCGCTTGTTCGACGAGTTAGCACAGCTAATGTCTATGAAGATTAATTAATTACATTGAACATACATTTATTATATAACTCTTAGAGAAAATGCTATATTGTTTAATTAGATATGTACATTGTATAAACCTCCTACCTCGTATATAAACACTTAAATCAAAAAATATAAACTAACTAAGCTTAAAAATAAACATATCAAACTTCATGAAAAACTTCTACACATTGCTATCCACTGGTATTGTGCCAAAAATACTGGCAGCTTGTTACTCTCGCCACTGTGGCGAAGTTGTCAACAGCCTCAGTCATCACATGCTGTCATGCAGCCGAAGTGCGGGTCGCATAGCGCGGCACACGATCATCAACGAAATCATCCGACGTGCTCTTGTAACTGTATACGTTCCGGCCGTATTATAACCCCAGGGCCAGGCACGCGACGATGGCAAAAGACTGGATAGCATGTCTTTGTTCCCATGGCAGATGGGTAGGCCATTAGTGTGGGACGCGACTTGGTTCGATACTCTTGCGTCATCCCATGTTCCTAGCTCGACGTGCTTCCTGAGTCGTTGCAAGTTAGGGATACCTACTAAATAACGTGTCATGCGACTGGCTGGAAGGCAACTGCCTATCTCACCTCCATACTCCTTGCTGAACCTCGACGAACAGTACGACTGTTGTAATTTAGCCACGAGCTCCATGTAAGTAAATAATTAACATACTTACACATACGAGCTACCTTCACACAGCTGAGACCTGTGTGGCAATCGCGGAAACTGACCCGAAGGGTTAAATTCGAAATCTTCGGGTCCAATGTCAAATCCGTGCTGCTCTACGGGTGCGAAACGTGGAAGGTAACAAAGGACATTTCACGCCAAATCCAGGGCTTCGTCAACCGATGTCTTCGTCGTATCCTCGGAATTTATTGGCCCGAGATCATCTCTAATGTAGAGCTGTTGGAGAGATGCCACGAGACCCCGATCGACCACCAGATCAAGCGGCGTAAATGGTGTTGGATTGGTCACACGCTCCGGAGGGATTCCGATCACATTCCTAAACAGGCCTTCGATTGGAATCCTCAAGGAAAAAGGAAGCGAGGCCGTCCCCGTCAAACCTGGCGACGCACCGTATTAGCTGAAGCGACGAGTATCGGAATGACGTGGAGCGAGGTGAAGCGCAAGACCGGTCTCGATGGAGGATTATTGTGGAAGCCCTCTGCCCCAGCTAGGGGCCATATGATCTTAAGTCAGACACATACTACTCGTATTGTACGATAATTATTAAAATAAAATAAATATAATTTAAATATTGATTTATTGAATGATATTTGTGATGATAATGATAATTTATCTGGTTTCAAAATGTAAGTTCGTGTTGCATAAATAATGCAAATGTTTGCATGAGCTGATTTTTGATATCATGACAACTATTGTGTATTACCCATATTTGCAAAATAATTCTATTCTATTCTATGAGTAGGGGTTTCGCTTGTATTTTAAAATTAGCCTATCAATAAATAAAATAAAATCGGCCAAGTGCGTGTCGGGCCACGCGCAGTAATAGGGTTCCGAAGTTGTTTAATAATGCGCACTAAGAAGAGGGTTAATTTTAATTAAATTTATTTACGTTACGGCAAATTAAATCATTATTATTTAGGATGTTATAATTTTATTTTTGTATATTTTTATATGGTTCATAAGCATATATTTACTATAAATTTTACACAACTAACAACGTTATTTACGTATATTTTCAATGGCATTTGTACAAAACAGGGGGCACACTTCACTCTAACAAAAATTTGCAATTTATAGCTTAATTTTACGCAAACGAATCTCTGAATCGAAAAATGGGATAGTTGAGAAAGAAAAAAAACATCTCCACATTACGTGAGGTACCCGGAGATTATTTTTTCATGATTTTATTTTACCAATTTGTCGGAATTATTAATATATATATATATATATATATCCATGCCAAATTATAGTTTTCTAGTACTAAGAGTCTCTGAGCTAAGCTGCGGACGGACAGACGGACATAGCGAAACTATAAGAGTTCCTTTTTGACTTCGGAACCCTAAAAAGAGCTGCGATCCCTCGCAGCTGCTATGTTCATCACACGATATTTGCATTTATAGTAGCTTCTGTTTATGATACCAGTTCAAAAAACCCGATTTGCTTAAAGACAGGTCTCCAAAATATTTAAAGGCAGAAAAACAAAATGTACATTCAAGAAAATAGTGATGAAGAAGCAATTTCCTACTTCCCATTCCAAGCAAATAATTTTACGCAAAAGGGCATGACACATGAAATTCCCCCAATCTGTTCTGTTCACAGTGACGTCACGCTAATAAGCGATCAATCAAATTCCCCTATAATCTAGTGATACTTTCATATGATGGAGATCGCACGCATCAGCGACTCCGCAACATAATGGCGGCTACAGTCTACAGATTTACGCGAGCACGAACTCTCTCGTATACGCGGTTTATATTAGTAGAATAGTTATAGTACGCGGTGTAGTATAGCGAGCATCCACGCAATCATTTCACGTGTATCGGTAGCGTGTTTGCTCCAAACTTGCGGGTGAAAACAAGAGCAATAAATTGATAAATGTATGGGAATCCGCTGGATGCGAGACGCACGGGATCGGTGAATGTGGTGACGCCTGGGGGAGGCTTATGTCCAGCAGTGGACGTTTTTCGATGATGGTGATTTTTATGGGAATGTGTGCACTGATTTAGATGTGGTTGTCCTAGGTCCTAGGTTAGATAAGTTATATCAAAGGACGGAGTAGAAGGATAATTCTATATACTCAAATGCATTGCGTGCGTGCACATACGGTTCAGCTCATTTACTACAATTTACGTCGGTTTCCTATGGGAGAACGCAGAAACTACAGAACGACCACTGTTATGATCCTCCTTTTGCTTTATTAACGTGCATCATTTGGTCCTACACTGGTTGGTCCTTGGTTGTGAAAACTACGTGAAGAACGTCACTAATAAGATTCGTGTATGTGTAGGAATATTATTAAAGGGTTTTTGGAAATCTGTCCACTGATTAGCAGATTATAATTTTTTTAAGCCAGATAATAAGTAGGTACTTACGACTACTATTCATATGATTTTTTTTTTTATAGATAAGACCCTAAATGCGGTAGTCCAAATCACGATTGGGCGTATTGTCAATTTAAAAGAAGTCTAAAAATGATGACAAAAACATAAAATAAACCCCACTAATTACAAAATATTCATCTAACCTCGCAAAATTACGTGCACTCGCGTCAAACCACGCATGACGGCTTCAACTTCAATTTGTAAATCACTGCATAGTGCACAGTATCGGTCGCCTAGTCGTTTGACTTCTGTGCTTTCCAACTACGAGATTTATTGATACTGTGTTGCACATAACTGGTGAGTCTGATTGATTATTTGCAACACGGTGTTGAAAATTGAGTGGTGAGTGTTTGTGAGGCATAAAGAGCGAGTCATATGGGGTACGGTGTCCTAATTTCGAAGTTTCCTATAAAGGCAATTTGATGGCAAATGGAACTGATAGGTGGTCGATACAGACTTGGTTTGTGTATTTCTTTAGGGTTCCGTACCAGAAGTGTACAAACGGAGCCCTATTGCTGTCACGCACGTGTCCGTCTGTCAGTCATCTGTCACATAGGTTGCATGTACCCGTTGTCAAGGTCAGTCGTGCTCCAATGTTGAATCGGCATCAGAAGAAGCTTTGTACGATATCAGTGAAGAGAAATCTGATACATCGCTGTTAGAACAATTTACTTCCACCCAGCAGGTAGAAGAAGAACAAGGAGAAGAAGAGAACAAGGATTAGAAGAAGTACAAGAAGACGAAGAAGAACAAGAAAAAAAAATACAAAAAAAATAAATTCAGGACAGCCACCAGTCGGTATGCTTTCAAGCGGTTACTGCGGTTTTACTTTCAGCGGGGAGAGGGGTCATCTCTATAACTTATTTTCGTTACTTTTTAATAATGTATGTATATATATTTATATAGGTATGAATTATAATATGTATAAGATATATTTGTAATATATGTATTTAAACGGCTTATTATTGTTATTTTTTGTTTTGTTGTTTGCATTCCACGTTTTAAATATAAATGCACCTGCCATGTTATCTCTTCACCACCCTTGGTTGACTGGTAGAGAATGCCTAAGGCATTAAGTCTGCCTTTGTACCTTTGTGCATGAAGTTTAAATAAATAAATAAACAAGAAGAAGAGGAAGAAGAATTATCAAATAATTATGAATAAGACGGATAATTTTATAATATTTTTTTAGAATTCACATGGCTTTCATCATTTCCAATAGTACCAGTTTTCACATAATTTTGAATAGTATTGAATTAAACAGGATCACAATAGATTATGGAATAAGCCTATCGGGGAAACCACGTTAAAAAAAACGCGCCAAGTACATTTCCTCCCAGTAGGCGTGGAAACATGTGCATATTATGAAGAATACAACTTTATCAACCATTATATCTCAGAAACGGTGACGATTAGGAGAAAAATTGTAAGGACAATTTTATAGATAACTAGCTGTCCCACGCGGTTTCGCTCCCGTCAACTGGGTACCTACCCATCTACCCTACATACATGATTGTTGCGTAACTTAAACCGTTTACGCAGCGCACGCAACGGATGCTCTCAAAAAGGAATAATTTTGCCCGTTTTTGCAACATTTTTCATTTATGCGCCGCTCCTATTGGTCGTAGCGTGATGTTATATAGCCTATAACCTTCCTCGATAAATGGACTATCTAATACAAAAAGAATTTTTCAATTCCAACCAGTAGTTCCTGAGATTAGCGCGTTCAAACAAACAAACAAACAAACAAACAAACAAACTCTTCAGCTTTATAATATTAGTATAGATTGTATAATCTACAATTTTTGTCTGACCTATTTTTATCATAAAACTTACCGTTCTGCAAACCTGAATATTTGGCCTTGAATATTTTTTTTTGCATGTGTGGGATCGATGGGGACTTTTTACATTTTATTTATAATGGTATTCCGAACATTCGTACCAATTTTCAGCTCTATGCGAATTAATGCACTTTGATATGTCTAATTTGACCGGACTAAATGAGAATCCACCAAAGTCAGCTTTTTTCACAATATTTTGTACCGAAGAATTTTCTAACTTTCTATTGACATACAATGAACTTAAAATTAGGTGATCATTATTTTTATTACATATATTTTACTAACAAACACCAATATATTCATAATCCAGATTTTTCTTTGAAATTCCCTAATTTTTTCCATTACAAGCAACTTGTTTTTGCGGTTTTGTACGGAACTCCAAATGTGCGAAGTCCGACACGCACTTGACCGGTATTTTTTTATAAACGCTAATTTATTTCATCGCTTTACGTCCAAAATGGTGAAGGAAAACATCGCGAAATTACCAATGGTATAGCTGAATCTGCTGTCCGTTTCACTAAATATCATCTTCGTAGGCTTCTCCAACTTACGCATTTCACGTATGAAGAAATGCACACTTGTCTGACTCAAGTGAAAGCCATCCTCTCTTCATTGTTTTCCAACCTCTGATCTATATAAGTGCTGGGATGTATTAACAGTATGGCAGTCCTTTATACTTACTATATTGATTACAAAACATACACAAATAAAATATGACCCAAATCTCATGCAGAATGAACGTAGAAAAGGAAATGTCTGTCTTGCTAACTTCTTTCATACCAGCTTGATGCACTAGAGTCGATCGAAAAACGGGCCAAGAGGCTCGTCGGCAATGAGGCACTGGTAGAATCACAGCTCCAGAGCCTTGAACATCGTCGTCGAGTTGCCAGCTTGTCGGTTTTTTATCGGTTACATTTCGGGGAGTGTGCGATGGAATTGCATGATCAGGGGGCCTACTCCCGAAGCTCGAAGTCCGTAGTTTCGACCTTAGTTACGGGCGTTTCCTACTCCCTAACACCTACGGACGGATGATTCGTTCGGGGCCCGAACGAAGAATGAATGACAACACAATTTGACAGTTTTACCTACTCCCGATGCGTTTTTATCCGTTCGAAAAATTGAATTTGACACTTGTTTTAACGGATCGTTCGTAAAGATATTACGACATCAAAATAGTTATCGTGCGGTCGACGAAACTTGCGATCTACTGGAAGAGCGGAGGCAACGTCGATGACATTTGCGCCAAAACTTCCAATTGGCAAGTATTCCCGACGTTGAGTTCATAGGGAACTATAAGCTCACTCGGGAATTATTTGAGGACTTGTGTGAGGAGCTAATAACTCTTTTGCCGCAACACTTACGACAAAGTGGTGTTGATCCGAGAATGAAGGTTAATAAGGATATATTAAATATACTGGTAACTTATTGAGCTGTATTACCAATCCCACCCATTTACATTTGTTGTTTTTGTTTAATTGATCCTAGCTGCTCTTAATTATTATGCCCGGGGGAGTCACCAAGGTGCAGTGGACCAAGCAAGAAAACATTACTAATAAAGCCAATATAAATGCCTTAGTATGTGTATGACTAGATGTATGAATGTGAGTGAAGCAAAAGCAGGTAAGGATCGTAGCAGGTGGCATTCTGTAGTTTCTGCCTAACCCCATGGGAAAAAGGTGTGAGTTTATGTATGTATTATTTACTTTTCACAATAAAAGGATTTTTTTTATTATACATTTATTTTTATTTTTCTCCATTCAAATCTGAATAAATTTAACAATTAACAACACACTATGACTTATACAATAACTACAAAAATAGAATATACTTTATAGTACACCATAAAATTATACACATTTACAAGAAAACTTATTTATACGGGTACAAAGGCGGTCTTATCGCTGACAGATATCTACTAGTCAACCTTTGGATGGACTGAAAAAAGATTATATATAACTATAATAAATACTATACAAAAACCTATATATAAACAATACATACATCAAAAAAACCACTACAAGAGGCAAAAAATAGGTTTCATTTCGCAAACAAAGTAGGTAGTTTTGAATTTGGTAGTTTACACACCTGATTATTTACCGAAATTAAGTGTTGATAGGAAAACAACCTTTAAGGGTATGTGACTACCCTACATTAAGTACGGAAATCGCCAAAATGTTGAAAGAAAACAAAAAATATTTATTTGTGACCCGCACAGGAGACACGAGAAATAAGCAAAAAATTAAACAATAATAAAAATACAACCCCAAGCGAGACCCAAAAATATCACAGCATGTGCAGCGTTACCCAAAAAGGAAATAACGCAGCGCTGAAATTCTAATGGTTTTCCTTTTACTTATCAGTCTTAAATTATTGTTAGGACCTTAATTTCTCTTACTTGTCTACTTGAGTCTCAAATACCTAATAATCAGAATAAAATTAACACTTAACACACTCTAACAATCAAAACATAGATTTGCCATTATTTATCCGTCTTAAATTTATTTATTTTATTTATTTATTTATTTTCACCCTGTACAACAAAAACTGAATATTATTGACGGATACAATACAAAATATATGATTGTGTCTGTAGTTTATTAATATTTTGTAAAAAAATAGTCTCGTACCAAAAAATTATAAATTTTGTTAAGTATTACCGTTGCAAAAGCTGGTTGGACTCTTGACTGGGTTTGTTGCTCTTCAAAACCCTCTTCTATAATTTATAGTATCTTTAACTCCATTTGGGAGCAGGTTGGTGCTACCAATGGACCATGCTGACCGTCTGACAGCTCCAACAGCGTTCTTGGCCAAATGTTTTTAACAGCCCGCACCTAAAATTTGGATATTTCGTTAATTTTAATTGCATGAAATGTATAATATATAAAAACACTATACTCGTAAGTACTCCTGCAGATATTAACCCAGTCAGTAAATAATCAAAAATGCCTTTGCCACAGCCGGGTTAGGTTAGCTCTGCTAGCTAACCCCTACTGACTGGGTTAAAGTATTTGCAAGAATACTGACTATGATTGTGTGCACTTTACTGAGGACAAGCCCTTAAAATCATATTAATATTGACGAGTAATGTATTAAACTCACCGTTTGCCACTGCTCCACGGAATTAGTGCAAATTTCCATTGAATTAAGTTGCTCAGGTTTTCCCACAGCCGTTTTGAGCGAACTTATGAAGACGACGAGGGCCTCAATTTATGCGTAAGTTGCTGCTTAAGCGGTTGGGCCATTTTAATGAATTATTAATGAAAAGGAAAACTAAATTCCTCCAAGGTATTTATTATTTATTTCTTGACAATTGACTATTCATTTGAAAGTTGCTGTCATAAAGAAAAAAAAGCAAAGGTATCAATAGGATAATGCCGCTTTCCAGACAATAATGACAAAAGTAATTCATTTCTATATTTAAAGACATAAGAAAAGTAAATTGTTAAAGATATGGTCATTTCGTAACGTAAAAAATATTTTATTTTTTGTTTAGTAAGCTTGAAACCACAAACTAGGAAAACCGGTAATCGACCGATAAAATAGTGCAACTCTAACGTCATCCATCGTTCGTTCACGAAAATTGTCTATTATCCCGTTCGAAGCTCAATAATCCGAAATCGTTAGGGGGTAGGGTTCACTCCGAAGTTTCGAAATACTTTCGAACGGCTCGTAACTTCGTCGACGAAGATCGGGAGTAAGCCCCCTGATTCCGCCTAGCCCGTTTCATCATCGGACTATAAGACGTACGGCGATGCGCCATCGCTACATGGTGGACATCGCACCCATACGCACTAAACGTTTTGGAAATACTTTCATTATGCGTACAGCTAAGGAGTGGAATTCCCTGCCGGAGTCTGTGTTTCCAGATAGCTACAACCTTCCTTTAAGTCAAGAGTGAATAGGTTACTTCTAGCAAGCGTGTTACACCGTCGACCACATCATCGCTTACCATCAGGTGAGATAGTGGTCAAGCGCGACCCTATCAAGAATAAAAAAAAACACCAGGAGTCTTTGGTCAGCTGAACGAGTCGAGTCCACTTGACCACATAATTTATTTTCTGTATTTTTATTGGTCTCGCAACGATTTTAATGTTTTATTTGGAGGATATCTGTATAATAAAATGAATACAATACTTTCAATATTCCATTCTACAATCAGCATGTTTGTTAATGTCATAAATTATGCACGGTAAACTTCATCATCATCACACACCTAGTTCATACTTGATCTAATAACATACAAAGTCTAACTGTAAGAATTGGGGAGCCTGGTGACCCGTACACAGGTATGTAATACCTTCTATGGCACCAGTCTCTCACAAATGTTTTTTTTTTTTTTGTATTAGTTAAAGCATTTTCTGTACCTTCCTGCTACATTTGTGATAAGGAAATAAAATTATTATTTTATTATTATCCTTAATTCACGTCCTATCATCGCCTTAAATTCTGATCCTACAAACTTCACACCTTAAACACCCGCTCACTTCCTAATAGGGCGATCTCTTGTATCAGTTGCACATACAAAGCTGACGGAAAGAATAACAAACATTGGACGATACAAACGAATCGAGTTTGTCAAGCAACTTATTTCTACCATCTCGAAGAATCCCTAACAAATGGTATACCAACTTATGGTAATTCGCAACGGGCCTGCGTGATGGATTATAGAGGAGACGTCCTGTGTCCCAACAGTGGAAGCTTTTTATTTTGAACTGGCCGCCAATAATGAGCGTCAATGAACAAAAAAGAGTGAATGATAACAATTCAGTTGACTGGGGTGAAAGGTTGACGTATCAAGATTAGGAAGATGATGATAAGGCTGCGGTCACCAACCTATTAAACAAACCAGTGGTCGTACTCAGATGTGTCAAAACTAACATTATTTCGCTGTGAAAAAGGGATAGTGCTCTTTATTCTGTATAGCTCCGTCTCTCTCACAGGAGAACCATGCGTCTTGATACGTCAGAGCAAGGCCGTAGCCATGACAGAAAAACCCATAATCAACAGTGGATTTAATATTATATAAATAACGTTATATACTTAGCCTTCGTTTATAAATAACTGTCTCGTCAGTTGCTAGTAATACTGCCAGAAAATTTTTGCATTAAAATCCCAGGTACTACCCATTTCTGTTCCACTGTTGGACTAAGACCTCTCCCAAGTTCTTACTGAAAATCTTCTCACGCCATGCCTCATGGTACGCGTTCAAGTCATCTCAGAACCACTTTCTGGGCCGGCATTGACGGTGCCTTCATCTTCTTTACGAGTACCTCTTACAGTGTTGAGTTTTAGAATTTACAGATAGCCATGTTTTTAAAACTACGTTCTGATTTAATGAAAAGTGAACCTATATTAACAGACACACATAGTTACAACACTGACTCTCTGCAATCTCTCCATAAACGTACACATACATATACTGACTTAATTACATCTCAGCAACGCTTTAATAAACATACTATTCTGTAAATCCCAGACATAACCGGGAGCAACCCATATTAACCCGTACGTGGTAAGTTTGCCACGCGCGGTGCTGCAGGGTTAAATGAGTGCATACAATGCAATAAGTGCTGCAGGGTTAGATGTGTGCATACAGTGCAATAAGCAGCCGTATGGATGCAGTAAACGGTTGCATGTTGCTGTGGCATAGCTGTAATATACGCGGGAGGATACGGGAGCTGTAATAAGGGCTTGTCCGTTGATAGATACAGTAAGTCACAATTAATTTGCTGCTACCGGTGCAGCCCGCCAAGCTATCAATATTTAAATAAAGTACAGAGTGTCACACTGTCACGTGTGTCGTGTGTAGTCACAAAGCAAAGTTTGCAAGTGAAAAAGTTTATTTCAAAACCCCATCGATTTTCCAATTAACTGATAGCAAGATAACAATAAATTGGGGGACAGGGATGAAAGGCAAGGGATTTTGTATTGTGGGTTCGCCGTTAAAAGTAAAATGGAACCTTTATAACATGACTTCTCGTTTGTTCGTCTGTCACAGGGTTTTCCTCCTAATGTATATTATGTCGGAATTTGAATGATCAAAGCAACTAGACAATAAAGACTTGTCAGTAAATTACCTGATTATCCTAGTGAAGCTCCCGCTCCAAACATCTTAGACGTGTGTTGCCACGTTAACGGTGTCAGTCAAGACGTCACATCGCAATGACGTGACTGTTACTTACTTGTTGATGCATCAGGGCATGAATGTATTAGCACAGATACATCCCAGCCGCAGGGTTATTTTGAAGTAATGTGTTAACACAGATATGAAGCTACAAGGGTATCTCGGCACAATGCTGTGTATTCTGCGGTTATTGATGGAAATTAAACGATTGGAATAGGTGTTGAGGGTCATGTCATACAGTATGAATACAAAACTAAATAATAATAATGTGTGTAAAGAAGGCGAGACGACCAACACGCCTACTGCAAGTGTTATTACGAGGTGGCTCAGGCAAAGAATATCTTGAAGGATTCGGGGAGGTCTTTGCCCGAAATTGGGACAATGTACATAGGATAACATAAAAAATACCATGTCTAGGAAAGCACGTTAAGGTTGGCCTAGTCGACGGCACGAACTATTTTGAGCGCGGGGTTAAAATGCATGCTATCTCATCCGACAACACGTGCCAAAGAGATAGATCCTGTAATGAGCAGTAAGAACCTAGTTCACGTACGAATTAGCACTTTTGTAAATTTGTAGCGAAATGGATGATCTTATCGCGCGATCTTTTATAAACAGATCTTTGGGAGGATTATGGATCTCATGAAAAAACTACTAAATGTACCTACATATTTTCAAAATATAATTGTTTGCATTGTTGAACTACTAATCTATAACTGTATGGTGGAGTGTCATTGAAATATGGAACTTTCGAAGCTCATAACTTTCAATTATATTTTATTTTACTTTTTTGTTTCCATACATGGCTAGATAATGATGAGACAAATTGATATCATTTTTATTTTGAACGTATACCGTCAAACAATGGAGTAATCGCCATACTATGTTTGCATGGAAGAATGATCGACTAGGGCAACCTTAAGTCGTTCGATCCCGGCTGTCATTAAAATGTGTTCATCTTTGAAAGTCGTTTCGGGTAGTCATTACAAGCCCGAAAATCTTTCTCTGGTCTTGCCAAGCGGTATCGTATTACCCAGTTACTGGGTTGCGGAAATCAGTTAGGCAGTCGTTCCATATAAAATACTGACACTCAGCTGTATCTGGTTAGAATAGAAGCCGCAAAAAGGATAGGCAGGTTGATTTTTATGAGGTATAAGGAGTTGCACGGAAAGGTTCATCCTCCACTGACCAGAGGATCTGCCGACAACTCTTATGAAGAACGGTCAAGAGCACATCACTATCATAACACTTCTACGAACAATGCTCTTCAAAGTAATATTGTTGACAGCATGGACGTGCAGCTGACTGTACACAATAACATCCAGATTCATTAAGCTATATATAGCTATGCTTAAATCGAGCCAGGGTTTTCTTCTTTTGTAGGTACCGTTTGGCCTTTAGCGTTATTAAGAATAACATCATCATCTGCCTAGCCTTTTCCCAACTATATTGGGGTCGGCTTCCAGTCTAACCGGATTCAGCTGAGTACCAGTGTTTTACATGGAGCGACTGCCTATCTGACCTCCACTACCCAGTAAATGGGTAACACGGTACCCCTTGGCAAGACTGGTGTCAGATTTCAAGCTTCTGACTACCCGTAACGACTGTCAAAGATCTACAAATGACAGCCGGGACCAACGGCTTTATGTGCTTGCCGAGGTACGGAGGAAACTCGGTATGTTGAAATGGTCACCCATCCACGGACCGACCTCGTCAAGCGTTGCTTAACCTTGATGATCGACCAGTGCGGCTGTTATTATTTATCCACGAGTTCCTCCTCCTCGATGTTATGTTATAAAGAATAACATAACATTAAATAAAAATATTCTTCGTACAACAAATTCTATAAAATTATAAAACATTAAAATGCAAGAATTTATTCATATCCGTATTTTTCTCAACTTCAAACGGTTCATAGCATAACGTTTTAATGCAAATATCGCATACAATCACGTAATATAATAATTCACGAAGATATTAGATTTCTTGATAATAGTTTAATATTTATTTTAAGTTATGCGTTCATTCTACATATAATGCATTTGTTCAACATAAATTATATGTATTTTAAGAAAATTTTAATTTTGAGAAAATATTATTCTTGAGTTAGAAAATAGAATTTTCATTCCGTATACCTAATACTGTTAAATTGTTTGACTTTTGAAAAACTACATTTACCTCAGATTTGAGAATTTTGAGTTGAGTATTTGTGATGTGTACGTGTGTGTGTGAACCGCCACGGGTGTGTGTGTGCCGCCGCGTCCGCTCACCTGCGCCATCTTAGTCAGTAATAAACGAAGCTCATTACCAGATAATCGTATTATTGCGCCCCGGGCATATCCATAAACATCTATTCGTATCGATTTGTCAAACTTTGAAACAAACCGCTGAACTGATTTAGATGAAATTTGGTACGGACATAGGTTGAGACTCTGGGAAGGATATAGGCATTTCTTTTCTATATTAATGCAAGCAAAGCCGCGGACAACAGCTAGTATAGTAATAAAGAATGCTTCAAGTAACTACACTTTACATAAAACTGCTTGTTATACGCAAGTAGTAAAATGTAACCGAGTCAACGAGCTCATCATATGATATTCATAGACTATCAACTGGTATTATGTTACTCATCATAAGGTTATTCATAACATATTTTCTTCTAACAATAATAGTTGATAGACACTTGATAGAAACCCATGATGAAAAGCGTTGATTTTATAAGCTCTACATATATTTTAAATCGATAAGAAGTCATATTTTTAACCGACTTCAAAAAGGAGGAGGTTCTCAGTTCGACTGTTCTTTTTAATGTGTTTATTCTCAGAACACTATATCCCACGCCAGTAAAGTGTTGCTACACATAATAAACAAAAGAATCCGTCATTTCTTAGACTGGCAAATTCCGCAGGAGCAGGCTGGCTTCGTCAAAGGCAAAGGGACTCGCGAACAAATTTTAAACGTTCGCCAAATAATTGATAAGCCTTACGAATTTAACACCCCTGTCATCCTGTGTTTTATAGACTACAGCAAAGCTTTTGATTGCGTGATTTGGTCGCCATTGTGGAAGATTCTGGAAGAACTCGGAGTACCTTTACACCTGGTAGCTCTCATTCAATCACTTTACTTGACCAATCAGGGTGTGGTAAAGTTTGACAGATCAATGTCAGGGCCTTTCAACTTCGGCAAGGGCGTAAGACAGGGTTGCATTCTGTCCCCGATCCTTTTTAACATTTACGGGAAGTATATCATCAGACGAACATGTGAAGACTGGGACGGTGGGGTTACAATAGGTGGCACCAAGCTAACTTACCTCCGCTATGCAGACGATACTACACTACTAGCTGCAAATGTAACCGAAATGGTGAATCCCCTTGAAAGGATGGAAAAATTAGTATGGAACTGGGGCTCAAAATTAATCATGCTAAAACTAAAGTAATGGTAGTGGATCACGCAAACCATCTCCAACATACAGGTGCCCTATCACTGGAAACCGTAAGCGATTTTATCTACCTGGGTGCAAGTATCAGCAACACAGGGTCATGTGAGAAAGATATCAGGAGGCGTATAGGGATGGCCAAAAATGCAATGATCCAGCTGCAACGAGTATGGAGAGACCGTAACATTTCAAGGAAGACGAAGGTGAAACTGGTCAGCTCCCTGGTGTTCTCCATCTTCAGTTACGGGTCCGAGACGTGGACTCTGAAGAAGGCCGACCGTGACCGAATCGACGCTTTTGAGATGTGGTGCTGGAGGAAGATGTTGCAAATCCCCTGGACTGCCTATCGCACCAATGATTCTATCCTCCGGGAACTAAAAATAAATATCAGACTGTCCACGGTCTGCCTTCGTAGGGTTCTGGAGTTTTTTGGTCACATTGCCAGGAAGGACGGACACCACCTCGAACAGCTGATGGTTATTGGCAAGATCGAAGGGAAACGTCCGAGGGGTCGAAGTCCAATCATCCGGTAAGACCAACTCCGCACATCGTTAAATACCAGGCTGCACGAAGCTCTCCACGACGTCAAAGATAGAAGCAGATGGCGCAAATTGGTGAAGGAGAAGTTGTTTCCACGAAGACGAGGGAATCACGACCCTCAGTAATGAGGAATACGATGCGAGGAGGAGGAGGATTCTCAGAACATTTTACTAGGTGAACCGATTTTGATGATTCTTCTTTTTATTTGAAAACTGTTGCTCTCTCATGTAAATTTGATCAATATCTGATGAAGAACTTCGGAGATATACAACAGAAATCTTCAATAAATTACGGTAAATCTCTCGGAATCGCATAATATGTTTGTTTATTGTGTATATGATTTCGCAACATGGCATCACGCCAGTACGATCTAAAGGGGTACGCAGATGTTTACAGTTCATACTGTACACACTTATTTCACCGGTTGTGTTCAAGTTTAATTTTATTCGGGTAATCTATTCAGCCATAACTGTGGCTATTATACTATATGAATGTACCACAACTAAAAGTGAAAAACAAAAACTATGGCTACAAAGTCTTCTGGAAAAATGGTACGGAATTTAATACAGCACTATAGAGTATATTTTTTTAGGCGCATTGCGGTTAAACGCGGCACGTCCTAGAGGATTCTTTCGCATCGGGACGCGGGCTAACAGGGAGACCCTGACGGTTGACCGGAATAAAATAATGGGCTAAATAGTGACGAAGACTGTCAAATGGACGAATGATATTATTTGGAATTCGGTTGTATTTTTTTGAAAAATAGATTTTTACTCTTGTAACTCACTATACTTCATAAAAGATAGCTTGATCTCTGCGACAGCTGTCAGTATCAATACAGTAACAATAGCGCTTGACAGGCTAACAATAACGTATACGTCAGTTTGACATATGTCGCAGAGATCAAACTATCTTCAAAGACAAAGACAAAGACAAAGATATTTTATTTCAACTAGGCCACAAAGCGGCACTTTTGAACGTTAGAATACATTTAAATTTACAGGGAATAAAAATTGATTCTACCGTGCATTCGGAAAGTAGCTTGTTATGGAGAAGAACGCACAAGAAACTCCATACTTACTCTTTTAAAAAAATATATGTTTTTTTACAAAATTTAGGTACATAAGTACATACATTAATAAATTTATATGTGTGAGGACAATGCACCCAGAATCACTACATACTATACTACGTACAAAGTATTAAAAGTACTCACACATGTACTGTGCAGTTACATAATAAGCACTAGAAAAACACTAGCATCCGAAGCAGTTAAGTTAAGACCAATCCCAACTGACGGCGCCCGTTCACGAACATGACGCATGAATCGGCACCACCCAGCTCAACCATCATGAAGGGAACCGAATGATCCAACACACACGCCACCATCAGAGAGACATTTGAGAGAGCATGACACACTCAACTGCCAGGGCAAACACAAGTCAACGAACGACACCAAGGTACAGCAAATGGTAGATTTACAGTTGGGTACATAGTACTCACACACGTGCTGCGCAGTTATACTATACTAAAAGAAATTGAGTCTATATAATACAAATATATTCATACAGTCTTCAGCAGGTCCAACAATTCTACAGAACAATAATGTTCTGCATATCACTTGTTTTTGTGCCCTAGTGGTTGTGGAATTTAAAAATAAAAGTAAGTTATTAGGTACTGGATAAAATAAAAACGCAGTCATACTGGGGTTAGGTTGTACTCCGCGCACCAACTCAAGTAGCAGAAAAGACCATAGGGTTTTAGTCGGTAGGAGTCCGCAAAACCCTCCATTCTCTCCAGACAAGAAAATACACAAACTAAAATAAGATGGTACCTTTTTCACATGGGGGTAAACTAAACACCATGGCCTCCTGCTAAGTTCCTACTTAATCCTCACAAAAAAGGTACACTTAGTTTTCTCTTCTATTCCCAATCACGAATGACATAAACACGTGCAATATGAGTGCGTTATAAAACACAAGTGCCCTGACCTGCCCGCTTATCGCCGAAGACACCCGAGCGTTATGGCGAAGATTACCGAACGGAATGGGCAATAAAATATGACCCGCCATACTATGGCGGTCTATGGGCTGTGGTGGCCATAATAAATGTGGTTTAACACGGTGTTTTAAGAATTTAAAGAAACGAGCGTTTAAAAGATACAAAAATATGTAAATCTTCATTCTACTTAACTTCTAACTGGTATAATATATGTGAATGTCTGTATGCATAGATGGATGTTAATCTCAACGGCTGAATGGATATAGATATGCTATTATATTTATTTTGTAAAATATCAGATTAACGGACCGCAATAGGAACACAATGCTGCGCTCCAAAACACAACTTGCCGACGTCACCCAAAGCAAAAAGCAAGTTATAATGGGACTGGGCCGGCCGCCCGGCCACGTCTGCCGCATGTGGAAACAATGCGGGTCCTGGAAAATGTCCGGCGACATCGCGGCAGACTCACGTGAAGATGGCGGGACGAGCTTGATGCCTATCTACAGGATTGTTCCACAATTGCCCTTAACCAGGAAATTATTAATGATTTTTTTTCTGTATGGAGGACACGTGTCAGCCAAAATATAGGTAGAAACCTCACATAAAAGGGCAACGACATGAAACTACTGCCCATGCTTTATAGAAAATCCATTACCATTTTACCGTATCTGAAAATCCATTACTATTTCACCGTATCTGACCAAAAATCGGTGGCTTTTCCACGTACGATATCCAATCACATGCGCTTTCACGGGAAAATTATAATTCGTTGTATAATTAAATTATACGCCGTCAAAGCGTCCGTCCGGTCCGGACAGCCGCCGGTAATCGAGTTACGGACCGCATGCGACCTGCTCTGAAATCCGTTAAGAAGGACTAATTGTGTTATGCTTGTGTATATTTTCTACAATTTTATGTTATTTGTGTTCTGTTCTTGTGAACTTGTGTCTGGATTTGTTTATCTATCTGTTTGTTTTTAACCCCCGACGGAAAAAGAGGGGTGTTATTAACCCCCGACGGAAAAAGAGGGGTGTTATAAGTTTGAGGTGTGTTGCTGTGTATCTGTGTATCTGTGTATCTGTGTGTCTGTGTATCTGTGTATCTGTGTGTCTGTCTGTGGCATCATAGCGCCTCAATGGATGAACCGATTTTGATTTAGTTTTTTTTGTTTGAAAGGTGATTGTATCGAGAGTGTTCTTAGCTAAGTTTGAATATAATCGGTTTAGCCGTTCAAAAGTTATGCGCGTTTTACTGTTTAGATCGTGATGTTTTCGCAAGATAAATGTGTCGGGGATTTTTTAAATTTTGAAATTTTACTTGTATTTATTTATTTTTATTTTTTGGCCTATCTACAATTGTTACACTGTTTATTCTAATAATACAAGCAATATGATACAAGCATAGTATACATTATGATGCGATAGACACAGCATGCAGAAACAAAATTATAACATCTATAAAATTACAATAATAGTGCAGAAATAACACTTACAACATCTAGTGGGTAGTTTTAGAAATACAATAGGCACTCTTGTCATCTTTGTACAAAGAAAAAACAAAATAAACATATGGTAATTACTTTTGATGGACTTGGCGCTTGAATCTTTGAAGTGTTGTGGAATAAATATCTATTGATTCATCGCAATTAGTAAGAAGCCTGCAAAGTCTGGGGATGGTGGAGTTGGATCCCGATACAGTTTTGCGGAATGGAGAACTTAATAGTTTGATAGGATGACGCGGATAATTGTGGAGTAGGTTAAAATTAAATTTACTTAACAACTAATACCTCGTAGCCCGTTCCATCATCGGACTACAAGACGTAGGGCGGCGGCGATGCGTCATCGGTACATGGTGGACATCCCACCCATACGCACCAAACGTTTCGGGCATAATTTATTATGCGCACAGCAAAAGAGTGGAATTCCTTGCCGGAGTCTGTATTTCCTGATAACTACAACCTGGGAGTCTTTAAGTCAAGAGTGAATAGGTTTGTTTTAGGCAAGCGTGCTTTATCGTCGACCACATCATCGCTTACCAACAGGTGAGATAGTGGTCAAGCGCAAGACTAACAAAAGAAAAAAAAAACTGGGGGCGGTCTATTTTACTCTGAAGTATTTTAAAAAGAAAAATTAAATCTATATTATCTGTTTGTTTTTCAAGTGAAGCCATGCAACATTCTTCAAGACGTTTGCATAGCTCTGAACTTTTTTTGCTAATCTCGCAGAATAGGCACGATGGTATAAAAATCTTTTCTGGATCCTCTCTAACCTAAGACTATGAGCTGCATAGTGGGGACGCCACACAACCGCGCAGTATTCTAATACAGTACGAACGCGACAGTTAAAAATATAAATCTTAGTTATTCAAGAATGAACACTGATATTTCTGTTTCGTTTGCGCCTTTAAAAACTTGTTTTGTGTCATTAAATTTGTGCTACTTAGATATATTATTTTTGTTTCTTTTCTTTATGGCTAGGGCTAAGCTAGGGGATGCTTACTGAGATAACAACTAATAAACTAACTAATAACTATAATAGAACAAGAAGACATGATGCGGCAGTTGAAGTTGAACAAAAACAAATCTATGCTACTTCATCACTATATACTTTCTCTGTCTAACCATAAATATATATATTGCTGAAACACACCTTCCGGTATATTAAGTAAAGGGTAATTAAATTATTAATATTCAAACCCTTAAGCCGGTCTTAACTTCTAATCTTTTATTTTCTTTATTTTATATAGATACATACCACCATACACAGTACATAAGCCTATGTTTGAATTCTCCTCAACTCACGTATGCAGACAAGCAATAAAGTGATAAAACTGCTTTAGATATTATATCACGTACATAATACATGACTTATATCTACTAATATAAGGTACCTACATAAAGCTATGAGTACGTTTCGCTGTTCTCGCGAACTTTAATTTTAATGCGTCGTAAACCGTCTCCGTGTGCGGTCATCTTTACGAGGCTAGCTAGAGCTGTCTCGATCAGCTCTTTAGAATTTGTCGATATTTAAAATTGCTTACCTTTGATATCTTTATCCCTCTCACAGAGAGGAGGCCTGTGACTCAGCAGTGGCAACATTAAAATGCTGACGATGATGGATATCTTTAATAATATTGGGTTGGATGGCAAACATAAGCAATTGTCAATTTTACCTAACAGTGGGTCAACACAGATTTATCGATACAGGAAAGTTGCTAACGTGTTTGTATGCTCATTAATTAATCACGCCTTATTGTATCTATGTAAAGAAAACAAGTAGAGCATGACCTAGATTAGTACATAAATAAGTAGTATAAAACACAAGGCAGAAGCTAGTATGTAAATAATATATTGTTTTGAACATATTCTTAGTGTTGTTTATGATAGATTTCATATAGCGCCCAATACTACATCCTTCTATTAATATAACAAACAAACAAAACACAATGGTAGCATCAAATAGTTCTGAATTGAAACCATGCAGCTTTCCTAATGAAAGTATTCCAGCATAGTTTGCATACTCGTACAATCTGCAAACTTCTCGATTAATGGTTCTGCACTTGTTTCCTCGCCAATATGCAAAATGCCGAATGTTTGTTAACTATTAGAACAATCTGCTATCAAACTTTTTCAATCAATGCTAGCGTGTTTCTTTTTCCTTATTCCTTTTTGTACGAAAACTATTTAAGTACTATGTGTCCATGCGCTTTGGCTGTGTGAATCCAATGCAGATTCTCGGCACTAAGCTGTGGTTTACACTACATTTTACTGCATTTTTTTGCAGAATAATGCTGGGATTAAAAGGCAACATTTAACGTAACAATATACAGCAAAAAACATGCTGCACAATTTAATGTAAAATACGGCACAGGTGAGATAGTGGTCAAGCGCAAGCCCATCAAAGAAAACAAACCTTAAACAGCCAAAAGGTCAATTGATTAATGTTAATACTAGTAGATCCATAGCTCTACACAACGGTTCCACATTTAAATCCTCTCGCTTCACCGTTTATAATCCATTGCTCTTAATGATAATACTTCCGATGTCGATAAATCAAGTCATCGATAAATAACAACCCTATTGTTTTGTGCTAGCCAAATGGAATATGAATTTATGGCATTTCTCATTCACCTTAACACTAGTTTTATGGGGGATAGTGGACCTAAAGAGTTTTTATTACAAGCCCAGTGCTGGGTGAAGAGTGGGCAATTGTATCGCGTATCTCCAGGCTTAACTTTATGCTTTTGAAAGGTGTAGAGGTTTTTGAATTGAGAGGATTAGTTTCGACTCGAATGAATTACGTTGCTTTATATTGTTGGCTTTTATTTCACTAGCTTAGCTACATAAAAAAACTCGCCAATTGCGAGTCGGACTTGCGCACTGAGGGTCCTGTACAAACAGCTACATTTACCAAAATAATTAAATAACATAACTGAAGTTCATAAACTATGAGGGCACTGAACATTGCTCTAACGGTCAGTTTACCAACTACAAATAACTTACTTGTACACATTGCTTTTTGTCCAATTTCAAGATTCTAGGTCAACGGGAAGAACCCTGTAGATTTTGATTTCCTTGCGATGCGTCATTAACGGCTGTATCGATTGCATTGATCTAGAAGTTCACAGCTGCAAGGGGTTGCAAACTTGAGTATACGATTCTAATTTTAACTTGATTGAAAGGGTCTTGAATTGATACAGACGGATAGACAGACAGACAGACAACAAAGTGATCCTATAAGGATTCCGTTTTTTCCTTTTGAGGTACGGAACCCTAAAAAGTGGTTTAACCAACCGGTATACCAAAAAGATCAAGCTCTCTTTTTTGGGATTCAACTCCTCTTTTGAATAGTCTTCACTAAACGAACGACGACGTACCTTTGACGCTCTGCCTTTGTGTACCATGTATGTAAATATTGTGTCCCTTCTTCAGTGTGCCTTTTGTCAAAGACCCCCCATGTCTTTTCATTGACCTCGATCCCATGTGACCCACAATCAACTTTTTTGACCTACCATTAACAGTAGGGTCTTGCTCTTATTATTGTGGTGTCTCTATTATAT
The DNA here is from genome assembly GCA_964057195.1 of Orthosia cruda. NCBI lineage: Eukaryota > Metazoa > Arthropoda > Insecta > Lepidoptera > Noctuidae > Orthosia > Orthosia cruda. The sequence continues at coordinate 2,520,373 of OZ059837.1, forward strand.
TAATTCATAATAAGCTTACACCATTTGCATTTTAGCTACATCATCATCATCTTCTTGTTCTTGTTACTTGGGTTCGGCATAAATCGTTTTCTTCTTCCATGCCGTCCTGTCAACCGTCAACATATCACTGAAAGCCATTTTCTTCATATCACTCTTCACACAGTAAACCCATCTTTTCATTGGCCTTCCTCTCCCTCTCAATCCATCCACAGCAGAAGCTTTATGCAGCTGAGCTACATATAGGCCTAAAATAAAACTATTACGTAACATATCCCCCCAGTATATCACAATGCTGGTATAATCTCAGTGAATCACTGTTATCACCTCGCACGAAGGCACTGCAGTTGGCAACACTGCCAAGTTCTAATACCATGAATAAATTTGTTCCTCGCACGACTCGGATCAACTTAATCATAGTTTATATTATTGTGGCGACACTGTTTGTCAATGTTCGAATTTCGAAGGCAGTTGGATGTTTGGCGTGACTAGGCGTGATTAAAGAAGAGAAAATGGGCACCTATATCTAACTGCTTGGTTTGTTCTCCCCCTATTGGTGTATTGTAACTATGTCCAAGGTTATAAAGTCAGGCACAATATTTATTGCTTCGCTCCGTGCTTGAAGTAAGTAGATACATAACTTCGAATGAAGTGACTCATGTGAGGTACCTAGATAATTAATGGTAAACCTTCAACTAGGTACGTTTGTTTAGCCTTCAATAGTTTAAAAACAAACTTTAAACCAAATTCTAGAGACTCTATCTATAGTATTCTTTTTTATACGTGGGCAATTCTTTGAATCAGAAAAAAAAAACGTAGCAGACGTAAATAAGCGCTACTGCCAACCTTTTATAAATTGAATGTAAACGAGTTCAGTCTAGCACACACATTGCACCTCTATGCATCTGTTCATCAAAGCAAATGTAAAAAAAACAACTTCAAACTCTATCCCTTTGCCTTCAAATGCAGAGCAAAAACGAATCTTTTTAAAAAAGCTAGCCGCGCTGGAAACAGATAGACATCTCACCGTCGAGATCAATTGTCGTGTGTAGGGGGTGTACCGCGCTGCCGTCCTATAGCTAAGTTGTCATTATCTGACAAAATCATATTTAAGTTATATATGAGAAACAAAACCGCGAAATAATAAAAATCGATTCTCTATAACAACTATGAGTCATTTACGTGGGTTTCCGGTGTCAAAAATTTATCTAATTGCGTAAAAAATTGTATGACTATTAAATTAGGTTAAACATAGCGATCCTAACATTAGAATTAGATCTTATTATATTGTACCCATTGTTCGAAACCAATAAAGGTAACGTTTTTTTTTTGTTATTTTAATGCAAAACTGTGTCAACTCGCTGTTATCGATATTGACAGTTATTGGTTGAGTTGACTTTGACAAGACTTGTAAAATTGTCATTGATATCGCGAGACGTAAACGAGGGTCTCGATTTAATTTTGTTGAAATTGGTATATAGCCAACCCATCGTTATTCGAAATTACATTCCCGATCCGCGAGTGGTACTGTGAGTAGCCCGTGCATTTGTTTGTGTATATATTTCGCGCGCGGTGACGTATTTTTGTCTAGAGGCCTGCCGGAATCCCGAAGCAGACCACGTTAGTGGTCCCCTATTATATATATATTTTCCCCCTATAACCGGACGCGTGATTGAACGAGACCAGGAGACCACCACGGGGACAAATGTGAGTTGTAGCTGTAAGTTGTGTATGCTTGCATCACTTTCCACTTATACGGGAACCGGTATCCCAAAAAACAAACCCCTAGTTACCGCTGCCGCGTATCACGGTTTCGCGAACATAGACCTTGTAGGATCCAAGAGTCGCAGCATTGCTCATAGGCCCCAGTGTTGCCTCTTGGCTTGTGTTCCGCAGGCCTGTATTCAACACCCATAGTTTTAAAAATAAATAATTTGAATTGGAATTTGTACTTTCGAATAGGCACATTTTTAGTTTAAATCAATTACTAAAACTCAATAAGTTGATATCACTTTGGACCGTTTTTATTTTTTATCCGAAATCTATTGATAGTAGAAAAATACTGCATAGAGATCTATAAAAAATGTTTAGCTGATCACGGTGGTATTGAAGAGTTAAAATCGCCAAATGTCAGATAGTGTCACTTTAGCAATCGGACGGCAGAGCGTACCGCTCCGTTCCGTTCCGGCAGGCTAACCGGAACACGGCAATATGCTTGCCACGCTCGGCTGCAGAGTGCACAGTCGGCAATATCGTGTACACGTACAGAAACAGATACGTTGCGCATAGATTAGGCGGTGAAACAGAATTATTTAACGGATGCTGTCTTTTTATGAGCTGAAATAAAAGAACTAAAGATAGAAAGTGCGAGTACTTTTTCTTTCATTCATTTAACACTGTATTAGTGGCACAAGATATTAACAAAATTGTTACAATGACCAAGTATAGGTTTAAGATGTATCACAGAATACTTATTGGTTAAATGAGGTATTTTTGACGTTTAATGTTTAGATACTTCATTAGTACTTACTTTTATAAGACACTTAAATTTCAGGAGCGCAATTTGTAGATACAAGTACTAAATACCATTGAAATTATTTTAGGAAACAGGATTTTTCTCAAAAAAAATAAGAATTAGAAAAAAATATTCTTCAAATAATGCAGGAGAAAGTAGAATATATTTGTCGGCTCTGTATTTCTCGGCCTCTCGCTAGTCTCGAGGTGAGCAAATGCTAGAAGCGATTTATTGTACCTCCGCATGTTGTACGTACCTGATATTGGATGCCATCGCCGCCGGAATGTGAAATGCTTCGCAACTGCAGACGAGAGCCACATTCCTCAATTATTATCATTATTCAAACAGCAGCCAGTGCCTGCCGTATCTAGGACGAGTTCCAGACTGTCTGATTTGATTCTGAGTTGGTATTTCCTAGGAGACTCCAAGTTTGGTAGTTATGTCTAACATGAATGTGCAAGTGAGATTGTTTTAGTTTCATAGTCTGATTGATCGAACCAGAGTTTTATTCGTTAACACCTGCTGAATGCAAAGCTCGTAGTGGTGAAAAAAGGTAAGTCAAATAGGTAGGAACATACTCGAGCGAAGTACCAAAACCATGGTACGCACGTTAAGCACTTATTACTAGATTCTTAATTCAGAAGAATTTGAAACTGGTATTCAGTGTTTAAACTATTCATATGATTAGATTTTTTTTATAAATAGGGCTGATATTTGGTAAAAATTAAAACATGGTATTTTTGTGTTACAATAGTAACTTCTTCTGAAAAATAAGTTACGACTTCACATCACATAATCTGCAAAAATGCATAAATTACAGAAAATCTATCCTTAAAATCTGCATTTTCTTAAAACATCACTCAGTTCTTGCTCGTATCTTGAGTTTTTAGAATAAGTTTGTTTTCCACACATCTCGCTTGTAGATATATAGCTACCTATGTGGGGCGGTACACAATCTGTTCGCTATAAAATATGAACGTCTCTCAGAAATCTCATCAAACTAAAGTGTTCATCTCATGTTGTTTAGTCAGGAAAACGATTTCAGAAACGACATGTTGTTACTCATGTCTTGTACGGTTTAGAACTAGAACGGTACAAATATTGTGAGATAAAACATCAGATCAATTTATAATGCTTGTGAATAGGTTTATGGCTCCCACAGACAGGTGCGACATGATGATACGATAACGATTCTAGTAAATTGCTGCATTAACAACAATTTCTATGAAAAAGCGTCGTCGCATCGTGATTTTCAGGTGACTTAAAACATATTGTTTTAAAATTCAACTTCTTTTTTTATGTTAATAATAAAGTTTGCATTTAATCAGCTTAGTTCTCCGCTGAATAAATTTGCGTTTCTAAATCAATGTGGACATAAAATAATAGTATCGATGCTTATATCAATATTAGGAGGACGACCGAAACGCAAGAGTAAACAAAGACCAGGTCAGATAAGAGTCAATCTATCAATACATCGATTTGTTTAAATTATAAATCGTTTCATCGACCTTCTAAGAACATAGAGGGATTTCCACCCTAGTTTGGTATCCAAGGATCACCAAAACAAAAGAACTCGTAATAATTAAGTAGTTATTGTTAGCACAAATCTACAAATACGTCTTGATTTAAACTACTTCTAACAACAGAACCGTGCATTCAAAATTGCTTGTTTACAGTTTTACCTACTGTCGTACATATTGTCGCATAATTTGGGAATGTTTAAAGACACTGTGGGCTGCTACGGAGAAACATCAGATGGCCCAATACCCGCGACCCGGGAGCAGTTTCAGCAATAACACTGGCAAGCACTAGACCAAATCGACTTATCACAAAAATTGTTGCACAATATTCATGGCGAGTTTTATCCCCAGTTCGCAAGCAGTTAGTGCAACTGTGCAGTTAATGGAGCAGCACGATTGGCGTGTTCACACCGTGTTAACGTAAGTATGTTGGCTTGTGGCCAAGCAGGGCTTGTGCCATCTAATGCTGCAAGTTTCGCTTTCCTGTGAATATATCATGCACTCTGGCTAGTTTCGGTTAATAAATAGTTTAAGTTCATTTGCATGCAAAGCGTACCCGTTATTGCCTGAAGAAAGTTTCTAAAGCAATTCAAAGTTAAACTATACGGTATCGAAGTATTTGCCTATATTAATGTGATCATCGATTGACTCCTCCCTATTTTCCTCCCAAAGTATTCTCCATTCTACGTCGCAATGCCACCATCATGTCATGCTGTTGACATGTCTCTTGCTTGCTGTTGCTTTGATGTGTTATCACTACGTTATACTGTATTTTCTGTCTCTTTTATGTGTAGATTGGCTTAAAGTTTGAGTCGTAAAAGAGTGAAAGAATTAGTCAGGCTGACTCTGCGTTACCGAAGGCTAGCTGTCCAGGGTGCGCCGGGCGTTTAGAATCACAATATAGTATTTTAACCCCTCTCGGGAAGGCTCCTTTCATGCACCCCTATACCATATTAAAAGATTTTTTTTAATACTAATAATAATCTTGTTACACACCAACTTTAATAAACTCTTATCAAAGTTATGAAACTAGCTTGAAGTTCAACAAATCATTTAATCATTCGTAAGTTCTTTTTTATTCAGCTAATCAAACCTACAAAGTTTTTGCCTTTCAGAGGACATATTTTTTTCTGAGCGTCCTGTCTGCCCTACACAAATCTTCTGCGTAATGGTGTCTTTATAGTCGCTATAAGTCAGGCACACCTTTCGATCTGTTTATTTTTTGGCCATTATTGTAATAGGGAGCAGAACTGAGTTATGGGTATTATTTAGAGCTTAAAAGCGGCCATCTGTTCCAAATGCTGACTGAATTATGTTGCAATACAATAATTCAGTTTTGATCTACTTTTACAAGTGGGGTGTCTTCGATGCCGAAGTCTCACTGATTTTATAAATCATCCCCTATAAAGTAGGCTTTATGATTTGAATTGAGAGTCCATCAGATTGAGTCAGTCAGAGAGTGAAATTGTGAAATATAATATAGCTTTTGTTTACGATATAGCATGCTCATTGCTCAAGGCTGTATTGTAACAGCATCATCCAACCAAAGGTCCAAACCATGTGTAGGACTTATTCTTTAATATACTGTGTTGAGCTGTTGAGCACACTTCCATAAACTGAAGTCTGGCCTCTTGGGCTCAACTGAGAATCTATCCAGACTTCAGCTGAAACAAGCAATAACGAGCTTTGATATAGTTCCATAAGAATCAGATTTGAATAACGGTGTTAACATTGCCTAAACTGATCACAAAGTTAAGTTTGCCCGTGTACCAGACTTTATATCAAGGCCTATAAGGTTTGTTTCAGTGTATCCAGATGTAAAAAGTGGTTGGTCCAGACGTGAGCTCAGGGGCATCTACCTACACATGTTTAGAAAGTTTATAATTGCAGTGCGATTAGGACGTAGATAGGATTTGTAAATTAATCTAGGTTTTAATGTCCATTTGTGTAAAGTGCAGTTTAGAAAGTTTCAACCGTTTTTGTTTAGTTATAACTGCTACGACCCTTGTATCTCGTGAATTTGGTTTTGTATTGTTATTTTCTTGTACGAGTATTAAGATAAAATAAATAATTAATTAAACAAAGGTTAAGGAGGATAACTGTTTAATTTTCTTAATTAAATTCTATTACCTCAAATGCTATTCTAACTGTATTCCAGCTGAAGCTGAAATGCTGAGTACCAGTATTTTACATGGATCGACTGCCCATATAACCTCTACCCCAGTAACTGGGTAACAAGATACCCCTTGGTATGACTGGTGTCAGAATGTAACAAGATACCACTTGGTATGACTGGTGTCAGAATGTAACAAGATACAACTTGGTGTGCGGGACGGACGTGATCGCTCGAGGCCGCAGGCACTCCGGAGGTTGTAAGGCTCCAGCTCGAACGCGTTGACGCCCCTTGCACCTATAGTTCGTTGTCTTCGAACAAATACCGACCCTGCAGTGGTTGGAAGGCTGCCAAGTATGTTGAGGGGAAGGCGTGATGTCCAGTTTAATGAAAGACTTCAGTTTTCATGACCAAAAGCGACGCTTCTTCATGGTCTTCGTTACGCAAAGTGACGTGGATTTGACTTATTGAGAAATAATGGCTACGAATTGGATGGTGCCTCTGTGCACTATCCTCCTACCGAACTTGACCGTAACGAGGACCTCCAATTAGCGTGCGCGCATAAACTTTAATTATCAAAATAATTATTATAACTATTCGCTAGAAACCGACAGAAACTCCCCTTCTACTGAACCGATTTTGATGAGACTTGTGTCTCTGGATAGGTCTTGAGAAGACCTTCCCTGCGGACCTTGGTCCAGGCCCATAGCTGCTACCTTCAGGGAGCTCTTGCGTGGAGAACGCCTAATAAGGGGAAGTTCTGTCAATTTGTAGCTTTACACGCTACTTTCATTGGTGCACTTTAGTGCCAGGGTACCAGCGAGGGACTTGTAGCCCTACTCCTGGACCATCGATATGTAACAGTTTCACAGCTCCATCTGTCACTTTCATGGGCACAGCCGCGTGAAAGTGCGAAAGCATAGCTTCTGTGCCTGTTTTCGGCATATAAAGCGAGTTTGTACTCGAGCTGGTGGGCGGATCCGTATTCACCAACCATCACCGGATAGCCCTCGCGATGGGCCATCCCATGGTGGAAATCCGGTGGATACAGCTCCAACCCTCGATCCAGTATTCACTCTGATGTGGTCGACGATGCGAGAAAACCATGGAACCTCTTACTTTATCAAGTCGGTTAGTTCCCTAACCACCAGAGCTAGGCTCCTACCAAAAATGTGGTTGGGAAGCTGGAGAATTGGGCTATCGAATGGTGGTACCCTGATGGGTGTACCACCAGCCTTTCTGGGTCTTTTGTTGCCGGGAAGCGGCCGAAATAGAAAATATCGTGTTGTTCCACGGCTTTAACGCCTCTGTGTGTGTATGTGTAGCTATATATTAGCTTTGTGTTGTGACTGAGTCCAGGCGCCTGCCCGAGGGTCCCCGAAGGTAATGCTTCAGATAGCATATCAATAGTCCTTCAGGCACCTAGTGTGTCTGAAGGTAGTGGGCCCTCTGACAGACGCATAGAAACGTCCATGCTGGCACATACAGACACATTATTTCAAGTAAGTAAGATCTATGTACTAGAATTACATAGACGCCATCTATATATAGGGCCTGGACACAGTTCCAAAGTTGTCAAATCAATCAATGATCAAGTTGATAAATCGCTTATAACGAAATTTCTATTTACTTACTTGAGCAAAAATGCATGTATTTACCATCTCAGAGTGAAACTGTTTTAAACCTGGCTATGTACTGATGTTATGTACAGTTTTTCAGTCATAGCACCAAGGTATACTATCTAGAACACCTAGATGGTGTTTCCTAACAAAACAAATGTGTAAGGTAAATAATACGATTGGTAGGTGGGCAGAGCGCACCTATCGATACTTGCGACCCAGTCATTTTAGGGGGGTCCAAAATAAGTAAACAAACATTTTTATTTGCTTAATTCACTACTTACACATTATATCTAAAGTATATCAACTATAATACTACTAGATAACCGCATTATGCGTACTATAAGCTATTATAAAGCCCTCAAAACACTATTCTAAAATACCAAATTTGCCTGCTTACGCGCAAAACTATATATATCAAGCGTCGCCATCTGACTGCTCGATGGCCGGAGTTAGCCGAGCTACACGCACGTAGACGTATCGTAAATCGCACGGACCACCATCATCAACCTACCCTCCATACTATCGATAGATAAGTTCTCGCGAGCTTGCACTTTCGGGAGTATTCAGGGCGGGCATCGTTGCTACCTAACTGTTGGAGCATGCGCCCAACCGTTATAGTGGTCGCGAAGACTAGTCACATGAGTAGTTTCATGCTAGTCCCACAGCTTGAAGAAAAGAAGACCAGAGAAAAAGAAGCAGATGTCACCGCCTGGCGCCCCCAGCCACCAAGGTACTCGCCCGTCGATGGACCGGACCGCCTCGCTCCCTAACCTAGGGACCGCGGCGGCCGATGCACCTCCGCCCGAGGAGCCCCCCAGTCGCAGCCAACAGGAGAGCGCACCGAGGAATGCTGGCAGGCAGAGCGCCACTGGCGCCCTACCAGCAACACAGTCACCAACTACAAGATACAGTGCCTCCCAATCGTGCCATCCCCTCGCAAAAACACCGATACCCGCGGAACGTAAATCGACCGCCAGAACCCCAGAAAATAATTTTTCGATGATACCTCCAAGTACCCTCATCGAAAAAAAATCGGTGGATCGAAATGTTGGTCACCCAACTCGCCCACCCACTAAACCAACAAGTCAACAGCGGAGACAAACAGCCGCAGACGATGTACCTGCATACTCTGTGCGCGCCCTGGCACGTACTAGTAACATTTCGCCTCGCGCACAAACATCGTCGCGCACCACACCTCATGCCTCCCAGGCTACCAAACCTGCACCAAGCAAGGCGCCAGCCTATATGCCGGCGCCACGCACTACACCTACACCTACAGCATCTCGCCCTATGCTAACGGGCACAAGTACCTCGGCAGAGATAGAAGCCAGGAAAAACAGCCGCGACCCGCGTTCAAGCCGCGATCCTCGCCGCCAGGTGGCACCACTAGTGGTACCATCAACCAATACCGGTTCGCCGGCCCCCCCGCGTACCTCAGCAGCCGACTCACCCGCGTTTCGATCCACCCAATCGTCGCTAAGTGGGTCAAACACATCGCTTGCGTCCATAGGGCGCAGAGCAGAGGCAGAGGTCGACACCGAATTCGACGACTTAGCGACGCCAACGTCGCCTACCCCGTCTATGGAAGTAGATTATGATTTTCAGACAGGGGGTAGGGCACTCAGGAGACGCCGGAGCCCAGACGAGACGGCAGAGGAGGAGGCGAAACGCTACCGCATGGACACACAGCGCACACAGGCGCGTGAACAGCGTAGCACAAATTCGCCCACCTTCGCCGACGCTGTGCGACGCGCCCACTCGCCAACATCATCATCCGCCTCCTCCACTACCAGTACAGGAAGGAAACCATCGTCCGGGGTAAGTAGAGTACCTACACCTACCCCCAACCAGGACGCAGCCCCCATAACTACATCCGCTGAAATCAGCGCGGCACAGCTAGCCAAGAAAAAACGCCCACGCTACCCGCCACTAATAGTTGAGAAACTACCCAATTGGGCGACCCACTTCAGGGCTTTGGCCGCCAAACTGGGCCGGCCACCAAATGCTCGACCATACGGGCAAGGAGTTAGGTTCTCACCTGAGAGCGAGGACGAATACAGGGTGGTACAGAGGTACCTAACCACCCTGGAAAAGGAAGAGCAAATCAGCTGGTTTGCGTACTCGTTCCAGGCTGAGAAAAAGCTCAAGGTAGCTATCAGGGGGCTGCCACCGGACACCGACCCCAAGGAGATTGAGGAGGAGCTCCGCAGCCTAGGCTATGAGCCAGAATATGATAGGCACATAAACGCGCGCCAGGGAAGACCTGGCTGCGTGTTCCACGCCGTGCTGAACAAAACGGAGAATGTGAGAACGATCTATGACACCTCCGTGTTCCTATACATGAGAGGTGTCAAGATCGAGGCATGGCGTGGCAAACGTGGGCCCGCTCAGTGCCACCGGTGCCAGAAATTTAGGCACTCGTCACACCAGTGTCACCGCCCAATCGCCTGTGTACGATGTGGAGAGGGGCACGTAGCCAGAGAATGCACTCGACCCAGGGAACAACCGGCCACCTGCGCAAATTGCGGGGGCCCACACCCGGCCAGCAACATAAAGTGCCCCGTTTTTCAAAAAGAACTATCACACAGACGACTGGGCACTGTCGCCATTACAAACAACAACACGTCACGCCGCCCACAGAAAGTGGTGCAAACAGAGGCGAGGCCCCTAGAAGAAGAGGCCCAAGGCACGACATTAATGGCGGCAGCAAATGGGCCCACACAACGTGGAGAAGCGGCCTCCTCCTCAGGGCGGAGGAAAAAGAAGAGGGGGGGGAAGGGAAAGAGGAAAAACCCCCCCGCGACCATAACTCAAGAAAAAAGTACAGAGGCCACCCCTGCAAACAATTCGGCGCAGGCAGTAAAAAAAGTTGACACACACAAACCAACACATCTACAACACAACACTATCCTACAGCGGTCGGTTAACCGCCCGAACCACGTGATTACAACAAACGCCGGCGGCAAACTACACGCGCGCTCCCTGCCGGCCGAGATAGATACTACAAAATGTGTTACAGAGGCGGCAAAAACTTGGAGGCATTCCGACCGAGAGGCGGCACAAAATTGGAGCGTCAAAACACAACGGGAAAATTTTACTGCTTGCGCCATAAGACTACTGATGGACCTGATTAAGGCCATCAGGCAGGGTCAGGACGTGGAGCAGGTCATCCTCGACGGCTGAGCCGCGTTATTAACGCTTTACCAACATGAACAATAAGCCGTTGAGGATTGTCCATTGGAATGCTCGCGGCCTGAAACCAAAGGTCGCACTCCTCCGCCATCTCCTCAGGGAGCAAGACATCGACGTGGCGCTTATAAGGGAGACCTTCCTGGGACCTGGAGATAGGTGTAAGTTCCCGGGTTATCTCGCTTACAGGAAGGATGAACGGTCGGCATACGGAAATAATTTCCAAGGCCTGGCCGTGCTTGTAAAGAGGAGAGTCGTCCATCAAGAGCTTCCACTACCGGACCTACTTACAGCATACGCGCTGGGTGTACAGCTGCACGTAGCCGGCGAAGACCTGGAATTATACGCTTTCTACAAACCGCCAAGGAACAAGCTCGACATGTCGGAGTTTAGAAAACTTCTAAGCACCACAGACCACCCGACTGTCAGCGCCGGTGACTTCAACGCAAAACACCCAGCGTGGAACAGCTCTCAGCACAATGATGAGGGGAGACGACTCTTCGCGGACGCGGAGGCCTACGGGTACACGGTGTCTGGACCTGAAACACCGACCCACTGGCCAGATACAAATAGATACATGCCCGACGTGATAGACATCGTTGTACACCGTGGGCTGCACTGCCAGGTCACACAGCAGGTACTGGAGGACGAGATGCAGTCTGACCATCACCCAGTACTTGTCGTCCTGTCAGACATGCCGACCCGCATAAAGCCTCAAGCGCCACGTCGAAAAATCGACTGGGACAGATTCTCAGAAAGGGAATACTCTACCACGCCAACTCGACCTATCACTACCGCCGCCGACGTCGACCTACTGGCCGATGAGATCACTGCTTGCGTACAACAAGCACTGGAAACAGCAACATTGACGCAGCAGCAGGGGAGAGTGCTTCAGCCGGCCCTGCCAGCGCGCGTCAAACGGCTTATTACCGAAAAGAGGCGACTACGCAAGCAGTGGCAGCAGACAAGATGCCCAACAATGAAAACAGCACTAAACAAGCTCACGGAAAAAGTGAAGGCCGAGTTGTGTGCTCTTAGAACCGCGAGTTGGGAGGAACACATTGACGCCGCAGAGGGCGATTGGACCTCCATCCACAAGCTGTATAGGCAGCTTAAGAACACCCCAGCTCCGGTACGACCACTGCGTAGCACAGACGGGGCGCTAAAGTACGTAGCGGGAGACCGAGCGGAGGTCTTTGCCGAACACCTGGAGCGTCAGTTCCAACCGAACCCGACCTCCCTACACGAACATGTCGCAGCAGTCGAGCAGCACATTAGAGACTACTTCGCCACGCCGATAGCTCCCGATGAAGATGCCATCCATTTCTCGCCTGGCGCAGTCAGACGCGCCATCTTGCGAACGAAGCCCCGGAAGGCCCCAGGTGCCGACAACATCCCGAACACAGCGCTGCGCCACCTGCCCTACCGTATGGTCGCGGCCGTGGCGCACCTGTTCACGGGATACTCCGCACGGGCTCCTTCCCGGCCTCGTGGAAAGAAGGGCGCGTCATCATGCTGCCCAAGGCGGGCAAGAATGTCCTGAAGTCGGAGAGCTATCGGCCGATCACACTCCTGCCCACCATCTCTAAAGTGTTCGAGTCACTCCTGCTGCGACATCTAACACCGCACATCGCACCGCGCCCTGAACAATTCGGGTTCCGCGCGGAACACAGTACGACGCTCCAGCTGTCGAGGGTACTGCACCTGCTGTCATCTACGATCAACAGGAAGGAGTACGCGGTAGCAGTATTCCTCGACATGGAAAAGGCCTTCGACCGCGTGTGGCACTAGGGACTAGTCCACAAGCTGGCCACATCCAGCGCGCCCCGTCGCGTGGTTAGAGTAATAAAATCCTTTCTGTCCCATAGGACCTTCAGAGTGGTGGTAGAAGGCGAACTGTCCGCCCCCCGCCCGATACTGGCGGGCGTGCCGCAGGGCGCCGTGTTATCGCCTGCGTGTTACTCACGTTACACCGACGATATCCCCACCACCCCAGAAGTGACGCTAGCCTTGTATGCAGACGACGCCGCGTACATCACCAAATCACTCAACGCCAAGCACGCTGCAGTAAAAATGCAGCGTGCCCTCAACAACATCCCCGAGTGGCTAGCGAAGTGGCGGCTATCGGTTAACGTGGGTAAGACGCAGGCTCTTGTTACAGGACAGGGGACCCTCCCACCGCTACTGAAACTACAAGGAGCCGACATCGAGTGGACGGCCCAGGCCAAGTACCTGGGCGTAACCATCGACCGTCGGCTCTCGATGAGGTTGCACGTCACAAGGGTGGTAGCGCAGTGCAAGGTCGCTCGCAGCCTCCTTTATCCAGTGCTCTCGTCCCGCCTCCCCGCCCGTACCAAGCTGGGTATTTACAAGACCTACCTGCGATCCATACTCACCTATGCAGCCCCAGCTTGGTACGCCCTCACTGGCGAGGCGACTAAAAACAAACTAAACGCACAACAAAATATGACACTTCGCTGCATTATGAACGCGCCTCGCTATGTGAGGAATGACGTCATCCTGCGGGACATAGGGATTGAGAGCCTGGATAAGTTCATCGAGCGACTTGCCACAAATTTGTTCGCGCGGGCCGACGCTTCTGCCTGGCCCCATATCGCAGATATCGCGCCATGGCACGCGCGCCCGCCCGGCGAAAAGCGCCTCCCACGCGACCTCATAAGTGACACCGCAACCTCATCCACCTCCCGGACTTGACGCCTGAGTAAGCAGTACCCAGTCTACACGCTGCTTACTCAAACAATAACACTGCCCACCCCACACGACACCCACGGCGTGAAGTTTGTTCTAAGTTAATATAGACTCATTTCGCGTCGTAAACAGACATTCATAACTATACACTCGCTAGTACACTTGCACCGAATAGCGTCGCGAGTACCTCGCGCGCTATAGGTACATGAGCGGTGTAACACAAAACATTGCCGCTCCTACACACACAACGGCGGCGCTATAGCCGCTTACATTACCAAACTGTGGGTTCGTCTAAAAGTCGACACACCTGTCGCTGGTCACCCTCTCTGAGCCTCCCAGGGTACGCCCTGGGTCTCACTCGGAGGGGGGGGGACCGCCGGGTGTCGTGAAGAAGCGGCGGACCGTTCAGAACGGCCGCCGCGGCGCTCCCACAGTCACATACAACAGATAAACATAGCTAGCGTAGGTCATTGACCCGCATAGGTCAACGGCCGCGCTAGCAAAATGCTAGGCCCAGTGGGCACCAAAATGACGGGCCCGTAGTTACGAGCCCCGGTGCTGCACCCGCGGGCTGGGAACGAGGTTCCGGCACCGCTCGCCCCGCCCCCTTACGGGGGTGGAGCGACTTCCAATGGAGTGACTGCTCGACTCTTCGCCTGCCATTGCCGCCGAGCGGTCGTCTCGCTGCCGCCCGCCGCTCTCGCTGCCCCACCGCGCGCCCCGCCGCGCCCCTCTCTCCGACTCGTCGCGCCACTGCGTGACGTCACTGCGGTCGCCGCGTCTCCGCGCGCCGCCCACAGGTGTAACCGAAGTTACTAGTAGGGACATCTTTTTTGGCCCCTTCGGGTTAAAACCACGACTTAGTGGTCCTTGGTGGATACCTAACGGTGTTAACGAAGCCAAGTGGAGTGGTGACCCGCCCACTCGCCAAGTCCCGTCTGGACACGGCAGTCAGAAGGAGTCGGGAGCAGGGTAGTTGGCCTTGGTAGATAGCCTAGTCAAACCCTGTCTCTGCCCCACAGCGATTCACCTGGCACGGTCGGGTGTCTCAACCCCGACGTGCCAGACTTTCGGTACACAGGAGGAGGGTGGCCCACCTTCGGTGGGTTCACCGGTACCCTAGGACCCCTGCCACCCAATAAGATTGATGGCAGGATAACAAGCTTAGGGCTCACCAGATACACACCTCCCAGTCTAACCCGGCTGGGAGGGTTAGACTGGGAGGGACTGGAAAATATTATCAGCGCGTATTCAATATTTATGTCCCCTCAAGCCCGTGCTCTGGATGTAGAAATCCGGAACGCAGGCTCTCTCCTCCCCACTGAATGCGCCTGCCTCTTTTCGAGGTACGAGGCCATTACTATGGAGCTCGATAGCCTTATCTACAAGGACGGTCAATGGGTTCGTACAAAGTACGAACCCTCCGTTTATACAAAATTTACATACAAATTTGTTCCGTCCTCACCGCAGAGGCTCGTCTCGTAATCCTTTTCGATTCATATAAGCCAGCCCGCGTGCTGAGCCATAGTTAAATGCCAGTCAGATATTATTGGAGTTTCTTGTCCGTTCTTCTCCACGTAGGCTTTTCCGAACGGATGGTAGAATCACTTTATTAGATCCGGCCTTAGCCATCCCCCCAGCGACGCCCTGAGCCGAGGTCCGACCCCAACTGGGGTAGCCCTTAGTGCTGTCGCTTTAGGTTTAGAACTTTGAAGCCTGGCCGGAGGCTAACAGATTAGTCTCCACAGGTTAGTCCGGTTAAGCAGTAGACGACTACTTTCTCGAACTGCGAGACGCAAATTATAAAAAAAAAAAAAAAAAAAACTCACTGCCCATTTCGAACTAAACGGTCGTGGCGACCGGTCGTTTTTACGGAATTTGAATTTGTTTTGAATTTGTTTTCTTTCCGTAACTACTGCATTCAGTATGTATGTATCGATTCTAATTTACTTGTTAGACCCCATATTAACTTAATAAATACTGATATACACTAAAACATAATGTTTAGTGCCTCAAAAAGGCGAACGAAATTCCATGTTCGAAAAAACTATAAAAGAAAAATTCTCGTCTGAAATTGTTTGGTACGAGCTAGCGCGCTGGGGTAAGCAGACGTATGTTTGTTCATACAATTTTATATCTACAAACTATACTACTATTGTTTGTGACGCCTCGTCGCGAACACTTGGTATGACTGGTGTCAGAATGTAACACGATACCCCTTGGTATGACTGGTGTCAGAATGCTTCCAACTTTCCTATGGACTGTCAAAGATCGGACAGCGTGCTTGCCGAGGCACAGAGCCGTCTCGGTATGTGAATGGTCACCCATCCGCGGACAGACCTTGGCTAGCGTTGCTTAACTTTGAATATAAACCCGTGTGGGTGCTATTACTGAGCCTTTATAGGAGTTCATCTCCTATAAGTTCAATCATGCAGACCATTAATTACAAAACTATGTATATACATATATTATAGTTCAGATTGAAGGATCAAAGGATCTAAAAAATCATGTTAATTTCTATCACTTATCATTAAACTTCCCGAAAACAACAGGAAACCCAGATTAATGTCACAAGCGATATAAAAAGGCTCCCAAATTCACAACAAACTTACCAACACGATTAGGTTCCTAAATGCGTAGGTGGAACCGACACGCCGACACTAAATAGATAGGTACAGAAGGTCCATACAACGAGTGAGAATATGCACACATCTAATATAACTAGCTGTTGCCCGCGACTTTGTCCGCGTGGTTATGAAGATATAAAGTTTAATGATGTTTACACAAACTATTTTTATATTTCAGTCAACAGAAAATGCCTATCACACTAAGCAACATTTTTTAAGGCACCAATTAGAAAAAAAATATGGGGGTTTTATTTATGTAAAACCTCTCTATACACCACATTTTTTGTTTTATTTTCAGGCTGCTGTATATATAAACTATTTACGATTTCATAAAGGGCTGGATCCACTCTTGGGCCAGGTATCTCTGCACAAATTATATTATCGACGGACTCTGGCCTTATTTTCTCATCAAGCCATAGAAGAATATGTGCTGTGATTGGTTGAATGAATTTTCAACAGCCAACCACAGTACATAACCGTCGATTATTTGCCAATTGTCAATACCGATTGTCGCCAATTACGTTAACAGCCCGATAATCGAGTGTTGTGAAACCGGGTGTTACAGTCCCAATTGGTCCGATGTGCGTGTCTGTGATAGAGAATGGGCCGTAACCCACCACGCGGGCCCAGTGCGGATTGGTGGATGTCACATATCTTCAAATTTTTGGTTGTAACTCATGCCGGTTTCCTCACGATGTTTGCCTTTACCGTTTTGGGAGCAGTGTTGATGAAATATTTTACAAAAATAAAGCGTCTGCCTGGGTTCGAACCTATAACCTACAACATGTAAGTCGCGGCCGTTACCACTGGACCACAATTGCAAAAAAATAAAAATTGTCTGGAATTTGATATTTAATATGGTGATATGTTAATCACCGTTTGAATTAATTTTATTGTATTTTCTGTTTGTTGTATTATAAATGATCAATAAAGCGATTATATTCCCTTAAACCGGCCCTGCCGTAAAATCTGTTCCTTCCTGACATGTCTTAATGATATTCTATCTCTTTACCAATTTTCAGGTATAAAAAGCCAAGGATTTCATATAAACTTGCAAGAGGCCTTAGACTTCCTTAATCCGGCCCTGTCATAAAATCCTTTCTTAACGGATGTCTACTAACTATAAACTACCTCCCTGCCAAATTTTAAGTTTAAACTCCAAAAATTAAGGACTTTCATATAAACTTGCGAGAGCCCTTAGACTCCCCTAAATCCGGCCCTGTCGTAAAAACCTTTCTTAACGGACGTTTACTAACTATGAACTACCTGCCTGCCCAATTTTAAGTTTTATGCTCAAAAACTGAAGGACTTTCATATAATCTTGCGAGAGCCCTTAGACCCCCTAAATCCCGATCTGTCGTAAAAACCTTTCTTAACGGACGTTTACTAACTATAAACTACCTCCCTGCCAAATTTTAAGTTTGTAACTCCAAAAATAAAGGACTTTCATATAAACTTGCGAGAGCCCTTAGACCCCCTAAATTCGGCCCTGTCGTAAAATCCTTTCTTAACGGACGTTTACTAACTATGAACTACCTCCCTGCCAAATTTTAGCTTTGTAACTCCAAAAATTAAGGACTTTCATATAAACTTGCGAGAGCCCTTAGACCCCCTAAATTCGGCCCTGTCGTAAAATGCTTTCTTAACGGACGTTTACTAACTATGAACTACCTCCCTGCCAAATTTTAGCTTTGTAACTCCAAAAATTAAGGACTTTCATATAAACTTGCGAGAGCCCTTAGACCCTCTAAATCCGGCCCTGTCGTAAACTCCTTTCTTAGCGGACGTCTACTAACTATAAACTACCTTCCTGCCAAATTTCATCTTTATACATCAAGCGGTTTTCGATATTTCGTGATACGTGAATGAGTGACCTTTCGCTTTTATATATATAATAATAGATATATATATATAAGATATAAGATTATACTAGTAGAGATGTATTTACGTACGGCGTGCGGACTATATCAACAAAGTCACGAAACAATTAAAGAAATTGAATACCAACTTAAATTGCTGGTATATTCAATTCACAATCTATTTATTTCTCATCACACTGGAACGCATTGCGAAATGTATACCAATGGAGAACAAACTCATAATAAACTAACTATAAGTACAGATTTCCTCACATTTTTTTTCACCATTGTCAGCGATGACCAAGATAAACTAAGAAATTGCATATGTATTGAAAAAGTCATATTGGTGCTTGCCCGGATTTTAACCCACGATCTCCAGAACAACAGGCGAGGTCTTTAGCCACTAATTAAAAATAACATTTTTCTTGACAAGCAGCGCCTCTATCCAAATCCATATAGAATGTAGTTCTACTCATGTCTGACAACATTCAGGAGGTGAGCCAAAGTCAGTGCCAAATAAATGCGCTTGCGCTGGCGATTGCACACGCTGCACGTAGACGCGTTTCTATGAGTGCGTGTTTCTCACTCGTTGTATGGACTCGACCTTCTGTAACTAAGTCCTGTAGGCACCTCTATGTTGTGAGGACGTCCCACCGCCCATTAATTTCATTCAACTCATTAACTTCCCCGCACGTCCATTGCCTTCCTGCTGTTACTTAAATGCTCAAAATAAGGCGGAGATGAACCCCGGGCACTATTGAGGTGCAAGTGCCGTGAAATGTTTATGTCGTTGTTTTTGTGCCGACTCTACTTGTCTCAACTAGTTTGGTACTTAGGCAATCATGTTAACGGCATAAGTCACACAAGTTTTAACAATTAGGGTGGTTTATCGTGCTCGAATAACGAATTTATTAAAAGAAGTTTCATATATAAAGAAGACGAATAACATAACTATTATAAACTTTTCAAATTCAAGATCTAATTGCACAGAAAAACTTAGTTATTTAATCATTTTATGTTATGTATGTCTTACTCGAAGTTTTCAAACTGTTTGAAACTGCTTTGCATTTTGCCGTTTTCAACGCTCATTCGTATCACGAAATCTACTCATTAATATGAGTAACAATAGACAAGCACTCTAATTACTGAATTTTGTTTCCAAAGTTTAATCTTCTGTCGACGTTTAAATGAAGCATCTTTCAAACTCAGTCCATTAGAAAATGAAAACAGATTATGTAACATGAAACAAAGTATTTTTGCTGGTCAATTTTATGTTAAAAACAACCAACTACAATTAATATCAACAACACCATCTGCTATCTGTTATGTGTTGTGTATTCTGTTGTATATAACTGGTGAAATTACTGCTGAATCCTTCGAGAAATACAGTAGGTAAGTGAAAAACTGAGTAAGGTCGACAAAAATTATTGAACCCCCGACAATATTGAATCTTGTTATATTTTATCTTAAATTTTAAAGACATTTTCTACAAATAAAATAAGTTCAGTTTTAAAGTGAAACAACCCCACAAAGCTCTTCGTGAAAGGCTTAAAGATCAAAAGCTACACCTCAACAAAGGCTGTCCCTGAACAGCTGAATATATCAACAACACAGGAAATAGAATCTCTTCCATGTCTCCCGTGTGTCCCCTGTCTGCTGTCCACTGGAGACTGTCCTCATTTCGAATGTTGACAGTATCCAGTGGAATGTCTTTGGATTAAAAATAAATATGGAGACATTTATGTTGAGGTCCGGGACAGCGCGCTTTAAATGGCTATAAATATATCAACATTTTCAGTCTTCGTATTTATTTTGGTATGATGAAGACCGTATATCCGGCTTCCAGCATCTTTGTTTTAGTTAACATTTAGTGAAGGCCACTCCCATAGTTATTCAATGTAGGCCATAGACCAATCCGCTTACAATTTGGACTCGCAAAGCCAGCGTTCCTTTGCCTATCTTATTTCCTATCCAAACACCTACTTCATTTTGTTCTAATCTGTTCTGAGGCAAAGGCTTCCCTCCACTTCTTCGTATGTTTAGGTGTTATAATACAATCACGCCTTAACTTCTCAATACATTTGGAAGACACTTAACAGTTAGCACACAGGTAGGATTCAGATATAGGCGGAAACATCCGCGGGCACAAATCTTTAATAGGTACATTTTTCTTCAGCTATATAATACCTATCCCCAGTGACAAGTGACAGAGAGCTCGTGAGGTTGTTCTGGCTTTTGATATCGAGCCTCCCTCCCGGCTCCTTTGCGAGGTCGGCGCGGTGCACGATTGCAGGAAATAGGATTTGCGGCCACACTAACACAGACACTTTGTGTACGACGCAAACAAGGGTGCACTGGGTAGGATACACGCAACGTTTTTACAAGTGATGTCTTCTGCTTGTTGTGATATCTGTAGAACATGTTTTTAAGATAAGTCTTCATCATCCTCACCAATTCAGCCGATAGACGTCCACTGCTGATCATTCTTATGTTCTCTGTGTCTCAACAAGAGACTAAACAAGGTAATTCAAATGAAAAATGGTCATCGCTTAATTGTCGCATTGTCACGTTACGTCTGTCTGCGGAAGCCTTTATACATAACTTTTTCATTTCACCTTTCACAGGTTTGAAGCCAAGAGTTGCAGTGTGTACTGTGAGTTCTCTTCACCTATTTAGAGGCAAATTCCTTGCCTATTATAGGACTGCTTACAGATAACTATTCGGAACACATAGAAAATAATTGAAGATGTTTTTCTTAAGCTTTGGTTGTCACTTCGGTTCGTGCCGGCCTAAAAGCAGGCACGTTGTTGCTAAAATATAACGTATGAAAGTATTTTCTGTTTATTATTTAAAGCCGAGTTACCCCCTCACAGTACCTACATGTTAGCGCAGAATAACGTGTTTTCACAGAAACTTAACGTGTTTTCTAAGTAACTTCTACAATAATACTCCTTTGCTAAATATGGAGAGACTTGTAAACAGCTCGTCGTGCTTTACGATAACGTGAATTTATGAAATAGACTAGATTAGTGGAATGTCAGCGTTAAATTAACCCAGTGCATGCACAAGACTGCAGGCGTACGAAGCAGGAAGCAACCTTTTTTGTTATAAAGGTTATAAAAGACGCAGCGGTTGCGATTAATTGAATGTCCTGTGTGCCCTGCTAGGTGATGTATACTGAGGTAGGCACCTATGGGGGTGTCACACCCTGCGTAGTTAGGGTACTTTCACACCACCTATCTACGGCCATGGGAAACGCCTAAAATAGGAAAGATAATGCCTTAGATAGCTAGCAAACCATATTGCAGATTTCTTTAAAAATGCCAGGTGTATGATAAAGTTTTAAAAAAAACTGCCTAGCGACGAGAGAAAGGCGACCAATATGACAACTTTTCAAGTTTTATGCATCTTCTGCAATATTAAACAGAAACGTCGCGAAAATTGTGTCAACATTGTATTTTTTTATGTCGGATTTCCCTGAGTTATGATCGTGGATAAGGAAATAAAAGCATGTAGGAGAAAATTGTTGCGGGGTAGAGGTATTGTGGTTCTTCCTGAAACCATGAAAAAAGGCTTCGGATTATGTACTTGTGCGGCAAGTGCGTATGTTATGGACCGAAAGATGTCATGTTATTTTTGGGAAACGTGAGACATGTTTCCTTGAATTATTTGCTATTAGCAGGGCAGAGACTGTTTCTAAGTAATTCTGCTCTTGCCAAAAAGATACATGAGGCTAGAAAGTCGAAGCAACAGAAAGATACAATTATTCTCATTTATTGGAAAAGAAACACCGCTTATAAATCCATGTTTCTTTGTAATTGTCCAATCTTATATCGAAGCAATAATAGCCAATTTACTAATAATACTGATAGATACAGAAACAAGATACAACGGTCCTCATTCAAAAATAACATTAATTAATTTAGCAGGATTATTCCTTTATTTGTTTCGTTTTAAGTTTCCTTAAATGTATCGTAAGAACAACAGTGTCAAATTCCATTCAACTCTATCTTTATAAACAACCCTAGCAACCCTTCGGGGGAATACAGGCGTGAAAATAAAAGTTGAGTAATAAGACATAACGTAATTAGAATTAATATTTGTTTCGGGATATTTAACATAGTAAGTATCGAAACAAATATTAATTCTAATGATTGTGACCATGCCAGCTTAAAAACTTATAATACCTAACGTCTTTCTTTATTACTCAACTTCTATTTTTAACCGACTGCCCAAAAAGGAGGAGGTTTCTCAATTCGACCGTAACTTCGTCGTTTATAAATCGATTTTGATGATTCTTTTTTTGTTGGAAAGGAGATATCCCAAGGGTGGGATCATCTGATGACTGGAAATCCGAAATAAAACAATGTATCCTAGTCGTGTTTGGGCTTATTGGAATCGTCATAAGATGTACTTTGGCTATAAATGATTTTCATGTTAATTGGAGGTACCAACAAAAACTAAAAAGAGGAAAATAAAAATCTTTTTAACAAAAAATCAAATGGATACAAAAGACGGTTTGATTTTTTGTTAAAAAGATTTTTCAATAACAAACTCAGAAAATAAAATTATTTATATTAAGAAATTGTGTTTGGATAATATGTGAATATCTTTATATTTAGATAATATTAATTTATATTTGGATAATTTTAACAAGCAAACATCACATTGAATTGATGTAACTTAAGGGTATGAAGCATATATTTAAGATTTTTCTTCTTTAAACCAAAATCAAATTCGGAACACAGCAATGTCATAGTCTATATGCAATCCATGTGTTGTGATTGATGAAATGACACATCTTTAGTTTCTAATTTTGATTAATTGTTAATTAACTTCTAATCAAACCCTAAGAGGTTAAATTCTTCTCCACTACTATTTTTTTCTCCTATATTATTTACTCGTATATTAAGTTAAAAACTTTTTATTTCAGACAAAGTCCATAGAATTAGTAACAATTTACTTAAAAGGTTTAGTTTTATATCTGTACCTACTAACACTAGATATAAAACTAAACCTAAAAACATAGTTATATTAAAATTATATAACACACAAAAAAGGATGATTGCAAAAACCCTGTCTGTTTAATTTAAACTTGAATTCATAACATCTTTATTCTGACTGGTGGCTCGAGTTTAGCGGTTGACTAATCAGAGTATCTATTAGTGCCTAACGTTCAAGATCAGCTAGTTAGGGTTTCCAATTTTGGTTTTATAATAATCCTGATAATAGGGTCATCCCTCCATAGCAATCATTTGCGGGGTTGAAAAATGGTAATTCTATTTTGTCCGTAAGTCCGTAGTTATCAAATAATATTGGACCCGTATTTTTTGCTCTATAAAATAAAATAAAAATTACCAAGATAAAGCGCATCAAAGTAGGGGCTTGTGACGTCACTTTGTCAGTATAAAGTGTAGCTCACCGTGACTTCATACGATATTTCAACGCACTGTATCGTCGTAATTTTTGTTTACGTGGCAAAAGAAAAATACGTGTCCAATATTTTTAGGTTATCTAACTGACGGACTAAATACATAGATTTTGTCAACTACCTTAAGATGGCTCGTATGAAATCTTTCCTTTGTAATCCCAGGACTGTCACAATGATTCGATTTTATAAATTATCTTTTTACTAAAAACCAATGTAATTGTAGAGCGAAGGCACTAAAACCAATAAAGCGATAAGCTTCACATTGACACAAGTTATGAGTAAGGGCGTGTGTCCAAGCAGTGGAGCGCGACGACTAATGAGGACATGTCGTTAGCGCGCCGGTACCAGTGTGTGCACGCCCTTATCACGCCTTCCGCCCTCGTGACAGCTACAGATCTCTTTGTGATCGTGACGTGAACGGATATTACTGACATACTGTATATTTCTAGTCATGCTCTTTTCATGCGTGAAGTCGATGCAAGCGGATTGAATTCGTTGACGGCGACATGTAGGTTAAAGGTTAAGTAATATCAGAAATATTAATACAGAAAAAAAAAAAATACCTAGCATAGCTAGCCTAAAATTAATTAACAACAGTAACCTTCGTACCTCTAACTTAACCGATAGTATTTTCTTATACAATTTTCCGTGTTAACAACATTTTTATTTTCGTTTTTGTCATTAGCAAAGAAAACATACCAATTATTATTTTTACATACACCATTAGCTTAAGTGTTTTAATGGGGCACGATATTAATAATTAGCGACTTTCTTCTTCTATGGTTTTAATAAGTATTTAACGAAGAAGTATGGTCTAGCCAAGAAAAATTAAAACGAGGACTAAAGAGAGTTAGATTGACATGGTGATTAAATCAATAAAAATAAATACTAAAATATCATAAGACAAAGAGAAGAGAAGTGAAAAGTTGACTGGTAGAGATTAGAATAGCTATCTTGTGGCAATTTATTAAAACCTTTGTTACAGTTATTAACTTAACCATAAGCACTTAAAAAAAAGAATATCGGTAACATGGTGTAATTTACAAAATAAGATATACAGTGGTCCATTTACGTACAAGAAGAATAAATAAAATATAATTTCACCAAATATAATGATGCTGTGTGCTAATTCAAAGGCATAATTTTCATAAACCGCATAATTTAATATAATGTTTATCATTGTGTTAATATAATTAATTAGTGGCTAACATTTATTTGCTTTGTTATGTATTTTGTTTTATTAATGGGCAGCAGAAAAGTTGCGGTTCACATTACGGTCGACCGTATTTTATTATAGTAATAATTTTCGACCACGCTTTTATAAATTGTTGAATGTGGCGTTACAATACCTATCTGAAATATGCAAAACTATAGGCGTGTAGTTTCTTAATCTACAGAGTGAGATTACATCTGCACTGTGGCGAACACGCCATTGCACTTGACAATGCGACAACACTTTTCATAGAAATTATTCCACAGGTATTGGGTAGGGTGTCTATGGCGAAATTTTTATTTATTTATTTATTAAAACCTCATGCAACATACAAGTATATAGGCGGACTAATGCCTGAGGCATTCTCTACTAGTCAAACACGGATGGCGGAGAGAAAACATGGCAGGTGCATAAAAATAGAAATAATTATTAAAGTAAAAATAAAAGTATAATAAACCACTGTATATCTTATTTTGTAAATTACAACATGTTACCGATATTCTAAGTAGTATTTTAAGTGCTTATGGTTAAGTTAATAACTGTAACAAAGGTTTTAATAAATAAAAATAAATAAAGTACATGCCCTTTCCACTTTTTTTAATGCCGGTAAGGGTGAGGTCATCCTCAAGGTTGACGTTAAAAACGCCTTTAATTCCGTCAACAGGGACACTTTGTTGGCTGAAGCAAAAAAAGAGTTACCAGAAATTTTCGGCTTTTTGTGGCAATGCTATAGGCACCCATCAAAATTATTATACAAAGACAATCTTTTGGAATCTTCAGTTGGTTGCCAACAAGGTGACCCTCTCGGGCCAGTCATTTTCAGTCTGGCTATTCATCCGATCATTCAAAAACTCAATTCGAAATTTAACGTATGGTATTTGGATGATGGAACACTAGGAGGTGACGTAGATACCGTTTTAGTAGATTCTAAATTCCTGAACGAGCAGTTCAAATCCATCGGCCTAGACTTTAACCACTCCAAATGTGAAATTTTCTTTGTTACAGTACCGACAGACAACCGACCCTACAGAAATTTTATGCAATAGCCCCAGAGATCAAAATTTTAGATAAAAGTTCACTGCACCTCATAGGTTCCCCAATTTTGGAAGACAGTTTTTCTTCTTTCATTGATGGCAAAATTAACCATTTTAATGATATTTCGGATAGACTCTCCAAAATTAACCTACATTCGGCTTTTACTCTCATTAGGTATTGCTGTTTTGGACCAAATTTTATGTATTTTCTCCGCTCTTCCCCTTTATGGAAGCAGCCACTTCTCCCGGAAAAAATTGACGATATTATTCGATGCACTCTGACAACTACCTTAAATATGGCCTTGGATGACCGAGCCTGGACGCAAGCCACGCTACCCATTCGCTTCGGTGGGCTCGGCATCCACAAAATTTCTAGTATAAGCCTACCGGCGTTCCTGTCCACGGCACTGAAACGTTAACCACTAAAATTTTATCCCTGTCACTGGTTGACTATGAAGTGCCGTGCTCGACCGACGCAGTGTGCGCCTGGAAAGTGGGTTGCCCGAATACGGCTTTGCCCGAAAACCCATCTTCCCAAGGACAGTGGGATGAGCCGCTCTGCAGATTGGTACGCTGGCAGTATTGCCATTCAACGTGGCAATGCTGCCAGCGTTCTGGGCACGTTTCCCATTGACATCGATGTGGACGAATTTTTTGATGCGCAGTAAGCTTTTTTTTTTGTGTTGTTATTAGTCATAATATTAGACATATTCAATTGTATATATTATTATTTGAATTATAAGTAAAAATTGAATAATTTATATATGTCGCATCATGGCTGGCCGATAGATGCAAACCATCGGGAAGTCAGGATGTATTCCCTTAGGTTAAGACATCACAATCGTGCAAATGATATCACTGAAATTATTCGATACACTGGGTTTATTCAAATATTCAGAGTTACAATCTTGCTTACTAATATTACGGATCGACACTGATTCTACGACGTCTTAGCTCTGAGGCTGTCCGTACTCGACTGCCCTATTCCACTGTCCCCACCGCGCAAGCGCTTAGTAAAAACGCGCCAATGCGTAGTTATTCTTGCTTTGCCGCCAGATGGCGTGCTTGCGATTTGTTTTGACGTCCGTACTATTGACTAAACCCGACACGGCCATCCTGCGAGACAGGCGTCCTCGTATGTTCCTCATTGTCAGGTTTTAACAGTGTATCGAATCATGTGGAAATCCTCATGGATGTCCTCAGCCCTTGGGGAAAGCTGAGGGGTCTGTCAGACTCCTACTGACTAAAACCACATGGTGTTCTCTAGGCCGTAGTTCCTCTTGAGAGGAGAGCGTGGAACACATCACTTCGCCTTCTCTTGCCTCTCTCAGGTGACAGATCCCCAAATCTATAACCTGCAGGCATCTTCTTCTTGCCATCTCATGGTCACCTCGTGTTACACCACACATCGTCTTAGTCCACTCCATCTTGGCAATCTCCCATCATACAAGGGATGCTTTTCTGAAACATACAAAATTTCCAAACAGTATCCGCTCGTTCACCTCAACCTACTCTAGGTGAGTGAGGAAGCATTTTGAAACAATCAAACATGATCATTTAAATCTCTCTGTTCACTATTGCAAGGAACGAGTTATTCTATTTCCAATTTAAAGAAAATAGCAACTTAATTGTCGATTTGGTACCTAAAAGCACCTAATCTTCGTGATTACAAAGTCCAAGTACCACTGATAGTCGTTAATGTCACATTAAATAATTAGAAATAAGACACCAGGTATCTTATTTACGATCCCTAGGTAGGTATCTCACTGCTCTCTTAGCTATCTCCTAGCTATATTTGCAATCACAATTGCTCTACTCGCACATCCCCATGATGTCGAGTCAACTCAAATCTCTGAACTTAGAACCTGTTCCACATATACATTTAGCCTGTCGTATGCTACGTCAATTCGTCATCTACTTTCTCAATTGGTACTTGAGCTTTTTGGGTTTTACTAACACGATCTACGCATAGTAATAAAAATAAGAAAACCAAAATTATTTCAATTTTCGTAATGAAGGCTTGACGATTCGAACGTCATCAACAACATTAACATGGTGACCTCACCACGAGCGTGACTATGTGAGTTTACTTTCTTTTACCTCATAACTCAATAGGAATTTTCTGTGAGGTTCCTTACACAAACATGTTTTTTACACCGACTTACAGGCCCTACAAGCCCACAGTTGTTACAAAGACCTCCAGTTGCCTCACTGGCCTACAGTTGCCATAAAAGCCTCCAGATGCCACAC
The DNA here is from genome assembly GCA_964057195.1 of Orthosia cruda. Taxonomy (NCBI): domain Eukaryota; kingdom Metazoa; phylum Arthropoda; class Insecta; order Lepidoptera; family Noctuidae; genus Orthosia; species Orthosia cruda. Next base: position 2,548,452 of record OZ059837.1, read on the forward strand.
AGGCCTACAGTTGCCATAAAGACCAACAGTAGCCATAAAGACCAACAGTAGCCATAAAGACCAACAGTAGCCATAAAGACCAACAGTAGCCACACAGGCCAACACACAACGCTCGACTAGTCCTGACCAAACTGGTTTATTGGGTTCGTGAAAATAGGGAATTTTTAGTACTACTCTTTAACTAAATCATTACCCTGGGCCATGTACCACAGTCATTCCAAACAAACTTCAAAACTTATTCTGCAGCAAAAACTGCCAAGCTTACTGAACCTCTCGAGTAAAACCTCTAACGCCACGGCTCTATAGCCGACCACCAATTATATTGCTCTCACACAACGGTCTCTCTGGACCCCGACCTCCGCCAGAATCTACTGGTACGGTCAAACATAATACGGCTGATAAACTCAATTACTAGACATCTTAAGCTTGCTCATCATCATTAAAATTAACATCGACTGGTACATGACCCGCTGGCATCTTCCTTAACCTACCATTTGCTTACTTGTAGGTTCTAAGCATACCTATTTAAAGCTTTCGGTGTATAAGTATAACGATCACCGTCCTGTCATAATCACCTATCGCAGACTTAATACAGGGCCTATTTATTTAGTTTACGTACTAGGGTTTCCCACACAACACTATTAATTAGAAAAAGGTCCGACGATCAACAAGTTCAACTAAACAAAGTAATTGTAACAATTATGTTACTTACCATAATTCAAAGGCAATGCATACTCAACTCATGAATTCTCTTCAAAGATCCATCGCCACATGTTACGCATGAGGTGCGGTCCAGAATCTGTCTTATGAGTAGACATGTTAATCAGATTTGGTTTCACTACCACTGTCATCAACTACGATGTCCAATTCTCAAGGAACTTGGTGATCGGGGATCCTTCTCACATGATTCGCGCTTTTTACTCAAAGATCTTGGAATATACCGACGGCTAATAAAAGGGAAACAACTAACCCTGATAATATTAAGGAGGTTCACGAATTAACTCTGATGAATATCATTAAAATCAGATTATCAACAATAACCCTTTGCTATCGCTCACTAACTCAAGTCTTCATGTAAAGAAAACGATCGCGAGATCTACTGCTATCATAATATTACTTTGAAACTAAGCAAGTGAATTCAGATCTGAAGACGGTGGTTGTAAATCTTAACGCAACAAGATCTGTTCTGAATACACGTAAATGACCAGTACCGATACTACCTAGGTACAATTGCGATAGCCCAACCACACTACTAACTCGCTTTGCCACTGAAAACAACTAGTTATTCAGTCATTTTGGATAACTCATCTCCTTCTTATGAGATATCTCATCCTAAAGTTCGCACTGAACCAAATATTGAAAATATTACCGCCAATAGGAAACTCTTTTACTAAGTGTGTCTTAATCACCTAGTGATGGTGCTAGGTATAACCACTACCAATTTAGTGATCAAACATGAACACTCTTAAAACTCGAACTAGCATCTCTTCACTAGAGAACATTCGACCTCACTATCGAAATAAAATGGAAGCGACTCACCGAGTATTCCATTCCAAACTTGTGAGCTTATGACCCCACAAGCTGCTGTCACCACAGCTGTTGTCATAACGTTCGCCTACCATTTACGAACTGCTAGCCTGCCGTTCCTCTTGATCTCTCAGGTTTTGACACGTCAGCCTTCTCATGCAGCATCCGGACCGCTAGCCTGCAGCAGAGGGTCCACTACGACACAATATAGTATCTGAAACATGAAAAACATTACGAGAGTATATGTTCACACGGTTATCTTAACCATACAAAGCTTTGATGGAAATTAACCGATGCACAGGTGTAGTAACCTAAACCAATCAACCTTCCTAGCCTTTTCCCAACTACATTGGGGTCGGCTTCCAGTCCTACCGGATTCAGCTGAGCACCAGTGTTCCACATGGAGGGACTGTCTATCTAACCTCCACAATCCAGTAACTGGGTAACACGGTACCCCTTGGCAAGACTGGTGTCAGATCTCAGGCTTCTGACTACCTGTAACGACTATCAAAGATCTTCAAATGACAGCCGGGACCAACGGCTTAACGTGCTTTCCGAGGCACGGAGGAAAACCGGTATGTTGAAATGGTCACCATCCACGGACCAATCTCGTCAAGCGATGCTTAACCTTGATGTTCGTCCATTGCGGGTATTATTATTTAGCCACGAGCTTCTAGTAGTAGTAGTAACCTAAAACTGCAAAATGTGTTATTATGGACACCGAATGTGAGTGCAGAGTCCGTGTCCAAAACATGAACCACACTTTACAGTGTCCCAAGTGCCCAGTTAGGTATATGAGCTTTAGAGATTCAAATGAATGCCATAGCACTTTAAGTCTCAATTAACGAGGCCTGGTAGCGTTTACCTCTTTTTAGATAGTTTGACACTCAAACCACAAAAGAAGAATACTATGCTTCTTCTCAAACTTAGTTAACTCTCGCTACATAAAAGTAATCAAAACAAATCATTTGGAATTATCATAATTTCCAGACTTAAGTGTAAGGTAGGTAAGACACTGTCATGAACGATATGGTTCTAACTTCCAAACAATAATAGTCAGCCAAGGCCAGTCAAAGGTCATTGCCAGTGATAGTAGGATAATAACTCTTCAACAACACCAAAACAAGTTTTATCTATATATATATTTATATACCATCGATAACTAACAAGAAATTATAATCTGACACGGGCCACTCCGACGATCCAATGACCGCCATACAGTACACAAAACCAGAATTTTGAATAATGAACACTCTTGGCCATAGTCATAACAAATTGAAAACGACTCACCAGATTGGTATAAAGATCCGTGTGTATGGATCTTTCCACACGTCCGCAAGCTCCTTCTTGACCTGTCCAGCTCCTTGGTTGATGCTAGCTTCCTTGCAGCACCGCTCTGGACTGGTTTTATTCAAGACTGAGGGTAGTCGCAGAAACGAACCACAACTAACTGACACCCCATTTTTTTTGCAAGAATGTAACCGCCATTTTCACTAGCTTTATTTTGACGTGTGATCTCATTAGCACGACCGAATCCCAATTCTGATGTCGCATCATGGCTGGCCGATAGATGCAAACCATCGGGAAGTCAGGATGTATTCCCTTAGGTTAAGACATCGTGTGTGGGCAGGTCGTTGGGTACAATCGTGCAAATGAAATCACTGAAATTATTCGATATACTGGGATTATTCAAATATTCAGAGTTACAATCTTGCTTACCAATATTACGGATCGACACTGATTTTACGACGTCTTAGATCTGTGGCTGTCCGTACTCGACTGCCCTATTCCACTGTCCCCACCGCGCAAGCGCTTAGTAAAAACGCGCCAATGCGTAGTTATTCTTGCTTTGCCGCCAGATGGCGTGCTTGCGATTTGTTTTGACGTCCGTACTATTGACTAAACCCGACATATATATATAGTTTTTTTTTTTATACTTTATGCACAAGTACAAAGGCGGACTAAATGCATGACTTAAATCATGTTGTATCGTCACTGCACCTTTCTGGGAGTTTAGACCAGAATAAATGGAACTAGCTAAATAGGCACTTACACAATAACTATATAGTTAAGGGTAATGCCAAAAAAGATAGGTAGACCAACACGAACGTAGGGCAAACGAACAGTCCCAATGTGACTGCTGTTGTTCAAAATATAGCAGCAGTCACATTGGGACCGTCCGTTTGCCCTACGTTCGTGTTGGTCTAACACGCTTTCTAGAGTGCTGCAAGTGCCTATATACCTGCACTTAAGAGGACTTGAACACCATTGACGCTGCGATTAACTTGGCCACCTACTGGGCCCAATTTTTTTAAAACGAATAAGAGTTTCGCAACTCGCATTCGTTTGAGATACTCTGAGGCCTCTATGTGTGCTTGCGCCTATTTTCGTTCGTTGTACGGAGCCGACCTTCTGTATCTATCCAATTTGTGGAAATACTCGTACTATCATTAATTACCCAACACAAACTGAACTCAAGCTCTGGACCTCCACTCGTATAAGTTGTACGACGGGCCGAAACAATTGAATTAGCGCCAAACATCGCCAACTATGTAACTAGTAGCTCGTAAATCATTCCAGAGGACTGTTTTTGCACGTCCACGGTCTGAGAGCGAACCGAGCTTATAAGCCAACTAAAGTTGTATACATAAGAAGTTATTATGTTATAGGACTTAATACAGCATTTATTTAGTACCAATTGATCGTATTACCTTAAAATAGGGGATAAAGATGATTGTGATTACTTACGGGACAGAGACGTGGTCGCTCACAATGGATCTCATCAGAAAGCTTAAAGTCACCCAAAGGGCAATGGACAGGGCTATGCTCGGAGTTTCCTTGCATGATCGAATCAGAAATGAAGACATCCGTAAGAGAACCAAGGTTACCGATATAGCCCGAAGAATTTCCAAACTTTAGTGGCAGTGGGCAGGGCACATTGCTCGCAGAACAGATGGCCTTTGGAGCCGAACGTTCTAGAATGGCGACCACGTACCGGAAGACGCGTGGAGCGACGACCTAGTCAAGGCTGCGGGCGTCCGGTGGATGCAAAACTCACAGGACCGATCAGTGTGGCGACGCTTGGGGGAGGCCTATGTCCAGCAGTGGACGTCTTTCAGCTGAAATGATGAGGAGATAAAGTATGAAATTGTCGTTTTATTGAAATAAGTACTTCGAATTGACATAGAACCTTCATGGTTTAAGATTTTTGAGTGAAACTTTTTTCACATGGTACCTATGAAGTTCTTCTTTTAAAAATGTGCAACTTTCGATTATCGACTATGAGTTCTTTTTTTTTATTCAGCTTAGACAAGAAAACGGAACGAAATCAAGAAAACTTCGCGTTAGTTAAGAAACAGCTCGCAATAGTCGCAATATCAATGTTACGTTTGGAGAGGGGACTGCTAATGAACCCACCGTGCAATTTTAGTTTCAACGCTTTCGTGATGGAAACTTTGATTTGAAGAACGAACCACGTGGAAGACCGCCCACACAGGTGAATAACAATGAATTGAAAGAGATGGTGGAAGCCGATCCGACCCAAACTACCCAGGAATTAGCGGCATGGTTTAACATTACTTTACCAACAATATTGAGTCATTTGCGTCAATACAATAAAATTAAAAAATATGAAAAATGGGTGCCTCATGATTTGACTGATCTGCAGAAAGAAACGCGTGTTGAAACTTGTGTTGCCTTGTTGAATCGATACAGAAATGAAGGAGTATTGAATCGAATTTGTCATGTGATGATAAGATAAGATAAGATAAGAAGTTTTTATTTGTATAGAATGTAGGTATTACAATAAGGTGTTAACAAAAGTTCAGGAATCCATGTACATTCTGCCTTTCGGCATACAAACATTTATGGGTTGACACCGGTACATACATAAAACATTACAGGTTGCCAGCGCAGAAAAATATTTACTTATATACTATCACAAATCATCACTCAAAAAATCTGATATAGAATAATAACATTTTTGTAACAATAAATCTGTAAGTCGTTTTTTGAATATTCTAAATGGTTGTTCTTTAATAACTTTAGGCAACTTATTGTATACCTTTGGCGCCATACACATGACGCTTTTCTTTAACAGTGTGGTGTTGTAGCTACCTGCGTGCAATAGACTTTGATACTGAGATCTCATACAATTTGTCCTCTTTCGTACCTCACATAACGATGGAAACAGATGCAGGTTGGTTTTTACAAAAATGGCTATTTCTAGAATGTACAGACATGGGAAGTGGATTCTTTATTACGATAACCGTAAGCGAAAAATACAATGGCTGGCCCCAGGTCAAACGCCGCAACAGTGTCCTAAAGCAAAGCTTACCAATAAAAAGGTAATGTTAACTCTTTGTTGGTCCTCTTTCTCCGATGGGGGTTACCACAAGCTCTTAGAGCGGTATCAATTTGACCTTGTTTCACGTTTTCGTACCATGACGTCGTTTAAGAAAGCTCAATTTGATAACGCTACGAAGTTTGCTTTTGTTTAGGTTTTGATAATATTTGGATACCGATTTTCTTATAGTTCATTCAAAATTCAAACCACAGCCTGCTTTTTGACAACCAGCGATATCGTTTTTACTACAATTTTTGGTTTTGTTTGACAGTTAAAAAAAGTTGCTTTGGCGGGCTCGATTTATCAACATTTTCCAAAATATATACAAAAATTATCACTTCCGTGATCATACGGTAAGTAAAACGTATTTATTTACGCATTTATTGGATACATAACCTCTGCCAATACCTACAGAGCTACGGGCATCATGTTATGTTATTACCTATCTACGTAGGTAAACTTGTCGATTGATTTGTGTATCTCATGCGATTTTAACATATGTGGACTAAATTTCTTGTTTGATTCTAGGTGGCGAATACATTATGAATGGCGAGTAAACCCATGAAATCATGGAGGGCAGTGCAGACGCTACGTGAGCCATCGCAACCTACTACCGCCGCGCCGTCAGCTTGTGTCTACCGACAATAAGCACAATGCTTGGGATAGATAACCAAAACAGCAGCACATGATATAATTAAAGGCTCTAAGTGTATAAAACTGTTCGAGTTCGAGGATAAATAAGAAATAAAAGAAAGCTGATAGAGGCCAACAAACGCATCGTGAAGCTGAGGGAGCTAAAATATATGAAACCTGTAAAACCTACGTACGACGAACGAAGAATGCATTTGGTGTTTTGTGATGCGTGTGCTAGTGTCTCACGTTATTGCTTATGGCTGCTTTGCTGTATTAATCCTTAATGTGCTTGTGATGACTGCCTAGTATTGTTGTGTGTGATAACCATGGACATAATCTCAATGGTGGTAGATAACTGATAACCATCTGCATCTTACCCGACTGCGTTAACAATATTGTGTGTTGGTTTGTGCACCTACTGTGATGTAATCAGGTAATAAATGTTTTTGCAGCTGGAGAATCAATATACTTTTATACCCCACGTGTTGTACATTATTTATTATTATCGTCAAACTCATCCATTCTACTTACCCTGAAAATATTCAAACATACTCACGCCTCTTTCCCATGTGGGCAAGCAGAAACTACAACGCCACCTGCTACGGTCCTAACATACTACTTTTGCTTCATTTACATCCATACATCTAGTCATACGAGGATACCGGTAATGAGGCCCTCAGCCTCTGACAGCCCACCTGACCTTTCTGGAGAACATTACCAATTAGATCCGTGTATGACCTAGGACGTCCCCTACCGGGTGGCGTTTTCACTCACATCTGCCTTGTAAATATCTTTTCTTAGTCGCCTTTTATTCATCATATAACTACCTATATTTAGAGGTATTTACTATACTTAGTTTAAATTATACGTAATACGTAGGTATGCCTATTTTAAAAAACCCCATCTGCACGCTGATAAAACAACGAAGTTTATGTAATACCTAGTTAAGTACATCTAATAAAATTGACTAGTAAGTACCTAAGATAACTAAACAGATTGTAAGTAAATGTCGAAGTATAGTACCTAAGTGTAATTACTTCTTGTTAGATATTAATTAGAGTTGTAATTATTTTGTTTTTTATCTAATTAGCATGTACAAACTTATATAATCCTAATTCGAATGTTAAAAGATGATAAAGATAGTTTTTAAATAATTGTCATGAGATACCTACATGTTAATAATTACGCGCAGAACTTGAAAACATGATTTTTTGTTTGTGGAGATTTTTGGTTGAGGTTTGTGTCAAATGAAAGGTCTGGGTCTAAAACCATTTTATCCGTTTGAGTCATGTAAATCGGTCCACACGTTTCCAAGATAATCGCATATCATTATAATCAAAATGTAAACAAACCAGAATTTTTCGTTTTTGTTCTAAAAACTTTTAATTATGGTAAAATGTGTAAATTTTATTATTGTAATTATATGTACGTGGTTAAAGCCTATCATTTAAGACCAAATTTGTAAGGATTATGTAGAAAATTGAATAAAATACACGGCTCCAAAGATTTCGGCTAAGTCAAAATGAACGCAAGGATGGTCCATAAACACACGCGGGCGTCAATTTGGGAATGACGGGCCATTCTTTTTTTGTTGGTCTGAGCGGGCCATATATAAGAAGGGAGACGGGCCACTGGACAGATGAATTCAGTCGCAGCCAGAGATTACTATTATAAACTGGTCGCAGCTCAGCCGGAAGGAGGAAAGCCGAAATCCGCGGAACCAATTCTCAAGAAAAGCCGCCTTTTATTTCTGGTTCTTTCTTCAGTCAAAAACGTGGATCCTTGGGTTGTCCTCTCGTACTACCCTACATACGCATTCAGGGGTGCGTGGTGACGTGTGCCACCAGCTGAGTAAGTAGGGAACGCACGACAAACATAAGTGGGATACTGTCCCAGCGGGGGCGACCGTGGATAGGTACTTACAACATCCAGGCACCTTACCGCCACCGCAACAATATATATATGTGTACACATTTTACTTAATGTTATCTCTCCACTACCTTTGATAAATAAATCTGGTCAACATGACGAAACCAACTAATGCTGTCTTATTACATCAAACACTACAAATACTTCAATAAAATAAAACATAACACTGTTTTTAAACACAATTATTTATTAGGTAGGTCTACTTTGAACAGAAAATGCATTACTGATAAAGGGAATAAGTCATAGTTAAATTAACATATTTCAACGAGCTCCATGCTGGACACATATCATTGTTTTCTTAAACTCCAAGGAACATAGAACATTTGTAGTAGTCTAACCCCATGCTAACCTGTTTTATTTCAAGGCGGTTCTGGGGCCAAAATAGAAAGCGCTGGTTTTATTAAGTTCTTTAGCAAATTAGGATAAAACTGTAACTTAGAAAGAAAGAAAAAGTGTTTATTTGCCACAAAAAAAACATACAAATTCATCGTCTCACTTTCTTCATTTCTTACTATTAGGTGCTTAAATAATTTACTGATTATTTCAGAATATTTCTGGTTTTTGATGACATATACATGATGTCATGACTGTTCTCTAGAAACCAGGCCTATTACATAATATTTTTTTGGCAGTAGACAATGGTACTTTTTCTTACTTTTAGTAATGGTAAGGTTTTTCATTATATATAACCACAACAGAGTTGGGCTCTTGTTTGGCAAAATTGTGGTGAACTGATGAACAATTTTTCATATTTGTAGGTATCCATTTCTGAGTGATAATCAATGGTGAATGGTGAAGATGATGGCTTCTTCCTTTCATCTCACCTCCATTCAAAAAGCCAGTATCTGATCCTGTAGACAAATAATGAAATATGAGTCCTGAGTTTTATAGAGTAGGCAGGTGATAGCTGAAAAACAAGATACGTTTATTTGACAGTCACAACCCACCAGCAACAGTGTAAATGACAGTAATGAAATACCGAGACAAATTGCAATAAACTTGGCCATAACGAAAGGGTTACCAACTCAGCATTTGCTGGTCGTCAGACACCCAGCACTGGTTTTCAGTTGGCACCCAGAAGAAGAAACCCAAGACCAGTATTATATTATCTGTGCCTCTGGCCAGGCTAAATGGTACAAGATGTAAACTATTACATCAAATATTATGGTGATTGTCTTGGGAACCAAAGTTTCCAAAAGGCACTTGTTTGTCTATTATTGTGTCTGCTAATTAAAACTTACCAATACACAGTAATAGCCATTGATGTAATAAAAGGAGGTAATAGCAGAATTATTAATCCTGCAGATATGTCTTTATGATGGGGTCTTTAACAGAACATCATTATGGTTTGGTCCTGCCATACTTTGCTACGAGTGTATCCTATAACAAAATTTGAATATTGTGTTAGGTATTAACCAAAAACAGGTGCACTTAATTAATGAGTTAGTAAGTATATTGTTTTATTTTCTACAAAATAACCAATCTTTTAAGAATAAGATTATAGATTACCTTCTTTAAGCCAAGTTAGCGGAAAGGAGCACAATGTTATTTAATTATTTTTCACGCCAGAGGACTTTATCATCTCTGTCAAGGTTTTCCGGTTGCGATTAACTTATTTACAGCTTCTTCATTATTTGTACGTGCCGCTCTGTTGTAGTTGGACAACAAATCATTTTCATTTACAGCATCCAAATAAAATTGTAGGCAAATCATTATTTATAAAAAACATGGACTTGGCTCCATATCGTCCAATTCGTCTAGGGTATAATACATCCCCTTGTCACCACGGAGAGTTTTGAAGACAGAAATTCGTGATAACATTGTGATAGCGGCAATTTTGGATAACAATCTTTAGGTCACAACTATTGGACATGTTTGTAGATATATGTAAGCGTCTCTTTGTTCATAGAATATATGGCAATCCTTTTGTCACACAACTCACAACAAACACACAACAACTTTATTGTAAATAACTTTAAAACAACGAAAATAATAAGGTACGCTTGTAAACAGAGCTCATACGACAAAAAATGGAGGTTATAAATAATCCGACCAATTTAAAAATACAAGCTTACAAAGTAAAATGGTAAGATTTGTTGCACTCTTTAATTTGTTATCATAATAATATGGAAAGTCAAGCCACAGGTAATAAATTATATCATACTCAGTCTTATGAGATGCTTTACAGTGTCAGCTATTGGTTTTGATTTCAATAATACTTATTTTTTCTTTAAATTTATTATATTGTTGTAAAATACACTTAAGAAAATAATAGTGTAAATGTTTGACATGAATGTTTAGTATGGTATATAATTCTATTTGGTTTTTATATGAAATAAACATCTCATGATAATTTTTATTTTAAATTTTAGTGATAGCAAAAACGACATTCTAAAAACCTTTTTTTACTTCGCTAGCAATTCTATATCGGGAAATAGATAAATATTTCAAATCATTCGTTCATTCCCAACACTAATCGGCATCAATTTGATATCGTTTAACTAAGGTGAGGGTACGATAATGAAAAGTCTCAATAAGAGCTAGAAACAAAGCGTACTCAAATTGGTATTGTTTTGTAAAAGGTGGGGGTAGGTACCCAGGTCATAAGTGTTAAATTTAAAAAAAAAACTAATTTCAATTTTTCTGTACAAATCGGCAATTTCATACTTTAACCCCTAGTAACTTCTGCCTAACCCCTCAGCGTATACAGGCGTTATGTTACGTGTGTATAAGTAGCAATATTTACTGGTAACTTTTGTGTTGTAACGTAAAAACAACTACCCTTCTGCACTATTACTATTATTGTCTTGAAAATGTAATAGCTTCTTACTGCTCACTACTTGGCTAAATCATTTTTCCAAATGTTATCTACCTACACAATCAAACATTTTAACTCGTTAATAATAATTAAGAAATTATGATTAAAGTTATAATATACGATAATTACCTACTTAGTATCTGCAGCACGGCTCCCCAATATATTTCATTATCAAAGCCATATTATTTTAACCCTAAAATTACCTGAGCTTAGTCTAAAATTCTAGACCCCTACTTAACGATTCCATCCGCATGCCGGCCGGTGACAAATTCTCGATCCTTACTCAATGACCCTGTGGGCTTGAAAACACAAAATAGATAAGAACAGAAAGTTGGCTGCTCCAGTTTTCGCTTGTTATAATATTATTATAGACGAAGTGAAAACTGGCGCAACCACTATAACAACTTTAAAAGCAAATTCTTTTACTTCAAGCATGTTGCCTCACCTTTATGTTAATGTTCTAAATCTGACTGCGAATATGTACAATCTGCAATATCTTATGGCAGTGTATTCATTGGCAGAATTAAAGCGATATTATGTTGAATAATGTACAGGCTGCATCCAGAGTTATTTACCATAAGGAATTAGAACAAATTTCCGTGCGTTCAATTGTTTTTGCCATACTTATTATTGGAATAAAAAATAACAGCTTATAATTTTAGGAACCATTAATATTAATGATAATTTTTATCCGTGGTACTAAGTAACTGGGCTTATCCCACTTGTAAACGACTCTTTGTGTCTATTGTCCTTGTTTGTTCTGTCTCCTGCTTGATATGGAGGACAGTGGAAATTATGTTGTTTGCCCTACTCCTCCGTTATTCTTTTCTGATTAATTTCTATGCGGAATCCAACACAGTTAAATTTATTATCCGGGACTTCGTCGAGCTTTATTGCGTCAGAGCTTTTCTGGTGGTCGCCTCTGTAGATTTTGGCTTTCAGGAAAGACAAAGACAAGACAAAGATATTTTATTTCAACTAGGCCACCAAGCGGCACTTTTGAACGTTAATACATTAAAATTTAAAAGGAATAAAAATTGATTCTACCGTGCATTCGGAAAGTAGCTTGTTATGGAGGAGAACGTACAAGAAACTCCATACTTACTCTTTTAAAAAATAAAAGTTTTTTACTATATTTAGGTACATAAGTACATACATTAATAAATTCATATGTGTGAGGACAAAGCACCCAGAATCACTATATTTTTAAATTTCGTCTCATTCAGTTCTAGAATGTGGGGAGGAATTTTATTGTAACATTTTGTACCAGTGTTTCTTTCAGGCAAAATTCTCCGGGGGGGGCGGTTAACAGATCTGGGGGGGCGGAGTAAATAAAGGAAACAAAGTAATATTTAAAATCAATTCCAATTATTATTAATATTTTAATGAATAAAAGATGCTATAAGCTGAACCAAAATTGTCAAAGTAACATTGTAAAAAGACACGAAGAATAATATTCTTTACAAAAAATCTTATTCTTCGTGGCTCTTTTCTTGCGTACACATAACGATAAGGACAAAGCTATAATTTTCATTCTACAAATTTCGCGAAATTACTATCTATAAACAGCTGTTTAGTGTGGGGTGTTTAGACAGGGATGGTGATATTCCTGAAAGTGTGTCGTTCTTTCTAGGCGCTATTCTTGTTTCTGATTGGCTTGAATATGTCATATATTTCTCAATTTCTAATTGGCTGATTGAGTGCCACGTCACGTCAATAAAGGATTTCCAGTTCGAAAATGATACCAGGTTTAAATAATTTGCCAATTTGTAGGGATATTCGTCGCCAATATAAGTAAATCTGCTGTAGTCGCGCGAAATTAAGCGAGCGGCAACCTATTGCTATTGATTAAGTTCCAAACGACCCGAGGGGGCAGTAAGGCTACTCCGGTGGGCCAAAGCCCCCCCCGGAGTAGTACCTGAAAGAAACACTGTTTTGTACAGTACCCCATGAAAGATGAGGCTACTTTAGCCAATCTGAAACCTGGTTTAACTAATTGTTCCCTATTTCTAGTAATGTAATTATGTCTATCTCCGTTTTTACTAAAACGATGTAAATTCTTTCTCACGTACATGATGTTTTCATAAATATATTGACAAAGAACCGTCATGATGTTAATGCCCATAAACAGTTCCCTTAGAGAATCGCGCCGGCGAAGATTGTATATAGCTCTGATGGCTCGTTTCTGCAGAATAAAAATTTACTCAATGTCTGCAACCTTCCCCATAGTAAAATACCGTAAGACATTATACTATGAAAGTAACTAAAATAGACCAGCCTAGCGGTATCTACAGCACTAAATTGACGAATCTTTCTAACAGCATAAGCTGTCGAACTTAGTCGCCCTGCAAGTGATATTAAATGAGGACCCCATTGTAACCTTGAGTCTAGCGTGATCCCCAGGAAAACCATTTTATCGACGAATTCTAGCTTCTCCTTGTTTAATATAATGTCACAATCAGTACTTTTGACATTCGGCAAGGAAAATTTTACGCACTTGGTTTTTTTACCATATAAAACTAAATTATTGGCAGTGAACTAATCCTAAACCTGCCGTAGCGCGTTATTTACGTCGTCAACCTGACAAGTACGTCTATTTATATTAAAAATTAAAGATGTGTCATCAGCAAATAACACCATGTTTAGTTTGTTTTCCAATAAACGGGGTAAATCGTTTATGTATTTTAAAAATAAGAAAGGACCTAAAATTGAGCCCTGGGGTTACCCCATTTTCACGTTTAACCCCGACGAATTCACACCATTTATTTGAACTAATTGCTGTCTATCATTCAAATAAGATTTAACCAAACTTAACGCTGATTGACCTAGCCCGTAATGCTCATGTTTCAGAAGTAATGTTTCATGATAAACGCAATCAAACGCCTTCGACAGGTCACAGAAGATACCTATGGCATCCTGCGACTCTTCCCACGCTTTAAAAATGTGTTTTTAATAGGGTGACACCAGCGTCAGTTGTACAACGTCCTTTGGTGAAACCATACTGTTTATCATGCAAGATATTATTCGTATTAAAATGAATGAGCATTTGATTTAGCATTATCTTCTCAAATACCTTGCTGAAAGAAGTTGCAGTGGTTTGGAAATAGTGCGGTTACGCAACCACTCATAGCTTACAGTAATCCCCAATATATTTGGCTGAACGTAGGCTTCCGATGCGCATGGCGTGGTGCGCTTCTGTAATTTTTTTTTAAAGTTTTAATTCACAAAACTGATTTTATTATCACAAGAGCAAAAAAAAAATATAATAGAAAGTCTGATTGTCATCTACTAGATGTGAATCTTACATCAAATCAAATTATTTATTTTTGCAGAAAACACTGTTACAATGGTGTTATTAAATGTACATGTTTCAAGTGACTCGACCGTAAGGCATGCAAAATTTGTACAATAATGGTTTATTAAAATCAAGATTGACATTGAAACACATAAAATTAGATAAAATATTTTAAGATATTAAATTAATGTAATGTCCTCCTTAAAATTATATTAATATAGATTATTTAATAATAAATTTAATTCATTCAATAATAATAATAATCAAAATATTTCAATGTCATTCCTAGTATTATTACAATACATTAACATATAAATTATTTGAAGATACATGCATAATTGATCTATTATTTGATGTCACTGTGAGGTCTTGAGTTTGGAAAATTTATCATTTAAGAAGTCATTCAAATTATAGTAACATTTATCAACTAAAAGGCTCTTCAGATTTTTTTTAAATAAGGCAGTATTCATTGCCCTTATTTCTTAAGGTAGTTTATTGAAGATTTCAGGAGCCATCCGAAACACACTTTTGTGCATTAATGTGGTACGGGTTTGGCGCACACAGAGGCGAAGTGCGTCACGTTGTTGCCTATTATTGACTTCTGAGGCCAATGTAAATAAGTTATGATTGACCTTAACAAACATTGAAATCTCATAAATATATAGGCTTGGGAGAGGTAGAATTTTGTACTCCTGGAAATACGGTTTACAGGTCTCAACTATTTTAAGTCCAAACATAGCCCTTATGCACCGCTTCTGTGCTTTAAAAATTAGCTCAATATCAGTCGAATTTCCCCAAAAAATTACACCATACCTCAGGACTGGAGCAACCAAGCCATGATATGTAGTTAACAAGGTGTTGATACTTGCAATCTGTTTTAACTCATGTAGCGCATATACCGATTTATTAATTCTTTTGCATAGTGTTTCAATCTGGGATTTCCAATTTAATTAGTCATCTACATAAAGACCAAGAAATGTTGTTGTTTGTACGTCAGATACAGGTTCACCCTTATAGTTACATACACATATTAACTAGTAAAAACACTTAAAATTTATAAAAAAAGTAAAATATCAGTCATAGCATGAGATTTACTACTGCACAGCAATTTTTAAGCACTCGCTGTGCGTGAAGCGTGTCTATGTGTGCCTGCGTTTTCGCTCATTGTATGGAGTCGACCTACCTTTCCTTCTGTGTCGAATGAAGAAGTATCGAGTTGTTATAGCATTCTTTTTCTTCTTAACGTGTCGATGAAAAATATAAAAAACTAGCGGACGCCTCGCAGTTTCACCCGCGTAGTTCCCGTTCCCGTGGGAATACAGGGATAAAAAGTAGCCTATGTCACCCTAGGATAGTGTAGCTTCCCGACGGTGAAAGAATTTTTGACATCGGTCTAGTAGTTTTTATGTTTATTCGTTACATACAAACACTTGCTGCATTATACCCGCTGGCAGGAATAGCCCCTCCGGAGGTCCGTAGGGAAGTTGCCTGTTCCTCCGAAAAGCACAAGCAGGAGACCGATAACCGCCACCTACTGTACAACTCGGAACAATCATGGGGGCGACTAAAGAGTCGAAACAGCTTCCTTAAGTCGGCTAAAACAACATACGACAACAGCCCTGGCGAAGCACGTAGGAAATTGTGGCTCCTCAAATACCCCCCTCCAACTGACTATATGGAACCTGCAGAAAAGCTCCCAGCTGGGCATAAACTGCCTTGGCCTACCTGGAAATCCCTAAATAGGCTGCGAAGCCAAGTGGGCCGCTGTAGGTACAACCTGGTCAGATGGGGGTACTCCGATCAGCCACAATGTGACTGTGGAACCACACCACAAACGATGCCCCATCTGTTGTCCTGCTCTCTGTGCACAAACACCTGCACCATAAAGGACCTGTGCGAGGCCAACGCTAGGGCTGTCGACGTGGCTGAGTTCTGGTCGAAGCACAATATCTAAATCAAAATCTGCAAATGGAATCATCGACACGATGAAGAAGATACAAAAATACAAATCTTTCCTCTTTATAATATTAGTGTAGATTAAATATTATTTTCGGCCCAGAATGCCGCTACGGTAAAGCCATTCGGTGACGCAGTCATAAGGTCTTCGCACGTAAAGGTTACAAGGTATGCTGCGCACTCCGAGAGGTGGGCCGTGGTCTGCGAAGAGATGCCGCACAAGGATTGAAGGTTAGAGCCATCCGCGAACCATAGCATTATTATTAAGAGATATAATCATGTAACAGACAACAGTTCCCTGTAGAATTAAGATGAGCACTATAATCGTGACAATCTAAAAAGTCTGAATAAGTTTCTCATTTTACATGCCGCGATAACTTCGTACGTAAGAAATTGAAAAATCATATTCATAATCCTAATGAAATACTATGTTACCCATAAACTATAACAACGAGTATCATTCGTAAGCATCAAGTTTAATTAAAACTAAGCATTTTTATAGCTGCCAAATCTGACTTCTTAGGTTGTCACGAATATAAGGAAGAATTTCTGAAAACGTATGCCCAAAAATGGAAGTTAGTCCCTTTAACTGATGGGAACTCACATGTAACGGGCATATGAAATGAAATAAATAAATAACAAGATTTGGCATAGGAGAACGTCTTATGAAATGGCAGATAAAACATGTTATGTTTTATCTGTGAAAACTTTTTGAGCACGAACACGGGGCTTTAGCAGATATTCGCTAATCACTTACAAGTATACATTGAATGGGACTCGCGACTTTTTTTTTCTTTGTTTCGCGAAGTTTTACAAAACTTGTACAGTTTTTACAGAAAAAATAATCGTATAAAAACTAGTAAGAATAAAAAACGTCACAAATCCCATTTTATTTTCCAGTGTAAGCTTCTATGAAATTGTATAAAAACTATTAATATCAAAAATGAGATTAATTGAATGCAGTTTGTAAGGTGACGCTGTAATAAACGTTACAAAGTGGGTGCAGCCGGCGCACTGCACTACCCAGAGACAAATATATACCCTCTTATAATATATACCCTCTTACACCCGATGTAAGTGAAGTTGTTTTAAACATAGGAAGGAGGAAAATAATGGCTACATAATATTTTCATAGAACATCCAGATTTCGCAAATTATGTTTTACAATAAGTCACATGTAATAGGGGCGACCCTGTTGCCCGATGAATTCCAGAATTTACGCCGAGAAATTCCAAATGGAAAAACCCAATAACACTTTGCACGACCCGGGAATCGAACCCAGGTCCTCATACTCAACAGTACTACATAGCTTACGACCATGAGATCAACGAGGCAAGTGAAAACACTACACACAGACGAACTCAGTAAAATTGTTAATACTGTTACAAGCTAATTAATTAAACAGCAGACTTCAATCTTTATTTACTTTCTTTTTCTTTATTTCTCAAACACTTTATTACACAAATTTATACAAATTTTTATTTTATTACTTCGCACTATTTTTGCTTTGATCGCTCTGTGTCGCTTCCCAATCGAAAATCACTCACGACGAAGCTGACCGCTCTTTATATAGCACGGCAGATGTTTCTAGAACATTCCATACTGTTCTAGATACTTCGAGAATCTGCCAGAACAATCCACTTGCGAACTCATTGTTTCCGAAGCGACGAGAAACTTACAGAATTTTCGGCTTGATAATCAAGGCAGAAGAAAGTTTTCCCCCGATCAAACCACCTTTTTAACCGACTTACCAAAAATGAGGAGTTTCTATGTTCGACTTTATGTTTTTGTACTAAACACACTTGAAATAAAAAGATTACCGCTCTTATCTCAATTTATTCAAGTCTTCTTTTTCTAAACATCTCTACTATACTATAGTCTTGACAATCTAAGAAGTCGGATTTGGCAGCTATGAAAATGCTTAATAATAATTAAACTGGATGCTTACGAATAATAAGGGTTTTTATACGTAGTACATAGTAATTAATTAGGATTATGAATTTGATTTTTCAATTTCTTACGTACAAAGTTATCGCGGCGTGTAAAATGACAAACGTCATCGAACTTCTTAGATGGTTACGATTATAATCTTCACATCTCATCACAATAGTTACGTACTTACTATTAAATTTTTACACTATCCGTACAGCAAAGGAAAACCTACAAAAAACAACCTTTTGCTCAAGACGGTACGAATCAATTTAGTTTTTCACCGCGTCACGTTTGGGCAGTCGTGCTACGAAATCGTAGCAAGCGTAGCACATGCATTTTCGTAGCATTACCAGCTACGTCGTAGACTTTCTTTGTAGAATTAGCTTATGTACCGAATGTTCTATCTTTCCGTCTTATTACAAAACAAGGCTTATCGTCAGTCTGCATGACGTTTATTAAAAAAACCGTAAGCTGTCAGCATTGTATGAACAATATTAATGTAGTCTATTAGAATAAAGTTCTAAATACAACAACAGGCTCAATAGTTTGAGGTTGAAAAAGCTAAAGATAAAACTCATTATATAGTTAAACGGTTTGCAGATACATATATCTGTAGGTAGTTGGTTCTAGTATCATTGCTTCTCGCTTAGGCTATTTTCACACCAAACGTATACAGGTGTAGCAGGCTCTAATGGTGTATGTAATGGAATGTATGTATGGTGCAGTGTCGGTTCTTTGTGAACGAGAAAGTTGAATAATATATAGAGAGAGAGTAAACTGCGTATCGCTCGCTCAGTTTCAGTGGCTGATAATACTTTTGGTGTGAAGTCGGCTTTAACTTTGCCAATAAATAAAAGTAGAAACATAACTCAAACATAACCCGGGCATCTTCCGAGGATCTTGATGACAGCAAAAACTAGCGTCACAAATTCACAATCATTACGATGAACCGCAATGTTCGGTAAAAAGCTCGCGAAGAAGAACCCTCTTCTTCATTAAAGCTGGGTATTGGCTTATTTATTTTGCGAGAGGCTGCAAGTGGCAGCACAAAAAGCTGTCTGCACCCTCTTTATAAAAACTGCCGGTGGGAGTTGGACGTTGATCACAGCTTTGCACAAACACTGTTTATCCATATTATCCAAACATCTGTCTGTCTGTTTCATAAGTTTTCACATCGAAACCGCTCAACCGATGTTGATGAGTTTTCATATATTAGAGACTAGCTGTGGCCGCAGCTTCGCTCCTACCACCTACCGATATTTTTCCTAAGATTATTCATCTGCGGAGAATCTTAATACCGCCATTCAGAAAATGACGTCAAATACACAACGCCATATCTATCGTATATGGAATTCAACTATCCTAGTATCTGAATTGCGAGTTTTATTTTACTTCAAAAAAATTCATAAATCTTTTGATAGAGTGAACCGATTGCGAAACAAAAACTAAGTAATACTTCAAGTTACGCACATTTTTTATGTATTTAATACATTTAATACAATATTATAAAGAGGAAACATTTTTTTGTTTGTTTGTATGTTTGTTTGTTTGTACCGAATAGGCTCCGAAACTACTGGACCGATTTCGAAAATTCTTTCACCTATGGAAAGCTACATTATTCCCGAGTAACATAGGCTATAATTTTGACGGGAGCGAAGCCGCGGGTGTCAGCTAGTATTTAATAAAAGTTATCTAATTGGTTTCATACATTTTATGTGATGCGTGACAGAAAAACAGACATGTCAAAAATGCTGGTAATGGGTTCTGTTGATTATCCTTTAAAACCCTGGCTATTTTTTTTGGGAAATAATTTCGATATACAAAAACGACTTTTCTACAGATTTATTATATTTATTTATTAAGATTGATGATGAAAATTGATTGGACCTCGGTGAAGGACATCGCTGGCAACATAGTTATTCAAAAGTGAACAAGCTTTTTGTGCGGTTTTGTTCACAAGGCCAAATACCACAGTCCTCATAGGAACCGTGATTTTTCAAGGATAATATAAAACTATGGCCCTAGTCAGTACAACAATTTTCGTTGTAGTAGAATCAGGACATGCAGAGATTACGTCCTACAAACAAATTAACATAGAAAGTACATATGAATATGAAAAAAGTAACATTGGTACATTTTATCTGGCTTTTAACCCACGCACCTCAAGCACGGTAGGCGATGTCTTATCCACTAGACCACCACGACACTCCAATTTTACAAAATATTAATTTGTATAAGTAAATAGGTACGTAGAACCGTCCAACTGGACCAGAACATATCTTTTCACAGCACGTGAAACAACTACTAAAAATAAACTTTAATTAAAGATTTGTCTTGTTGTTGTTGTCTAAAGATAATTGAACTGCCTGTGATGAAAAAAATACGACTTGTGTACTGTGAGGACTCTGCTTAACTAGAAGGCAACCTACTTGCCTATATTAACACTGGCAATAAGTATTACTTGAAAGGTAATATGAATTTAGAATATAAAATAAATGAAGATGTTTTCGCTAGACTTTTCCCGTGTATATAAGGGCTCCTCTGAGCTTTGATGTGATAGTCTGATAGAAGGTGCCTATGGGTAGGCACCTTGCTGCTGAAATATAACTAGAACAGTGAATCCAGAGTTTTATTTAAGTAGCGCTTTCTAGCTACGTCCCCACAAATTCAGGCCAGAGAAGGAAAGATTGTGTCTTATTTGAATTTTTGAGATTAAACCCCATCCGGGTCGATGTGAGTTGACGCATCATTCTTGTGTTGGGAGGACGCCTTGTTCCTTTTTTAGGGTTTTGGTCAAGGAGGTTCAAGCATGACGGCGTTGATTTGTTAGTGCGTATGTGCACGTCAACTGAAGTTAAAAGCACATATCGGAGCGTCCGATAACTCGTTTGTCATGATTAAGCCTTCCCCTTTTAAGGGTCGTACCTCAATTGTAAATGTGATTTCCCTATTAGGTAAATGCTCGGGTTAGGATAAGGTAGGATTCATGTAACCTTTCAAATAGAATAGAAGCACTTCATATGATTCTGCGCGTCTATTCGTAGGGGCGTAGCTCATGTGAGGACTCTGCTTAACTAGAAGGCAACCTACTTGCCTATATTAACACTGGCAATAAGTATTACTTGAAAGGTAATATGAATTTAGAATATAAAATAAATGAAGATGTTTTCGCTAGACTTTTCCCGTGTATATAAGGGCTCCTCTGAGCTTTGATGTGATAGTCTGATAGAAGGTGCCTATGGGTAGGCACCTTGCTGCTGAAATATAACTAGAACAGTGAATCCAGAGTTTTATTTAAGTAGCGCTTTCTAGCTACGTCCCCACAGTACCTACTGGGCACGTGGCAAAAATATTAAGCTTTTACCTACAGTCATGTATTCTAAGATCAGAGTAAGTTACAAATGCCTCTACTAATAAGGATTGTTGATAACTTATTACTATTTTGATGTAATTAATAATGTTTATAATATAAACATATTATGCAACACGTGTTGAGTAGTTTTAGTTTCAGTCAGACAATATTATTCAAGCTTTAATTCTCTCTTTTTATACCTACTTAAACATTATTAGATTGTCCAATGTCCACTTAGTTATTTGATTACAAACAAAGTAAGGCCCACCTAATTTATTTTTAAAGAGAAAACATATCACAGAAGCCACCAAAAATATTCAAACCAATTTCACATAATTCTAAAAATAGGCGCAGCCCCCACACCTAGTCTCTCATAATCAAATGTGCGAAACTTTTCAACGCCCTAACTTCTGACGTCAACAAACTCGGCAAGTCATCTAAATTTCATACGAAAACAGTATCACACCAATTTAATACTCATAAAAATTCTAAATTCGGTCACAACAGCGCCCTGCCGATCCCGCAAGCCCCGTAGACCCCGTAAACCCCGGCAAGCATTAAAATACGTTCACCAAAGTTAAATTGCCTCCGGCGCCGCATCGAATATAATCGGGGGGAAAAAATAGGCGTGAACTTGGACTTTTCTCTCACAATATGGGGCACCCTAGTGAAAGTGACCTAATTCAAAATTCCTGTAATTTCTGATTTGGCTAGAAACGGACCTTAAAAAGGCTACTTCTAAAAGCCTGTGGTGAAAAGAGTCCCAAATTATGAGTAAGAAAGGGACAGTCTATACAGCGGTCACTTCTTACCTTACAACAAGGTCTGGTTAAAGGCTACTTCTTCTTTTTTTGAAGACTTTTTTGCAAATTTCCCACAAATTATTATTTTTGAGTTAGATCAGTTTCATTATGAGGGTGTGATAGAATGAGTATGAAATTAGACCCTGACGTAGTTAGCCCCGACGCCTTATTGATTTCTACTGATGTTTGAAGTGATCATGATGGGCGGAAATGGATGGGAGGCGATGGAGTGCGTGTCACGAACAGTTTTCGAGACAGGATATTTTTATTTTCGCTCCTTTTGGTTGTGTATTTATTTATAGGTTTACGGTTTGATGGGCTGTCATTTGCAAAAGGTTTTGTAAAACTGCGTGCAATATTATGTTGTTATGGATGAAAATAGATATTTTTTTTAACTAAGAATTAATGACTTAGGTACCTATATAATATAGTTCAAAAGCTAGCGGAATATTTTCCTTAAAAAATATATGTATTTTATGGAAAATATACCGTGAACTTTTGAAATTCACCTCGTATAACATCAAAACGTTGACGTTGATCTTCATTGTATTAATTGAAGCTAATTGAAATAATAATGGAATTTAAAAATAGGGATGTATTATTTGTAAACATTTGATACCTATTAATTTGATTAACAATGTCAGCAAGTATGTTAGTATTATTTGCTAGTTCGCTTGCAGTGTGACCAAACGCAAACCGATGCCGTACAATGAATACTGATGCCAGCTGTTTTGAATAATGATTGGATTGCAACTAATAATAGACCGCGGATAAATGCATCGAGTTATTTGTGTTGCGGTATAACCATGACTGTGTGTTTCAAAAATTAATATGCAAGAAAATAATTATTCGGAAATTGCAGTAGTACCGAGTGTTACCGAATCTCTGATTTCTAAGTGAACAAAATTTAACTTGCTGCTTTCTAAGATAAAAGCCTTTTCCTAACAATAATGAAGAATGAAAACAGCTGGAAGAGGCCTTTTTGTCACACACCCGGTGACCGCTAAAGCGAGAAAACCCTTGTGCTAGATTATAAGTTGAAATAGTTTGCTACTATGTATAAAAAGCCAAATATAAATAGCGCCGTATACCCTAACCTACCCAATCCTATACTATCCTTTCATACCCAATCCTACCCTATTCTATTCTACTCTATTCTACACTATTCAACTCTATTCTACACTATTCAACTCTATTCTACTTCTTTCTCCTGATCTATTCTCCTCTATTCTTCTCTATTCTACTCTATTCTACTCTATTCTACTCTATTCTACTCTATTCTACTCTGTTATAATCTATTCTACTCTATTCTACTCTTTTCTACTCTTTTCTGCTCTTTTCTGCTCTTTTCTGCTCTTTTCTGCTCTTTTCTGCTCTTTTCTGCTCTTTTCTACTCTTTTCTACTCTTTTCTACTCTTTTCTACTCTTTTCTACTCTTTTCTACTCTTTTCTACTCTTTTCTACTCTTTTCTACTCTTTTCTACTCTTTTCTACTCTTTTCTACTCTTTTCTACTCTTTTCTACTCTTTTCTACTCTTTTCTACTCTTTTCTACTCTTTTCTACTCTTTTCTACTCTTTTCTACTCTTTTCTACTCTTTTCTACTCTTTTCTACTCTTTTCTACTCTTTTCTACAATTTGCTACTCTTTTCTACTCTTTTCTACTCTTTTCTACTCTTTTCTACTCTTTTCTACTCTTTTCTACTCTTTTCTACTCTTTTCTACTCTTTTCTACTCTTTTCTACTCTTTTCTACTCTTTTCTACTCTTTTCTACTCTTTTCTACTCTTTTCTACTCTTTTCTACTCTTTTCTACTCTTTTCTACTCTTTTCTACTCTTTTCTACTCTTTTCTACTCTTTTCTACTCTTTTCTACAATTTGCTACTCTTTTCTACTCTTTTCTACTCTTTTCTACTCTTTTCTACTCTTTTCTACTCTTTTCTACTCTTTTCTACTCTTTTCTACTCTTTTCTACTCTTTTCTACTCTTTTCTACTCTTTTCTACTCTTTTCTACTCTTTTCTACTCTTTTCTACTCTTTTCTACTCTTTTCTACTCTTTTCTACTCTTTTCTACTCTTTTCTACTCTTTTCTACTCTTTTCTACTCTTTTCTACTCTTTTCTACTCTTTTCTACAATTTGCTACTCTTTTCTACTCTTTTCTACTCTTTTCTACTCTTTTCTACTCTTTTCTACTCTTTTCTACTCTTTTCTACTCTTTTCTACTCTTTTCTACTCTTTTCTACTCTTTTCTACTCTTTTCTACTCTTTTCTACTCTTTTCTACTCTTTTCTACTCTTTTCTACTCTTTTCTACTCTTTTCTACTCTTTTCTACTCTTTTCTACTCTTTTCTACTCTTTTCTACTCTTTTCTACTCTTTTCTACTCTTTTCTACTCTTTTCTACTCTTTTCTACTCTTTTCTACTCTTTTCTACTCTTTTCTACTCTTTTCTACTCTTTTCTACTCTTTTCTACTCTTTTCTACTCTTTTCTACTCTTTTCTACTCTTTTCTTCTCTTTTCTACTCTTTTCTACTCTTTTCTCCTCTTTTCTACTCTTGTCTGCTCTTTTCTGCTCTTTTCTACTCTTTTCTACTCTTTTCTACTCTTTTCTACTCTTTTCTACTCATTTCTACTCTTTTCTACTCTTTTCTACTCTTTTCTACTCTTTTCTACTCTTTTCTACTCTTTTCTACTCTTTTCTACTCTTTTCTACTCTTTTCTACTCTTTTCTACTCTTTTCTACTCTTTTCTACTCTTTTCTACTCTTTTCTACTCTTTTCTACTCTTTTCTACTCTTTTCTACTCTTTTCTACTCTTTTCTACTCTTTTCTACTCTTTTCTACTCTTTTCTACTCTTTTCTACTCTTTTCTACTCTTTTCTACTCTTTTCTACTCTTTTCTACTCTTTTCTTCTCTTTTCTACTCTTTTCTACTCTTTTCTACTCTTTTCTACTCTTGTCTGCTCTTTTCTACTCTTTTCTACTCTTTTCTACTCTTTTCTACTCTTTTCTACTCTTTTCTACTCTTTTCTGCTCTTTTCTACTCTTTTCTGCTCTTTTCTGCCCTTTTCTGCTCTTTTCTGCTCTTTTCTGCTCTTTTCTGCTCTTTTCTACTCTTTTCTACTCTTTTCTACTCTTTTCTACAATTTGCTACTCTTTTCTACTCTTTTCTACTCTTTTCTACTCTTTTCTACTCTATTTAATTATATGCTATTCTATTATATTCTGCTCTGTTCTGTTCTGTTTATTTCTTTTCTATTCCATTCTTTTCCATTATATGCCATTCCATTCCATTCTATTCCATTCCATTCTATTCTATCTCATTCTCTATTCTATTCTATGCTATTCTATTCTATTCAATTCTATTTTATTATATTCTATCTCATTCTCTATTCTATTCTATGCTATTCTATTCCATTCTATTTTATTCTAATATTTTTCATTCCATTATATTCTATTCCATTAAATCAAGAGAATTTAAAGGTATATAGCCAGATTTGAACCAAATATGACGAATAAGAAAAATTATACTAACTACACAAAAAGGTTTAAAAGGGTAATGAAACTGACGCGACGTGCTCAAAACAATTACTCAATTAAAACTTCTACAAACAAATCTAAAACGACATGGAACATAATAAATAAATCGAAACCTTTTTTACCTAAGGAATCCATCAGCCGTATAAATGTAAATGACAAAATAATAAATGACCCTCTTCAAATCGCCAATGCATTTAACAATTACTTCATAGAAAAAATACAACCTATTCAGGGCTCGGGAAATAACGTAACCGCAAATATGATAAAACAGAAAGACTCAATTTTTGTTGCGCCCAGTATACCTACAGACATAATAAATATTGTGAAAGGTCTAAAATCTACAAATAGTACAGGTTATGATGGTATTTCTACTAAGGTGGTAAAGTATGTTTCTGAAACAATTTGTTCACATATAAGCCACCTTATAAATCTATCTATATATACAGGAGTTTATCCAGATGCCCTAAAGGTATCTGTAGTAAAACCATTATTTAAGACGAACAGTAGAGAGCACATGGCCAACTACAGACCAATTGCCTTAATCCCAATATTTTCAAAAAAAATTGAAAAATATATTTCTAAAGAATTTTATTCATATTTTGAAAACAAACATTTATTTGGTAACGAGCAAAAGGGGTTTAGGCAAAATAGGTCCACAAATATGGCTATCTACGAGTTTTTACATACCGTCATGAATAATATGGACAAGAGAATCCCGGTATGCGCTATTTATTGCGATATGACGCAAGCTTTTGACTACGTTGATCATACCGTACTATTACAGAAACTGGAAGCCTATGGCATAAGGGGAAACATACTGCATCTTATCGAATCATATCTGACTAACAGAAAACAATACACAGAAATAACTAGTATTAATATTAAGACGAAGAGAGAAGAAATTTACAGGTCATACGAACGCACACCGATGTACGGTGTCCCCCAAGGTAGCGTAATGAGCGCGTTGTTTTTTATTATCTACATTAATGACCTGCCTAGTGCAATTGACCACCCCATGACACTCTTTGCCGACGACAGTACAATGACGATAGCATGCAATAATAATGACATATATGAAAGTGACATAAATAAATCTTTGACATCAATAATATCATGGTTAGACAAAAACAACCTTAAAATAAATTTAGACAAAACAACCATTATGCATTTTAGGCAACGAGTCCAGGCGGTAAATGACATAAAAGCTATGTACAATGACACATTACTTAATAAAGTTGACAACACAAAATTTTTGGGCATTATGATAGACGCAAAGTTGGACTGGAAAGTACACATCGAATACTTGAGTAAAAGGCTGAGCTCTTCTGCGTATGCCTTATATAAACTTGCCCCAGAACTTAACACAGAATCATTGGTAACTGCATATCATGGGCTAGTTGCATCATTGCTACGCTATGGTATCATATTTTGGGGAAACTCGACTGACAAAGAAATAGCGTTTAAGGCTCAAAAAAGATGTATTCGAGCTATGTTCAATTTGAGTACCACAGACAGCTGTAAGCCATATTTTATAAAACACAAATTATTGACCCTACTTACTACCCTTACTTTACATTTTCGAATTGGTAACATTTGTAAAACTAAATCCGGAACTATTCCCACGACTAGCTGACACCCTCCCCCGTAATAGACGTGACAATACCCAACTTTGCTTGCACACGTCAAAAACAGCATTAATGTCAAAGAGTGTCTTTTGTATGGCGCCGAAAATGTACAATAAAATACCGCAATCATTTAAAGAATTGCCAGCAAACTCATTTAAAAAAAAGATGCGGGATTTATTAACAGACAAATCTTATTACCACATATGTGACTTCTTGAATGATAATATAATAATGTGACATTGTTTTCTTTTATCATATCCTTTTTGTTTTTTTTTTCTGGTGAGTTATTTTATTATTTAATTGAGATGACATACAAACTAATTTGCATTGTGTTTTTGTTTAGTTTGTACCTGACAGCATTTTCTTATATTTCATTGATTTTTATGACATTTTATGATTTTATTGTACTATGTTGACATCATTTGATTTTATTAATCTTGATTGTTCAAGACATTGTATTGTATGCTTTGACATTATTTTATGATTTGTTTGTACTTTTTTGACATTTTTATTCTTTTGTTTTTTTACAATTCTGGGTTTTAGGATATTTTATAATTTTACTGTACTATTCCGACTTTATTTTATTTTATTAATCTTGATCTTTCAAGACATTTTATAATTTTATTGTATTTACCTTGGACTTTTTTATGATTTGATTGTACCATAGATATAATAAACAAGGAGATGTGCCCGGTAGGCGAAAAAATATCGGAAACCTGTGTCTCCAGTTTGCCCCCACCACACTGCAACTACTACATATGCAGTTTAGTAAAGGCAATAGATACACAGTCGCGCACACATTCGCATTTCTTAAATCAGAACGTACTACACAATCAATTATAAACCTTATCCCAACAAACACAGCGTTTATTTACCATGCAACGTACAACTTACCCACACAAAAACATCGATCGCTATCGTTGTGCTGTGCAAAAGCAATTTATTTTACATATACGCTAGTGATTGACTAAATTGGAATGTTATCGATTTTTCCATTTATTATCGTACAAATTTTTTTTTGTGTCCTGAAAATAAAATAAATAAAAAACAACATGTCCAAAAAATATTATAATAAAAATAAACAATATGTAGCAAAAAAAAATAGTATTAAGTAAATAAAAAAATAAAAAAATTAAAGACATCAAAAATCCGGTTACGTTGGTTTAGGGCGTCATAGCGTATTGAAAAAGGAGTTACCTATTATTGAACCCTGCTATGGTGTTTACTCACTGACCTGTAAAGTGTAGGTATTTTTGCAGCGCTTGACGCTTTGAAATTACTGGGGTGGCATTTTTTGTCAAAAATGTAATCTTAAATTCATATATTTTCCATGACTGTTTTATGAGAAATATTATGTGATTATTCATCGGGGACTGCTCAAATTGGTGAAACTTAATATTATCAAAGAGATTTAATCCTATGAAATGTGGCAAAGTCTTTGCCATGAGTTCCTGTTTGACATTTTTAGTTTTAACTGTTAGTGTATCATCGGTGAGACAAGCTGTTTTTATGACTATTTCCATTCTCTTACAAATCATGACGACATGAGGAGATGGGTACATAAGTCCGCCTTTGTCCTTATACTTTATAAAATTATGTGCTTCTTCATATTTGTCGGCAAGTAGCGCACCAGTGCATGTCTCACATTTTATAGTTTTTATTAAACCATGCACAACAAATCCCGCAATGTAAGAAATGGCCTGCCAAAATCCGGCAAGTCTTGGACAAGCGTACTAACTTCTTCGTCAAATTGTGCCTGCTCGTACAGCTGATCAATATAGTAATTTCAAGATCGAATGACTTTGAAGCATATTTCTAATCCATTGCTTCATAAATGTTCGAAAAATTGGTCTGCTCAACAAAGTAAATAACGCAATGAATGTTGTTGAACTGTCATAATGAAACCGATTCCTACTGTAAGTGTGTAACGCAATTACCCCGCAGGTTTTTGTTATAAAAAAAGCTAGTTAGTAAAGAAATTCTTAAATATATGAAAACAAACACACAGCCATGCATAACAAATAAATAGCTATATGTTGACTTCTTTTAAGCAAAAGTCACTAATATATTATCTAAATTCTGAACCATGCCGATTACTTTAATGCATTGGAAGCATTGATGGAAGTAAAATACAATGACCATAAATAAGTAAGGAAATAGCACGAGCATAAAGCTTATACAATAATTCAAAACACACTCCACCGATTATTAACCTAAAATGTTATTAACTTACTTTACGAAAATTGGTTACGCATTTCTCTACTACGCTGTAAAATAATCAAAATAAGTAATAAACATTATTTCACATCGATCTTCCAACCGGGTTAAAACGGTTGACAAATTGAAAAATAAACTATAATAGCAATATATCATTCGTCAATCAACATTGTTGTCGATAGCCTACGTTAGTGGATCTGCACAGGCACATCACTAACTCGTCGCAAGAAGTAGCGGCCGTACTACGCGACGCGTTCGCTTAATAAAGTATCGTTTGGTAATGTTTACATTGCTTGTCCAGTCACTTAGCGACAAACTTAGGTAGTGTTTAAGAAGCAATGTATTTAACGCAAATATAGTACAGTCGTTGTGATATTTGAAAACAAAATAACATAGTAGAACCAAGAAATATTTTAAGATTTGTTGTTTTTCATGATTTTAAAGACAAATATAGAAAAATACTTGTTCTTACATATGGTAAGTGATTCCATGATTTTTAAAGTTTTGGTTTCGGCTTCGGTTTTTACAAGAAACCACTGAAGAACACGGCATTCTTATAACTTATCACAATCACGGTCGAAAGTGCACTAGTTCGCTGAGACGGCCATTTCTCTATGACATGCGCCGTCGGCCCACATCGCGCCGACACCGACACGCCCCCTTGCCACTTCTCCTGTATTTTAGATTTCTATGGATTGTACTTTTTGACATTTTATAATTTTGGGATTTTTTATCAACTTTTTTGACATACTTTTTTTATTTTTTATTAATCTGGATTTTGTAAAACATTTTATGCTTTTATTGCATTTTTTTGACATTATTTTATTTTACTAACTACAATTTGTTATGACATTATGATTTTATTATACCTCTATGACATTTTATTTTTAAATTATTTTTATTCAACTTGATTTTTATGATACTTTTATGATTGAACTTACTATCAATTTATTATTTTTTGTTTAAAAATTCTATTTAAATGTCCTATAGACCGATTTAATTAATATTAACAGTTTTGTAAAATTTATATTTGTACGCCTGGATAGGCAAAACATGTATGTGCCACAAATAATAAGTTTAACCATCTTGCATGCATAAGTTATGTAAACACATGTTATAGCAAATAAATTATCTTTATCTTTATCTTTATAGCTTCTCTAAATACTCAAATACCTACTGAAACTACTATGCATTTATTTTCTTAAACAATATATATTTTCTTAACAATTATTGGGAATTGTTCACCGAACCAATATCGCAGAATAAACTGAAAGTAAGCGTTCAACAGTTTACCTTTGAGTTCGCTAACAAAAAGACAATTTGGCACATCAAACAATTGGGGACAGACATTTGGTAGATTAAACGCAGTTTTTGTAGCCCCAGGGGATAACTTAGGGCTCAGACACACGATCGAATCGAATGAACAGCGGGTTTCTGTCTATTCTAATGTTGCTTGCTGAAATTCGCTGATCGGGTAACACCACCCATTGTATCACCCTTTTTTCGGGTTTACAATAAAGAGTAGAGGTTTATCTATGGAAATGGACTTTTCACCTCAGCACCTCAAAAAAGCAGGTTTTGCTGTTTAAAGACAGTGAGCAAAATTTGATTTTGCTGCGAGCGTGAGACAAAGTAACTTTTTATTTTATTTTTTGAATGCCGAGAACAGTGCTGGGTCTACTCACAACATTTGAAAGATTTGAACTTCACTTTGTTCTGTCACTTTCACTTCCATACGAAAAAAGCGAGATAGAAACAAGTCGACTCAAAGTTCTATTTTCAAATTCCATATGTAATAGGCCCAAAAAAGAACCAACATAAGGATACACGTCATAACTGTAAAATTTCAAATCATCTGTTCAGGTTTAATATGGTGTAATAATTATTATACTTTTTCTTAAAAAGAAATAAATACAATCACAAATCAATCAATTCAATCTACATAATTATTTAAAGTTATAACAAATCTTTATTGTGACAGAATAATATAATAATAGTTCGGAAATTGCACTAGTTTTATTTTCTCTTTCCGAACGCATCTTTAAATAATAGCAGGATTTAATTTTTATTGTTTTCTTCTTCTGTTACGGTAGCTGTATGTAGCGGTACACGTTGGAAAATAATAATAAATAGATGTAAGAGATTCCAGTGATGAAGTCTGCTATTTAACACCGGAAGAATTGAAGCAGTATGTATAAAAATACAAAATTAAGTTTCCTGCCTAAAAAGTTCCGCGAATAATATTTGAAAGCTGATTCTTATTTAACACTTTTTCGGAGACTGTACTGTTATCGTACTTCATAGAATTATCACAAACGAGGCAACCATCTACAATTTGGAGTATATACTCAATGTAGAAAGCCACAATAAAGACAAAAGATGACTTGCACATTGAAACCTATGCCAAACTTATAGCATTTTTGAAAAGAATGTTAGTAGGACACAAATCCAAGAAGTCCATTTTATTCCGGCAGCTAACATTGAAACGTTAGTAATTATCTGTAATTAAGTAATATTAAATAAGCACACTACCTATTTTTGAAGCTTTCGGCGTAGTTCCTACTTAGGCCCTAGTTGAAACTTAACATTCGGATTCGATTCAAAATAAATCTAAAATTTGTAAGTGTATAGAAGAGGCCATAAGCTTGGTCTCGCCCGTCTACTTCCAGGGTCACGTTTCCCGGCGCTGAGTCACCTACTTTCACTATTCTCCCGTCACAATCCACAAGTAAGGAAGCCGAAACCTCAGCGTATACTCAAACTCAAGTCGCTAACTCAACAATATCGATTCCAAACAAAACTATTACTTTTAATTTGCAAACCTGCAATAATTTTACTTTCAAATTTTAATTTTTACAAATATACATTGGTTTAATTTTAACCAGGTTGTATTTTTTTACCTTTAGGTAATATGTTCTCGCTGCTTAGGTGAAAAGTTGTATGTGTTACACGAGACCAAAGTTATTTGCATCTCGTGTCTTTGAAATACGAGCGTAGCGAGAGATTCTAGGTTAGAATCCTTCGCTTACTCGCTCGGGATTCAAAATCAACACTCACGGCAAAAACCAACTTTGCTCTCTTGTTGCACAAATAACTATTATACCATTCCCCCTCTAAAAAGCTTATTTTATTCACTGAAAACAGTTAAGTATATCACTGTTTTAGTGTTTGAATTTAGAACACACCAATATATTCAAACTCCATCTCAATGCTATAAAACCTCCTTGCGCATAAAATATTCAAATATACAAACTTAGAGATAGAGTAAGAGTTAGAGTTAGTTAGAGTTAGTTAGAGTTAGTTAGAGTTAGTTACAGTTAGTTAGAGTTAGTTAGAGTTAGTTAGAGTTAGTTAGTGTTAGTTAGAGTTAGTTAGAGTTAGTTAGAGTTAGAGATAGAGTTATAGTTAGAGTTAGAGTTAGAGTTAGAGTTAGAGCTAGAGCTAGAGTTAGAGATGGAGAAAGAAACGGAGAAAGAGATGGAGAAAGAAATGGAGAAAGAGATAGAGATATAGATGGAAAAAGAGATGGAGAAAGAGATAGAGATAGAGATTGAAACACAAGTTACCTAGCTCAGGGGTCAGGGTTTTACATTTTTTTTGTAAATTTTGAACCATTTATTTATTATTATTCCTTGTGCTTTTCGCTTCAATCTTTCTTTTTCTCGTAGTCATGGTATAAAATATAGTATGCAATTCATGAATAAAACGGATTTATATCGAGGGCCATGAATCACTCGCGTCGCTCATGATTCTAACACTTGAATCACTCGCTATGCTCGTGATTCAATCATAATGAATCACTCCCTACGGTCGTGATTCAGTCGTTAGAATCCTTCACTTACTTGTGATTCATCTACGGCCCTTGCATTAAATCCGTCTTTTATTCACTAGTTGCATAATATACTATTTCACTTCAGTAGCCCAAACATGTAGGTTTTTGCTGCCTGAAATCACTGAGCAAAATGCAATTTTGCTCATTGAGTGTGACCAAGTAACGTTTTAATTTTTTTTTACAGAAGGCCGCGAATATCTTATTCAGCCTTGGGTTAATCATACAATTCGAAACATTCACTCTCTATCTCTTGCCCGCCATTAGAAAGAGAGAGAGACAAAGACCAGCCCTTTCGAAGTTCCGATTTTGAATTCGACCTCAAAGACAAACACGTTCGGAATTTCGTACTACAAGAAATTTTGCAAAAAGATAATTATGTCTTTTAATGTAATTTATTGAATTATTAACTTATTGTTGTATTTAAACGAAAATAAGTATTTACTGCAAATAAAACTGATATTTAACCAGTAAATATTTATTTCTAGTTTCAATAATGTTACGTAATATATTTTGAATAATAAAATATCATGGGTGCTATTTCCAAAAACGCCT
Source organism: Orthosia cruda (assembly GCA_964057195.1). Taxonomy (NCBI): domain Eukaryota; kingdom Metazoa; phylum Arthropoda; class Insecta; order Lepidoptera; family Noctuidae; genus Orthosia; species Orthosia cruda. The sequence continues at coordinate 2,582,808 of OZ059837.1, forward strand.
TAATTTAAATAAAAGAGCGGGAATAAAATTTCGTGGCTGGCGTAAAGAGTTGAATACGTTAAAATATTAAAATAATCGTAAAATATGAGTGAAACTAGCGACGAGAACAGTATTTTAACACCGGAAGAGTTAAAACAACAAGTTATTAATGCAGAATTAAGTTTACTACCTGAGAAGTCTCGCAAGAAATATCTGAACGCATATCATGTCTTCAATGATTGGAGACTTACAAAGGGCGCAAGCAGTTTTTCGGAGACGGTGTTGCTATCTTATTTTTTAGATTTATCACAGACGAGGCGATCATCTACAATGTGGAGTATTTACTCAATGTTGAAAGCTACTTTAAAAACAAAACTTAACGTGCATATTGAAACATACGCAAAACTCGTATTATTCCTAAAAATAATGTCAGTTGGGCATAAGGCTAAAAGGTCCAAAATTTTCACGGCCAGAAAAATTTCTTAATGAAGCTCCGGACTGCAATTTTCTTGTCGCTAAAGTAAGTGGTACCTATGAATCTATGCTGTTAGTTATTACAATTTGTGTGTAGACGTATAAAGGTACTTACCTACTACAATTTTTTGGAGGCGCAATAAATCCTAGTCTGGCTTAGCAATACTGTTAATAGTGCATTATGGTACAAGTGTGTAATGTTGGTGATTACCGCTGAGGCGCCATTGAGACCCGAGCCGTTAGGTGAGGGTCTTAAAAGAGCCGAGGACGGTAATCATCAATACACACATGTATCAAACGACGTTTTTCAACACACTTGTGAAGAAAATAATACTAAAAATCATTTCCAACAGTGAAAACGAGTTGTGAATTTTTTTTCGCAATGGCGGGCAAAATTAACCAGTTCTCCTATGCGCGCGCATCTAACAATGGCGATCGGCCATAGACTAAAAAGATTTTTTTTTTTTTTTTGGCTTTTCGCGGATAGCGTTTTAGCCACGTACAAAATGGGGAATTTCAAGTTTTCTTTATTACAGACAAAAAAAAGAATTATATTTGAGTGAAAGTTTTATTTATTAAACATTTAAATACGAATTTGAATCAAATGTGTTGCATTTGTACTATTGAGCACGATTTTTTTTTATCGAAACTTTTTAAGAACAAAGTAACTTAACCAATAAATTATTAAAAAACTCTTTAACTCACTTGTGAATAATAGTAATGAAAAAGTCACAGTTTGATAACAGGTGTCATTATGTGCCTGATTGCGGTGAAATTAGAGCCACTTTATGAGCAAGTGTGGTGAAAAATATTTATTACGATATGTAAAAGATGCTGTAAATGTTAAATTATGCATATTAATTATGTAATATTTTCATTACAGGTTGTACTGATCATAGGAATTAGTGGAGCGTGTCGCAATAACGAGCTTTTACAGCTAACAGTTAATAATATCGAAAAGCATTCAGATAAATTACTGTTAGTAAATATGAAAAATACGAAGACGAACCTTAACAGGTCTTTTGTCGTACGCGAAGAATATGTAACTATTGTAGAAAAATACCAAAATTTACGTCCAGCCAATATAAAAACCGACCGATTTTTCATACAATACCATAATAAATAATGCTCAAGACAGCCTATGGAAGTAAATAAAATAGGTGCTACACCGCGAGATATTTGCAGTTTCTTAAAACTGGAAGAGCCTCAGCTATACAAGGGTCACTGCTTTCGGAGAACTTTGGCAACGAAATTGGCTGACTCCGGAGCCGATCTCACCAATTTAAAACGTCACGGCGGATGGAAGTCCAATACGGTTGCAGAAGGCTATATTGAAGACTCAATAGAAAATAAGTCGAAAATCTGTAAGCGTAAAGTGGAAACAATAAGTCTGAATTCGACCTCGGACCCTTGGTCTCACCCACGCCCATCTTCTTCCAACGACGCACAGTGTACTTATACAGAAAGCCGATCAAAGTCACCAACGTTCACCGTTATTCCTTCTCAATCCACCAACGAAACAGAAACCTTAACCCCAGATAATCAAACTCAACTCAATGCAACTATAACGTTGCCAAATAAATCTGTTACTTTTAATTTGCAGAATTGCAGTAATTTAACTATTCACTTTTAAAATGTTTCATTTTATTGAATTGGTACCTCTACCTACAATGTTAATTATTTTGATTCATAATAAATAGTTATTTCAATCTATTCCTGTTTATTATTTTATCGCCTAAAGTATTCTCGCTGCTGAAGTGAAAAGTTATGTGTGTTACACGAGAGCAAAGTTTTTTGCATCTCGTGCCTTTGAATCCCTCGCCACACTCAGGATTCAAAATCAGCACTCGCAGCAAAAAACTACTTTGCTCTCTTGTTGCACAAATAACTATTCCATAGCAAAAACTTGTCTGCTTAGTAGATGACGCTCCCTATTTATTCTCGACACAAGGATTTCTGAAGCATCGTGGATGCAATAGACACAAACCTCTTTTCATCTAGACCAGATAAATACTTATTTAAAATACCGTAGTACCGAACTGTAGGCAGGATAACAATGTTTGACAAAAATCGTTTTTTATCTTATTATCTCCAGACGAAAGCAAGGTAGCTAAAGTTGTACAAGAAAACCTCATGGCTTGTTAAAAAGAAATAACCACTCGCTTACAGCACCGAGCAACCGTTTTTTTTTGTCTTGATCTGTAGAAAGAATGCTTCTATGTTTGAGGCAAGAAGTGATTTTACTATTGATGATTGAAAACAAGTATATTTATTTAGCAAAAACGTAAATGTTCTTTTGGTTTTCAGAATCGTGACGACGACTTCAACCAAATACTCGATAAGCGAATCGACGATCATCTGTGCAAGCCCTTACACGTTCCAAAGATTTTATTCCCAATTTGTTGTCTAACTTTAAATTAAATGATCTGTAAAGGTCGTGAAGTTAGTAGTTTATCGATTGAAAGGTTTTTCTTGGTAATCGTTGATCAAGGGATTATTGGGCGCCTCCGTTAACTTTTTATTATGATGTTGCCACAATCGATTAGTGGTCTGCTCTCTACGAGTACAAATAGATTTTGGAGATCCATTTTAGGCAGGATATAGAAAGAAAACAGACTGATAGATACATTAAACGGAAAAGTCCTCAATTAAAATCCATCAATTTCTTATTATATTATTTAGCCACAGTCAAAGTGAGAACAAAAAAAAAACTTGGGTTTTAGCAATGTACTAACTAGATACGTAGGTGTAGGTATCCATTGTTTCGTCGGCAATTCTTATCACAAAATAGATTAATTAGTCGTAATATTGTTTTCCTTTTATGATATAATCCTGTAGATAATAAACATTTTACCTTCATTTTGGTTTCGTTGTTTCCATCGAGATTAATATATTTCCCTCATAATAACAAAGATTAATATCGGATACAATATAATAACATCAAAAGGTCAACACAAAACGGCCTGAGGCCGCGAAGTGGATAGTGAGTGCAAATCTCTGGCTCCTTTCCGCTTCCGGTCGGTCAACCGTCCGAACGTAAAGCCTTGCAATTTATACGGAGGATAAAATAGACATGGATCGTTGCTTTGTTTACTAATATTAGGTAAGTAAAAATTGAAGGTGCGAAAGTGTGTTTATTAAATTGTTTCCCACGTCAAAGGATCGACGTCTATTTGAAAATTGAGATTATTAATTATAATTCGGCTTAAATCAGCAGTTTGTGATTTTTAGGGTTCCGTTAGTTCCGTAACTCAAAAGTTAAAAAAAGGATCTTTTGTCCATCTGTCTGTCCTTGTGTCACCACCGATTTTCTCAGGAATGGTCGGACCTAGCAAGTTGAAATTTATACCAGATACTGCGAGGTCTATAGAAAAAGATATGGGCAATTTATTTATTTTTTATTTTAAATCGTGGTAGTACCAAAATTTACATGCTTGCTAAAAGCAACCAAAATTGACAATTCTAGGTCAACCGGAAGTACCCGATAGGTTTTGGGTCGAAAACCTATATGGTAGTTCCCGTTGACATAGAATCACGAAATTTAGCAAAAAGTAAGGCAGCATTACAGCTTACAGCACAAATAAAGGGAAAAATCCAAAAAATATAAATGGAAATTAAAGGGTGTCTCTACACATATATAGTTGACGCCAATTAAGATGGGTAGGCACGGAACCCTCAGCGCACGAGTTCGACTCGCACTTGCCCGGTTTTTTTTTTAAATCAATACCTAGGAAGCCAGAAATTGAAACGGTTGATTTAAAAAAAAAACACGCTGTACTTTTACACCAATCGATAGTGTCGTGAAATCCAATTATGCAGTTTTACTTTTCATCAATATGACATATGGGCCTGCTACTCCCTTTGAGTGTTTTTCGCTATTCCTCTTAGTACCTTATCGAATATGTCCATCCACCCTCACTTGAAAAATTCAACTAGTATAGATATAGGCCCGAAAACCGGAAAGTAACCCCAGTCGACTATATAATTAACCCGAAAAAATGCGCAGTTCCTATGGGATGTAGGATAGCTAACCACGGGCGCGAAATAAAAGTCTCAGTAGGTAGATACTAAATTCCTTGTAATATAAGTTTTTAAACTGTCATGGTCACTAACACTAATATTAACATTATAAGCGGGATACAGACAGCTAACAAACAGTAAACATGGTAAATATCCCGCTTATAATGTTAAATTCCTTGTAGTTTGTAAGTAATTAGCAAACTGGAACTATCCCTCTGAGGTTTATCTGTTGCCTGCCATTCCCGGAATATTCAGACCGGTAGTGGCCGGGTGGTCCTCGTAAACCTCGCTAGTCTGTCACTAACTGCTGGACTGCTGACTAATGTGGCCGCGTCTGGGATAGATGGATGATTTGTAACTGACAGCTGGCATTCAGAACGAGACACGACGCAATACTACAATGTTTTAAGAGGCCAGTTATTGTCAAGCGCTGCGCAGCGCGGGGCCTCGAAACGTCGCGTGTTACATAGTGAAGCTATCAGCCGCAGCACGGGTTTTAGGGCGAGAAAAAACGAGCGTTATTTTGTGGAACGGATTCTCGTATTTTGAGTACCGCAATTTACGTTCAACTAAAATCCGGTTAGGCTGCTAGACGGATGGACGTGACTCCAGTTGAGATAGTGGTCAAGCGCGAGGCAACAGACAACAAAAAAAAAAATAACTTCGGTTGCTATCCAACGTTCGTACGGGGCACTGACGCTTGCCTCGCTCCCCTCCCTCACCCCGACCGCAATTCGGTTGAAATAATGCGCGTGAGTCAGCAGACGTCAGACGACTCATTTTGCGTCGCCGTGTGGTACAAACAGTACTTTTAGTATGAAACTGAATGCAGCTTAAATTGCGCGACTCATTTTACGCGACACACAGGTCAAATAATTACGGTAATTTATCGTCAACCTTAGGTTTTGTCTCTTTATCGTAATTTATAATGCTGCGTTATGCGGTGCCGGACATCATCGGCGCATAATCCAATGAAAAAGGTCAAGAAAGATGCATGTTTTGATGCTGAATAATAATGCTGATCTACACGTCATGACGGACCTTTTAACCAAAAAATTAAACCGACATCCAAAATAATTCACTACAAAGCGAAAAATTACTTTCATTGCCGAAGTCGGTGTTAAAAACGAAAAGAAATAGATATGGACGATTTTTGTTACAAAGCTTTTTGAAGAAAATTAAAAAAATACAAAAAAAAAACTTTTTTTTTTGATATATTAGTATATAAAATTCAGTATCTCGTTTTTGAAGTTCCTTGTAAATTTTAGTGTATGCTTCAGTTGATTTTGAATTCTCACTTGTTCCCCACGGAGGATCTTGATTTCATAATGATCAGAGGCTGTATTATTTAACATTTCATATAGTGGCTGGATGTTGCTTACTTTCTCTATGAACAAAGGAGGTGGTTTGGTTGGTTTTTCAGCAATTTCAGCGTTATTTGTAACATCAAGGCCAGCAAATCGATTGGAGGTAGTGACGGGATTACTCAGCCAGTAATTGTTTAATTTACTTTGTTTTTGGCTATTCGGGAGTTGATCTGGTCTGCGTGGTCTTTTGCGACCGGGTACTTCCACCCAGTTTTCTTCAGTAGCATTTTCAGAGTCTACTAGGTTAATTGTCTCACTGGTGTCACTAGTAGGCACCGCACCACTACAAGAATTTGATCTGAGCCGACTAATAAATAGGCTTTTGTGAAATATTTGCTGGCTTAAACTTTTTGTAGAGTTACCATTATTCTTTTTGGCATTTTCAATTTGGCAATCCATTGTGACTGAGGTAATTTTACTTTTTAAGTGGCAACACTGATTTGAAGTTTATATTGACACTTTGACAGTGACATTTCAAAAGAGACAGTTGTATTGGTGAATTAAAAAACTTTATGTGGGTAGATGTTTTTCCACTAGGAGAAGCTTGGAATTTAAATTCAGTTTTTTTGTAGTTTTTTAAATCACTAGATAACATTAACACGGAATCCTAAACACTTTGGCTACACTTTTATCACATTTATGGGCACAATATCACAGTGTTTACGAAAACTCGCGAACAATTTGAAGAGCGTATGTGCTTATGACAGCAGTTTGACGAGTCTACTTTTCTTTAGGCTTGTCGAAAAAATATCGATACATCGATATTTTTGTTTCGATATATCGATATTTTTAGCCGATATATTTTCATCCGATACATCGATATATCGATACAAAATATTCAATATCGAAAAACGTATCAGAAACGATATATTTTTTTCAAATTAATTTTTTTTGCAGAATTCAAAGCCGTAAAAGATAGGAACGAACGGAAAATTACTGTATTGTCTATGACTATAACGTTTTGTTAGTGTTCTGTGTGTGTGTATGCGGAGGCAGTCATCATCAGTCACTCGTTAACCTTTTTTTTTTTGTTATTCATTATAGGCTCGCGTTTGACCACTATCTCGCCTGATGTTAAGTGATAACTTTATAACTTATAACTTTATTCATAACATACATTACATTATACATAGTAACAAGTTCCCTGGCTCCCAAACTAGACTTATTGTCTGTGACTTGGGAGTCAGTTCCTCCAATAAGTATTCACATTAAGTATGTTTAGAAATTATAATTTATAGATGATATGGTCACTTAAATACTCACTTTCAAATGTGAGTTCTTTTGCGTTGTGTGTGTGTGGTGCGTGTCATCTTCTAATATTTTTAGAAGATTGCTATTTAGTTTTTGTTATTTTCAATTTTTGCCTATTAAAAAGGAATAACGATTAAAATATCTTCGTTTATGTTAAGATTCACATACATTAAAATAATGTACATTTTGTATAAAAATTTCTACATCCAAAAAAACAAAACAAAAAACTCTGAAAATCGGACCGATATATCGATATTTTTTCCTCGATATATCGAGGTCGATATTGATATTTTAATAAATATCGATACATTGATATATCGATATATTTTTTCACTTTCGACATCCCTACTTTTCTTTCTAAAATAATTAAAATCCGCGTCAGCATCAGCGAATGTGAAAAAACAAACCGACTTTCAAAAAATAACGTGTTTTTTTTTAAATCAGTTTCTATCAATGCAATATCAGCATCAGCATGCTGATATTGAAAACGATGTTGATGATCCGCGGATGCTGATGCTGATGTTCGCAACAACTCTGGTTCGTCCGACGGTCTGTATGATATGTACGTTCGTGTCACTTCTTAAATTAAATCTCAAATTTAAGGGTCAGCTCACATCAAGACGAGACGAACTGTCGATGCTTGAATGGGGCAGTAGTTTTGAACGCTGCGTTTCGATTCGAGGCGCCTCAAGGTGCTGCACGACCAGCACGACGCAGCGTGTGAGAGTCCGAAAGAGAAAAATAACTTTCTTTTCCGAAGTCGGTGTCTTATGGTACCTATTGTTTTCCGTGTTTCGACACCGACTTTGGAAAAGAAAGTTATTTTTCACTTTGTACTGTTTTTTTTGGAAGTTGTTTTTTTTTGTTAAATAGTTTTTTTATTTATCTCTTTTTAGTTTTAATAGGTACCTCCGATTGCCATAAAAATCATACGAGTATATAGCCAAAGTACATCTCATGACGATTCCAATAAGCCCAAACACTACTATGATACATTGTTTTATTTCGGAATTCCAGTGCCCACCTGCCGGCTTCATCAACAGATCAGTTCGATGGTACCATTTTCATCAGTACCTACTATTTATTTATAAGTATTTGCTGCATCATAGTCGTTTAACTTTTCGAGATATCGTAGACCCGTGACTTGACATAATTAGCATTAAGGAATTCCATTGGCCATCTGTGGTCTTCTTCACCAAATGATACTATAATGAGTGCAAATTATTGCACTGTTAATGAAAATGCCAAAATTGCTATATGTATGCCTATAATATTTGGGGAGTTCCCTCGATTTCTCCAAGATCCCATCATCAGATCCTGACCTGATGACTATGGGAACTATAGGTACCCTTTCAAACAAAAGAAGTATTTTCCAAATCAGTCCAGGCGTCTTTGAGTAACCAGTGTGCATACATAAAAAAAACAATATACCAATCGAATTGAGAACCCGCTTCTCCTTTTTGGGAAGTCGTTTAAAAAAAGATGTGCATCAGCAACAACCCTGGAACGAACGTGCATTGATGTAGCCACAAAAACTCAATAGTTTTGTATGTGGGCACCAAACAAACCCCAAACAAAACACATTGTGTTTTACGACCTGCCTACGACAGACTTTGTCCTAGGTTAACGAGGTTCCAAGCACTAGTGGCTATTTCCCTCGCTTTTACGACGGATTTGGTCGAGCGAGCCCAGTGTCTACTGGCAGTAAGTAGATAAGTTGTTAGATAGCTGCCTTACTAAACTACATACTTTAGCTTAAAACAAATCAAATATTTTTTATTTTTGTAGAACTTTCGGTTTTAGTACGAAACGTAGCGCAAATTTTGATTTTTACGATGAAAATATTGGATGAAAATAGAAAAATTACAGCTAATTTAGATTCACCTTACTTTTATCAATTAAAACGTACGAGTCGTCAAAAAATCTGATAGGGGTGTTCATGGTTTTCAGAGGCGCTTGTTACAAATATGGACCCAAATCAATATCCTCCGGCAAGTTCGTCGGCTAGAATAGTTTTTTTGTAAAAATGTTTTTTTGTTATAATGTTTTTTGTTTTTCACTTTTTAGTGCTACTTAAAAAGGACATAGTAAAGTACCTCTAATGCCCACAGCATGCCAGAATCGATTACCTGAATATCATGTTACTTGCACATAACCAGTGAAATGAGAGTGTAACTCTGTAACTGTATCTACATATCTGCGTACCCGTTTAGAGTATACTGGCGTGATGGTATGTTATGAAATGGTGTAAACAATAAACAGACATGCGATTGCAACAATCCCGAGAGATTTGCCGTTATTTATTGAAGAATTCTGTTGTATACCTCCGAAGTTCTTCATCAGATCTTTACCAAATTTAAATGGGACCATTTCGGAATAATAAATACTCGTGTATTTATCTGTTGAGTAGGTATTTATCTTCCGCCCATCACCGCATCAAAATGTTCGTGATGTTTTGAATCCGTGTCTCGTCCTTGCCTCGCACGGGGCTCTGCTCGCGCCCGCTACGGTCTAGTTTATTTAATTACTTTTTTTAAGATAGCGATAAAATACCTACTCTCTCCCGTATCTGGGAAAACCCCCAAAAAACGACGAGAACAATAATTATTTAAAAATATCCGTATCCTAATATATAATTATGTATTTGGAAAAGCCAACGAGGTACGATCATGTGTTTTATTTCAACGCCATCTATTAGAGATTTCTAGAATTACTACACTAAGTATTTCAGGAAACATAAAAGTTTTCCATAAAGGTTAATAGATGTCTCTTTTCTCCAACAAAGTAATTTATTGATCGGAAAAACAAGAAATTGTGTAAAAAAAGATGGTGATAATCGACTTATTTGTGATGAACATTGTTTTACAAAAACAATATGTGTTTCTACTGCTTGAAATTTATTTGCTAGGAGGAGTTCAAATAGAAGACTTATAACATTTAATAACAGATGGCGCATCCGGTGACTATGATAAAAAATATACAATTTAAGAAATATAATTGATTTAATTATAATGATGTTTTATCAGACAATATTTTTATTAAATGCGAAATAATTAAAACAAATAAATTATCTTTCACAAAAAAATATTTTACTACTAAATTCACATTTTCATGCTGTCCCTCTCCATTTATTGTCTGTGGTTGACAGAAAAAAGAAGTAAAAATGTCACTATGGATTTATATTTGTGTCGGATAGAAATACGTCGAGAGCTACGCCGGCGGACAATTTATTTTAATTATCATGAATAAGCTCAGTGGAGACGCTGTGTGTTATCGTTCGTTGTAGACAAATATATCAACTGTATTATTCGTCAAGCAAACGGTTCATAGCGAGTGTCGTGTACGAATAATGGTTTGGGAAGAAACTATAGTGACGTCTCGCGATTCAGCCTTGGATATTATGGTTACGAGAAAAAGTGTATTTTGAAAATATACCAAGTGTTTTCTTGTAAAAAAACGTCTGTGAGGTATTCATCGACTGTGTGGTGGTTTTGTTCGACGTTTTGGTGTTGTATATCGGTGTTATGTCGGGTGGCAGGAGCATCGACAAGGAGCGAAAGTCTCCTCGGGAAAGCGGGGAGGATTCGGAGGACGAGAGCGAGATCCTCGAGGAGAGCCCCTGCGGCCGGTGGCTAAAGCGCCGAGAGGAGGTAAGCAGACGATATCACTTATTAGCGCGTTTACTTGGATATATATAGGGCAGTCGAGACAAAGACCGTCGTCAGCTGATCCACAAGGTTAGCTCATGTTAGACAAATAAGACGTAGTTCAATGTGTTTTTTATTAAAGTCGACAAGGTTTGTTGTGATGTATCAACATTGAGCAACATGCTGAGTTGCTGACTACTGCTAGATCATGAGTGACTCCTACAGCAACAAAAACTTTCTACTGATGACACAATCATGATTACCAGTGAATCATTCATTAAATTGTGCTATTTATTAGGTTCTTGTTAAAATTGATATTCTGGTTAATAATTTCATTGTGTAGATAGGATGAATATGAATTCTCTGCTTATCTGATTATGCCTTGTTTTATCTTTTAATTAAATTGTTGCATTTTAACTTGAAAGCCAACTGTGTTTACAGTAATACAAGGATTTATTAGGATTAAACATTCTCTCAAACAATTGCTATGTTATCTTGATTAAAAGATAACTTTATTCACATAGTAAACATGCACATATTGCTGCTGTGTGACTCATTTATTTAATTAATCAAGTAATATTACATTTAAAATAATCATTTCATTAAATATTTAAGAATTAAGAAGATAATTTTAATAAAGCAAAAATGTTCTCTTAGATATGAGGTGGCCCGGACAAAGAATTCTTGGAAGTTCTTGGGGGCAAGCCTAGCAGTGGGACAGTATCTTATTCAATATAATAAATATAAAAGTTTGGATGGATGGATGTGTGTGTGGATGTATGTTTGTTACTCAATCCTGGCTGAACAGATCTGCATTATATTTGGCACAGAGATAGATTATAGTTTATGTTAGTTGTACATTGCATCCCAATGTAATGTTCCCTTTGGATGAGGAAACACTTTTCACATGGGTGAAGCCGCTGGCAGAAGCTAGTAGTATAATAAAATATACCTACACCTTTATGTATTCTCTTAAAGGTAAATAATAATTAACCGCTAAACTTATGTTAAGCAAAAATAAGTATGAACAAGTGTGTCCAAATGCAAGGACATTGAATCCTCATAATGATACTAATTGTAAAGGAAAACACAGATGTTTTATTGAAGAAAGAGTAAGTATTGGTGTATGCTGATTTTTGGTCAATGTATATCTTATTATGTGATAGGCACCAACTTTTCTTGAACTAGGATCCAAGTGCTCCAACTGCCTTCGTAATCTGTGTGTGATGCCAAAGGTGTCACTTCTGTATTCCTATTAGATTTTCATTTAGTTCAACATTTTTAGTTATTATAATTTGAACTGGACAAAACTCTAACAGGAATAGAGAATGAGAATTCTTATATTCAACATAAAGTGCTCTGACATTTTTGAAATAATTTTGTTGATTATTATTTAATTTATTTCAATACCTTTTTTTCCCTATTCTGCTTATCACAGAAAACTGTCAGCATTAATTTGATCAGTTTCTAAAAATCTCTGGATTTTCTGATTTCCCATTGGATATCAAAATTGACAATGTAAAGTATAAATCTTAAAACTAGGTACTATCTTTAAACATACTATTGTCAAAGATAGTATATAAATCAGCCAATGAAATTCCATTTATATGATTGTATCCTAAAATTATTAGTACTTTCTGATGGTGTTTGTAAATACCATTTGTTGTCAACATTATGAATATGAGATGGAAACCATAAAACCATCTTAAACCATACTGTCTTCGGAAGACGATAATAATTCAATCAATGAAAGTAAGAAGAAAGCTTTTTCATATAATTACATAGTAGGGTACTTGCCTCTCACTGGTGCCTAGTACTATCTGCCAGTGAAAGTTTAATGTCTTGAAATGTGACGCCATTAAATGTTGAGCTGTGATGTGCTGTAGAATAGAAAGATTGTCTTAGAACGGAACTTTTCAGTTTTTTTTACTATATATACCTATTCAAATTGGCATCGGTATGTAGTTTACATTTTTATTAAATAATGACCTTTTTTTTTGCTCACCTTTTAGGTTTGATTTTACTTATTAAAGTTCATGCAGTAAAATATGCTAAGTAGGTAATAAAATAAATTGCATTAGATAAAATACCTCCAACTTAAATATAAAAATAATAAAATTAAACAAAACTGATTAAATATATTAAAAACTAAAAATAGTTGCTTAAATATACCTAGTTAATTATATCAATGTTTTGATTTAACGCCTCATATCTTTTCAGATTCAGATCTATTCAGCTCTTAATAAAATGACAAGATAAGATAAAGAATGACCTCAAATAGTATATTATTTAATGGCTCTTGCAATCATAAATAGGTACCTAATATGATCGAGTAGAGTGACCAGTCATGCTTTTGAATTAAAATATCAGAATCAGAACATAATATGCTTTAATAACATTTTGCTCAATGCAAATACCTACTTATTGCAAACCAAATATCAACATTTCCTATTTTTTACCAACCTTGATAAATGGGGTGTACCTCAATTCTAAAATATATAGGATGTGCATTAATGGGTCAGATGAAATTAAAAGTAGGTAGGTACTTTCTTAATAAATTACTTGATTTATGTATTTAATTAAGTATTTAATGAAGCTACTTTGTTCAATAATTTTTTTTGGATACCAGCTTTTCCTTTCAAGCTGTCAGTTACCTATTTTGAATTGAAAAGCATTCCACATTATAAATGGAAAGACTGATCCTCCGAGCAAGTGCAAGGTATTTTAATGAGCAAACCAAGTATTCCTCTCCCATAGTTAGTTGTGCTGTGCAGTGGCAAGTATTAGCTATTCTCAGTAGTATTGTCATAAATAGTATGGGTTATTAATGGATTCACAGAATACGTGCTAGCTATGGCGTATTATCTCGTTGGTAGACTAGCTGGGGCAGTTACATCCAAGGTAACAATTTTCCACCTTTACCGTTTTCTCCAATAAATATGCAATCTAAATCTTTACTTCATAGCAGTAAGGGTGGTTTTGCTAGTTTAAGAACTACTGGCATGATGTTGATTTTACAAGCAAACGGAATCACTTCATTGGTTTGATTTAATTTTATATGCACCCTTCTCTGGAATCTGAAAACATAGATTTGAATGTTATATCTGAAGAAGAAAAGTGTTTTAACTATGAAAAACAAAATAATATGGCTGATGTTTTGTTTACAAATCACAACAGAAAACAATTACTATTTTAATGCCGATTAATAGAAGGCAAAGAGAATAGAAATCTGTTGAAGTACCTAATACATATAATATAATTTATATAATGACATTCATTAGGCATGTTTTACAATAACTGTTAATTGAGCAGCATAATCTGAAACTAATTAAATCCTAATAAAAATAAAATATGCTAATTAAGCTAAATTTAAAGGCAACACAATTGCCTTTTAATTTTAGCTTAGTTACCATATTTAAAAACATCTGGTTGTTAATTTGATAATTATCATCATTTCAGCTGAAAGACGTCCACTGCTGGACATTTGCCTTCCCCAAGCGTCACCACACTAAATAAATATTGTAATAACTATTGGTAATTGAATGAAATATTTTAATTAAACAGGCTGAGGAAAGTACCTAATTTAAATTTTATATGTATAACAAAATAACTGAAGGCAACACAACAGGAAGAGTGGAAAACTATGGCGGAGTCCTTTGCTCAGCAGTGGGTGGTGGTGGACAGGTTAAGTAAAAAATAAATTATTAATATTTTCTACCTCAAGAATACATATTAGGTGGAAAAGCATTATAAGGTATCTTAAATACAAGATACAGACTTACCTGTTTATTTTACACTGTTATTATCCTGTTTTGAATTCTGCACATATTTTGATCTGCTGATAAGATGGTTTAAGATCATATCAAAATGTCAAACTGATATCGAATTTAAATCACATAACAGTATCTATTAGAAAAAGGATACAATAACATTTATTTTTGTATGTTGAATATTGTCTTGATATTATTGATAGGCTCGCTTTATCACTATGTCACCTGATGGTAAGCGATGATGTGCTCAACGGTAATCACGCTTGCCTAGAAACCTATTCAAATTGGACTTAGTCTGCCTGGTTGTAGCTACTATGCTGATTTGCATAGTTATATTTTCTTAATGTAATGCGTTTTGCGTGGGTACACAAAATTCACTTGAATTAATTAGGTTCAAACTGTAGCTACAGCCACTTATATTTTTTTTTAAAGGCTCGCGTTTGGCCACTATCTCGCCTGATGTTAAGTGATGATGAGATATTTAAATAATTTGTCACGCCTTAGCTATTCTTCAGTGTCAAGGACTGCAAAAAACGGATTTATGGAAGATAGTTTTTTTCTTAGTTATCTTATTACCTTTATTCAATTATAATATTTGTAAGTATGTGAGAACCATGTTCCTATTAATCAAATGAATGAATTTACCTGTTAGCGTTTGTTATACTTTATATCTATACATACCTAGTATAGTAGTATTAGTCTGGGTGCATCATCCTCATGTATATGAATTAATGCATATTATGTAAATACTGTAAAACACATTTTTTTTAAAGAATAAGTGTGGAGTTTCTTGTTCGCACTTCTCCATAGCAAGCTACTTTTCCGAATGGACGGTAGAATCAATTATTATTACTAATAAATTTAAATTTTTTAACGCACAAAAGTGCCGCTTACCCCCAGTTTATATAAAAATAATGTATATAATGACAATTTTTTGTTAGTAAACTGGGAGTTAATGGCCTAATTAAAATTAAAAAAATACTTCGACAATTTTTTGAATGTGCGAACGCCTGGTCTTTTAGAGTCATAGATGATTCGAATTGTTGTCCATCCTTACTAATATTATTAAAACAAAAATAACTCTGTTTTTCACGACAAAACGGCTGAACCGAATTAGATGGGTAAGGAGATAGTTGGATAAAACACGCGGGCGATGCCGTGGGCCGAAGCTAGATTTCTATATTTCTTTTATGTTTTTTACCTGTTACCTAGGTACTTGGCGATAGGTCTTCACTTTCCTAGCATACCTCGTTTTTTCCCGTTCTCATTTTACGAGTGTCGCTTACCCAAGTGCAGTTTAGTCAAGTAATGTTAAGGAAAATATCTGTAGTCTAATGATTTCCATTGTCAGCCTATTAGCTTGTAGTGAATAACCACACTGACCTATTAATTCCCTCATGATAATCAGCTCACAAATGCGTGTTAATTCTGACGATCAATTTGCGCAGTGGCCGAGGCCAATCTATCTCGTCAATTGCGCGTTAAACCAAATACTTTGATGGTTTATCTATCCTCTACTGACTATTTATAATCAGTCTACTATGTGTTGTTCTGCTGTTCGAGCAGGCCGTAATCCACCACCTTCGTCTGGTGGATGTCACATAGTCTCATTCATCAGATGTATTTTAATTTTCGTTCTTGGACATGCCCTCTATATCAAATTACCTAATAAAAATCCTCATTTCTCATATAGTATATTGATTTTAAATATTAAAAGCCTTTTACCATATTGCGCTAAGTTACACTTAAGTCCTTCCGCTTCCCTTATACCTACGTCAGCTACATCTTTCTGGGCTTAGGTCATTGTTTCTTCTTGTTGTCTTGCAAGAAAACCTTCCATAATTCAGATTATAAGGTTGTGTATTCTTCCTTTGGAGTCCAATCTTTTAACAACTAACGTTACCAACCTCCTCCCATTTTTTTGTAACTCTAATCCAATTTAAATCCCAAAGTGGATCTCTTAGTCGTCACTCATCAGCGAACAAAAGCCGTCTGCTTTCTACGCTCCATCAAGCCGTGTCATCTAGTGCTCACTTCTCAGTGCTCGTGCTCATCGGATGTCTGGCACATAGGCTCTAATTACCGGCAATGCTTAGGTCCGCCACTTTCGCCGCGGCCGCTCAACGCCCCGGTCAACGACCTGCGCTTGCGATTCGGCGCTTACGCAAGTGATCACTGTCACTTTCTAGGCTTAGGGTGATGGGATCGGACCGGTGGAATGTGGGTTAGGTGCTTGTGCAGTTACGCAGTTTAGGCCAAATAGGTGAGGAGTGAATTTGTCCTCTCTTTCCTGCAACCCATATCAAAGACAAAATTATGGAAACGGACACCGCCTTATGTGTAATGATGACGTGTATGTGATACATTCAAAACGTCTGCGATAACCACACAATGCTGAAAATAGGTGTCCTCTATTGCACGTCACTCTACCCATTCTTGGATCTCCAGCTGCTCCCGCGTCTCAATCTTGCCTGCTATGTTGACTCCAGTCAATCAGGATGAAATACAGTAGATCATACAGACAAGTTAGATATCAGAAGATTTGTTGAAGCTAAAACACCGCTTCCCATTCGAGATTTGCCTACCATTGACATGAGACACAATAAGAGTTTGGTATTAAAATTACCTATATCAACCAAATAATTTTGTATGTTCGAAGTTAGTTCAGCTAAAGAGCTCTCAACAAAAAACAAAATATACATGGTAAATATCCCGAAACAAATATTAATTCTAATAGTTCAGCTAAGTCTTAATTTAATATTTCAAGGTCTCAAGATTGCATGATGTTTATGGTTGGTATATTTAACAAAAATAACCGCATCCTTGAGGCTTCGACTAACGCTTTTCCCATCCACAGGATCTAAAATAACTCGTGAATATATATATAAATAAATCCTGCCTTACAAGCAATTCATCCTCAACACATAGCCAGACGAATCTAATTGATTTCGTCAATATTACCGCATGGACCGTAAAACTATAAACCATAATGGTTTGTCTGATGTTTTATTATTTAAGTATTACAAGTTTAAACTTATACATCAGTTCTACATATCATTTAGTTATTCAATAACGATAAAGTATTTTACCGGAACATATTTGAATTCAGCCCGGCTTCCCTAAATAGCGTACTTTTCAAAATTGTTATAATGTTGTACCAAAAATGGGCAAACTAAACCAAAATAAGGATGTTTAGCAGCACAAAGGTCATGTTTTCCGTAAATCTATAAATAAATCCATGTGGGTGTATGGTATTGAACTATTGACACCTAATAGTTTGGACGTCATCATATTTCGGTACGGCTCATTCAGTTTTCCTGGTATGATACCATTGTCCCATAACGGGAAGGTCTTAAACTGATTGACAAGCTGAAGACGACAACCCGTTCTAAGAATATGTAGTACTTAATACTTACCTTGTTTTTTTTTTCACTTCGCATTATTCAATGAATGTTTGTTATTTTAAGTTGCGAGAAAAAGGCTCGGGGAAATAATGGCTCTGGTTACGTCAACAGTTTTCTCGGTATCATAATATTTTGGCTTGTAATGTTCGCTGTTCGCACAATGGATGCAATGACATGTTCTGTTTAAGCAATCATATTTTGGAAACGTTGTGCAACGGTAAATGGACATCGATTATCGAGTATTCCAAGAACAAACGACGGGAGCACTCAACTGATTTTGCAATGTGCCAGACTTTAAAAAGCTGAAGTATTGCAATGTTTTCACAATCGTAAACGAACGACACAAGACTTGAGAAATACACTGGAGCAACTCGAGCTAGGCTAAATAATAGATGAAGCCGAAGTGAGTGGCTTTTGTGGGCAAATGTGCGTTAAAAATACACCGTGCATTCTTTGTTCCACCGTCCACCACAGAGGTACGACGGGAATTTTAATTTGTGGATATCATCCGCCCCATTGTACTCCCATCAACATTCTGACGCATAAATGCGAAAATGGACGAGTACAATAAATTCTCTACCTCGGATATCACCCCCGAGGCATTCCTGCTGTACGCTATCATCTATTGTACGTCGCATCTACGAGATATGGAGCCTTTATTTCAGAAAAGCTCTTGTAAGAAATATTTGTAGGTTCTGTAACATTTCCAAGCATTATGGAAATAGTCGCATATAAAAATAAAGAATTTTGTGCGCGCGAGAATCTCAGACACATTGCCTAAAGGTTACCTCAGCTCATAAACCTGGTGCTTCACGACAGCATTACTTCAGTACGCATTGCAGGCAGTGATGTAACAACTGGCTCTCGGATAAAACTGCCGTTCCTTTTCGCGTTTTCAGATGTTCGAGGTAAGAGTAGGTACTGAAGCGAGATCCCAATAAATCTTCATTGAGATGTAAGTAGTGTGTACTTGGGCCTATTTTCGTGTCGACCTCGCCGGTGTAAAGGTCGTCTCATGTCCACCTTTCGTCAATTGTCATATTCGCTACGGCGACCTAGACTTGTTCAATGTCGTATTCGTTTATATTAGGCCCCGCAGATAATGAGGGCCATTTACTATCATCTCTGGCTATTGACGAAATATTGCTTACTTGGAAAGCTGATATTTCTAAGAGAATACCCAAACATAAGATGCCTTACGGCCCTTTATAAGTCGAGATTTCTGCCTCAGTAGAAAGTGCCAACATTATGCAGAATGCGACATCGCTTGCCGAAGCTCGTAATTTTTGTATTTAATTAACGCGCTTGTACTGATTGTTACTTGTACAATTCATTAAAATTCTCTTAATGATCCATTAAAAATAACATGGCATCATTAAATACACTGCGAGTATAATTAAACCGGCACTGAGACTGAGGCGCGACACCGTGAATTGATTGCGAATGTCTACACTCTACAGCATCAACTACGTAGTTTACTTGACGTCTGTCTGTACAAGCTCCTACCGAAGATGGTCCCAGACACCTCGTAAGGGGTTGCCTGGTATAGTGTGCCGCTTTCCATAACGTAAGGTTGGTGAAGGTGGCCACTATAGGAAAACTCAGTAGACAAATAGGGGTATGTACAAGCTCCTCTCAAACCTCGCGAAGGGCAACGAAATTAAACTCGACAAATATATTATTAGCAGTTACAGAATAATAATCACCGTTTAGTCGTGTTCTTTTCTTAAGTCTGGATCACCTTCATTTCTTATCTCCTTTCTACCTTGCTCACCTTTGAGACTGTCAGCGGAACCAACTGACTCATTCATCATAGTAATAATCTTCTATAATTTTTTACTACTATAGTTTTTATACACACTTCAGCCACCCGTTATGCGATCATTGACAATTGTATCTCAACGGCAATAAGAACTATATTTTATTGGCCACAGTTCTCGTTAGGTTTGTTATAGGTAACATACTTTCATCGGTGCCTCGGTAGGTCATCGACACAGATTGATATTAAACTCTATGGTACCTTTTTTCATTAGTTTTTTGTTCGAAAGTGAAAATTATTTCACATGTAGGAAGAGAGTTCGCAGATATGCATACCGAGTTTTTGCGACTAAGTGAAAGTGCTTAGGTATATTATCGGGAAAATTTCGCATTTCCGCATACCGAGACGTGGAAGTCTGCAATTTTATGAGAAGAGAATTTGAATAAGGTGTTGCCAAAGTTGTTCCGGAAAGTTGGGCACTATGAAACAAAGAAACCCGCGGAATTCGTGAAACAGCTGAACATAGATACAGTTCGCAAAACAAGCGTTAGTTTCGTATCTGCTCTAAGTGGATCTTCATTCAGAACTTCCCCAAAACCGTTTGTTTATTTAAATTCAAATGCCAGTAAGTGTTAAAGATGCCGTTAAAATATTACTTTCATTTCGTATGTGTCACTTTTTTCTAATGAATTATTTTGTCACGCCTACCTACGCAAGTTTTTTTTGCCGTAGTCGTTATGAATGGGCTGGGAGTTTTGTTCCCGGTGGGGGCCAGCGTCATTCAACACGAACATTAGTCATAACACCCAGAAGTTGTTCCGATCCCAATGTGAGACGGTTTGTGTTACAATCCAGTTTTGAATGAACTTTTTTTAGCAATCAGTGTGTCCATTTTTTGCCGTTCATTTGGATTTTAGTTTTACATATGTGGTGTTCACTAGTAACACTAATTAGGGTTTGGTTTTTATAATAAAACAATCAGGTTTATCAGTAAGTGGCAGCACTCAATCAGACGTCCGTACACTGCTGGTGCAGATCTAATAATGAATAGATGTAAACATTGAAAGTGCTGCCACATTTATTTACATTAATTTTAGTGTATGCCACATCTCTTCCTTTTTATAATATTAATTAGTTTTCAAGTGCAATTACATTATTTTGCATGTAGACAATAATTAAGTCTTAAAGTACAATTTACAATATTTAGCATTTTTAAATTAATTGATTTTTAGGCACAAATTGCTATGTTTGTAATGTATTAAAACATTCGGTTAGATTAAAGTAGTTATAATAACCTTATTTTGATTATAGAAATATTTAGCTATCTAGTATTTGCTTTAATTTTTAATTCACACTAATCTTACAGATATAAAATGGTTCTAGCAATACAGTGTTTTATTTAAAGTCTTACGAAGCATCGCTTCGTGATCGATAATCCTACGACCTAGGGCCTACAGGTTATATTTTTTTTTTCTTTATAAAAGATACTTATTTTAGTAAATTGGTTAAAAATAACACAAATAGTGATCGAAGCTTTTACATGAGCATTTAAAAAAAAATTAAACTAGATGAGGCCGGTATTTCCTAGAAGACTACTCTGAGAAGAAACACCGAAACAAACTCAGAGGTCACAGGCACTTTTAAAATCCTTAATGATTAATAAAATGGTCAAATCATATGAGAATTGAGAACCATGTAGGTTTATGTCTGATGATCAAATCATATAGATTTTTTGAGAACCACGTTGGGTCGTAGATTAATATCTGAGGTGGTCTTCATTCACTAGTTATCATTCCAGTCTGCTTTTCGTATTGACTGATGACTGACTCGTGCAAAATGCCTGTTTTTTTTTAATTTATTTTTTACTTTTACTTTACTACAATAATGGCTTATTGAAAAAATAACTATGCCTCGTTTGATACAGCATGTATTGAATAACTAATAACAGATATATCAGCCGTTCTTAGATGTTATTTTAATAACGAATAACATAATTATGTGCCGTTGTTAGATGTTTTACTTTTACGATTTACGGCTTTTGAAATATATTTCAGCACACTATTGTGTATTATTGTGTTTTTTCTAAAAATTTCACAATTTCGATATGTAAAATATTTAGAGTTTACATTAGTAGTCCTTATGACTACAAAACATATTTCATATATAAACAATCTGGACTCCTTATTAAATTAGGTCTTTGTTCATACGAGTATGACCTAATGAATCAGTTTCATAATTCTTTTTTTTTTTT
Organism: Orthosia cruda; assembly: GCA_964057195.1. NCBI lineage: Eukaryota > Metazoa > Arthropoda > Insecta > Lepidoptera > Noctuidae > Orthosia > Orthosia cruda. The sequence goes on from OZ059837.1 coordinate 2,604,730, forward strand.
TTAAAGCATTTCGTCTCGTTTTTAATCTGACAGTACACTGTCAAACTTTAGTTTCCAAAGGAATGAAATGAACTGTTTCTGTTTGTCGAACTGAATTATTAGTCACTAAAGTAACAGTATTGGTGTCAGCAACTACTTGGGTGCAATACAACTTTTGAGTCATGTCATTATAGAGACACAATATTTAAGTTTCAAAACTATAGATTGATTTTATAGTTATGACATTAAGGATCCACTTTCAAACAAAATTGAACCGGAAAACTCGATTACTTTAATAGTTTCCAATTACTTAAGCGTTTGTGTGTAACCACAGATCATAGAAACAAAAGATAGACTATGATCTGTGTGTGTAACCGTCGATTTCACCAACTGGTTAAAGTATTATCAACGCATCACAATTAAACGCCAGTCAAGTGATGCATAACTTGGATTCGATCAATCGCAGTAGCTGACGTGCGCGTTTGACAATAATTCTAAATTATTATTTTTTCATCATATTTATTACATTTTTTGAAGACAACTATGTTTTTATAAAGTTTTACAACTCTTGCGCCAACCAATAATGGTTTTTGTGTCGGTAAAGCACAGAGTGCCAATTGACTTCTTAACTGTTTTTGATATAATCGTGATGAAAAGCGTTTTTGATAATTACTTTATAGAAACATATTGCTTTACCAAATTTAGGAGTTGGAGTTTCTTAGCAACACTACCTTAGTATTATAATTTATCTAAGGCTGTGTTTGTCCAAATTACAAACATATCATCATCAGGCTCTAAGACAAGCATCTTTGGAGAACCCCTATCTTATAGTTTTATTTACAGGTTCCATGATGAATGTCTGTAGCTCGTCTTTTGTTATTACCTTTCATTCCAGGAAGTGGGACTCAACTATGAGGCTGAAATTTTTTATTTTTTGAAAAGTGAGATCTCTAGATTGAAATATGTGAAATTTGTTTATTATCTATGGAATTCAGGCCACAATCTTGTTTTAGTACATTAACGGAAATTGCAGCTTTATTCCTTGAACCAAACTGATGGAACTGTTTTGAAAGTAGAGATCTCTAGGTAAACCTTTTTGAATTTGGAAATTTGTTTATTTTCAGTGAAATTCAGACCAAAACCTTTTCTAGTAAATTAAGGGAAATGGCACCTTTTACTCAAAAGATTATTTTTTGCTACTAATCATTTAGAGCCAGTTTTATCGTCTTATCATGCAGACAATAAGCCTTGCACATGCAAGTTTGTAATCAATTGCATAGTCATTGACTTGAAAAATATATTCTAGAAAAGTGGACTTTATTAGCTTCTTATTTAAGCTTTCATTATCTTGTCATTTGACAAGAGGTTGGGCTTTTTCCCTTTACTGGCCCTTGTTTTGTAGTGTTTCTTGGAATAACATTAGAAAACACCTTTTATTCTGTTTGCATTCATTGTACTAGGCATAGGTAACTCAGCATAATCTTTGCGTTAACTCAGGTGCAGTTTACTGCACTAAGTTTTAAGTGCCAAAGTATCTTTACATTGAACAGCAGAAACCGTTAGTGATTTTATTGCCACATCAACAAGAGAGGTTATACTTCTTGTTCATTTATAAATTTTATTATGGCAAGTACTCGTGTATTTTGGCTCTGACTACGTTTTTCTGACTCTTAATGTTTGCTTTTGCTGTAATGTAATCAAATTATAAGTAGGTTCGCATATTTGTACTTTGAGCGCGTCCTACAATAGAGAATGTGTCAATCATACAGCAGAGATTAGACGTAGCATTTTGTACATAATAACAACTCATTGTTCAATTAGAAGTGTATTGAGTAGGACAACTTGCATTTTTATTTAGATTCAGGCTAGTTGACACTCACTGATATATTATGTAATTTCTATTTACATTGAGATTGACAAAACTTAATGTTCTACTGCATGCATTAGCTCCATTCGAATAAACTTCTAGCATTATTGATTTCATTTTATATAATCAAAATGCTAATTATAAAATTAACAGACGAATATATTTTTACTTTGAACTGATTGTGTTCTACTCATAACAAGAGCTCAGTGTGGCTTTGTTTACATAGGAATGTTTAGATAAACAAACTCTACCTAGCAAGCCGCACAAAAAGTCCCTTAAGTACCTTTTAAGTGCCAGACTGCCAGTTAACTCGAGTCCCAATATGTCATCTCAGGAAATGGTTACTTTTTGTTGATTTTATTTTTTGTTTGATGGGGATAGCCAGTACACAATGCATTCGATTATGTTATTATTTAGCCTTAACAAAATTCATGACACTTATTTAGTATAACAATAAAGTAATACCTATGTGTCACCTAACTTCGAAGTTATCGAAGTGGAACTCATCCTTTTTTATGTTTGTTAATGATATCTTTTGATAAAATTAACATGTATTAATGATCAATGTCATTTTATTTTAGATCCAATAATATCTTTTGATATGATTGACATCATTTATTTCGACCACGGTTAAATAATTGGCACTTTTATTTTAGATTCAATAATGTCTTTCGACAGAATTGCAATCATTTTTTTTTTTTTGACCTCTTTTTAACCACTGGAACTTTTGATATGATTGACATCATATTTCGACCACAGGTTAATCATTGGGATTTTTATTTTAGATCCAATAGTGTCTTTCGACAGAATTGACATCATTTCTTTTCGACAATGATTAAACTTTGGAACTTTTATTTAGATTGTTTTAGATCCAATAATGTCTTCCGACAGAATTGACATCATTTCTTTTTCGACCATGATTGGAAGTTTTAATATTGGTCCAATAATATCTTTCGATAGAATTGGCAATTGATGTGTCGTCCTCATTTATTTTCTACCACGATGACTCGTGGTGCTTTTATTTTTTGATCCAATAATTCGTTTTGATAGAATTGGCAATTGATTTGTCGTTATCGTTTTTTCAAATAACGTAACGAAACTGTTGATCGTTGATCAACCTTTGACAAAACTATCTATTTTGGCAACTATCTATTTCTAAAAGTTTAATGTGTTACCTTACGGATTACCAAACACGTTTACCAAACGATAATTATAGTATACGATGAACTTCACTTCGTACTAGTATACGACGAAGTCAAAGTTCAAAACGAAATTTTATATAATATAAAATCGTCCTAAGTTACTTAGGAATAAGCTTTATTTTTGCATTGTGCAATTCAACTAAACATCCAGCCCGAAGAGTATAGCTCTCCTACTCGCACGCATCAAAACGCTTTGTCTGGCTTATTCACTTCAACCAGCTACGTTGACAACTTCAAGTATGTTATAGTTTGCGGGGATTTATAGCGATGTGACAACAGCTTTGGTTTCGTTTCGTAAGTAACAAATAATGGTTGAGAAATATATCGTTTAGAAAAATAGACAGTTTTGAAAATAGATAGTTTTGCTTTGTTTATTGGTGATTATTGTTGAGTGCAATGGATCGTTTTATGACTACATAAGTACGTTGGCAAAGTTCCATCGCTATATTTGCAACCGGATTTGGTCAACCGGATTTGAGTTTTCCTTGCTATCGAAATGTAGAATTTATTTTAATTTCATTACCACATTTCGGAACACGGTTTTGTTTATTTAATTGAATGATTTCATCGATCTAAGCAGCACATCCCTCAGCTTATCGCCGACGCAGATCGCTCATAGATAGGCAGATAATTATAAAAATAAACATTCTATTAATTTCTATTAAATTTCACATATATTAATTACTATTACTACAAATCACCCTTACTCATTTTATCTTTTTTTTTTTCAAAACTCATTCAATAAAATAATATTTTTACTGCTGACCAAATTTTTGTAAGTGGGACACTATTTGATTTAATCACTTTACTTACTGCGCTTACACTCGTCGCCAATGTGGTGTTCACTAGTAACACTAATTAGGGTTTGGTTTTTATAATAAAACAATCAGGTTTATCAGTAAGTGGCAGCACTCAATCAGACGTCCGTACACTGCTGGTGCAGATCTAATAATGAATAGATGTAAACATTGAAAGTGCTGCCACATTTATTTACATTAATTTTAGTGTATGCCACAACATACATAAACTCACACCTCTTGCCCAAGGGGTAGGCAGAAAGTACAGAACGCCACCTACGATCCTTTCATTCTTCTTTTGCTTCATTGAACATGCACACATCTAGTCATACACGCACGCCGTTTATGAGTTCTGAGCACATGGCCTTTTTATTATTTTCATAATAAATATTTAGAACTTGATCAGAACAAAATTTCAGGTCACGAACTTTAAAATTCTTTTTACCATTAAATTGACGTAGGCTATGTATTTGTCTACAAAATAATGACTGACACGAAACGCCCGCCAACGTACGCGGTAATGAAGCCATTTTACACGGTAACAAGGTTGCCACGGAAAATGTTCGCAAGTGCGGTAACCCGGTGTCGCCTAACCTCGTAATTGGAGACACTGACGCCACCATTATCCGGGCAAACAACGACCCGATGCCCCGACAGCCTTATGGGATTTGTAAACGACAGTGTCACGGACATCATAACGGCTATTGTTGACAATGCCTGAATATTTTAGAAAACGTCCGTCTTTTTGTTGGATGAGCGGCCTTTCTGATGGCAGGATGCGATTCGATATATTATTATATCACACTGATAAGCAATTTAAATGTTTTCATGACATGGACGCAATGCGATGCCACTCGGACGATTATTTGCGCTTGAACTCAGAATATCCGACCGATATCGCTTTTCGTCGCGTCATCAGGCAGGTCTCTAACGGTTCGGGGAATGTGCTGAGACTCTTATTTATCTCAGGTGTTATTAGTAATTGGTAGTTGTATTCGAATGTATCATCGATTGGTCATAACGCAGATGTGTCACTCTTACCGTAAATACCGTAGTCATTTGGTCCAGTTTTAACCAATTCATTATTAGTTTCTTGACTAATTTTGAATCGAAATCGCACTTTACCAAACGGATAACTATAAACCTTTGGCATTTCCACTTAGGTACAGTTATAAAAGAGTCTATTTTGGAAAGTGCAACAACTCTTTGCTAAATGCACTTTAAACACATTGGCTTACCTATGGTTATAGTGGTGATATTAGTATGTTTAAACTTCAAATTGACCCACTTTTGTAGCATTGGTTCTGTCATGAGTTCATGACACGCCACTCTATCATCAGTGGTTTTAAAATTTTAAAATAAGTCGCCAGTTTTCTATAAACTAATTACATGGTCTGGTCTTCATTATATGTAGGTAGTTTAACTACAGGCTGACTTCAAGCTATTCTTTATTGTGAGTACAAAAATGTGCGATATCGGAGAATAGTGTGAAATTATTCGCCCCTTACAGTGTACTACCAATTTTTATTCCCAACCTTTTAAATAAAATTCCTCGAACGAATATTAATCTGATAGCTACTCGTGTAAAATTTTCCTCTGGCAAGCTTATATATATTTTAATAAAGCCGTATATACCAATTTTAATCCGCACTTCCATTTTAATCACCCTTAATGAACCACCAGCTGGATCCAGCTGAATCCCATATCATTATGTAACCAGTTGCCGACAACTAGTGGCAGTTGCTCATTAACAACGGTGGTTGCAAACCAGTTGCGGTATTTGTGTTTAATATGAGATGTAATCCGACCAGATCTAATTGCTATGTTAAATGATAATGAAACGGGATCACGAGCCCGTTTTGAAAGTGGTTCTTAGAACGCCTTTTTGTTGTGATCTGTTCGTGGTAAAGTGGGTGCGTCGATTGTGTGCATTATCCTTGTGTAGGATTTGTGGCGTGCCACATGGTCTGCGTTTGGGTCTTAATTTTTTGAGTCAGCAAAGGGAAGATATAATTTGTAAACGGTGATTCAAAAAGACAAAAGAAAGCGTCACTGTGGTTATGGTTAGTGAATGTTTTACGAGCAAACATTCAGTTTAGGACTAAGTACATGTAAATAAATTGTGTTTATATAAAAGACTAGCTGACCCCCGGGGCTTCGCTCCCGTCAACTGGCTATCTACCTAACTACCCTGCCCCTTCACCTACCCTGCCTACCCTGCCTACCCTGCCTACCCTGCCTACCATGCCTACCCTGCCTACCCTGCCTATCCTGCCTACCCTGCCTTCCCTGCCTATCCTGCCTACCCTGCCTTCCCTGCCTATCCTGCCTTCTCTGCCAACCCTGCCTACCCTGCTAACCCTGACTGCCATGCCTACCCTGACTGCCATGCCTACCCTGACTGCCATGCCTACCCTGACTGCCATGCCTACCCTGCCTTCCCTGCCTATCCTGCCAACCCTGCCTATCTTGCCTATCCTGCTAACCCTGCCTACCATGCCTACTCTGCCTGCCCTGCCAACCCTGCCTACCCTGCCTGCCCTGCCAACCCTGCCTACCCAGCCTACCCTGTCTACCCTGTCTACCCTGCCTACCATGCCTACCCTGCCTACCCTGCCTACCCCGCCTACCCTGCATACCCTGCCTACCCTGCCTGCCGCGCCTACCCTGCATTCCCTGCCTATCCTGCCTACCCTGCCTATCCTGCCTACTCGGCCTACCCTGCCTACACTGCCTACCCTGCCAACCATGCCTATCCTGCCTACCTGGCCAACCCCGCTTACTCTGCCTACCCTGCCTACTCTGCCTACTCTACCTACTCTGCCAACCATGCCTATCCTGCCTACCCGGCCAACCCCGCCTACCATGCCTACCCTGCCTACCCTGCTTACCCTACTTACCCTGCCTAGCCAGCCTAGCCTGCCTATCCTACCTACCCTGCCTACTTTGCCTACCCTACTTACCTACTATTTTTATCTATCATCAATGTTTTTCTCAGCGCACGCTAAAGAATGAATTTTATAGGCAACATTTTCCTACCTTGGGTTACATTATTGCAATTTTCATAAGGATCTCTTTTTTTTTTGAAAATTTATTATAGCCTTTGACACTCAGGAATAATGTAGCTTTCTACAGGTGAAAGAATTTTAAAAATCGGTTCAGTAGATCCAGAGATTACCCCTTACAACGTCACAAACTCACAAACCCACAAACTTTACCTCTTTATAATATTATTAGTATAGATAATAGGGAGAACCGATTTATGTTTATGTAATCAGTTGTAACTATTCAAAACAACGCATATCTTGATAAATGACAATTAATTGATGACCGATTTTGCTCTTCTGACGTCACAGTCGACTCAATTCGCGAATGTTTCAAGGCCTCTAACGTAAGTCTAACTACTGATAAATAAAATTAATTGAATAGGAAAAACTCTCTGTTTTTGTCAGAATGTATAAAAGGCAGTAGGTTCGTACCCTATATAGAACCTTAACATAACTGACGAAATGTGTGTAACTACAAATGCACCTCTACCTAACACTTAGGGGAATTCAGTCGTGATGTTATATTATATCTATATTTTTTTTCATTTTTAATTAAATATTTTGATTTTCTCATTGATTTTCACTTCAGGCTTTTATACAGTAGTGCGCTTAGCAGCCAATATCTTATCTTTCCTAACTATCCATCATAGATTGTGCATTATGCTAATCTTGTCCAAGGTAAAAGAGAAAATTGATTTGTTATTACGTAGCTGGTATGTATCCTCTTTTGCCGAGACAATATGTGCACGTTCCTTCCCGACCATACACAATGATTGTCAGATCACCGACATAAATGTATGTACATTAGTAAAATTATTCTGAACTAAAGAACATTAAATACAACTTCAGCGAGATTCACTTCATTAACTTTCGATTGAACACAGGGCTTTCTGTGCCCTGTCTGGATCGCAGCTGATAAATTTGAAAGCGAGTTACCGCGGCCCTGGCACAAGCAACTGAAGGAACACGGGTGGGTTTTAGTCCGTAAAAGTCTCACACGCCCTTCCGCTTCACCCAGAGCGGTAGAAGTCATTGCATGATTGCCCAACCCAAAAAAAGGGCGAATTCTGTGCGAATATTTAATTCTTTTAGGGGTTCATCATCATCCTTTTAATGTTCCCACTGTTGGGACACAGGACTCCCCTTTGTGAGAGAGATTTGGACGTAATCCACCATGAGGGCACAGTGCGAGTTGGTGAATGTCACATATCTTCGAATATATATATAGGTTTTAGGACATGCCGGTTGCCTCACGATGTTTTCTTCACCGTTTTGAGAGCAGTGGTAATTGAGAAATTAACACAAAGTAAAGCGCCTGCCTGCCTGGGTTCGAACCCACGACCTACGACCTTTTAGGGGTTGAATTACCAAAAATCCTTGTTCATCTTCGCTGTTTGTTGAACCCTTGTCTAAAATTTCACGCTTATAGGCCCAAACTAAGGCTTTGCTTGTCTGTTAGTGAATGAATTTAAGAATGCATTATATTAAGTCGATTTTAACCGACTTGAAAAGTAGGTTGTCCTTATTATTACTGCAGGACCTATTTTTTATGCCGGCCTGAATAAAAACAAACAAATTCCAAAAGCACCTCACTGTATTACCACTTAGTGGTATTCTTGCGAGTTTTGTCTCACGCTGGATCGCTTTAACGTAAACGTCAATTTGTATTAAACCCACTGATCTCTATCATACAAGTACGCTGTACTAAACATACTATATGAAATGACAGTTGATTTTTGTTCTGATTCAAAGCGCCCCGCTCGAGTTTCTCAGGAACTAAAATTGACACATTTAGAGATAGGTTAATACCGATATTTCTCAAAATTAGGTAATACTAATATATTCGCCTGGAAATATTATAATATTGTAAATAATATATCAGTATTAGTGATATTTTAAATTACATATCAAAATATTAGACTTGGCAAGGCCTATCACTCATCTACTGTATTGACTTCTCGTAGTATGTTGGCACTCAATATCTCTTATTGGTATTGGTGATGAATGATAAATGAATGCCTAATTATCAGTAATAATATGTTTAAAAGCAATGTGTAATACTAAATTCTGGAATCATCATCATGATCATCCACAGCCCGACTTGGCCCACTGCTGAGCACAAGCCTCTCTCTTGTACCAATCACCACGTTCCTGAGCTTGGAATTAATTCTGGAATAATATGATAATTATAATTTTATTAACAAATGTTTTGAAGTCAAACAATTTATTATCTGCATCTGAAACAGATTTGAAAACTGAAATATGTATGTACCTCGCTGGAATGCGATGTCACTCTTTTTTGCACCTTAACACTACAGAGACAGGATCTCAGTAAATTATATGTTGTAAATTATTATCCATCTCATTCGTACGCAAATATTTGTAAATGATGTTCCCTTCACGAATACGATGGGCACCAACCGAGTGAATCCGAACTATTGTAAGTATTAACTAACTAGTGTACCTACTTGAGCGAGGAGATACTTGCTCAAATATACTAGTTTCAAGGATAAGTTGTTAGCTTATCCCCATATTTAAATCTCACTGATGTGGCAGTAATGCGCTATAACTTTACTAGCACGATATCCACTAGTTTATAGCTTGCAATCTGACTAAAAATATTATTCAGTTAACCTTTATATAAATTTTTCTATTACTTAAAATGAATCATAATAAAAATAACTGGGTTTTTATTCTCTTACTTATTAAATTATTCTCACGATCGATAAACCCCATAAAAGTATTTTACCGAAGGCTGTGTCCCATCTCTAATATTAGTTCCATGTACTCTCACGTTAAGTCACGTTGCTATCAGCGCCAAAATGGCGAAAATCAAATGTCTTCATTTTGTTATCGATAATATGAAGTCCAGCGTACTTGTATGATAGAGGTCAGTGATTAAACCGGATAACCGCCGTCTGGTGGCGGTAAGAAGAAACCACTTTTTTTTGTAGAAATTGACATAAGATATCGTTTTTCGTCGTGTGTATGTGAGCATGAGTAAAAAATTCTGAATAAGCCGACAGAATTTCGCAAATTCACTGACAACAGTCCTCATACTGGCATTAGTCAGACAGAAGTTGTTGACAGTTGCGCTGACATCTCTACACAGTCATACAATAGTTGTATTGTTTCGGCAATATTGCGACATTGCCGAACTCTGCCGTCATATTGCAGATGGTATCTTGATGAATACATGCGCTGAAACAAAAGTTACAAAAGAACACGCGGAATCTTTTTTTGTTTCATGAATGGCATAACTGATGACGTGGGTTAGAAATAGCCAGTTTTACGGTTTCGTCTAGTAATCTGAAAGCCTCGGATTGGCTAAATATTCCAGGAGTTTATCCGTAATTCTGTACGGCCAATCCAGCCCATAGAAGTTTCTCTACTACGGTTCTAACATACGGAATAGTTAGAAATAATGTCACTTCTAGTCTACTGTTAGTGTTCTTCTATTTCTTTTTCAGTTACTGGAAACTGTATTGTGGGCCGAGTTGTTGGCTACGTCAATTGCAGCCTTAGCGGTGTTCATAAGGTGCAGGTGTATGACTGTATGGGCACTTTGTATACTTTAGCATATGTGTCATATTCTGCGCAGTGGGTACCGAACTCACATTGGTTATGGTTATCTAACAGGTGTATAAAACCCAGTTTTGTGACTCTTCTCTTGCTATCGCTTCATCAAACCATCATCATTTTTTTCCCCTTATCCCAATTAACTTCATCCAAACTTGCTTTTATTCCTTGTTTTGCCGTCTATCACTTCTTATTATGCAATACCCATTTACCCGCTAATGGCTTTCAGTCTCTCACGTATCTAACGCTGCTAAACTGCGCGTAGCAACTTGGAAATTGTTCGAATATAAAATTATAACATTTACTGAAAGTTCGCTGGTGATCCCTAATCTCTAATCTGAATTGGATTATAACTTTTGATCATCCTTAATGCTGGTTTTTTGCTAGGCAAAATTTTCTTCTTATCTCATTTCATGCACATAGGCACTTTCATTTACGGAACTTTTCAGAGTTAGTCTGTTATAAATTCGACATCTCTAAGAACAGCGAAAGATTATCCATTGTAACTGAATGAATGGTTTCAGGAATCAAATGCATTGAATGTTCAGTCAGTTCTTTTTAATGGACAGTAACAAAACAGATTCGCTTCACCTCTAAGACATAAATTCATTGAGCCGTCGGGTTTACAGAAAATTGAAAGGTGTGATTTCTGGAAAATATTCTCGCAATTTTCTACAATGACTAGCATTCGCAACAAAATAATTGTAAGAACGCCAGATGCCGCCAAAGAATGTTCACAATCACAAAAACTGCAACACCGAATCGTGCCAAACTCGACAATTTCCACGGCTTTGCCCACTTCGTTATCATCTGCGGGAGTGCGGGCGAGGTGGGCGCGGTAAGCCAGACACTCGGTAGACGAGAGAAAGGCGTGACTCAAAGGTACGGTGCATTGACTCGTTACGTGATCGATGTAGGAACTGAGGACCGTCTGGTTACATCCGCTGGAATGCTCCGAAAAAAAAACAGCACAATTTGAATTTAGAAGCGAGAAATGTAACATCTTTTTTTAATTATGATGGTAAATGATGTCGTGGTCGACGTTGAAGCACGCTTGCCTTGAAGTAACCTCTCCAGTCTTGTCTTTAGGACCCCTAGGTTGTAGATATCGGGAAACAGACTGCGGCAGGGAATTATGGATTGAAAAGTTATTTTTACAAGCAAAGATGAGTCAAGTCAGGGCAATTGAATAAGAGGGAGTACCTTTGAATGTTACCTGCTGAACTGTTGCGGTGATGCCTATAACCGCAAACATACCAAACGCGTTGTGTAATAGGAAATTCTTTGAATGCTTGTTTTGTTATGCATCAGTGGTTTGTTACAGGAAAGTCGTGTCCTGATATGAGATCTGCCCGCATTCAGAGATCAGACAGATGTATTGGAACCATTTTCTTTTGCGCTATATTTTATTATTATTACTTAACCTTGAAGAAAATCCTGACAACAACGAATCCATCCATCAATGGCGCCTATCGAAAGGTGACAGATTCCAAGATGACAATACTATTTAAAACTGTGACGTCATCCTTAGTGACATTGAGTGTTCAAGAAACCTCATTAGCACATTTGCCAATAAAATCAATGGCAGTAATGCTCAAAGACTGCTGAAATGTAAATTAACGCGAATTCTTTTCATTTGTTCAGATTACGAACTGACTCGAGTGAAGCTAGTGAATCTGACACGTCTTAACTAAATACCGAAGAGATATGTCGCGATAGGCATGACAGAGATTCCAAATTATGCTATTGGCTTCTATGAATCATCTCTGACACGGCATATTGATTTATTTATCAACACCCACCTTCGTGCCTACATTGTTAGCGTGTGAGAAAGCCTCTACATCAAAGGTTTCGAAAGTAAGTTCACGAGATTAAGTATAGCCTTATTATAATAAATGGAATGGGCAATTGCGCTGCCATCCGCACTGTGTTTATGCTAGTCAAGTGGGACCTTGGGAATTGATCCCCGCCCCTAATTTTAGGTAAAGCTTTCAGAAACTAAAATAGCACAACCTGTGTAGGCTCCACGGCAATTTTCAAGCTTGTTAATTTAGTACGGATTCATGTTAGAAATATTAAACTAGGTACATGTTTACATTTTGACTAGCTTTATAATTACACAAACTCAGGTATTCCTAAAACTCATAAAAACTGTGACCAAACACTAACCTTCCTTTCAAAAAATCTATTGTCTGGGTCCAAATAAAGAGCTCAAAATAGCCCCTAAAGGTACGCTATTGAATTAACAAGACACCAAGTTTTTACAAGTAATACTGTAATAGTCTAGTCTAACGACTTGTATGTACGCTGCGGCATTGAATGTGACCAATGGGCCGTGACAATATCGCCGATTGCTGGCTCTCGGGCACTTGTCCCACCACGCGAGGAGTGAGAGCGAGCCATAAATAACAGCGAACTGAGAAGCGACTGTTTTGCGAGGACAGCTATAAAGTACAGCAACATGGCTGGCCAAGAGATGAACGAGCAGTGAACCGGCGAATTAATGCGCTGTCATGTCACTCCTCGCAACAAGTTACTTAATATTTTTTGCTCGCTTTCATAGCTTGGTCTATGCAACAAGAGCCTTTAAAGGTGAACCGTCAACTTTTGTTCTGACACAAACCATTGCGCATTTCATAACCGCTATTTATCGCTATCTCGCTGTCAGTGTGGCCAAAGCCTATATAGCATTCCTGACAAGCTAACTAGATAAATATCACGAATACTTGTCTATTCAGCTTTATTCTATGCTGATCGGGAATTTGCAATATCAATTCAAATTGTAAGAATTAGCCAAGGGAAATGGAATGAGTTTAGCTAACAATGCGCCGTATTAAAATTTAAATTCAATGCGTATTGCTCGTAGTTCTGCAGTGTACTTATGCAGTTACTTTGTATATAAGTGCATAGTAAAAGGAAACATTAAGATAAAAATAAACATGAAAGAATTCTTTAGAGTTGGTAATATTCGCTTTAGCGTGTTTAACTACTGTGCTGGGAACTGTTCGTGCCGTTTTTTGTTTAATATTATCGTTTACCCCTCCACATAAAAGGAGCATTGAAGAATAATTGTTTTGTAACACTAACAATCTAGTCAGAACTTATCTAAACTAACATTGTTTCTATTTTAAAATGTCTCATTTACGTTCTGTCAATTTCCTTTCACTCAAAGTTAACGAATATGTTATCTAGTTTGAATAGCAACGACCCTTGGCTCTCAAGTCTCAACGAAATGGAAATGTGGGACACTCTGTGCCTGTAATGCCCTAAGGTGGTTCGTTTTCCTGTTTTTGACGAGGGAGCTGCATTAACATAAGGAGAGAGATCAAAAGCGTTTCTTATGTTTTAACTTGTCAGTTCTTGGTATCGTGACGTATCCTTATTGAATTCCGAAAGGAATAGTATCGAGTAAACCATCTCGGTGTACAAAGGTTGACTCGATTTCTTCATACATTACAGAAATTCAATTTCCATATGAGAGAGTGATTTATTTAACTTTCTGAAAACTGCTTTTACCGAGTAAACCTCGGGATCTTTATCTTTACACATATCGGAACTGTGATCAAAAGCGTTTCCGCTTTTGACAGATGAGCGTTTTCCTGTCTCATGTATTTGCATGACACGTCGTCAAAGAAAGTTGAAAGCCTGGTTTGCGGGCATTCATTGAAGATTTTTCTTTGCTGTTATTTGCCTGTGAAATTTCGGGAAGGTATTAAATAATTGCTGCCTTTTCTCCCGATATTGGAGTTGGCTTCCAGTTTCGCTAGATTCAGCTGGATACCAGTGTTTGACATAGAAAGAATGCCTATCTGAACTCCACAACCCAGTAATTGGGCAACACATACCCCTTGGCAAGACTGGTCCCAGATTTCAGGCTTCTGACTACCCGTAACCACTGTCAAATTTCTACAAATGATAGCAGGCACCAACGGCTTAACGGCTTTTCGTCAGGAATGGTCACCCATCCAAAGACCAACCTCGGCAAGCGTTGCTTAACCTTAGAGATTGCCATGTGGCTGTAAGGTATATTTAGCCTTGAACTCCTCCATATGGACATGAAAACTTGTTTTAATCCTGTGAATCCTTTGCCTTTGCCATGCAGTGATGCAGATTGCAGATCTCTAAGAATGCAATCTATTAATGGCTAAACCACTTAGATCCTAAAGCCAGTTTCTCCATAGTACATTATGCTCGTTTTGTAGTAAGTACATTCCAAAACAAACAGGACAGCGAGAGGTTGCGTTACAGATCAAGTTGAAGGCGCCGATAAATCGCCGGCCGAGGCAGCTGACCGCGCAAATTGTAGCGTAGGCGATGCATCGTCCTGTGGTATAGGTGATAGGAGGTGACGGGCTTGCTTATAGGAGACTTAGTATTGAAACCGAAGACAAAGGACCGGTTTCAGAATTGAATATTTCGAGTTAAGAAAGTGTCAAACCCTATTTTATTGCCAAACGACAGTTTTGCAGGCTAACGTGGAGTTTAACATATTATAAAATAAATAAAATGAAAATAGCCTTTAAATTGTAACTGTTGTAACAAACTTGTTAATTGAAGTATGGTTTCAGAATTGAGTCCCATAAAAAATCCACTTCATTAATTTCAACGCTGCGCGTTGATACCTCATCCCACAAGAGAAATGCTTGTTCTGGACATCTGGTATAGCTTGCTTGAACATACACCGCTTACAAAATGTACAAGTAACTTTTATTCAACACGACTTATTTATATCACAATTAAAAAGTTACGCTTGGAACGCACAGCGACATTTAGAACTTTAATAAGTCTGTTCTCAACACACACACCGGTTGCGAACCGTATCGGAGTAGGCTGAGATATAATTAATTACGACCTTAAAGTATTTCAGAACGGTGGAATTAATTTTAAATTATATTTATATAGCAAATTGGTTGAAAATAACACTTTTACTCGACAACCTTTTTGTAATTTTAAATTAGATGTAGTATTTCCTACCCTGACACCCTGAAACTTAACTCAAGTATTGAATAATAAGTTGTCAATTTAACCAACTAACTCTTGAGTTCAAATTGTCGCGCAAGTGGGCCTAAGTAGCTCAAATATGGTCGTTTATAATGTGTCTTTATTGGATTAGCACTAAACATTTAACGTTTTCCTCTAGATCGCTGTGTCTAACTTTCTTCCGTCGTTTAACTGCTTCGTAAAGACAAGTATGGCCAGTGCACTTTCTACTTGTTTGTTATCTATAAAGTCTGTTTCCCAATCAGCATTAAACCTTAATTTTATAGCTGTTTTAATTACTGTCTATAAGTTGTCTTGATTAAGTATAGTTACAATAATATAAAGGAGTCATCTCGCAATGATTTATAGCAAAATCTTTGCGCCTCGCCTTTTCTCTTTTGACTGTATTTCCTTTTCCTATTCTATTCTTGGACATATTTATTAAATAGATAGTAGAAGGACAAGATATAGTTGGTCAAAGTTCCCATTCGTATTATCGGGAACGGACAGCGGACGCGCCCACGACTATCCGTGCATTGTGCACGCTATCGACTTGTATTGTGGAATCCGGTCCATTTTCTTTATTGTAATTTATCGATGTTGCTCCTTGATATATAGATTTATGATTCGCTATTTCTATATGTTGATTAGGGATAAGTTATGGCCTTATTGTATTACAAAGTTTTCGAACATCAAAAGCGTTACTAACTTTCTTTTGTAGTTTTTTCTATTTCCTAAATAATGTTTTCCTCCCTCATATATTACTCGACGCTAAACGAAAGGCGTGACTTGCGAAACTGCGCTTTATCTTGAACTCCCAGACTATTCCCTCGAAGCTAATATCTTATTCAACACAATCAAGTCTGAAATAACTTCTCGACGTTTTAATGCTTCGTAAAAATTCTTTCGTCGAAGTGCAGTCAGGAGGTTACTCAGCTTGGGATTTCACAACTCTCGGTCTTGAGGCAGTGTAGTTACTCTTAGTACGAACATTATTAGATTTCATTCCCAAGTCAATTCGTTCGTCAGGATTGTGTTTGGGCTTGTCTCACGAGACATTTCCTGGAAAATCAAAATATACAACTTTGGTGTTGAATTGTGGTTGATAAATAAATAACCATGGTTGTTTGATTCTGAATTGGCAAACTACCGACTCATTAAACTTCATGAAATACACTCATGACTCCAATTCATATTATCACATCAACAAACTCCCTTGAATCACCACCCTGACTCACTTATCACAATTTCGCGCCAGGCTTCCCTCAGAGCGTCTTAACGAGCGAAATATGCAGTGTATCCTAATTAAGTATACGTCGGGGTATTTTGTAGTCGCCGTTTATTTAAACCGAGTTATTTATAGCACGCCTCGCCACTCCCTTCCAAGCGACACACTATATAACCTTTTTAAGAATCATGAGACGAACCGTACACTTGCGGATCAGACTTGTCTGAGGGTTATTGTTGATGAATCGAATAAAGTCATCCCTGTTTCTGTAGTTGTCATAACTTATCCTTAGTTGGATACATACATATACATAACATGTATATATGTATAACATCACGCCTGTTTCCCCCGAAGAGTTAGGCAGTTGTACACCTATAGTACCTACACCCACATTATTCCAGTTATCTTTAAGTCGCATGTAATTGGGGCGACCCTAACCTTAGTTCTCAAAGGAGTAATGGATATTACAGGACCCATAAGTCCCAAACAGTAACTTCAGAGTTGGAACTTCAAATTCACAGCTGTTGTTCGTGATCCCGAAAATTCAAGCCCTGTTTGTTATCTAATACAAACAGTCTGGAAACTTCTTGCGGTTCTGACAAGCAAGTTCAGAATGTCAAGGTCGTGAAAATTGCAATTACGGCAACATCTGTACGCGTAGCTGAAGTAATGGTGGTAGACATGCAAATATCGTGAACGATGGGTTCCGGACGAGGCGGGGCTCGAGCTAAACTAATTTGTACCGCGTCTGCCAGTTATTTTCACAAAATGAATAACGTAGATTCTGGCAGACACAAGTTGAGCACAGTACTGTCAGTATAATTCCAGAAAAGGCTCTATCTTTAAATGCCGCTATGTTGTAACTAATTTTGCTATAGCATAGTCAGTCTTTTAACCTTCCCACTGCTAGGACAATCGTGCTCTCGAAATTAGTATTAGAGAGTGAACCATTGCTATCTATGTATTACAGCTTTAACCGAACCGAACCAAAGATAACTTAAAGTACTTTCCAAATTAAACCCTATCATGCCAGACACAATTAGTCAAAAATAGAAACAGCAATAAACCCATAAAAATTACTATTAAAACGGGCCAATATTTTCTTTGATTAACAATATCCTGGCGTGTGGATCTATCGTGACAATGCGCTATAATTTGCATCAGCTCAGAGAGAGCATGAACTGATTTATAAACGGTCTAAAAGCCTGCTCATCAATTTGACCTCGTCGCTCACAATTAATGATGTTCTGTCCATCGCTCCTAATTGGACACGGGACTTAGAAAAAAGTGCACGTTAATCAGAGGTGAAATTAAACGAGTCTTTGTCTCTGACTTTTATAATGAACAGCCACTTCTGACATAATAGATCATTCTATTAATTAATGTATTCTCACTACATATTATTATGGTCTTCACTTTCAAGACCTTTCCCATCTTTGAAAGCTTCAAAATTATATCTTCCTTGATAATTACATTAACTATTCTAACTACTGGCCCTTTAAGTGACAAGCTCTTGTTATATTAGAAAAAGATTACAATGTTAAGTAATGGACAGCAGTGCCCATCTGCGTAGCAACATCCTAAGTGATCCCTAATTACTGAGCAATCAGCACATTAACTTAGGGTGGACTGCCGAGCAAAGTGGCTCAAGCGTTACTGACGCGACAACAGGGGCACTATGTTCGAATGGTGGCCTATACATTGCCACTTGCCAGTGACGCTGGATCCACTATTTTAATTATTATTGATAGGCTCGCGTTTGACCACTATCTTGCCTGATGGTAAGCGATGATGTGGTCGACGGCGAAGCACGCTTGCCTAGAAGTAATCTTATTCATTTCTGACTTAAGGACCCCTAGGTTGTAGCTATCAGGCAACACAGACTCCGACAGGGAATTTCACTCCTTTGCTGTACGCACAATGGAAGTATTACCAAAACGTTTAGTGTGTATGGGTGGGATGTCTACCGTACTGATGGCACAACGACGTACTTTGCTCGGAAGTCCACCTTTAAGAGGTACTTCGAGGCAGTCGATTGACAAGTGATGTTGACATTTACTAGCATGATGCACTAAAGATGAGCTATTTCCTTAATTGCTAATAGTGTCTGTGTGTGGCCTAAGCGTTAGCTAACGTTTCTGTGTTGACCTTTATATTTAGGGCGCTGAACTATTTGTATAGCGCGACGACACTGTGATACCTATATTTACCAGCTGTTGGTATTTCCTTAAGAGGTTTTATTTAGGAAACATTAGAGTACAACTTAGAATGTTTGCGGGATAGGTACTACTAAAGTAACTTCACCAAAAACTCAGAAGGCGGTTTCCAAAGACGAACTTGTGACCACATCATGCCACTAAAAGATGCTGCTAAACGCAGCAGTCAGACTTACACAACAAGATACAGTCAGTGTTCATGTAAAGAATCTATCTGCAAGAATCTTAACCTACCATTTCTGGCTCCAGACCATCCATAAACGCCGCCATATCCCTGTGCTGCGCCATTAGCTCCCAATGAAGCGTTTACATGGTAATGTTACGGAATTTTCTCATTGTACCTATTAATTGTTGTCTAAGTATAGACGCCATTAAGCAGTCATCGCCTTCGCCGTGGCGGGAATGCTAAGTCGTTTAGAAATAGAAGAGATAGGTGCAGAAGGTTCACATCACACCTTGCACGTATGCTTACGTGCTATGGTACTTACTGCAGTGCTATTGTGTAACTATCTCACTGTGATAAATTAGGCATCAACTAGAATTTTAACGAACTTCCCGCTCGTACTGAGCATGAAGTTATGATCTTATGCTCGCCACTGACTCCGCAATCGGTGTGGCCACCTACTGGGTCCAAAATATATTAAGAGTTTTACATCAACTCGAGAATAAGAAGAAGAAGCTGCCCCAACCTAAGTTTTTACAGAATCGGCCGGATGGATCTTAACCATCTAAATCTGGCGCATTTGTGACTGGTCCGAGATTGTCCAATAATCTTGTCGAATGTTTTTGTCATCGAATTAGGCGATCGTTTCATTATTACAGCTATATACGGTACATCTGAATACTTAACTGTCCACACTGCAGAAATGATTTTCCTCCTAAAATCACAGCACTCCGCAGATCCAACATCAGCTACTGGCGTCCCAAAGGACCAAGAAGGGCAAGCTCGGTTAAACTCCCTAACGTGTTGTCTTAGCCTTCTCTCCACTTCCTCATTGTAGTGCAAGCGCTAGGTGCCGTCACCTCGTGAATCATCGAGCACCTAGATATTAGCCCCGAGTCTTGTCATGAATAACAATTGGACAACTAATATGGATTTTTCGGTCTAGTTATTTCGCCTGCCTTTGACGTGGCACGTCAGGCGTACGACTAATCTTGTTTGCTTGTTAAAGTACAAATTGTCGTATGCTTTATTGAATGGTTTTATTGCTCGTGGGTTCCTAGAATATTCAATAACGGTGAGATGAGAAATAGCAAGGGTCGAACGATACGGCAGATACATTCTGTTACGAATACGAAATTTAATTAAAATCGTATTGCAGATTGCAGCAACCATCTCTGGCTAAACATGATATTTTATGGTAATTGTCTTTACAAGAAATACGTTTGAAATGGTTTCTTTTTCATAAGCAAATAGGTACGGATCAGCAAATAAGGACCTTAATGCTGCTAAGCTATGCAATAATTATTACATTTAATCCTGGTTATGTTGCTTTTTTGATATATTTTTACTATTAATCTATGTTCTCTAATTTTAAATGATTAATATGAACGTGAAGTTATAATAGGTAAATTATAAGCCGAGTGTATGAATGTACAAATAATAGTCTATCAATGTTTATCTGTTCACCAGTGAGATGTTTAACGAGAAAATTATGATGGATTTTAATTATACACAAGTAATTTACAACCAACATTCAGAAGCATATACGCTAACCTACTGGTCATGTAAATTCTAAGGTCGTATAAACTAAGGTGTATAATATATAACCTATTCACCTTATTAGGTAATCCGATAACTTACGATCTAAGGCTAGTTCCGCGTGCAATAATACCTTGCATTAAAGCCATCGAATCAAACTGTAACCACCAAACTAAAGAGAAACAGAAGTACCATATTTAATAAAAACTACCAAGTAATTTGTCAACCTACACTACATATACCCTTAAAACTTATAAAAAAACTGTGACAGCTTACAAAATACTGACTGACTAGTCAAAAATGTACCCACCCTATGAGCGTTCCATAAAGCAGCCTAATATTTTTCCGAATTTGTTATATCGGCTTTCAGTGTAACTGGGTGCCGCTGAATAGGTATCAGCGTTACTGATAAAATAAAGTTGCGGCCAATTATTTGTACAAAAAACTGCCAAGAACTTCGAATTTCTCCAATTCTGTGGTTGGACATATTTACCATGGCCGAAACTTCAGATCCAACCCAGAGCTGCAGTAGAAAAATAACTAAAAAAACTTGAAAAGATTTTATTAAAGTACTACTTATCGTGCAAAAAGTCAAGTGAATCTTCTTTCAATTAGTGCTACAGTTTAAACCAGCAAGGTGTGTGGGTCTGATTCACCGTCGTCCTTCGTGCCCATGATTCACACCATTAACTGTATTGTTTACGACTCGACGACACGTGTACACGGTGTTTTTTTTTATAATCAACCGTATTTGTTTGGAGAATATTCATTTCCACGCTCCTTTTCCATGACGGTGTGGATGGAATTATTAAAGATACCGACGTAGAATGTTTTTAAACAGTCGTAAAAGGATTAATGTAGAGAGATTTACTGAGGTAACTGATTAGACACGTTAATATACTGGTTACATAATAGTCATTTAACTACCTCCTACAAGTGAACATCTTAAGTTATAGGCCAATGAAAAGTTGAGGCAGATTAGATGATTAAAATGATTCAGCGTACACATACTGTAGGACCAAAAATAATTCACTCATCGTCAT
Organism: Orthosia cruda; assembly: GCA_964057195.1. NCBI lineage: Eukaryota > Metazoa > Arthropoda > Insecta > Lepidoptera > Noctuidae > Orthosia > Orthosia cruda. The sequence continues at coordinate 2,626,370 of OZ059837.1, forward strand.
GACATATCCCATTCTGAAGGTCTGTCTCTTACAGATACAAACCAAGCATTCATAACTCATTTGAACACCACAGGTGTTCGCAGGTCTCATCTTTGGGTAGTAGTTGTTCGATACCTCCAAACCTAATATAATTTACACAATATATTGCTAAGGCATTACTTTACACAACGAACGATTATCAGATAAGTATAAGTTTGTGCTCCATTGGTGTAATCCTGCAATGCGTATCAGTGTGAGGATAAACGAATGAAAAAATCACTTCTCAAATTCAATCTACGGCACAATGACTATCTCGTCAACGCACAGACAGCTTCATTGGCAAATATCACATCACAAGTCTTACGTTCAACTATAACATACAGGAACCAGACATTAGAAAAGTAAACGGATTCGACTCATAGTATTTAACCATTCACTAGCGATCTGGATACCCGTCGGTGTATTGCGCTCCTGACCTCGGCGGGCGGTACCAACGCACTCGGTATTAAAGTTCACGGCTATACGAAGCGCGTCATTTTGAGCATCCCATAAATTGAATGGACTTAGAGAAATTTATAGAAAGAAAATATCTTTATTCCTTCCGGAGTCTGTGTTTCCTGATAGCTACAACCTAGGCGTCTTTATGTCAAAAGTGAATAGGTTATAGTTGTCGGCACGTAACTTGGCAAGTTTTTGGCGTAATGGGCATATAACGACTCTTGCCAAGTTACATGTTGACAACTATACTTCTAGGTAAGCTTATTCTACCGTCAAACATATCATCGCTTATTATGAGGATGATAATAAAGGCGAGCCTATCGTTAAAAAAAACTTTTTGCAAAAAAATACTACCGACTTCCAGATCTAAACTACAAAGTGAAAAATAACTTAATTTTTTGAAGTCGGTGTCTTGCGTAGGTACCATTTTTTTGCGTTATGGACACTGACTTCAAAAAATTAAGTTATTTTTCACTTTGTAGTTTAGATTTGGAAGTCGGTAGTATTTTTTTGCAATTTTTTTTTTTTTTTTTTCACTTTTTAGTTGTACGTACCTAATAGGCAAGTTAGTAAGGTAACTTTAACGCCAAAATAGATTTCATGAAACTTGAACATATCCGGTGAAATGAGAGATCTGCGTACCCCTTAAGAGCGTACTGGCGTGATGTTATGTTATGAAATGGTATAAACAATAAACAGAAATGCGATTGCAGCAATCCCGAGAGATTTGCCGTTATTTATTGAAGAGTTCTGTTGTATATCTCCGAAGTTCTTCATCAGATCTTCACCAAATTAAAATGGGACTAATTTCGGAACATACTTTTTCAAACAAAAAAAGAATTTTCAAAATCGGTCCACAATTGACGGAGTAATCGGAGAAAATACAAAAAAAAAAAAACAAACATGAAGTCGAACATAGAACCTCCTCCTTTTTGGGAAGTCGGTTAATAAAAAGAAACCTTGGTAGGACCTAACTTGCTAGGGATCACAGTTCAGTAGTTACTATTAGGAACACCAAGGCTCATAAGGAAGAAGCGTGTCCGTTTCGACTGCTCGGCCACTATGTCGTAGAAAAAAAAAACTTATGTCAGCATTTCGAAGGAATTTGTAAAAGATGAACAGTGAAAACCGCAAATTCGAAGAGTCAATAATCAGAAAGTTATGTGGGTTTAACCGTGGCCGCGCAGTCCGCATGAATTCAACTGCGCGGCCACCAGTTCTCTTAAACGGAGCGTTGTAAAAGTCTAATTCCTTTTGCTAATCACTGACAGGATTTCGAAGAAAATGTAGATCATAAAAATAATGCCCTACTGTCTGTAGTTCACGACCTACATCACTCCAAAGTTTGGCCGCGCAGTCCGCACAAAGCGAACCGCGCGGCCACCAGTTCTCTTAAACGGAGCGTTGTAAAAGTCTAAGTTTTTTTGCTAATCACTGATAGGATTTCGAAGAAAAAATACATTGTAAAAATATAGCTCTAAAGTTTGGACTTCTCGTTCCACAACACTCACGTAATGGCGAACCGCGCGGCCACGTGTTTCTTAAAGTGGAGCTTAAACGGAGCTTGGTACAGGTGTCTTTCTTTTTGCTAATCACTGATACGATTTCGAAGAATTTGTAAACATCATGAATGAAGTTCTAATGTTTGAAAATCGCGAGTTACAGAACTTATACCCTGTAACTAGAGTTAAAAGAAGGGTGACCATGATTTACGATGCGCTGACGAGATATTCCCATATAAGACGTTTTCATTGTCACGTATATTTCTATACTTTTTATCGTAACATGCAAATAGTTTTAGTCTTTTGGTTTGAAATTGAGTAGAGAAGCTAATTAAAAGCTGATATTGTAGCCATTTTGGGAGTCGCTACAGACGCAACTGGGTAGGTGCTTACCTATACTCTCGAATGAAAACATACCAACGCAAGCGCACAGTGACTTTTTTAGGAAGTTATTTAAAACAGCTTACATCTTGGATATGAAACGCATGGACTACTGCAATAGGTAAACGTCATCATTATAAAATAATTAAGTTTTATAAATAAACACTTTAGGAAGATATTATATTTTTGGCATTCCTTTCATTCGCAGACAGGACAGATGTTTCATATAATTTAATAATTTAACTAATATTATAAACGTGAAAGGTTGTAATAATGTGTGTGTGTGTGTGTGTGTGTGTGTGTTTGTTGCTCTCACGCAACAACTACTGAACGGATTTTTCTGAAACTTTGCAGTAAAATAGCTTACATGTCAGAATAACACATGTGCTATAATTTATATAGATATAGTGTACATTTTTCAAAATATCACGATAAATAAAAAATTAAAATGTAAAGTATGAAAAATCTGTCTTTTGCGAGCTAGCTTTTATTTTACCCTATACTTTTTTTTGAGGCATCCTACTTCCTACTAATATTATAAACGTGAAAGTTTGTAATAATGTGTGTGTGTGTTTGCGCAACTACTACTGAACAGGTTTATAAAAACGTTTAAATACGCGCGGGCGAAGTACTTCGAACGTTGTACATCACGTTAGAAACATCAAAAATAACAGCCCCTATTTAATGGATTTTATTATTATACATATAAACCTTCCTCTTCTATCACTATCTATTAAAAAAACCGCATTAAAATCTATACATAGGGATATAGGGAGGGACAGAAAAAGCGACTTTGTATATTGTGTAGTGATGATATATTTATACTATGATATTGAAATGGAAAAAAGCCTGGATTCACACACTATAAATCTTGGTCACCCTATTTTTTCCTTCGATTATAGGTTTTAAGTTCTGTAGGTCTTGTAGTTCTTAATTATAGGATTTATTTATACTGTCTACATATTCTTCGAAATGGTGTCAGTAATTAGCAAAAAGAATGGGACTTCTACTAAGCTCCGTGTAAGGTCTATTAAAAAAAACTCGTGGCCGCGCGGTTCGCTTTGTGCGGACTGCGCGGCCAAACTTTGGAGTGATGTAGGTCGTGAACTACAGACAGTAGGGCATTATTTTTATGATCTACATTTTCTTCGAAATCCTGTCAGTGATTAGCAAAAGGAATTAGACTTTTACAACGCTCCGTTTAAGAGAACTGGTGGCCGCGCAGTTGAATTCATGCGGACTGCGCGGCCACGGTTAAACCCACATAACTTTCTGATTATTGACTCTTCGAATTTGCGGTTTTCACTGTTCATCTTTTACAAATTCCTTCGAAATGCTGACATAAGTTTTTTTTTTCTACGACATAGTGGCCGAGCAGTCGAAACGGACACGGAAGAAGCCACTGCCAAGGTCGAATCAAAGACATATGACAATTTGCTCTATTTTATTGCCTATGGGTGTCGCAACGACCTGCTTCCTTTATTTGAGTCTTAGGAAAATATCCAGGATGCAGTAGCCAGATGCTGGCGCACGAAATCATATGACTCTGATTGGCTAAGTATCCTGTTTAGAATGACTGGATTGGTTGTTACAATTTAACAGTTCTGCTAACAATCATTAATTGTTATGTAGGATATACTAATTAATTCTACCACCACATAGTAGAATCAATCTGCCTACGAATGCAGCTGAGTACCAGTGTTTTACATAGTGTGACTGCCTGACCGGTTTTCAAGGCACGGCGGAATCTCGGTATGTTAAAATGGTCACCCATCCACAGACCGACCTCGGCAAGCGTTGCTTACCCTTGAAGATCTTCCTGTGCGGATGTTATTATCTATCCACGACCTCTTTAATCCTTACGCTACTATATATCTCTACTTATGTGCTTATGTTAGGCTCGCCATCTCTACCATACCCGCCCGGAACAGATCCGCCATTGATACAAAGCCAAATGGATCACATGGTTGCATTATCCCTCATATTTTTTTATATTTCCAATACAAACAGACCATGGCGTGAACGGAAACATCCTAAGCAAACACACGGAATGAAACACAAATTGAAATATGATTCAGTTCCACACAATGGCGAATACTAATCGCAGGATATACGTAAGTGATGATGAACTTTTATGGGATATGTATGGCTCTCTGGTGTATTTCCCATAAAAACAATACGGCAATATTATGACGTCTGTGTAATCTTTATTGAGGAACCTTAGAGTAACTATAAGTTCTCGTATAAAAATTTAAATATTTGTTAGGTACCTACTAAAATAAATTATTGGATCAGCATTGTTTTATTCAACTTATTTACCTATATTTTCTTAGTTACCTACTCTAAAATTAACCGTATGTATTTACAGTTCCAATCAATGTCTATCGTAGCGAGTTTGTCGAACTAACATCGCTATTTGAATACTAGTAATTTTATTTGTTCCTGGAATCCTACATATATATCTGTATAAAAAACTACAAGTCAAGTACCCACTAGTTTTTACTCATATCATATTGAATAACAACATTACTTTTTGGGCGTGCGTAAAAACTCGGCGCCGGCGCATGAAAAGCGTACCAATTTGACTGTGACAGAAGGTTCACAGTATCACACCATGCCAACGACGAAACCAATCTAGAGCTCTTTCAAAAAACAATTTGTAGGTACTAAAAATGTCATCGTCTATAAGAGCTACGGTTCCATTATGATCCATTTCACCATCGGTGTAGCTACTTCTCTAAGGCCCGCTAGCTCCACCCTTTGTTATCTTACTTATTCCCAGTTAGTAGCTAACACGGGCCCATTATGTATGACGTATGCATTTTAATTTAACCTCGTGTTAGCAACTAACTCTGAGTTATGTTTTTGGTTGAAGTGGGCCTTATATTGAAAGTTGTCAGCTATGAGCCTTCTGTTAATCTCATTCTAATGCCCCAGTCATTGACATGAATCATTAATCACGATCATTGATCGTCCAACACCGTTGATCATCTGTCGTAACTTCGTAAGTAGCTGTCTTCTCAATATAACTGTGTGCGTAGTGAAAATTGTTTTGAGATCACACCATTCATCATGGGAGAAAATGTTTACGATAGATTGTTAATCGATATATCGAAAGTAGTTAGATGGTTTATAAGTACCTTTAAGCTTTCAAGAGCTCGTGGCTATATTATATCAGTCGCAAGGTTCTTCAAGATTAAGCAACCGTCCATGACATACCGAGATTCCTCCTTATCTCGGCAAGCAAAATTATTATTCGAAGATCTTTGGCATAGTCTCTTACCAGTCTTGCCAAGTGGTATTGTGTTTCCCAGTTATTGGTTTGTGGAGGTCAGATAGACAGTCGTAGTCAGCTGAATCCGGTTAGAATGGAAGCCAACGACCAAGACACTTGGGAAAACCCTACCCAGGTAGATTTACGAAGTACATGTTTTAAAAGTAATCCGCAGTTGATCAATTTAGATTTGGTTTCATATAGCGGCGCCGGATAAATTGTCATGTCATCTGAGGTCTTTAAAGTCTCGAGACATGTAATAATATTTCTCACAATACCTGGAAGTGTAGAAGGAAATATTTTTAAGTCTTTTAATGATCCTGTTGATCTTGAAAGAGAACTTATTCTGGTAAACACCTATGCAACCTATGAAAAGTATAGTCTTAAAACTAAGAACTTATATCGTTTAAATTTGAAGTGCCTGTTAATAACAATAATTCCTTTATTTTTTTCAGGTAAGCAAAACAAATCCAGTCACCCAAAAGCCGCTGAACATAAGTATGTAACATTTTCAAATACATAAGACAAAATAGAAACCGTACAGGTCGATAATCTTCAAGGCAGTAAGGCCAGCCACAATGATTTCATACACTCATTACGGTAATCAGGACACTGAGTCATCGCACTTGAGCGCAACAACCTACTTGTAAATCTAATTTTGATTATATTCATGGCCAAATGGTTCGGCGTGAAGTAGATTGGAGGCATTAGGATAGAACTGCTAAAATTTTAAACAAAAGTCAATGCGGTGAGTGAAAGTGCTCTAAATTTTCTCGCATATGGTTCGCCAAAGTATTTGGTAGTTTTACTACAGTTTTTGGGTATCTTATAATCCAGTAGTAACTGCATAATGCGATACACGGGTTGTGAAGCTCAGAGAGGATAGGGAGTACTCAGCTAAACCCGGTTATGGAGCGTCCACATAACACAGACTTATTTTTTAAATTTTATTATTGATAGACTCTTTAATTTCTATAGAATGTTGTCTGTGCAACACAGCAGTGTAGACAAATGCCAATGTCAATGTATGTCACATTGTCAAGTCTGTGCAAAGTCTGTGTAGTGTGGACTGTGTGGATGTACCATCCGACTGAAAGCCAGCCCTAACATGGTTCAGAAAAAACAGATAGATATGGTTCGCCAAAGTCTACAAGATGCGGCAAAACAATATCATATAATTATAACATGTTTATATTACCATGCCATTATAATGAACGCCCGATATAATCATTTGGTAGCTAAGGGCACTTGTGACACGCACGCACAACATAGCGTGCTCACTATTCAACCTGCTCATGTAATATCGTTTAGTAGCCTGAAGCATTTTACCTGTGGTTTTTGTCCCACAGGAGCCAACTTTGGAAACCTTATTAATCCCTAAAGTAATTGAACAAAAAAGAGGGATATTTCCCCGAGGATATTAATATTTAGTTTTAAGGCTTCTTGTAGTTCACAAAATGTTTTTGCTCTATTATCCATACTAATATTATAAATTCGAAAGTAGCTCCGTCTGTCTGTTACCTTTCACGCCTTAACCACTGAACGGATTTCCATGAACTTTGGCAAGGAGATAGATGGCATCCTGGGGAAGGACATAGGCTGCCATTTGCAAAAAAAAATTGTTATGGTATGTAGGGTAGGTAGGATAGGTAGAGGTGGGTAGGGAAGATAGGTAGCAGTGTGATATACATCTGACTGCCTTGTTGGTATAGTGGTCGTATGCGCTACTGCGAAACATGAGGTCCTAGGTTTTATTCCCGGGTCGAGCAGTGTTATTGGGTTTTCCATCTGGGATTGCAGTTTATATTTTGTGTCCGGTTGATGGCAATAGACTCGCCCCATATAACATGATACTTACATATAACTGGCGAAATGAGGGGGGACCTATACGTACACTCTGTGAATACAGCTGTGACGTATGTTGTGTGGTATAAATCTGATCTGCCAAGTTTCACAACACATATTACAGTAGCTCTGACGACATTGGCTACAGCAAACAAACAAACTTTCGCAATTACAATATTAGCTTAAGCTCATATTTCACGCTAGTCTAATGTTGTCTTAGGCATTACGTAAATATGCAAGTCATTTCCACGGAAATGACAGGTCTGAACGCGTTTGCAAGGCTTTTATACACTAGAGTTTCAATAAGTTTGTTGTGACAAGCTAAACGCCTGAGTGAACTGAATTATCTTCGTAGTGAACATCTTTTACTTCGATTCAAGTAAACTTTTTCAGAAAATGCATAGTCCACTAATTCCTGTCTAACTCCTTCATCATTATTCCATGTTTTACCAGCCGTTCCTCTCGCTTTGGCGTTCCATTTTAAAAACTTATTGATTTACGAGCACAGGAGTGATTTATGCCCTCAATCAAACCTCCACAAATCAATCGTTTGAACGAATTGCTGTATATGTTCGGAATAATACGTTTCCATTGGGATTTGATTTAGTAACACTTCTTTTTAATATCTCACTAAAATGCCAATACAATATACTCGTATACCATTCAATTTTAATTCGATACACATGCTGTGATTCTACGTTTGACTGAAGTTCATTGTCAGAAACTTTATTTTTATATCTTCAATATCCAATGTAACATATTATGGCTGTCTTACTATTTAATGGCCACAATGGTGATCGCCTGTTATTATGTCATTTTTTGTACCTATTGTTTTGTTGTGTACCTAGTCTCAGTGTTGACTAACAAAGTTGTAAGATTCACTAACCATATTTGAGTCCTGGGTACTCGAGTAAAGATAATTTTATTCTGTTTCTATAAATATCAAACAGGATCTAACTTCCTCCATGCTTCCGTCTAATAGTTGCATGAGTAGACATCTATCAGCCTTCAATACATTCTCCATTTATTTGTATTGCATGCTGTCCCTTGAATTATTCATCATGGCAGCTCCGGCTTCGCACCTCGCACTGTTAACGATTGCCGATACGTTGGCAACTCTCTTTTCTTTGACAAATTGGGGTGCTGGACCTTTTTTATTAGTTTGTGAGGAAGATGGGAGAACCCTTAGTTAAATTGTGAATATCTCATCACGTCTTTCCCTTTGCGCATATGTGTAGTTTCTTCCATAACACGTGAAATGCCATAAAATTTTCAGATTCTCTGCTTCTACATATTCAATATAATAAATCACTTTTATTCTAGCAGCCTTTTTTGGCAAATCAAACATGCTTTTGCATGACATCCTTAATTACATTCTTTAGGACCGATGCATTTTAAGTCCACAGACCGATGTTTTTATTGGCATACGTTGAAACTTTGATGAAGGTGCGACAGGCGTAACACAAAAAGTTCACACGATACTGAGATTTTCTGCTAATTAAAAGTTTTGTTCATGTAAGGCTGCAAATGCACGCTGTAAAATTTTCTTTATTAACTTCACTAACGGCACTTGCCTTGGCTTAAGAGTTTCTTCAATGGCTTCTATTGAAAGTTTTATTTCTGCTAAAGTTATAAATATCATCCATTTTATGTTTTGATTCCTTTTGTTGTTCCTTCCCACCCTTAACTTCGTCCATAGTCTTCTCTCCTTCCTTCCCTTCCAAAATTGATGATATATCGTAAACAATGCATAGAATCAAGGGCTCGACAGCATCAATATGTCCCCCTGCATCCCGTCAGTGATAGTGACAAATGACGTCACTCGGGGCGCATTGTCATGATGTACGTGACACAGGACACGATGCTACGCATTTTTTGTCCCTCTGCTTTCAAATTCAATGGATCTTGTTCGTAAGATTATTTGGTAGTTTAGTAGCTGTTAAGTCCGTTTATTCCGTCTACAGTTACCGTCTAAGTATTGTTATGCGGAAGTCCAAGGTTTTATGTTAACACAAATCAAAAGCTCGCGTGAAACGTATCGTGTAAACCAGTGTAAACGGCTGTTTTATATGTTTACATACACACTTACTTTTTCCTGTTACTCCGCTCGTGTGGAAGTTATGGGTCGGGCGCCTTTTCTTGTGGAAGTTTCTTTTTTATGACACATAATGTCATCGCAGCGTATGGATATAAAATGTGTTATAGCTGGTATATTGCAAGCCGCCATAAACTCCCTATAGTCAAAGAAAACACAGACAGAGTTTTACTGTTTGTATAAAGTAATGCATGATGTTCCCCTGCATCTAATGCCAGGTGATAGTGACAAATGATGCCGCACCGGGACGATATACGTGACTCTAAACACGGTGGCACAAACTTTTTCTAAAGGCCTTTTAAATATGTAGGTCTCGTTTACACGATAACTTTCGTTGCTCTATGAATTTCTAATGAAATATGTTAGAATATTAGTTAATTTTAACTTCCAAGTAAAACCTCTTTATACTGCTTTTAATATTACAAAATATTCGATGTGTTCACATATGCATAAGGACTCAAGTAAAGCTTGACTGCACGCGTTTGATAAGCTCCTTATAATATTATTGTAAGCTACTTAAAAGTCTAACGATCGTCAAAGGCAACACGAAATAATAACAAACAACCCAATGGATTTTCAGTAGAAATTACCAGGGGGGTGACCATAAGCTCTTAGAGTAAGGTTATTTTGAGTGTGCTTAAGGGACAGATGTATACAAGTCATGTCTGTCCCATACACACAGTATTTACTCCGATACACTACAGTTAAGTGTTCTAGAGAACATAATTATATATTTCTCATGAAACTTTTAATTATACAATTTATAAACAACGTGAGGATATTTCCCTGTAAAAAGAACTTAATATCGCAACAAGGAGTGCTCTTATACAAATATACATACTTAGTAAAGAAAGGTATGATGAATCTCTCTAAGAGCAGCCAATATCAAGCGAATCCGTCTAACTCGCCGTCTGCCTTCATAAAGCTTCCGAGTTCCTTTGGGATTATTAGATAGTTTCGCAAGCTGTATTAAGTTTTAATGACATTGAGTTTGTGTTTTGTTTTGCTTGAATATCACTGTGCTCATTTCCTGAATCTGCTTTCATTAGTGGACGATCCTTAGCTTCTCTTTCTATGTTATTATCCTTATTACTCTGATAATAAACTGCATCTCGTTGACTCGTTGGTTTAGTCGTCGCAAGCGGTACTGCTGGGCATGAGGGTTCAATTCCCGAATCGTGAAAAGTGTTATTGGGTTATTCCATCTCGAATTTTCCAGTAGCAGACCAGAGTCTGGTGTTGTGCCCGGTTGATGACAAAAGGCTTCCCCCTAATATATAAAACTTAATAATAACTGGAAAATATGGGTGTGCTATATATGAACCTCTGTCTACCCTACGGGGAATTCAGACGTGATGTTATGTAAACTGCATTTCTCCCCCTATAAACAATGTCATATAAATGATAGCCTCAAGTGAATTAATAATATCATTATCTTGGCTCTCTGAGACTGCACGGCGACCATCTTTCATAATAAAACCGTAGAAACTTTCATATTACCCGTTAATTACTTCCACGCCGATATACACTTTCGAGAAGATCATAGCGTGTCTGCTCATCCCGCACAAGTTGTAATAGCCATCTAAGTGAGCGCCACTGCTTATTACTTGGTTCGCAACTTGTCATTATGCATAATTGCGTTAATACTTAGTTGTTAGAAACTGAAGACAGGCTGGAATAGCCCGTAATGTATGAAGAGGCTGAGTAAATATGACTGACTAGCCACACCGAAAGCTGATGCTTTGACTAAGGTGACCAACCTTAGTCAAAGCACGACAAAGCACACACACAATCTTCTAAAGCGCTTGTAACTTCAAGTAGTAGAGTATTTAGAAGTGAATCCATTGCCAAAGTAAAGCTACTCTTAATGTGTCCTTTGATGATTACATAGCCTTGTATCCTTTTGGACTTCAATCTCTCAGTACTTCTTTAACATTTATAAAATCACGATTTTTGCCTATGGGGGTAGGCAGAAACTATAGAACGCCACCTACTACGATCCTTATTATACTCATTTTGCTTCATTTACATCCATACATCTCATACACGCAAATAGTCATACACGCACACCGGTAATGAGTACTGCGCACCTTTTTGTTTACTGAGGAAAACCTTCAAGAGGCGCCTGCAATTTTTGGGAGAAGACCAGGGAGTGCGGGCTTTTTACCTCATTAAAATCTGAACGCCCATGACCCCGAAGTCCTGCTTGCCTATGATGCTGTGCAGGCGGGCTTTCGGCGTTTTAGGCGTCATGACGGTCGCCACAACGATGCCTTCTTCTCCGAGTGTGATCGGCCCTCTCACAGAAGGAGGCCATTTCTCTTCAGTTTTCTGTCTCTGCCAGCATGTACCTCACAACTGCTGGCAAATACAGGTCTCGCCCGATCCGGGTGACCATTACCTAGCCTTTCTGGAGTAGGTATATCAGCAATACACATACTCAACTTCTACTTATTCTTGATAGCTACAACCTAGGTAACTTTAAGTCAAGAGTGAATAGTTTACTTCTAGGCGCTAGCCTAGTGCGTCACCGTCGACCATATCATCGCTTACCATCAAGTGAGAAAGTGGTTAAACGCGAGACTATCGTTAATAAAATCCTTTTCAACAAACTTGCTCATAAAGTGGCTCTAATTTCACCGCAATTAGGCACATAATGACACATGTTATCAAACTGCGACTTTTTCATTACTATTATTCACAAGTGAGATAAAGAGTTTTTTTTTTTAATTTATTGGTTGAGTTGCTTTGTGCTAAAAAAAGTTTGGATATAAAAAAGATCGTGCTCAATAGTACAAATGCAACACATTTCATGCAACTTCGTATTTAAATAGATAATTTCAACTAGTACGTGTTTAATAAATATAACTTTTGTTTTTGTCTGTAATAAAGAAAACTTGAAATTCCCCATTTTTTACGTGGCTAAAACGCTATCCGCGAAAAGCCAAAAAAAAAGAAACATCATTCTTTTTAGTCTATGGCCGATCGCCATTGTTAGATGCGCGCGCATAGGAAAACTTATTATTTTTGCCCGCCATTGCGAAAAATATTTCACAGCTCGTTTTCACTATTGGAAATGATTTTTTTGTATTATTTTCTTCACAAGTGTGTTGAAAAACGTCGTATGATACACGTGTGTTTTGATGATTACCGTCCTCCTCCTAACGGCTCGGGTCTCAATGGCGCCTCAGCGGTAATCACCAACATTACACACTTGTACCATAATGTACTATTAAACCAAACCTTCACATATCAAATTCAAATTCTCCCCCAAGAATACGTTTAAAAATAAAATAATTTTGACTGGCCAAATTTTAATCCGTCCTACGGCTGGAGATTTAGTAGGTTGCAAGCTTTAAGCCGATTGTGGTGGCATTGTATAATGAGGAGCGATCGTATTACCGCTCCGCCGGACTCCGCAGTATCGAGTAGTGTGAAGATAGAAACGGTATGCATGAGTCTTGATCGCAGCAAGTAGTTTAGCTTTTGCTGTCAGAAACTCCGATTGGAAATACAATGGGCAAACTGTCTATTGTCGGTCGGACAGGCTTTGAGTGCTTGTTGTTCTCGTTCCTGTATGGTTTCAGAAATAGCTGAGTTATATGCCTTCAATTTTATGATTTCTTCAGCACTAGACCACTCTTCATCACCTGTATGAATATAACCATGTAAGGACCGTGCCTGGTGGCGTTCTGTACTTTCTGCCTTATTCTCGTGGCAAAAAGGCGTGATTTTATGTATGTATATAGAGTTTACATTGTAGGCCAATGAAACCTATAATATTATTTTTTTCAGAAAAGCATCATCTACAATGCATTGTTTTCTTTGTAAAGTTTTACTTTGCTGCATGAAAAACAACTTTACACTGTTTTTGTTTTCTATTCTTTCTGTTCGCTAGTACATCATCGATAAAACTGCATTCTCAAAGAATGTACGTTCTAATATCTGCTCTAATTTCGGACACGTTCTATCATCGATGCTTTTGCATTTATTGCGAATTATGTTTACGTTTATCTTTATTGACGCGAACGTGTGTTATGTGTTTTCTTACTAGTTTAACTTATTATTAATTTATTTTCAGCCTGTATTGTCCCACTTTAGTTTAACTTATTGTCTAAAATTATTTACATGCATCAGATTTTGCCTTTTGATTTTTAGCCTGATCAGCTAGAGATAAAAATCAGCAGCAAGCAAGACCTGAAGTCATTATCAATTAAAGTACAATGCAACCTCTACTTGCCTCCATGAGTTCAATCATGTGCATTACAGATTGCTTCATTCAAACTATCAACTGATTCGATTACAGCACACAAAACGAAACGCACTAGATTCTTATCAGAGCGCGTTGTAGTAATCAACAAGGATTGAGAACATGTTTAAATACCATGTTCAAAGACAATACACTCACTTTATTGGCTATTGTTGTTCTGGCAGCCATTGAAACGATAACAGGAACGTTTACTGATTACAGTTAAAAGTTATATGATTATGTAACACGGTTTTTACACTCAGCACTAGAAACTTCGTTCGAGGACTATCTTGAAGTCTAATCAAGCTTTTGGAGTTTTGTTTGTATGGAACTCTGTTATAAAGACAAATGTCGATCGTTTACCCTCGTTGACTGAGTGCTAATCATCAGATTAATTTAAATGCGGCCAATTTGTTATTAGACTGTAAGCCTTCCTAAAAGTAATAAAATAAAACAAAAATAATAATTTTACGAAACCAATAAAAAAGGCAAAGAACGTAATCCTACGATCATAATAACATAAATTAAATATAAGTTGATCCAATATATGTGATCACACACATCAAATTAAATTAGCTGTCAAATAAAAAACGCCCATCATAAAACTTGCCAAGAAGAAAACTGATCCACGCAAACGGTGCATTAATCTGCAAATCGTTTGTTTATTTATAACTGCATTTCGCGGTTTGTTGCTGTGCACATAATGACGTCACCGAATACTTGCGCACGCGCAAGGCGCTGACAACGCACGTGAATTGTAACATGTGTGGAGAATCGCGATCAGTACATACGTCGGCTACGTCAGCTACGTCAGCATTCGCACGAATGTGATTAAGTTGCCGATTTTGTAAATTGTTGGACTTTAACCTTGTTTGCAGGTGAATCAGTTTTGTATGCACAAAACCTACATCATCAGCCTACGGCATCACATTGTATGTCAACAACAATTCATGTGAACAATACCTTTTATCTTTCCGTCAACATTTTCTTTTTAGTGTAACACATATATAATCACTAAATATTATTCAAATAAAGTCCCCTACCGCGTCTGTTCGCGATAAACTCAAATACGAACGGATTTTCATGCGGTTTTCACCAACAGACAGAGTGATTCATGAGGGAGGTTTAGGTGTATCATTTGTTAAGATTTAGTGTATTATTGGACCCACGCGGGCAAAGCCGCTAGCAAAAGCTAGTATGTAATAATGTGTAGACATGAAATTGAACAAAAAAACAGATCCCATTCAAGTAGATACACAATCCAAATATTGTACCTACTACTCCCTTGTATCTTGACTTCTTCAGGTGGTCCTTCAATCTACCTTTAAGTCCCACCAAGCCTGCCTTACGCTTTTCTCTTTATATCATAATTGTCTTATCCTTATCCCTATGTATTCGTGGTCAGTGCCCATTATCATCTTCCATAGTCTTCTCTTTTAGTGTCTCAGTAGTCATCCGCTTTTCAGACAAATTAACACTTTTGAATTGGAAGGTATAGTTTCCGTAATGAGCATGTCAAATTCACAATAATTCTCAACTAATAATATACTCGTTGTAACTTTATCGCTGGCAAGCCACGTAACCTATTTCACTGGAAGATTTACAGCTTGCATGAAATGGCACACTTTTGTGGCATTTTCCGTCACTGTGGAACAATATGAGCTGCCTATGTTGGTAGGTTACGGGAAATGCAGCGGGAAACGTTTTGCATATATAGATGAACCTACAATATACGTATAGATATGGAGCAGGATTTTACCGTCAGCGCGGCGAATCCGTGGGGATACGTATCTAACCATTTTTGTTATATCTTAATTTTTATAGATTTATTTGCGGTCGTCTCGTTTGAAACTGTGGGTTCAATGTTTTATCTGTTCTCGTCACAGGTTTTCGTCTTCTCACTATTAGTCTAGAAATGAAACTTAAAATAAACCTGATAAACCCCTTTCATTATGCGCTTTTTCTCTCTCTGGGACGAATTACTCTGATCGTTTATAACATCCGATAAAAGGCGACCAGGTGTTAAATTTTTTGCATGTAGATCTTTTGTGATGTAATCATCGTTCGTACATGTCTGTCCAACTGCAACAAACATCAGTCTCCTATTATCATCTTATCCATCTTCCAAGTCGTTCACCTTTGCATCGTTACGTCACACGCTTATGTAAGCATGTTCGTCGATAACTTCATAGCTGATTAATGATTATATGGATAATATATGTTATGATAACGTGCAGCTCCTTTCGTTTTGCTCCGGGTATCGCGTGTCGCGATATGTGCATTCGACACCCTTTTCATTTTGTTCCGTACGTCATTAAAAACATGTTTCGTGTACAAGCGTGGACAGTGTCGGTTACACAGTTTTTTATTTCGCTGTATTGAATTATGATATCAAATTTTAATACGGTTTGACCCGATCGAGTTCGGCTTCTATTTTCATATAAGAGCTAGTGTAGCTCAGAATATTTCCAATAAACCGCTATAGCGCTTTGGGAAATCAAACAGTTCTATTGAACGGATTATTTTAAAAATAAAAGCAAAAACTAGCAAACATTTCGCAGCGTATTATTACCCTGCACTTTTTTCGTCTGAGGCTCCATTACAAAGTTCTCAGTTGAAACCTCTCAAATGCACCACTTCTTTACAATCCTTCCAATTGTTTGATCACTCAATTTCCAGTGCAGTGTAATGGTTTCTGCACTTTCCGAGAAACGGACTGTAAAAGAAACTGTCATTGGAAGCGTTCGAATGAATCTCGTGAGATCACGCGTGGGTGTGATTCGTCGTAGTACCTCGTTGACACTGCTTCGTGAAATGTGCGAAAATTGAGGAGTCACCTTCCAGCGAAATGAGAGGGTTATCCTAATTGGGTACACACATTTGCCGTATTCCCTGGAACACATGTAGCGATCGCAATTATTTTTCAAACTAAACTATTCACCAATAGACTCCAGAAGTGAATACCGCATGGGAT
The DNA here is from genome assembly GCA_964057195.1 of Orthosia cruda. Lineage (NCBI taxonomy): Eukaryota > Metazoa > Arthropoda > Insecta > Lepidoptera > Noctuidae > Orthosia > Orthosia cruda. The sequence goes on from OZ059837.1 coordinate 2,643,167, forward strand.
TCCTGGTAATATTGATGTGCAGCGAATATTTATATCCAATAAACGTCCCACAATTGGACGAAATGATGCTACACAAACCACTTATTGAACCTTTATAATTTGCATTCCGAAATATGATTATCAGAGTAGGTACCATCAGCATTATTATTATGAATAAGCTAGGTATTCATTCTAATATAATTTTAATTATATATATATTATATTTTAATTATATATAATTCATAAATTATAATTTTGAATGCTCTAAATTCAAAATGGCTTGGTATTCACTAGAATAAATACTATTATAATTTTGAATACATAGTATAATAATGAACAATTCGGTAGTTAATATTTTCGCACATGATTGTACTATTAACGTCATTCTTGTGATTAATTTTATTGAACGTGTATTACAATAACGGTTTCCAGGTTTGTTTGTTTGATCTGTTCTCGGAAAATGGACTTCGAATAGTCTGCTGAACGGACTATATTGATTTATAGTTACAGATATAGCTTTTATGAAGTTTTCGAGCAGCAATATGTTATGCGCTTTGTACTAAATACGTTTTATAGGTTTTCTGATATTGTCATCCGTTCTTTCGATGTCAGCACAGCGCTTACGTAAGAAAATAACGTAATGTTATTTTGGTAGCGTAGTGTTTAATCAGATGTATAAATTGCATTGAATCACGATTTATACAATACATAACATAACGCCTGTATTTTCGAAGTGTTAGACAGAGAGAGGGCACAGAGTACACTATCATTTTACTAGTTATATTTTTGTCCCATGTAATAAAGGGCGAGCCTGATGCCACGAATCGGGTACAAGTCCAGAGTTCCAGACCTCAGGCTGCTACTGTGAAATTGCCAATGAAATGGAAAAACCCCATAACTTTACCCGACCTGGGAATCCAACCCAGGACATCTTCCTCAGCAGTAGTGCTTACTAACCTAACGAGGCAGTCATATCTTGGTGACTTCAATAATAGAACCTTGCAGAACTCTACCTCACCCAATCCATACTCCACTTTGCGCCCACTTACGAATATGTTCGCAATCTCAAACACATCGCACAAGCACTTATAGTCGTACCGTGAATTACGATAGAATCCCTCACCCCGGCCGTTGCACATTTACATTGAACAAGTCGAATAAACACGTTCGGACATAACTCGCCCTGTATAAGGTATCGAATGCGATAAACGTATGGTCGCCATGTTGTCTGGCTGTTATGCCACCCGCTGGAATGTCAGTATACGCTGGTAACTTTACAGGAACATGTGGAGACTTGATAGTGTTTAATTAATTTTATGCTATTAAAAGAGAAGATCTAATCTTAGTAGTGAATGAAAATAGTTTGAAGACAAAGGATTTAAATGAAGTGAACAAGCCAGGTGGACACCCTGATGATAAAGGCCTGTTAACTGTTAAAGATTTTATCTATACTAATATTATAAAGAGGTAAAGTTTGTGACGTTGTAAGGGGTAATCTCTGGATCTACTGAACCGATTTTGAAAATTCTTGCACCGGTAGAAAGCTACATTATTCCTGAGTGTCATAGGCTATAAAATATTTTCAAAAAAAATAGAGATCCTTATGAAAATTGCAATAATGTAACCCAAGGTAGCAAAATGTTGTCCGTAAGATACATTATTTGGCGTGCGCTGAGAAAACTATTGATGATAGATACAAATTATTAGGTAGGGTAGGTAGGATAGGCAGGGTAGGCAGGGTAGGCAGAGTAGGCAGGGTAAGCAGAGTAGGCAGGGTAAGCAGAGTAGGCAGGGTAGGCATGGTAAGCAGAGTAGGCAGGGGGGTAAGCAGGGTAGGCAGGAAAGGCAGGGCAGGCATGGTAGGCAGGGTTAGCAGGATAGGCAGGGTTGGCAGGATAGGCAGGGAAGGCAGGATAGGCAGGGCAGGCAGTGTTGGCAGGGTAGCCAGGGAAGGCAGGGTAGACATGGTAGGCAGGAAAGTCAGGGAAGGCAGGGTAGCCAGGGTAGGGAACATTAAAACATTTAACTCATACATATATATATATACATACATACTCATAAATACCTGGCGAAATGTGGGTGCTCCTCTGCTTTCCCTTTCGCGGAATAAAGGCGTTGTTATGTTGTAAAATTTGTTGATAATATTAAATAATCGTTGACGCAGAAAATGTCAGCAAATTTAAAAAGCTGGCTACAAAAGATGAAAATCTGGCTTGGAGCCGAAATCGCGACAATCGGAAGATGCAAAGTGCATTAAAACTTTCATTTGACTGTTCAGCAGCCGGCAAACTACCAACAGGAAGAATCAGCTCAGGAAACGTGGAAACCTTACGAAGAAGATTGCAGAACGTACCGCTTAATCTTTTTAGAAAATTCATACTTTTGATTGCAACTTCTCTGAAATGAATCGAAGTTAGGATTTATTTTGTTTCAAACTTATTTCTGCCCGCGGCTTGGCCCGCTTAAAAAGTGTTTTATTATCCAAAGCGAAAATTCTTCAAATTCACGTCTTTTTAGGTTTAAATACATGTAATTACAATGTTTTGATGGAAAAGAGTGTCCGTGGAGTTTCTTGCACGTTCTGCCCCATAGAGACCTACTGACGCTTGCGAATGTGCAACTAGATTCATGTTTTTTTTTGTTTGTCAATACAAAAGAACCTAAATGGTTTAATTTAAATAAATTATTTTGATTTAATTTTATTTAATCCTGGTTCTGGTATATGCCAAGTTTCATCCAAATCCATTCAGCCGTTAAGACCTGAAAAGATAACAGACGTTACAGAGTTCAGAGTTAGAGTTACTTTCGTAGTTATAATAATATTATGTATAGATTCCGAGACAGTTTCCTTTCAAAAAAAAATTGATTTAAATAAATACATTACTGAAACACAGTGTAAAAAAAAAATGATGGATTGCTTCGTAACTTTTCTATAATCTTCAGTTGTTTTTCGTACAGCTTAGTAGCTTAGACTTTTGAAACTGGATTGAGATTAATCTTGTAAACTTTGCGGCTGGTCGGTACTGATTTCAGTGTCAAATGGATGTTGAAGGATTGCTCAGTATCTTTTTTTTATTTATTATTTATAGGCTCGCGTTGCACACTATCTCACCTGATGGAAAGAGATGCTTTGGTCGACAGTGAAGCACGCTTGCCTAGAAATAACTTATTCAATCTTGACTAAAGACTTATCTTAAAGTCAAGTACGCCTTATTTATCTATGTTCTTAATTACTTACCACGACGACCTTATTGATATAGAACGACGGTAGATAAGTGGAATATTAATATAATATATGTTGCCGTAGGTCAAGATTAGTTGCCTGTATGCATGATAATTATGCGTTATTTATCTATGAATCGTATTCAAGAATAATTTGCACATATATGGAAAATCCGTATATCAATGAAGTGAGAAGTTTTGAGGTCATGTGAATTTTGGAACTCAGAAACCAGGCAATCTAACGCCAGTCTTGCCATGGGGTATCGTGTTACCCAGTTACTGGGTTGTGGAGGATGGTTCCACAGACAAGCTTGGTAGTCAACTGCATCCGCGTAGAATGGACATGGTTGGGGAAAAATCCATTGATAGGTGTAACTACCTATAATAAATTGTTTATTTCTCACCACGAGCCAAAAAATACCAACAAAATTTACACACGAGCAAAAGCTAGTAATTTTTGGTTGTGGATCGCTGGTGCCTGTGGTAGGTAGCAACACCTGTAATACAGATTAACACATTTGATATCTTACGTCTGATATCACAGCAAATAGCTGTTTCAAGCAATTAGTGAGTTAATAACAGATTACATTCATTTTAGAATTATAGTGAGGTTAAATTTAATTTAATTTGAAAAAGAGTTAAAAATAATTAAAAGTACCTTTATTTGGGAGGTTTTTATAAGTGTAATGTTTGTGTAGGTGTGTGTTTGTGATGATGTGTGTGTGAAAGTGTATATTTGTTGTGGTGTGTTAGTGCATGAAATACCTAGACTAATACGTCAAAGAGAGCTTTTGTGGCAGTATATGTTTGGTCTTGTAGCCAGGCTTGTAACTTTAAAATTATGTTTGTTCAATGGGTGCAGGGTAAGAATTCGGTTTAATTTACTGTAGAGATACGGACCAAGGAAAATAAAGAATCTATGACTAAAGGAAGTTTTAAGAGGCGTATTTAGAGAGCAACTATATAGTTACGGCGATTTATTTGCTGGGAATAGTTGGAAATGGCGTGTTGTTTAATGGCTGTGGCCAGAACAAACAATTGCCTTACCGTGAGAAGTTGACAATATTCGTAGAGCTTAACGGTGGGATAAAGTCTTGGCTTGGAACAGCATACTTTAAGTACCGCTCTCTGCGCTCGCTCGATCTGGATAAAGGTTGAACTACAAATCATACTCAATCTCCTAATACAAACACGTTTCAAAATGTGGGGCAATAACTCGGCTGCAGTCACGTGGTGTGCATTGTGCTGCAGCATTGGTAACCCGACTCCTGCTCGCAAGTGCGTCTATTGTTGCCCGCGGTCGCCGGATCGAATGGCCGATACGCCGATACTCGGACGATACGGAACGAGCGCCATGCTGCCATGTATCGGCCGAAAGAGATACGATCGTGTCATCTGATTTATAGGGAACTGCGTGGGGTGCGTTTTGCGAGCCGCGGTCGGTATCTTTTATTTTGAGGATAGTGCTTGTAAATTTTTTTTGAAGAAAATTTGCAAGCTTTATTGGGGTAAAGATGAGAAAAATATGAGTGATGTTGTCGAGTTGATATTGCATGGTTATCAATTGGTTCTCGAAAACTTCTGCAAAACTGATATTTTAAACTAACTTCAGGCAATTATTTCCTTACATAACGGTTATTTCGGCTTTCCCTTCTTGCAGTGTCGTGTTTTTAATAACTTCGTTATCTTTACCAACATGCCATATATTTTTTTTAATCATAATTAATATTTTTATTTTTTTTATATTTATAAGTTATAGAATCAAGCTCGGATTCTGTGCTACAATAAGCGTGTGCTTATACGCTTATTGTAGCACAGAATCCGAGCTGTTGCACGGTAAAGCGTAGTATAGAAGACTATAAACGGTTCTCGCAGCTCAACACAATGCCACTGTTTGTGGAGTGGCGCAGGTTTTATTGTGATTTTATACGGCGTACATTACTTACTCTTTTGATCTCTAATGCGATGGGTGAACACAGACATAATATCACGTCTCTATTACCCAAAGGATTATGCAGAAGTGCAAATAACTAAACCCTCATTTAGCTAGTTATGTTTTAAATCCAACTCTATATGGGACGAGCCTACTGCCATCAATCAACCTTTCACAAGTTCAGACACCAGGCTAATCCAAATGGAGAAACCCAATAACACTGGTCGACCCGGGAATCGAAGCCAGCATCATGGGGTCAGCAGTACGGTCGTTTGCGGCCACTAGATCAACGAGGCAGTTAAACAGATAAATCAAACGTTACTATTAACAAGTAAAATTTAAAAAACGCCGGCACATTTTTATTTCATGCTACATAATTTATCTATTACTAACCTAGTAAACACGCTTCGATCGACAATCTATTGAACACGTAATTATGACACGATATCTTGCGATAAACGAAACTCAAACTAAAAATAAAGTAATTTAATTACTCTTCTTTGGTAATAGTTTCATTTATGTACTTGAATCAACAAGTCATTGTTAAGAATGGTTGCTTTGTCTATCACTTGTACCCACCTTCCTAACTCAACCCTTTCAGATTATCAGGTGTATAGTTATTTCGGTTTTTCTTCCATACCAGACAACATGTTTTCTTTATTTGCTTACTTAGGTCGAAGTATCTTACAATCTGTGTCAGTTTATAGTCTAAGATCCCTCCGCTTCAATCTATAGGTTACGTATTTATCTGTTTTTACACAGATTGCGGTTAACTGAAAACTGGCATCCATTTTTTTTCCTATTTTCTACATCACTGTCTTTCAAATGACGTTGGATTCACTTGAAAAACATATAGGTTGAAAACATTTATCATATTATATTAACAAACATAAATTATTTAATTAAAGATAATTGCTGCTAGATATTTCCAGTAATCTATAATTCTACTATCAAGTACCATTCATGAAAATTTGGTATTATCAAAAAAACTCTTAGCTGCAGGTTTCAGCGGTGGGATCTTGTACTATGATAACTTTAGGTAACTTTTCCAGGATTTGCCCGCGACCTTCGTGTTGTGATGTGGAGGTTTCGGAGTTCGTAAATATGGATGTAAGACCGCTCCGTCCTACGCCTAACGAAAACAAAGGATATGTGTGACGCTGTGTTGCCTGACTTTTTGTGTTTTTCTTTGTAGGTTTATGTATTGTTTTTGGCTTTGAATTTGTATGTTTAGCTATTGTAGCATTATTAGTTGATGCAAAATACACAATAGGTACTGGGTTTGCTCTCCGTGTAAGTTTTTTAATACTTTCCCATTGTTCTCTTTATCGCCACCACTATCTTATCATAAATTCCTAAAATAGTTTCTTCACACATAATTAGTGGATTTCTAGCTTATACATAAAGGTGACCATCGTCGCATCCTCAGAGATTCATCGAGCTTACTCTTAAGTGTCGTAACTTAAACCAGTTCAGAGGCCTTAGTGCGAGTTTTTACTCACGCTTAACCGCGTTAACGTAAACATCATTTTGTATTGAAACTAGATAAGCGCCGTCTGGTAACAGTAAGGAGAAACCACTTTTTTTGTATACATTTTGACATAAGATATCGTTTACGTATCACGAGTGAGCGTGATTAAAAACTCGCACTAAGGCCTCAGAGGCCTTAGTGCGAGTTTTAACTCACGCTCACTCGTGATACGTAAACGATCTCTTATGTCAAAATGTATACAAAAAAAGTGGTTTCTCCTTACCGTCACCAGACGGCGCTTATCCAGTTTCTATACAAAATGATGTTTACGTAGCACGAGTGAGCGTGAGTAAAAACTCGCACTAAGGCCTCAGAACTTAATTACTTGCTCTTGGCTGTAAACTATTAGTCTTGCAATTTAGCAGTCTATTAACAATGTTCTATCCCAAGAAGGCAACGTCTTTTCTACAAATGAAAATAATCTACTTAGCTCTGAAAAACAACAAAACTATAACAAGCAGAAATATAATTGAGGCAAATCATACTGTTTGGGCATGTGGATGGTCAAGTTCATTGCAGCGTTGGAAGGCTTTATCAGGTCAACATTTATAGGGTTCAGGTAAACTGATATTTTTGTGGCCATTCAGCAAATGAGACATAGTATGAACAGGAGCACCGCACGCATTGCCAAGTTAGATTTTACAAACAGTTCCACTGTAGTTACAAAATTAAAGATTCCCACACAACAAAGCAATGGATATTTACAAATAGCGTTACGTCTTTATACTATAGTCGCGTGCTGGTACGCTTCACGCCTCCATACTCGCGTCTAATTAACTTATCAATTAGCATATTGAATTGATAATTGCTCTTATCTATTTGTGTTATCTAGTGCGGTCGCTAGGCAAGCGGGCTTAGGTGCTTTAGGTTTTAGCAGTGCTAGATTAAACATGTCAATTGTGGAGTTGAAATGTTATGACTAGCTTCATAAACATCAGCCTTTTAATGTTCCCACTGCTGGGGCACAGACCTTCCTCTGAGAGAGAGGAAATAGGCCTTAGTCCACCACGCGGGCCTAGTACGGGTTGGTGGAAGTCACATCGATCATCGTGTCTTCGAATTTTTGGTTCTACGACATGCCGGTTTCCTCACGATGTTTTCCTTCACCATTTTAAGAGCAGTTGCGATGAAATAATTTACACAAAGCCTGTAATTTGCCTGCCTGGGTTCGAACCCACGGCCTGCTACCTCCACTGCTCTCACGACTAGCTTAAGGCACTATTAATTCTATCTATTGTTAAGATAAATGGTCGGCACTTCCTTCAATCTCTAACATCAGAAAGAAGAAAGTTCACTTCATACTCACTTCACCTAATCGCAGTAAGATGTTCACAGAGTATACCGACAGGTCATCTGTTCACCTATGCTATCATCTGCTCTCTTTTCCATTTGTGCATGTTTCAATCAACGTTCATCCTGTAAAGGTTGGATTTACTAAGTATGAACAAGCAAAAATTAAAAATTTTCAAAAACCGCGACAATTTTTTTATTTATTTCCTATATTTAAAACTAGGGACATAATTTATCTTGAAGTAGACACGCTTCGATCAACAATCTGTCGAACACGTAATTTTTAAAACGATATCTTGCGTAAATACCCCGATTCAAACAGTAAAACGCCCATAACTTCTGAACGGCTGAACCGATTTTTATCAAACATAGCTAAGAACGCTCCCGATAATGTCACCATTTGAACAGAAAAACTAAAGCAAAATTAGTTAATCCGTTTAAGAGCTATGCTGCCACAGACAGATACACATATACACAGGCGCACAGGTACACACGTCAAACTTATAACACCCCTCTTTTTCAGTCGGGGGTTGGGATTAAAAAGATCTCAAGAACTATGTTGTTGATAGATTAAATGAGCAGGTGGGAAAAAGAACATACAAATTTCTAATAGGCTTAGCATTCATTGCCAATTATGCCGCATCAACCGGGCTACCTACTATTTGGTTTTCGATGATTCAAAAAGTATATTTTGCCCTTTGTATTTGTTTATGGAGTCACCATCATCCTCTCGTCCTTATTCTAACTTCGTGGTTAGCGCCGTATTCTGTGATACATCTCTCATTTGCCATCCTCTCAATAGTCTCCTTTTTTCTATGCACATCATCTCTCACATAATATATCCATCTATTTTTTTTCTCTAGGTATATTTTTCTTCTTTCTTTCTCGCTACAAATACAGCCACACCACATCAGGTTTCCTCGCCGGTGATTGTATAAACGGTTTAAACAAATAATTGAATACCTGCATAAAAATGATAAGCACTTCAATTACTAAATTGAATGGACTCGTAACAAAGCTACTGTTTAATTAACGGTTACATTCTGCTTGAGTAATTAATTGTTGAGTCATTAATTAGGTTGTACGTCTATACTAGGGAAATTCTTCGGGGAGTTCTGTCACCAAAGCTTAGTAACTTAGAGCTTTAGAGATAAAATTAATTTTCCATATTCATAATTGGATTGGATAATACCATTTCCCATTATTTAATATACATAATATTATGAATATGTATATCTTTTTGTTATGAAATTTTTTGTGTCATTGATCTTTGACTTATTATATGCTATGTTTTGATTTCCATGAAGCTACTTATTAAAGGCTATAAATTCTACTGCTATATCAAATATCTGTTATATCATCAAAAACAACTATAGACGCATCTCTATCAACTCTCAGTTTTGTACATTACGACCAGCTCAAAGCAAAAGGATCCGTTTATCGATACCGATAGCGTTGAATCGATAATAGTTCTCAAATAATCGAATACAGATGTTCTCTTTGTTCCCCTGATAGTGTCATCTGATCCGTCTGTCTGTCTGCCTGATATAATTGTACTGAGAGCGATACCGACTTGTATCTGACGTTTCTCTGTATTGTATAATGGGATGTTCTTGGGATTTGAAGTCCTTTTAGCCGTCTTGTACATTGATTTATCCTTCATTTGTAGTACTGAGAAGAAAGTGCTAATTGACATTGATATATTTACCAGACCATTTAAGAATAAATCGCTTAACAGGTGCTTGACACATCTCAAGTGACATTCAAGAATTCTAGATGAGTTTACCTAAACATTGAGTGATATCGAATTAATTCATTTGCAGCGAATTTTAATGAGTGTTGTGTAACCGATAGCAAACGACCTGCGCACTCCAGCGTTGATTGCGAACGGAACTTTATTTATTCGAGAGTGGATTCATGCATATTCATATAGCGTTCAGGGATTGGCGTTTACTCAAAGAGAAACAGGAAGCGTACTCCTACTCCACACAATGTCTAAAGCCTAGAAAACATGATAAAGCTATCATTTCCGAATGCAGCAATATCATTTTTATATTTTAGAAACTTATACAAAAATCTCTGGGGCGTTTAGCAGATTCTAAATTCAAATTCTCTACAGAAAATTTAAAAATAGAATGTTCTAAACAATTTTGATACCTAGTGATTGTCTTTTGTTTTAGCATCTTCTTTTCCCTTCTTGAAGGTATACTGGGTCCTCTGTCGTCATAACCTTTTCCGTGGTTCCCCGAATTCTCAGTGACGTCACTGCATCATACACGGATTCGTAACAATTTGGAAGCGCGTCGTAAAACACTGTCGTATATTTGTACCACATTTTCATATAGATCTGTTGCACGTTTTCCTTTCATTACGTACGGTTTCGCAGTATTTTCCGATTTTTCTCTTTCTGTATAGGCTGATTTGCTATTGCTTCGTTACCACAAAAAGTACTAGCTTCCAAGTAGTCAAATACCTGTTATGAACCCCGAAAATAATTAATAAATCTTAAATAATAACAGTGTGTACAAACAATCTAGATTTTCTTGTAGATTTCAGCGACTATGACCGCCCTTGGCTTTCCAAGTTCAATGTACAATGTACACTCCCTCCCGCAATCTGCGAACAAATTACATAGTATCCTTGGCAAAGTAAATAAACAAAAAGGAACGTATATACAATAAAAACAGAAGGTATTATCGGTTGAGTCTCCGGCATATGTTGTGCCATAGTTGTCTTGGTTTGAAAACTTTTACGTCATACTGGCCAGCAGAAAATGCTTCTGGCAGTATCTAAATGGTTTTCATATTTCGAACAAGTTTTAAATGTATTACATACATACATAAACTCACGCCTTTTTCCCATGGGGGTAGGCAGAAACTATAGAACGCCATCTGCTACGATCCTTACATACTTCTTTTGCTTCACACACATTCATACATCCAGTCATACACACAAGCCGGTTATGAGTACTGCGCACCATCATTATTCTATTTCAAATACTATTTAAGTAGAAATAGAATAATCTATACTAATATTATAAAGAGGTAAAGTTTGTGAGTTTGTGACGTTGTAAGGGGTAATCTCTGGATCTACTGACCCGATTTTGAAAATTCTTGCACTGGTAGAAAGCTACATTATTCCTGAGTGTCATAGGCTATAAAATATTTTCAGAAAAAATAGAGATCCTTATGAAAATTGCAATAATGTAACCCAAGGTAGCAAAATGTTGTCTGTAAAATACATTATTTGGCGTGCGCTGAGAAAACTATTGATGATAGATACAAATTAGTAGGTAGGGTAGGTAGGATAGGCAGGTTAGGCAGGGTAGGCAGATTAGGCAGGGTAGGCAGAGTAGGCAGGGTAAGCAGAGTAGGCAGGGTAAGCAGAGTAGGCAGGGTAGGCAGTGTAGGCAGGGTAGGCAAGATAGGCAGGGTAGGCAGGAAAGGCAGGGTAGGCAGGATAGGCAGGGTAGGCAGATTAGGCAGGGTAGGCAGAGTAGGCAGGGTAAACAGAGTAGGCAGGGTAAGCAGATTAGGCAGGGTAGGCAGGGTAGGCATGGTAAGCAGGGTAGGCAGGGTAGGCAGGATAGGCAGGGTTGGCAGGGTAGGCAGGAAAGGCAGGGCAGGCAGGGTAGGTAGGATAGGCAAGTTAGGCAGGGTAGGCAGGGTAAACAGAGTAGGCAGGGTAAGCAGAGTAGGCAGGGTAAGCAGTGTAGGCAGGGTAGGCAAGATAGGCAGGGTAGGCAGGAAAGGCAGGGTAGGTAGGATAGGCAGGGTAGGCAGAGTGGGCAGGGTAGGCAGGCAAGGCAGGGTAGGCAGGAAAGTCAGGGTAGGCAGGGTAGCCAGGGTAGGCAGGGTAGGTAGGGTAGGCAGGGTAGGCTGGGTAGGCAGGGTAGCCAGGGGTAGGCAGGATAGACAGGGTAGGCAGGGTAGGCTGGTTAGGCAGGGTTGGCAGGGTAGGCATGGTAAGTAGAGTAGGCAGGGTAGGCAGGATAGGCCGGGTAGGCAGGATAGGCAGGGTAGGCAGGAAAGTCAGGGTAGGCAGGGTAGCCAGGGTAGGGGCAGGGTAGGCAGGGTAGGTAGGCAATTGACGGGAGCGAAACCCCGAGGGTCAGCTAGTGGAGAATAATTGTGTTAGACCGTCCCATTGATTGTAGCTGTGAAGTCGGTTTGAAATACGAGTAAGATATTGTACGACGTTTCTGCGTGGTTTCAATACGTAAAATAGGTCACATACTAGAAGTTGAATGAATTAAAGATCACTATTGCAAGCTACAAACTAATTCCTTCCCTCCGGACCTCTGAGGAGTTCAGACGCGTTTTAAGTTATCCACTTTTTATTTTTAATTATAAATAAACAAAAATTCGACAACTAAATTCCGTGCAAATATTAGGAGTGCATATCTTACACAGAAGCTTACGCGCTTGCCTACTACATACGCAAGTCTTGCGTGTGTGCGACGAGCGACACCTGATCTCGTCTTCGTCAGTGTGCTGTAGCGGATAAAAGTACTAAAACACAAGCAAGACTGTGAGTAAAGGATCCCTTATCTTATTGGAGGTCAACTTATATTAGACGGAAAGCAGTCTTGTTAGATTCTGTCGATTGCCACCATAATAGGTTGACCCCTGCCACATTAATTTGCAATTAGCCTCTTCAATCTACTGGCAGCCTAGTACTTTGCGAACAACGAGAATGCCGAACGACGGTTCACCTCTGCCACAGTCGGCAGCGACGCGGAGGTCTGCCGCGACATTGCCTGTCTCAAATGTGCAGGCGCTTGGCACACCTCTTAGTTCATCCGAACCTAACTTAAATCTGAAAAATGACCCTCCTAATGCTGAGATTTCGCCAAATATTACTTTTAGAAACACTAAGCGTAAACGGTCGGATGGCACCGATGAGACCACGTTAACCCATTTTATGTCTGAGATGAGGGAAATGTTTCGTGAATTTAAACAACAACAGGACGAGAAATATGATAAGTTGTTTTCCGTTGTAAATGATATACGCGATTCCTTGGACTTCCTATCTAAACAACATGAAGATCTAAAAATACAAGTGAACGTTCTAGAAACGGAGCGTGAAGAAAACTTAAAATATATAAACGATCTCGAAAGGAAGCTTGAAAATATGGAGCAAAGCGCACGGTCTACTTGTATCGAGATACGTAATGTTCCTTGGTGTAAATCTGAAACGAAACCCTCACTGTTGAATACTATTATGGAAACTGGTAAATTGCTGAACCTTACAATCCAGCCGCGAGACGTCAAAGATGTGTTTCGCATAAAAGCAAAGGACCCAGCCATCAAGCCAATAATAGTCGATTTTACCACTGTACTGCTTAAGGAAGATTTTCTTCTGAAATTTCGTAACCATATTAAAAATAGCTTCAAACTCACAACTGAACATCTTAAAATAAGTGGCCCTGCAAAACGTATCTACATATCAGAAAACTTGTCAGCCAAGAATAAAAGACTTTTTTTTCTGGCTAGGGATGCAGCTAAAACCAACCAGTTTGAATTCTGTTGGGTCTCACATGGGAGAATTTATGTTCGCGAAAGACCTGGTTGTCCCCATCTGCAGGTGAGGAACGAGTCGGATTTAGCGAGCATTGCGAAAACAACGTGACTAGTCATTATGGCATCAAAAGAAGTCGCTGTATGTCTAGTTCTTATGTCATTATATCTCCAGCTCATGCATGATTATCCTAGATTTTTGTTATATTCTAAAACTTCATTTAAACTATCATTTGTAGCCTTTAACATCACACACTCTCCACATACACATTTTTCATCCACAAGCTACTTACTTCTTCACAACCAATCTACACCCCATTTACTCCAACACACACACACTCATACTATCCACAACTTCTGTGTATCTATTCAATCAGATAAGTTCTTAGCGTATTTATTAACTCGATATAGTCGATATTACATAACTGATTCTAGAAAGTCAATTATTGTTTGCTTTTTTAGACAATGCAATCCATGTCCCAGTTTTGGTTCCCCGGTTGATGATTTAATGTTCAATGAATAACTTAACTTCTTTAACGGAAGAAGTCGAATGTGTCTCTGTTTCTAACTGCTACACGAGCTCACCGGAAATGAGTGGCAATTTTTTTAATAGTGCATTGCATGATTTTAAAATTTTTCATACTAACATACGTAGTCTGAACAGTAATTTCAATAATTTATTAGTATATTTGAGTAGACTAACATATTTACCTGATATTATTATTTTAAGTGAATGCTGGTTAAGTAAATGTCAAATAATACCCTCTATAGGGGGCTTCAACTCTTATTCCTCATCGTTTAAAAATCAAAATGATGGTGTGGTTACCTACATAAGAGACTGCTTAAATGTTATTGTAGAGCAACCGATGCTCAATGATGCAAACTGTTTATTACTTAAGTTTAATGGTATAGCAGCGTTTGTCGCCGTATACCGGTCTCCATCTAAAAGAGATTTGACACAATTTTTAAGTAGTCTCGACCATTTGTTATCAAACTTATCTCAATATAAAACTGTTGCTGTAATTGGCGACCTAAATATAAACATTATGTCCAATTGCACCGACTACTACGCTGACGAATACCTGACTCTTTTGGCTTCTCATGCAATGCTTCCTGCCCATAATCTTCCAACGAGACTTTCGAACTGCCTGGATCATGTGATTCTTCGCTCCCATACCTCTGCCACCACTCTTGTACTTGACTCTCTCATTACCGATCACTCACCTACTGTTATTTACTGTAACCTGAAAATTAAAACTTATGCTCATAAACAGTCTATTAATAAAATAGACTTCCCTGCGGTGGTCGAATGTATTAAAAATACTAATTTTTCATCAGTTTTAGAATCTCAAGATCCTAATTCAGCTACGGAATACTTTGTGTTAACTATGTCCTCTGTCATTAAATCTCACTCCCACACCTCAGTCATTCCCAGCAAAAAACGTATTATTAAGCCGTGGATTACTCCTGGCCTTCTGAGATGTATACGGCACCGTGACAAATTGTATCGTGCATTTAAAAAACACCCGGATAATGAGTCACATAAGTTGGTTTTTCACCGTTATCGCAATTTCTGTTCCAATATTTTAAAAAAAGTTAGACGCGAATATGAACGCGCCGAGTTTCGGAAGGCCAAAGGTAATCCTAAAGATACATGGCGGCTTATTAAACAGATCGCGAACCTAAATCAAAACAGGTCAGCAGCTTCGGAACTATTAAATTGCTCTGCAAACCCCTCTCAATCGGTGGATAACGCAAATGACTATTTTTCTAACATAGGCAGACAATTAGCTAGTCGAATTCAACAAACAGATTTTTACAAAAACCTTGCTTCCAGTAATTTCAGCTCTTCTCAATCTCCTCCTTTACACTCAATGAGGTTGCTGGAAGTGGATAGTACTGAGCTAGAAAACATTATTATCGGTCTCAAAGAGAAAAGTTCTGCTGGTCTTGATGGTATAACTTCAGCTGTTGTGAAAGCTACGAGATATACTATTATTCCAATTCTTGTCCATATTTTTAACTTGTGCCTCGCTAAAGGTACCTTTCCCGACATTTTCAAAACTGCGATTGTTCATCCCATCCACAAATCCGGAGACAGAGACAGTGTCTCAAACTACAGACCTATCTCTGTGCTTTCCACCTTTTCTAAAATTTTCGAAAAAGTTATAAATATTAGACTCACTAAATACCTCAACAAATTTAACATATTAGCACCAAATCAGTTCGGTTTCAGAAGTGGTAAATCCACAGATGATGCTGTCTTAGAACTTTCCGACACAATTGTGGACAATTTTGAAAATAAGCGTAAAACTATTGGTATCTTTTTAGACCTCTCAAAGGCTTTTGACACTGTCTCTGTCCCCACCCTTCTTTCGAAGCTGGATGGTATGGGAATTCGCGGTACTGCATATGACTTATTCAGTAGCTATCTAACAGGCCGTAAACAGTCCCTTAAGATAGAAAACTATGTAAGCAGAGAAGAATCTCTTACTTTTGGGGTTCCACAGGGCAGTGTACTGGGGCCAACCCTATTTCTCATATACGTGAATGAGCTGTGTCAGTTACACCTACCCAACTGCAAAATTATTACCTATGCAGACGACACAGCTCTAATAATTCATGGTAGTGATTGGAGTGAGGTTCAAATAAACTCAGAACTGGCCCTAAACTGTGTCATGAAATGGTTAACCAAAAATCTCTTAACCCTAAATATTAGTAAGACCAAATTCATTGCATTTTCCACCAATAGGTCTGGTCAACCTGCAATTCCTATCGTGATTCGTGCTCATACATGTGCTACCTCTTCTCCAAACACTACTTGTAACTGTCCTAAACTTGACAGTGCTCAGACTATCAAATACCTGGGTATTTTAGTGGATAGTTACCTTAAATGGAAACAGCAAACGGATGCCACAGTTACACGTCTAAGGAAGCTTATTTATGTGTTTAAGAAACTTAGATCGGTTCTTGATTTTGACAGCTTAATCACTGTATACTTCTCGCTAGCTCAGTCGGTATTAGGTTATTGCCTTGTTGTATGGGGAGCAGCTCATAAAACGACAATGTTACGAGTTGAACGCGGACAGCGTGCGATACTTAAGGTTTTGGCAAAGAAACCGATGCGATATCCAACAACGGCGCTGTATTCTCTGTGTCAGGTTCTCACTGTAAGAAAATTATTTATACTACAGGCCATACTCCGTAAACATTGCCAGCTGGCCTATGATCCGAGTATCGGTAGCACAAAACGCCGGTCTGATAGGATATGTGGTATAGTATTTCGCAGAACTGAAGCGGCACGTCGTCACTTTAAACACATTAGTTCCAAAATGTACAATAGAATAAATAAGAAAATAAATATCTACTCGTTAACTAGGAAAAAACTCAAAATTAAATTAAATATCTGGCTAAAACAATTAAATTATGACGAAACAGAAGAACTTGCGGAAGTATAACTCTCACAACCCATCACACGCACACATACAAAACATACACAAATTACACAAGCACACACACACACACACAACCTCTCTTCGATCCACACAAATCCATTTTATTTTACTTATTTTATTTTACTAATAATTCACGTCTGCATTTTTGTTGTTATTATATAATTGTAACTGGAACAGTTTTACTTCCTTACCTGGAGAGGGGCGTTGATAACCGCGACACAGTTTTATACTACTGCGGTTATCATCGTTTCAATCTGTTTATATCTGTACGTTTTTCTTGTTCCAAATAAATAAATAAATTTGAATTTGAATTTGAAATCTCGTTCCATTTTTTTTCCATTAATCTTGTTCGGGCGCACGGTTGGCGCAGTGGTTGAGCGATTGACTGCTGCGCTGCGTGTCGCGGGTTCGATTCCCGCACGGAACAAATATTTGTATGACCTACAGATAGTTGTTCTGGCTCTGGGTGTTGTGTATGTGAGTTTATATGTTTGTAAACGCACCCACGATACAGGAAGTAATTCCTAGTGTGGGGCACTTTTTTTTTTTTTTTTTTTTTTAATTATCTTCCAAGATTTTGTTGACGTTTTCTACATCGTTCAGACTAGCTATCTAGTCAAGGTTACCAAATGCATTAAAAATATTTAACTTTGCATCATCCTGACCTACTTCACTTATCTTTCACGTGGACAAGTAGGATACCATTACAAACGTGACGTTCGCTATCAAAAACATGTTTATTTACAATGTGAGTAGTTAAATTCGGTCCAGCACGTGATTATATTTACTGCGTCTTTTCTTGAAACTCCCGCCATTATCAAAACAAGAAAATTAATGTTTATGAGGCATTAAACTAAAGACGCAACGTGTGGGAGGAATCCGTTTTATTTGACACAAGAAAAGGCTATGCTTCAGGGAAAAGCTATTCCTTGCGGTTTTGATAGCGCAACCAAGTCTTTGGTTTTTCGTTTGGTCTATGTCTATGAGGCCCAATCTATCTACTAAGTACTAGTAAAATAGGCAGTGGCATGTTACTTTAAATCAGTATAAATAATCAGAACACACAAGTGAAATTTCAAAATTTAAAAAGCCCCGACACATTTATCTTGCGAAAACATCACGATCTAAACAATAAAACGCGCATAACTTTTGATCGGCTGAACCGATTTTATTCAAACATACCTAAGAACACTCTCGATACAATCACCTTTCAAACAAAAAAAAACTAAATCAAAATCGGTTCATCCGTTCAGGCGCTATGATGCCACAGACAGACACACAGATACACAGCAACACACCTCAAACTTATAACACCCCTCTTTTTCCGTCGGGGGTTAAAAATTAGTTTTAAATAAAGAAAACCTACGCAAAAATTAAAGCTTTGTTTTTTTAATCCCTAAAACGTAGTACCAACATATGATCAAAAAATATACTTCGTGGTATCAACTCGGAAAAACCAGAAATAAAAA
Organism: Orthosia cruda; assembly: GCA_964057195.1. Classification (NCBI taxonomy): domain Eukaryota; kingdom Metazoa; phylum Arthropoda; class Insecta; order Lepidoptera; family Noctuidae; genus Orthosia; species Orthosia cruda. Next base: position 2,661,565 of record OZ059837.1, read on the forward strand.
AAGCTTTCAGGCCGAGTGCGGTTTAGATATGAATTCGTTCTTATTTATAGAATCTATTCAGCACACGCAACACATTGAGTGCACGTACAGATTGCATGTTTGTCCCTAAGGTCTAGTTTTTTGCATTGCAATCTTCACCCACATTTTACGTTAAAATCGCAAAATGATTCGGACGTTATCGGTTTTATTCGGTAGCTGTACGCACGATTAACTCAAGGAGTCGGGATTTTGAGAATGTTGCACGTATTTTCCCTTAATGCTCGATTTCGCGGGCAAACCTATCCAAATTGCGGTGCTGGTCATTCAGATAATCTCACAATTATACCGAAAATTGGCTGAGCAAAAATCGAATTGTCAGTCGATAAAATCCTAGACATTTTTGGCATTGCGGGTAGAATAGAACCCTGATAAGGTTGCACAGGATCGTGGGGATTAGAAGTAGCAAAAAAGAGAGGCATATGCCCGCGTGATGATGATGATGATATTGATAATCCTAGCCTGAGAGTCAAGGAACTCTATGCCTCACTTACAAATATAAAAGCTAACGCCACTCGCATGTCACGTCAATAGATCTAAAATAAACGTAGGTAGTAAATTAAAATAGAATCACTCACGCGAATTAATTACGTAACGTATTTATGTTAGAACACAACAACAACAATCGTGCTATAAATACTGGTCATATGCAACATGCAACGTATGCAAGGCAGTAATACTAACAACATAGGACACGTAGGTGTCGCGGCGCCAATATGCAATTTGTTGCGGAATTGTACAATTTAGAAGACGAGAATAGAATGAAGAGGAACGGCTCATCTCTCTGTGTAGGCGTATGAAGTGTCAAGGATGATATCAAGTGGTTGCATCCTGTCCAAGACATAACATCATACAAGGAAGAAATTGGTGACATCACGCTTGAAATGAGATCGAAAAATCTTGAAACAGTATACTTTTAAGAACTCTTTTAGCGATAAAGGAGAAGTATAAGCGACCATCCTGATGGCTTGACGCGATTCCATTTATATCACACCGATAAGAGTTTTTTACTAAGCGGTATTGCAACTATGTTCACGTGGACGCAACGCGTTCGAATTCGACCGATTTACACAAAAAACAATGTAGAAAATACGTGCGGGATGTCGCCTGTCGCTGCAATTTACATTTCGTCGCGCCATCAGAACAGTTCCTAAGATCCACATAAGCTGACAATTTCGGAAAACAAGATATACATCGAGACTGGTAAACTTAATGAAAAATGCAGATGTTTCGAAGATGTGTGTATCAGAGTTAATTATTTTAAAATACACAACACACGATAGTGGACGCAGAAATATGATTCGAAAGAAGCATATAACATTTTCTTACACAATACCAAACATTAGTCATTTTAACAAAGTGTGTCGTTTAGTTTTTATATTCGAAGCTGTCGCGGCTAATATACTTTTATCTATTGTATTTAGAATTTTGGCAAGCATTACGCAGTTTTTATGTATACATGAAAAAAAGTTAAGTACTCAGTTCACACGTAAATCATTATTGTCATTCGGAAAATGGGTTAGTATTATACTGAACTAAGGTAATCTATCAGCATTATTTCAAACTCTGACTCAGTAACTGTCTGGTTCTACTGGTTTAACAAAAGTAGTGTCTCAATGAGACAGACAGATAAATGATGCTATTTGTTTTCAGTATCTCTTGTCAATACGCCTTATATTTCTTGGTTTCCCTTTCGAATACTTATGGAAAGTGATTTATGCTCTTAAATCAATGAAAATATCCGAGTCGACGCACGCTAATTATTCGAAGCTGAGAATTCTGATGATTCCAACCAATAACAACCCTTACCTCATCGAAAGAAAACAAAACTACCCACATTCAATAAACAAGTGACAAAACAAGATGACCAAAGATGAAAGCTATGTAGGTACTAGTCCTATATTTCTAACATTTCTGCTCTAATTTCGCACATGTCATTCCGAAATATTATCTAAATTCCAGCGGCTTAGTCTCCAGAACGAAGATACTCACGTCGCGATATGAATCACGACTCATACTCATAGTTAACTCGTTTTACTTTCTTTCGACGTGACTAGGGATGTTCTATTCCGGGAAACGCGTCACCGGGACGGGGATGATTGTGTACACCGCAAATTGAATCATAAGTGAGTCAATACGGTGGATATCTTGTTACTTTATGGTATTTGTTTGTACCATCGATTTGTTGCCGTTTCGGTATGCTTAGGCTCTAGATAAGTGACTTTCTATACACGAAAACGGCGTAATAGTGAATGGGAATTTGTCAAAAATGTATGGGATTGTCAAACGCTATCGAAATGTCACGTTATCAATCCATTACATTTCGGCAGTCGCCGTCGCTGATAGAATGGCTCTTTGTCTAGCTAGAGCTTCTTGTCACTATGGCGTTTATAACTTGAGAATGTCTTATTGGATCCTATTTCTAGAACTATCTTCAACAACATCCAAAACATCCCTAACCAAAGCCCTGAACCAACATAATACCTTTCTCCATCTGCTCTTAATGCAATTCCTATCCTTGAATAGAGCAGTTGAGTTGCTAACGGAACAAAAAGGCGCGGTATTGACAAACGTCGTGCGTCTCCCGGAGCGATCGACCGACCGCAGACAGAGCTGCCTGGCATGCCTGCATACAGCCATCGACATTGTTAACAGATGTTTCAGTACACGATAGAATTTACCATCAAAGGAGCACAATATAGCTACGAGTACGTAGAGCGTGTTTGGTCAACATAATTCCGTTGTTAAGAAAGGCTCTAACAAAGCTTAGATGATGGTAGAAGGCTCAGTAACGGTTGTCCGAAGACTTTGGAAGGCCTTCAGATTAATTTGTACAAGAATTATTCCAATAAACTTAAATAACTTGTGTTTCCCAACAAATAAGAGTGATGCTAATCGTTTGGGTAGTCCCCGGCAGTTGCTTACATTTGAATGGGTAATGGAGCTTGTAATGTTTCCTGATGACTCAATTTAAGTGACGCCAGACCAGAGTTTTAAGAGGTGACGAAAATGTTTACTGTTGCTGATTGTTGTCTGTCACTTATGATTTATGATTGTGTTTTCTTTTTCTTCTTATTCCAATTTAAATGTATTTTGATCAAAATTCAGCCACGACTACCGCATTTGCCTCGTACGTAAATAGCGTTCACGGCTCAGGTGGTGTTGCAAAGAGACCAGGACAAGAGGTGAGACATTGTTTGTGGTGCTATTAACATGTCAAAAAAAATATTTTTCAGTTTCTACATTCAAATTCCTCTATCAGCAATGACCAAGCGTTTCTGACTAATGAAAACATAGTAACCGATACCGACTACTTACAGAAATGACTTTTTGATTAGTTATCATATCATGTGACGTCACAGGCCATCTGGCGAGGCGACACGACACCTTGACCCGGGCGAAATGGAACGACCTGGAAAATATGTATAGAGACCATAGCTATGGAGTTTTATACCCTAGTTCTATGTGGAATGTAGGTACTTGGTTGTAGAGGCGTCGACATCAAGCTTTAATGGAAAGGGTAGGACGTCTGATGGAAAAGTTTCTACTCCGTTCTATGACGGAAAATGAATTGTCAGATGACCTTTCAATTTATGAATTACAGTAGATTCCTAGCTTCAAAAAATCTAAGGGATAAAGGCGATCAGTAATAATATAGTAATATTGTCTGATTGATTGATCAGTGCTGGCAAAGTCACAATTAAGTTGAGGTATTATAAAAATATAAATCTTAAATCATCAAACAAACATAACCAATAATAACTATTATTGTTTATGTTTTTTTGTAATGGGTAAACTCGGGTAGTGCTGAAACGATTACGAAAATTATTCCACTAATTGACAGGTTGCCTTTGACCCTAAAAAAACCGGCCAAGTGCGAGTCGGACTCGCGCACGAAGGGTTCCGTACCATTATCGCAAAAAACGGCAAGAAAATAACGTTTGTTGTATGGGAGCCCCGCTTAAATATTTATTTTATTCTGTTTTTAGTATTTGTTGGTATAGCGGCAACATAAATACATCATGTCTAAACATTTCTACTGCCTTGCTATCACGGTTCATGAGATACAGCCTGGTGACAGACAGACGGACAGCGGAGTCTTAGTAATAGGGTCCTGTGAAGAGGGCAAAGAGAGCGAAGCCGCGGGGAAAAACAAGTATATAATATGTAGATAGAAACTGCTGTCTGTCTTAATACAGTCCATTAGCAGATTCTTTGACAACGAGATGTGCTGAACCACTCCACCCTTGTATCCGGCAGCGCTAATTACATTCACTTATTAAATGAAAAACCCGATGACGCAGTGCATTTTCTATAATGACATTCATGGCAAACCCAACGCTATGAAACCAATACTCCTGATAAGGGCTATTATCTCACGTGTGGAAAACATAGTTTAACACGTACAAAGTATGTTTATTGGCTATAATAATACATTATTTGCTGACATTTGTCAGTACCTTTGTCATGTCAATGGCGATACTACGCACAATTTTACTAATATTATGGTTGGCCGTCTGTGAATAAACAACGCGAATGCTTCAGCTTCATTCTCCAAGCGATCAATAAGAAATTTGTTCCACCTCGTAAATATTATGTTTTGCGAACTTTTCCGACAGATGTGAAGACGTTCAAGGATTTTACTAACTTGAGTTTTTATACCTGTAAAAATTAAATACACCTGTTAATCTGTTTGTCATGCCCTGTTACTTCATTATACTCGTATAAAAGTCAAAACTGATGACGATTTCGTTTAAAAAAATGTCGTGATTTTGTGAATTAAGATACGTCATTGCGTGGTCATAATTAGCATAGACCGACTCCTGCACGTAACTTCCTTATAGTTTTGAAGATTTTTGCATGACTTGCCAGCTTCCTACCTTATGCTAACTTTATGCCCCAAGCAGTTGATAACGTACCTACATGATATCGTCATAAAGCCACTCTCGGCTTTGATCTGCTTCCTGTTCCATTCACAAGTGGTGTAATATAACCGCAAGGGACGTGATATATGCCGACGTGCCGCCTCTAAAACTATTTTCATGTTTAAATATGAAATTGCAGCTCCGTAATATTACACCACAGGCCCAAATGACTTCCTCGACGTTTGTAACATCAAAGGACAAAACGCTGCAGGCGTTTTCGCTAATTTACTGTATTATTGTACAAACTTTATATTGCCGTCCTAATAACTGTAACCTTCTTCATGCTTTACACTAAAGTTGAAGATCGGACGGAAGATATCGATTGCGCAGTTTTGGAGGTGAGAGCGTGTAGCGGTGTTGCATTTGCAGCCGATGTATCGACGCCATCCGGCGCTTGGAGCGCTGCCAGCGCATTGTCGCGAATAGTGCGCCAGGGCCGCGGGTCGACGACACCTCACACATCCCCGAGATAGATCCACCTCACTCTACCTCCAAATCGTTCGAAACCAACAACTTTTACCCCCGACGTGACAAATGTACCCTATAGCAACTGTAAATGAGAACGATCAGTTCGTGTCAGCTCCAACTTGTGATTAAAATAGAACCCCTGAAGTTACCTCTGAGAGCAAACGAAAGAGAAAATAACTTTAAGGTCTAACGTACAACTCGTGTAGGGGTGACGATAAAATATGTAACAAGGTTCCCGCGTGAACGTTTTCAGCATAAAAGAATATTGAATGACGTTCTCAAGTGCTATCTCGATAAGAGTGCGTAACGGAAAAGTTGTCAAAGGAAAATTGCTATTCGAGACAAGATTTAGCGCCCATACGTCACGAGCTTATAATAAGATTCGCCTCACCTCGGACACCATTAATCATGGCATGTGACGCGTGCGGGGCTGTAACGTCACGATACGCGTTATCGTGTATTAATACATTGGATAATTGTAATCATCGTATCTCACGGTGGGCGTATCATGCAGCGGGCTATAGAGTTGCCCGTGGCGGGCCGCGAGTGACGCCGCGTGACGCAGGCGTACGGTGCGGCGCGTATACACGCACCGATCGGAATAGATCCGCACTTGACATTGAATCGTGCCTCTTTCTGGGGTTGATCAATCGCCGACGTCATTTAGAGTTCAATGTCGTGACCTTCGCCAGTTTTATTTTAAACGCGTAAGAAATTTCGCTCGGTATGTCGCGTGTCGAATAATTCTCTATCCGCGATCGATACGGCTGTTTTCACCCACAAATATTTGGACCGTTTATAAGATGTATGTATCAGTGGATATAAACGTGCGGATTTTAATGACGCCGTTTGGATACGCATCATTGCGGACGCGATTAATAGCGCAATCTTCTTTATGCTGCTGCGCTTGCCAAATCATCTGCAATTTATTCTATAATAAACTGAATGTTTACAGTGTCTTGATATGAAACGATTTGTAAGATGTTAACACATTAGCGAGTGTCTGTATTGTCTCACAATTATTAAATATCCATGTTTGTGTTTTTTTTAGATAAGTGTGAAAACGTGTTGTCTTTTATGTCAATATTTTTATTCAAATCTGATAGTCCATTTCCTGCTAGAGCGTGAAAAACTTGCAAAAATCGTTTGCATAAATGGCTTTAGAAGTACAAAAAATATTAGCAGTTTGGACATAGTACTTAGAAGTGACATTTACCCACACGTTTAATTTCAGCAGAAAATAACAAAGACGAACAAATATACGAATGAACCAATATTGGTTGTTCACGAAGTCAATAAGTTTCCGTATTGATTCGACAATGTTTTGCGAATTGAAATCGAAAGTACACTGACTTGTGTACCCATTGAGTTGGTACATATTGTCGCATGCCGTCGTCCATGTTTGTTTTTCAAATGCCAAGGCCGTTTGAGTGATAGACTGCAAAAAATGTCTAGTATTTGATAGTGCTCAATGTACCGTCATATCGACAAATAATTACTGAACCGAGAGACTATACAGCTACAACCAGCTCTTGAATCACATGAAGCGTAAATATTGATTTTGTTGTATCCCTTTCACATATATCATGCAATTTTAAATTGTAACATTTTTGTTGTCGTCATTTTCGAGTAATTTGTGCTCAGCTTTAGGAGCCTTTCCTCCTTGCAGCGTTACATGACAGAGCTTTTTCTTATATAATAAAATCAGGACCATAGTAAGTAAATAGCTCTTGGCCTGTGTCATTTCCTCCCATCTGCGCAAAAAAAGCAAAATTCTAAATAAAAATTGTAGCCACGTAGCACGGTGTAATCTAATTCGGTGCACGGCAACGCGACGATGTCGCGGCAAGTTAATTACTGTCTCCACACGAACGCAAACTGCACGAGACTCAATCAGTGTCGCTTTCAATGTTTATGTTATGGCGAGCCATCACGACACGACTGAGAGACCCCTGGGAGAAATACTCGAAGTAATAAATGACGCATTTGTAACAAAGCAGCCTTGATCAGAGAGTGACGTAGAATAAGGACCACCTAACACATAGATAGAAAAACTGATAGCAGGAAATTATAATAGCATACGTAGAATTATAGCCAGCCCGTAGATAAAAGGAAAGAACTAAGACTAGAAAAAGAAAAGACCAAAGGTATACAAAACATGACGTATTGCCTCAGAACCGTACGTCACAACTATTAATCACCATCTCCAATGACGTACTTGGGGAAGAAAGCGATCAAGATGTAGGGGCACAGAAGACACAGACGTATTCTGTCATCTCATACAAATTACATGTAACATCGGTCCAATTGCACCCTGTTCTCTGCCAGCAAGCAATTCGTCAAATGAACGAAGCAGGAAACTCTGTCTGATTAGATTTTCCCTCGATCATTCGTTTTGCCAACGATCCTTAGGCACTCGGTGAGAGTCGCAGACAGGCGACGAATTTCACGTAATCTTGTAAGATGTGTCGTGAAGATTAGCGCGTTCTAGGGAATTAAGTTAATATAATGGTGTGGGTGATAAGGTGGTGTTAATTTCACCACTATGTATTTGCAAGACAAAATTAATTTTAGGAACAAAAGTGCGAGGCACACTTTGAGGAGGCCTATGTTTTACTGTGGACGTATTTCGGCTGAAATTATGATGACTGAATATGAAAATAATAATATTGTCAATTTAACTTCTACGGAACCGGGCGGCGCGCGGCGCGGCGCGGACTCCAAATTGCAGACTTTGCCAAATCGTTCCTGCAAATTGTCCGTTTTAGGTCGTGTGCTAGCACTATAAACTTAGCTAGCTATTCTGTTTGCCTGTCCTACATACGTTGGGCTATAAAATTCTATTCACAGACTTTATTTGTTGCAGTTATCTTTATGCGCCCCGCAGTTCAGCAATTTATCTAGAAACACGAAAATGACATCAGACATTTTTAGAACTAGTGACTCAATGTCGATGTCGTGATTACACTCGCAGTTGTCAACTAATTGGAACAAACACGTAACTTCACTATTAACTACTGTTCTACATTACTATCGGTAACTTATCTGCTATAGAATCTAGGTTTTGATAAACGATTAGAAATGATTCATCATTGTTTATGTGAATTCATGGCACCTTATTAACAAGTCAAACCAAACGCTTTGTCACGCAGTGCCTACAGCTCGTTATCAAGATGCCAATTAAAAGAGGCCCTAAGAATAAGAAATAGCGAATGTTCGTCTTATGATTTTATAGCTAGTTCATTTTGATTGAATTTCTTCCTTCTTCCCAGTCGAAACTTTGGTGGATGAGTTGATCTTTCAAGTTTTAAACACTTCCACTTACACTTCACTTCAGTGAAGAGCTGGAGGGCTTGTAAACTTACTTAAATTTTTAACGAGTTCATCTAATTTAGACGTTACAAAATTGTACATTTGTCAATCATCTATGATAATGATGTTTTGAACTTCATTAATATATAGAAAATCTAAATGTTCATCCGATTTTTGTCGAAACTCAACGAAAACTCTGTTAGTTTGCAACTATAGACTACCTAGCATTACTATGCAAAAAATCCCGACTGCTTAAAAAGCGAACTAAAAACATGTAAACAAGAAGAAAATCATGCTGTGCAGTCGGAGGATACATCTGGTTTTGGTCAGTCAGCTCGCGAATATGTATCCTCCGACTGCACAGCATGATTTTCTTCTTGTTTACATCTTTTTAGTTCGCTTTTTAAGCAGTCGGGTTTTTAGATTTTTTTAATTAACTTTTTTTATTTACAACTTTTTAGTTATTTTTTTTAAATTAGGTTCATTTAAACATATAAGTGTTATATATTTTTGGAATCACCTCTTAAAACCCTTTATTTTGATACCCCACACGATGGATTTGGAAAAAAAATTGTCTGCCCTACAAAATGGCGCCCAAAATCCGCCATTTTTTTCTTATCCAATTTTTATATAGCCTATGACACTCGCAGGGTTAAGACGAATCGATTGACGTAAGAATCATCAAAATCGGCCAACGCGTTTGGTCTCTAGAACGCCACATAGGAACAAACATACATACTTACATACATAGACTGATAAACACATTACCCTCCTTCGGCAGTCGGGTAAAAACCTCCTCATCATTATTTTCCATTCATACTTTCAACATAACTAAACCTCCAAATACCAGTAATCTCTCAATTTAAACCAGTCCTTTTATGTCTCCATCCAAAATAATCCAGATTTGATAAGATAATACCGAAATTATGGACTGCTAAACCCTTTCGTATAAAGCTTTTCATTATATTGTATGCGGTCGCTTGGACAGGCAGGGTACGCAGAGCAATCATTTTGTGCCGTTGGGCAATCCTATTACAATATTTTCGAGTTCCGCACTCTGCGAACATGGACGCTAAAGAATTTAATTAGGCGAAAGCTCTGGGCTATAGCGTCTAGTTTATGCTTTATGGGTTTAAAGGCACACCCTGTCTGTGGTCTGTGCAGGTGGCTATTTATCTTAGGTGCCTTCTTTTATGGTAATTGCTTTTGGCTAAGTAGTTGTTTAATAGTCTTGTTTTTGATTAGAACGCCTATACTTGTAGCTCTCATGGCTCTGTAACACATTCTTTTACATCTTCTTCTGTACTGTGACTTACTCTCTTTCGTTTATAGTGTCTCTGGCATGTCTTTCCGATGATTCTTATCTTCTTCTGTATTGTGACTTACCTACTCTCTGTTTATAGTGACTCTGGCATCTTTCTTCCTATGATTTTTAGCTCCGTTGACTCACATATAATGTTATTTACCTCGATGCATGTAAAATATAAACATTACGTTCATCCTTCAGTAAACCATGACATGGTTTGTGTTTGTTTCGCGTCTCGTTAAATTCGCGACGCTCGCTCCGTGCAAATATTGACCGTGGCCTGCGCGTGCAACGTTTCTGTGTTAACTTTGTATAGATTTATGGTGGTCGCTATTTACTAATTAACAGATTGCAGTTGAAAAGTTTCGGATGAAGTCTTAGCTGAACCTCAATAAAATTACTATTTTGTCCTTTCATAGTTGAGTTTTTCCGTATTGATGGTAACGATGGCAAAGACATTTTTTCTTTTTCGTCGGACCACTCTTGGCAGAGCGGTTGTTGATCAGGTCGGTCCATTACATAGTCAACTTGCCGCGCGCTCTTGTTCCTTCCAACTGTACCCTGGCCTGGCTTAAAAGCCGCTCAATAGAGTCGTTGCTCCGTCAACTCAAGACATAGCTTTTTATAGTTATGTTTATTTTGAAGTACTGTATCAATCAGTTCCAAAACATCTTATACACCTGGTATCCGAACATAAATAAATCATGTCCACCCAGTCAGTCGAAGTACATTCCTTCGCTCAATGGCTACACAAAGACACGTTCCGTTATCGTTTCGCGTAATACGTGTGTAATAAACGTTATCAGCGCCTGCGCAGAGTTCGTTCACTTGTCATTACTTGACGAGTTGCAGAAGGCCCATTTAGAAGGAGGCACGTACGGTTGGACTTTGTTGCTGTGAAGATTGGAAGGTCTTACACTAGCTTACTCTTTGGAATTTTACTACTTAAAAGCCTATGCCTTTATTACTATACTCGTAATATATGCAAGCAGATTCTATATCGATTTGAGCTATCTTAGTTTCATCATCATTATGGTGCTCCCACACCGGCTGTTAAAAATGTTAGCAAACATTTTCTAACACTAATACATTTACTAAAAAATGTAAGGCAAGAAAATGTTTACTAATGTTTGTAAACATTTTTAAACAGCGGTGTGGGAGCACCATTATTGACAGTTTCGTTTTAACCTCCGCTGAGAATAGGCTTCCTATATTTTGTGTTTTGCTTCATTAGTCTTATCCAGGTTACGCTGTCTTTAACCGTCACGCACCCATCTAGCAGTTGGTCTACCAACTCTTCTTTTACCATCTCGAAACCACTCACTAGTTAGTCTTCCTTCTGCGTTTGATTCTGTAAAACTTATTTATTTAAATTAAGTTGTTAACCCTTTATTGGTTGCCTGAGGTGTCATATATCCCAACGCATGTTGCCAGGATCATAACTTAAAAATAAATGAATTTAGCTTGCAGGTCTTTTAAGTAGCTTCGTAAACGCGTGTGACATTCACTTCACAATTAAGTTGCGAGCGGCGGCGCTCGGTCGTGAAAAATTCGGCTTGGAGAGCGCGTTTGGGGTGTACGACACCCCAGGTGACTGTGTGAAAATATACGCAATGACCCTATGATTATATTCTGCCAAAATTGTAACGAAGAAAACTAATATTTTTATAAGTTACATATCCTGCTATTCTTTTGTATGAAATATATTAAAAGAGGTTTAAAAGTTATTATGTATGTTCCAATTTTCTCATTTAAAAGTCTGATTTTGCATTTATTTCGCATTCTATTTTAATAAACTTATTTAGGGAGCGACATCTATGCTACTTTCTAGGCGCGCCCAATTAAGGGTTAAGTACAGCCACATCTCATACAATACACGTAAACAGATCAATCTTAATAACTGTAGGACTGTTGCACATTGCAATTCAGATGAACATTCTGCTCACTATAATAAAAAGATTGTTAAAACCTTAGTATTGTTTGGAGCGAAACTTCTGCGTCTATTTACTTTGTACAAAAATTAACATACATAATGTATGTAAAGTAATTGTATGTACACGTTATAGTATGTACTATCGTCGCCTCTTGCCCTACTCGTAATGAGCATGGTAGGAGAATCCTAACGACTAACATAATTAAACTGCGCCTTATGCAATCTTATGTAAGAAATAAGACGCTGACAAAAAATAGTGTTTTCATCGTACATATTTTGGACCGGACTTCCAGAGCTAATTTCCTAAATATTATCACTGATTTATGTGAACTGACGTCATCGCCGTTTTCGACTCATTTATTTTGCCGGATGTTTACAATTTAAAGAGCTAATTCCGGACAAAACATCGTTTTCCTTCTGAATAGTACAAAGATGATGTTTTTTAAACACATTGCTCGTTCGAACGTAGACGGGAACTGACGATTCAATAATAACTGTGAATTTTCCTCAAGGACCTATTCTCATATCGCGTTTGAGAGTCACAGTTACTCCGAGGTCATAGATAAAGCCAAGTTTGCAGTAAATGCGAGCCATTACATTAGGTTATTACCATAAACTTCGCCAATGAAGCGTGCTTGAATATCAGAAAGCATTACAGTTAATAAATGGCCACTATAAACTTATTGAAAGCCTGTTTCCTCAACTATTTATAAGAGGTCCCGCTAACGCTATTGCAAGCATAAAGTTTAATACTAAAGGTAACTTACAAAAATCGAATAACACAGGGATGTACCATTTATCCGTTTGTTTAAACTAACTAACTGAAGGCAGGTTTTCAGGAATAGATCGATTTAGAAGTAAACTAGGCCTCCCACAATTAACAGTACTTTAATAAAACACAAATTTACAAGTTGATGGTTATCAGACTAATTTTCAAATAATAATCGACGCGCGCAGCTCGTGTGCGTCCTTTTATAATCCTGTGTCGGACGGGAAGCGTTGGGGATTCAAGTATGCTGTCACTCTCGTCCGGTAGGGGCGCTGCATAGCTGCTACCGGTCGTAGTGTTGCCAACACGGCCATGCTGCATCGTGCCTGCCCCAGGCACGCACGCTCAAGCCTGGGAAGCCACCTCTGTAGAATTCGGACATATGATAATATACTGGAAACATAAACAAACCTCACATTAGAATTGTATTTAATTCCTTTATCAACCGTATCGGTCATCATGATGTCAAACTATTATTCAGCCTATCCTCAATGTGAAAACCTTCCTTTAGACTTAGGCCGATTGACTCATTAAGGTCTAGTAGACTCACACATCTCCTTGATCCTCGGTGTCAAGACGTTCCTTTAGGCTTAGGATCCGTCCATCTACCTTTATAGCATGCTCCTTTAGTCTTAGGATGCACCTTAGATAGTTTTTCACTGACCCGAGAATCAAGTGATGAGAGATACCCAAAGATACACATATCCCCTTGATCCTCGGAGTCAAGACGTTCCTTTAGGCTTAGGATCCGTCCATCTACCTTTATAGCATGCTCCTTTAGTCTTAGGATGCACCTTAGATAGTTTTTCACTGACCCGAGAATCAAGTGATGAGAGATACCCAAAGATACACATATCCCCTTGATCCTCGGAGTCAAGACGTTCCTTTAGGCTTAGGATCCGTCCATCTACCTTTATAGCATGCTCCTTTAGTCTTAGGATGCACCTTAGATAGTTTTTCACTGACCCGAGAATCAAGTGATGAGAGATACCCAAAGATACACATATCCCCTTGATCCTCGGAGTCAAGACGTTCCTTTAGGCTTAGGATCCGTCCATCTACCTTTATAGCATGCTCCTTTAGTCTTAGGATGCACCTTAGATAGTTTTTCACTGACCCGAGAATCAAGTGATGAGAGATACCCAAAGATACACATATCCCCTTGATCCTCGGAGTCAAGACGTTCCTTTAGGCTTAGGATCCGTCCATCTACCTTTATAGCATGCTCCTTTAGTCTTAGGATGCACCTTAGATAGTTTTTCACTGACCCGAGAATCAAGTGATGAGAGATACCCAAAGATACACATATCCCCTTGATCCTCGGTGTCAAGACGTTCCTTTAGGCTTAGGATCCGTCCATCTACCTTTATAGCATGCTCCTTTAGTCTTAGGATGCACCTTAGATAGTTTTTCACTGACCCGAGAATCAAGTGATGAGAGATACCCAAAGATACACATATCCCCTTGATCCTCGGTGTCAAGACGTTCCTTTAGGCTTAGGATCCGTCCATCTACCTTTATAGCATGCTCCTTTAGTCTTAGGATGCACCTTAGATAGTTTTTCACTGACCCGAGAATCAAGTGATGAGAGATACCCAAAGATACACATATCCCCTTGATCCTCGGTATCAAGACGTTCCTTTAGGCTTAGGATCCGTCGTCTGCTATGATTCGATGTGGATTTCCGAAAATTTTACAAATATTATCCATTTCCCGAATAACGCTAGCACTATTCGTGTTTCGCACTGCATAAACAAAAACAAACTTCGTAAATGTATCGATTATCACAAGGAGATACTTATGTTTCTTTGTGGTTTTCACAGATGGTCCTAAATGATCCAAATGTAGTGTGTGAAAAGGTTGTGTATGTTTGGGTAGTGGATACAACTCTCCTTCTTTGCGGCCTCCCTTGTTTTTGTAATATACGCAGTTTAAACAATTCTTAATATATTTTTTTACCGTACGGCGCATCTTGGGGAACCAATACTGATGTCCTAGCCCTTCTAATGTTTTATCGAGGCTGAAATGTCCTAGATCATCTTGATTACACCTAATAATATACCAGATGCATTGTTTCGGTACTACTCATCGTCGACCTTGATTAGTAGGTACGTCTATACACTTTGTTCCCTAACAGCTCATAATCATTGAAAATGTCCCTGTTCATCAATTTCGCCAGATTCTAGTTTCTATTTTTACCAAATTTGGGTCTTGCAGTTGTACTGATGTAACCAATCAGACTCCGTTATGGACATTACTATGTCTAACTCTGACCGCTCGCCACTGTTTACAGGATTGCGGCTTAGCGCATTACATGCTGCATACGCGTGCCCTCTCTATGTATTATTTCGGATGAAAGCTCTTGGGTGAAAAGAATCCAACGTGCAATTCGTGGGATTATTTATTTTTCTGTGAGTGCGTACCTCACCGCATTTCAATCAGTAACTATTCGAAAAGTGGAACCCAAAAGATACAGCCTAAACTTTTGTAATGATGAAACTATGGCTAGAAGCTCAAGTTCAAACGAATGGTATTTCTTCTCGTCTCCGGTTGTTGAAGCTCTATACGGACGAGACTGAATCGGTTTAGAATCGCTAAGAGAGATTTCCATTTTGTGACATATAGGTAACTTTACCTAACTCCTGCACAGTAGATGCAAAACAACCACGATATTTTCTGAACATAATCATTAACTCACTGTGATTAGAATTCGAATCGAATTCTAAGCCAGTTTCATGAACCGTCTTGCAAAAATTTTGAAAACCCGCAGCATAATCAAATTTCTCGCGAATACATTATGTCGTTTCATTCTGTTATATTTCTGCCTATTAGTATGTCGCAACCGGACAACTCAGTATTCTCTAGACTAATCGAATCTACTTTAATATTCATTTAAACTTTTGTATTATCAGTTTTTATGCTGTCGTTAGAAAATCCTTGCAAGGTCACTGGGGTTGTTAGAGTTACTATTGGTATTGAGAACTCCATAGCTATGTTTTCGGTAATAATAGAACAGCTACTACCCGTATCAATAAATGCGCTATGTACAAACCCAGTAATGTGGATATTTTTAAATAATTTATCTCTAAAGTCGGGCACAGAGTCTCATTTTGTTTCTTGTTTATCTGTTTTCTCGGCAATAGAAGTGTTATTTTTGTGAAAACAAGTATTTTCGGCATGTCCGTGTTTCCCACAAAACTCACACTTGACATTACAATTTATTCGTTTGTGATTTCCGCCACAATTAAAACATTCGAAGGGTTTACGATTTTGAGAAGTGCTCCAAACTTGTTGTTAATTATAAGTCATGGGCATTTGACTGATTGAAGTATTTGAAGTGTTGGGTATACGTGAGTTCGAAGCATGATTTTGTGTGGATGAATGTGTTCTAGTGTTATCGCGACTTAAATTTAAATGTAGAACTTTTTTCGTTCCGGATTTTGATTTGTAAACTCGGTTATACAAAAACCCTGCCAAACTTTCGCAAGACTTAAAATTGCTAGCTTCTACTGAGGCACTAATGTTATTGTCACCTATGTTCCCTATGATCGATATAATATCATCTTCTGAGAAATTCAGACAAAGGTTATCAATTTTCGATTTTTGTTCGAAATAGAACGCGTTCAAGGACTGATTTTCTGTTGGTTTACCGTCCATAATATCCTTAAGCAATTCAAACATAATATTACGTTTTACTTGGAACGTTGATCTCATTTTATCGCTCCAATCTTTCCACCTCCACATGGTTCACGTATGGTCATGGCGTAATAATGAATCGTACCACAGTTTTGACGAGCCTGACAATTTATTGAGAGCCTGATAACGGATGTTACTATCGGCCCAAGAGAATGTCTTTGCCTAGGATTCTATTATCTTTAGCCATGCAGTAATATTATCTTTTAACGGGTCAGATTTTAAGGAATCGTAATTATTATGTAGAGTAATGGTGTTTGTACTCACAGTCAGCTGATAATTTTTGCGAGATACCTTTCGTCCCTTCCTTCGTCTATTAGTGGGCGATGGTGACGGAGTCCTCGCACTGCTGCTGCTGCTGATGCTGCTGCTGGAGCTCGAAGAAGGTGCGCGTTTCTTACCCTTCTTTTTACCCATTTTAGGACGTGGATGCTCACTTCTGATTTAAACTAACTAACTGAAGGCAGGTTTTCAGGAATAGATCGATTTAGAAGTAAACTAGGCCTCCCACAATTAACAGTACTTTAATAAAACACAAATTTACAAGTTGATGGTTATCAGACTAATTTTCAAATAATAATCGACGCGCGCAGCTCGTGTGCGTCCTTTTATAATCCTGTGTCGGACGGGAAGCGTTGGGGATTCAAGTATGCTGTCACTCTCGTCCGGTAGGGGCGCTGCATAGCTGCTACCGGTCGTAGTGTTGCCAACATTTGTTTGCGTAGTGTACCAAAATCAAGCCAATGATATCCAAACAAGAGTATCTAAAGTTTTCGATATAATGCTATTGGTCTCTCTTAAATAATTGATATAGCTTTGAAACATGTAACATTATAACAAAGGCGATATTTCTACTCTAAGCCCGAAGATGACCCTTGACGGGAACATGCGTCATGCGGGATCGATGCGTCTCCATTTAACAACTAGCATTCTTTAATACGTTCGTGTGCAAGTCTCATTACTCAACTCGATTATTAAAAGACTGTACATCTCTTAGTCTTCATATTTATAGCCTCAGGCTCACACCTGACCCCGGGGTTAATCTATAATAACTCATTGATAACTATTCAATTACATATTTGTTTATTCTAGCCTCGTTGATAATGGTAGCGGTGCTTCTTATCTTGGTGCCAGCTCATTATTGTAGGTAATATGGCTATATTAAGATATATCTTCTGTTTATATTCGTTTTCTTGGATAAATTGAAGATGATATTAAAATTCAATTATGTTTATCTCTGTTGTTGGAGTTTGTACTTGGCTTTTAATGATCTGGTTGTCTATTGTCACAACCACAGTTCTGGTTAAGCAACGCATGCCGAGGTTTGTGACCGAACATACCGAGATTCCTCTGTGGCTCGGCAAGCACGTTAAGCCATTGGCCCCGCCCTGCTCAAATTGTATAAAGCTCAAGTTCGGACATGCATGGAGTACTGCTCTCACATCTGGGACGGATCTGCCAAATATCAACGTGATGCACTTGAGTCGATTGACAAACGGGCCAAGAGGCTTATTGGCAACGATGCACTGGTTGCCTCAAAGCTCCAGAGCCTCGAACATCGACGCTGAGTGGCCAGTCTGTCGGTTTTTTATCGGTTACATTTCGGGGAGTGTGCGATGGAACTGCACAATTTGATTCCGCCTAGCCCTTTCCATCATCGGACTACAAGACGTACGGCAATCCGCCACCGGTACATGGTGGACATCCCATCCATACGTAGTTACGTACAAAGCGTTTTGCGAATACTTTCATTGTGCGCACAGCTAAGGAGTGGAATGCCCTACCGGAGTCTTTGTTTCCTGATAGCTACAACCTTGCGGTATTTAACTCAAGAGTGAATAGGTTACATCTAGGCAAGCGTGCTTCACCGTCGACCACATCATCGCTTACCATCTGGCGAGATAGTGCTCAAACGCAAGCCTATCGATACATAAAAAAGGCGAGACGAATTAGTTGATTGTTATAGTTCTGCTTCAGTGCAGTATTTTCTACTAGACGATTGTATTCCTCATATTACTTAGACGAGACATTGATCTATGTCTAGCCTTCTTTTTACTAGCCTGTCCTTAGGGATCCATAAATCATTGCAAAAAGTGGTTTTCATTCGCATTGCTTCATAAATCTGGTGGGTTTTAGTCGAATCTACTACCTTTCAAGACTCATTTTCTTGGTTCTTAATAATATTATTAAAAATATCATGACAAAAAAAGATTCCAGTTTTCGGGGTCCTCAAAGGAAACCCTTTATTCAGAAAAAATATGAACATAACCGCAAAAATCCCTTTGTGTCGTTTACTCTATATGCCATATCCCGGTATCTTGCGGATGTTGTTTCAGCCAGTTAACTAAGGCCTCGGTTATTATCTGCTCGTAAACGAAAGGTCTGTGTCGTGATTTTGAGTACCGCAAGGGTGCATGGTAACTTAACCACCAACATACTTATTTGGCAAATATGTCACCTTGGTTGGATACAATGTTTTTGTGTAAAATTCTCAAATGTTTCGGTATACATCGAATTTAGCAGGTTTCTCTGTAGGTGTAAACCTCACTATGGCACCAGGCACCTACAGAAATGTGTAAACCACTAATTTTCAAAACCATACATGTTTCATTCAAGCCGTTTATGTTCGTTCGCCACACACAGTCTCCAATAGCAATAACCATTTAATTTTACAACTTCTATGAAACCTAAAGTGTCCATCTAACTACCAGTCCGATGTAATGGCAGGAGCAATACCGCGTACCCTTTTCACTGTGGAATATACAATAATAATAACACCAGCCTAAACTTCCCCAGTGCAGGGTAAAGGCTCCAGAGAAGGCACGAGCATTGATCAACACGCTTGCTCAATGCGAGTTGGCGATATCAGACTTTAGTCAGTTTCGGATTTGGCCATCCACGCCCATTTGAAAAACTTAAACTGTATAATAGCACAACTGGCATACAATGTCAGCGAAGGCGATAGTCGTAATGTCAAAATGTAAGGGATTGATCACGTGATTTTTCTATATCGCGTGCCAATCTCATACAATTTTGAATTTTTGGCAATTGCTATCGCCACGCTTTCAATGATAGATTGTCACTTGTCTAGGGCCTCAGGTTTTCTCACTATGCTTCCTTCATCGTTGACAGCGATGTCCAAGATAAACTTAGAAAGTACATATTATTAGAAAAAGTCACATGGGTTCATGCCCGGATTCGAACCCACGACATACAATAATATCAATTTAAAATATCGTCGTAACAATAAACTTGGAAGGCTGCGGCCACACCTCGCGATTACTGGCCGACAGTAAAACATACGTATCCGTATAAAATCTGCGACTTAAATCATTGCAGCGGACTCGATCGCCCACTCGCGCCTAGGGTCGGGGGTCGGTTTTGGGGGCCGAGTCACCCACGTCCGTAGGAGTTTACCCTCTGATTCCCTACACGTGGTCCCCGGGTGGTGCAAATCAGGTGACATCTGGTGGTAGGCTTCGGCCGAAGGCTTGCGACCACCCACCGGGCAAAGACGTACCGCCAAGCGGCCTAGCCGTGTTCCGGTATGATGCCCGGTGTAGCCACTAGAGGAGTTGGGTCGAGACAGCTGTTCCACTGCAGGCTGACTAGCCTGACGCGCACTGTTATGGACGTATCGGGAGACTCGTCGCGGAGGGTAGCGGGATCCGAGGCACGGTGCGCCGCTGGCCGACCGCAGGTAGTTGGGGGCCCAAGTAGTGTGCCAGCCACACACGAAAGGCTGCCCCGCCAACTGTCGAAAAATCCCGGAATGCACCATCGTGCTGGTTGGCGACCAGATGGGGAGGGCCCGATGGACATTCCGGGTGGGCTCGGGCGTCCCCGCAGTCTCCAGACTAGTGCCCCAATGATGGCGGCCATTCATTGCGTGTCTGTAGGTTAGCAGCGTGGAACCTCGTCTCACTTCCTTCTCCTCTCATCCATTCACTCTTCAATTTATAATATGAAACCGAAAAAGAATACTGGAGCTAGACAGCGGCTGCACCCCCTCCCCCACAAAGTGCACCTCACCAACATTAGAGGTCTGCACTCAAATCTCTCTGCAGTCCACTACCACCTGGAGGCTGAGAAACCAGCGCTGTTTTTTCTTACGGAGACGCAGATAGCGAGTCCTTCAGACGTCTCGTACTTATCATACCCAGGGTTTACCCTGGAGCACAATTTTAGAACACGCGCGGGTGTATGTGTGTACGCCCGTGACGACACTTGCTATCGGCGTCTCCGTAACCTTGAGGACTCCAGATTCTCAACGCTGTGGGCTCTCGTGGACACAGGTCTGGATAAAATTATCTACGCCTGTGTCTACCGTTCGCATTCAGGAGATCAGGAGACAACCAGGCTCACAGAGTACCTTAGTGAGGCGGCTGATGCGGCACAGCAACGGTACCCTTCCGCCCAATTAGTGTTACTGGGGGACTTCAATGCTCACCACCAGGAGTGGCTCTTCCCATACCGGTGCACTGACCATGCTGGACGGGAGATGCGTAAGCTTTCGCTTGCGCTAAATCTAACCCAGCTGGTCCATGGGGCAACAAGGGTACCGGATGTTGATTCACACACGGCCAATTGCTTGGACCTTCTGCTGACAACAGATCCAGACAGATACTCTGTGTCGATAACTTCACCTTTGGGTAGTTCAGACCACTGTCTGGTGAAGTCTGTGTCCGTCTACTCCCCGCCCGATCCCAGCCCAAGAGGCACCCGGCGGGTTTGGCGGTACAGGTCAGCAGATTGGGATGGCATGCGATCTTTCTTCGCATGCTATCCTTGGCAGCCCACTTGCTTCTCTTCGGATGACCCATCGTCATGCGCTGACGCAGTGACAGATGTGTTGCGTCAGGGGATGGAGTACTACATTCCGTTCTCTGACGTAACGGTGTCCAGCGTTGACCGGCCATGGTTTGGCGCCGAATGTCATTGCGCCGATGCCCTTAAACATGAGGCATACCTGGCATGGGCCGACGCACGATCGCGCAAGGCGAGTGACGTGGATCAGAAGAAGAGAGCCTACAACAGGGCTGCCAAGTCCTGCAAGAAGGTGTTGCGAAGGGCTCGGTTCGACCACATTAGCCGAATAGGCACCAAACTTGCTTCTTACCCAGCAGGTAGTAAAGCGTTTTGGTCCCTGGCTAAGTCGGTCGAATCGAACTTCTGCCGTCCCTCACTACCACCACTGCTGAAACCTGATGGGTCACTGGCCCACTCCGCTGAAGAGAAGGCAAATTTATTTGCCTCTCTTTTTGCGGAATCTTCGCGTCTGAATCCTGGTGATTCGCGGCCCCCTCCTTCTCCTGATGGATGCGAGACGAGTATGTCGGACATTCGCATCCATCAAAAGGACGTCCGTAGGGTGCTGCGAAACCTCGACGTGAATAAGGCTAGTGGCCCTGACGGAATACCAGCTATAGTTCTTAGAACCTGTGCGCCTGAACTGTCTCCGATCTTGACACGCCTATTCCGCCTTTCATATGAGACTGGAAAAGTGCCGAATGCTTGGAAGCAAGCTAACGTACAGCCCGTGCCCAAGAAGGGCAGTCGAGCTGACCCGGCTAATTACAGACCCATCTCTGTAACCTCCATACTCTGTAAGAGTATGGAGCGTATACTAAATACTAAGCTCCTGGCATACCTAGAAACTAATGATATCCTTAGCGACCGCCAATACGGCTTCCGCCGAAATCGGTCTACTGGGGATCTTCTAGCGTATGCCATTCACATATGGAGTGAGGCCATTGAGAGGCACGGGGAAGCGCTTGCCGTCTCCCTCGACATCTCGAAGGCTTTCGATAGGGTCTGGCACGAAAGCCTTATTGGTAAGCTTCCTTCATTCGGTCTGCCCGGTGGTCTGTGTGATTGGATTGCAGACTTCCTGAGGGATCGGTCCATTCGAGTGGTTATCGATGGCTGCTCGTCGGACCAATTGGATATTAATGCCGGCGTCCCTCAGGGGTCGGTACTCTCGGCAACATTGTTCTTGTTGCACATCAACGATCTGCTAAAACCCGGCACCTTTGGGTATGCAGACGACAGCACTGTTGCTGAGAGATACTTGTCCAACGCACGTGCTACCGGGCCACTGATCCGGTCTCTCCGTGAGGCCATGGTGGAGCGTTTAAACTTGTCCTTGCAGGCAGTCTCCGATTGGGGTGAAGCCAATCTGGTCAAGTTTAATGCTGCTAAAACCCAGGCGTGTCTTTTTTCCGCTAAAAAGAGCCAATTTCACCCGGCTCCAACTTTCCGTGATGTAACCGTGCCAATAACGGACCATCTTGACCTTCTTGGCGTTACGCTGACATCAACTCTCAATTTTGGGCCATACATTGAGGCAAAGGCTCAGCTGGCTGCCAAAAAGTTGGGGATCCTTGCGAAGGTGCGAAAGTACTTCACGCCGGAACAGCTGCTCAACTTGTATCAAGCGCAAGTTCGATCGAGCATGGAGTACTGTTCTCATCTCTGGGACGGATCTGCCAAATATCAGCTAGATGCACTAGAGTCGATCGAAAAGCGGGCCAAGAGACTCATCGGCGATGAAGCACTGGTCAAATCAAAGCTCCAGAGCCTTGAACATCGTCGCCGAGTTGCCAGCTTGTCGGTATTTTATCGGTTACATTTCGGGGAGTGTGCGATGGAATTGCATGATTTAATTCCGCCCAGCCCGTTCCATCATCGGACAACCAGACGCACGGTGATGCGTCATCGGTACATGGTGGACATCCCACCCATACGCACAAAACGTTTTGGGGACACTTTTATTATGCGTACAGCTAAGGAGTGGAATTCCCTGCCGGAGTCTGTGTTTCCCGATAGCTACAATCTAGGGGTCTTTAAGTCAAGAGTGAATAGGTTTTTTCTAGGCAAGCGTGCTTCACCGTCGACCACATCATCGCTTTCCATCAGGTGAGATAGTGGTCAAGCGCGAGCCTATTGATAATAAAAAAAAAAAAAAAAAAAAGGGTAACCATTTCGAAAATTGAAAAGTCCTGACAAAAAGCCGGACTTTGAAGAAAAGTTCGGTCATTTTAGTTTCCTTTTATTAATATTGAAACTTGACCACTATGTGTTTGTTAAGTTATGTAAGCTTATGATATTTTAAGACTGATTAAATTAAAGTTTAATACGACTTGCTTCATAATCCTGGTAGTTTGATAGTCTTTACCACATATGATCCCCGGATATACTTATTTCCTTTATGTTTCTGTTTTCCTAGTAGTTTGAGAGTCACCACTCATGATTCCAGCCTCGGTTTTATTTTTCTTCAAGATTCTGGTCTCCTGGTCAGGCGTGGCAATCTAACTGAGCACCCAGACTGTCTTAGAGTAAATAAATATGACCATACAAACTTTCATCCCCATGTCACCCCTTTAGGGGATGAATTTTGTAAAATCCTTTCTTCAATCCACTCAAAATTTCAAATTTATATATTTAGTGGTTTAGGCTGGGCGTTGATATATCAGTCGGGATCGGGACATAGCCTTTTTAACCGACTTCAATAAGGAGGAGGTTATCAATTCGACTGTTTTTTTTTATTTGTGTCACCTCAGAATGTTTAATAGTCGAACTGATTTTGATAATTCATTTGATTAGAATAGAAAAGTGAAAGCAGGTGCCTCTCATGTGGTCCCATTCAAATTTGGTTAAGTTTGATGAATTTCGGATATAATATACAACAGACCTCTTCAATAAACAACGGAAAATCTCTCGGGATTGCTGCAATCGCCTGTCTGTTTATTGTTTACGCCATTTTATAGCATAACATCACGCCGGTCATCAGTTCTGTACAGTTCACTCTGGTACACTCTCATTTCACTGGTTATGTTCAAGTTTTATGTTTTTTTTTTAATATTTGTGCGCTATAGGTATCTTACTTGCTCAATATGTACCAAAACTAAAAAATGAAAAAAAAAAAAAAAAAAAACAATAAATACAACTTCTAAAAAAACCTGAAAAAAAGGTGTTCCTGTTTTTGTTTCTTTGGTTTTGAACACCGACGTCCGAAGGAGTTATTTTTCTCTTTGTGGTGTTTTTTTTAGAAGTAGGTTGTATTTTTAACCGACTTTCCAAAAAGGAGGAGATGCTATGTTCGACTTTGTTTGTTTTTTTTATATACATCGATTGAAGACAGACTCAATTCTTGTTTTATTTTTAAGTATGAAGATACATTGGGCTTAGCTTTAAAAAATAACAAATATTGCCATCCAAGCGAAAACGCCAGACAATTTAGAAGGCCGGGCAAAGTCCCGACAGGACCCCAAATGTCCGGACAAGTCCGGACGGATGGTAACCCTACTCGCGCCAGTGTAACGAGCGGTTGCGAGCGCTTTCTTTGCTCGATTTATGGCGCTGTCCGTACGACTAAATTGTCGGCCGGTGTATTGCCCGCCTAACTAACGAGTACTAGATTATCTTCGTTAATAAATGCGAAAGTTTATGTTTTGCTAAGATGCAGTGCATGTGAAAGGCTTGTATGGACAGTGAAATTGTGAAATTGAACTCACTTAATTGTTGGTATTTTGTTACTTTTATTCGACTAGAAAATTACAGTATTATAAAAGCCATTTAGTCAGTAACTTATATTTATGATCAATTAAATGAATTTTACTAGCGGAAAAAGCATGGGTAATTCCACTAGGCACTTGACCAAAACAATGGGCAATCTAATCATGAATTCTAGAAACCTAATCATTGATAAAGAATTAGTCATTGATCTCTCATGAACTGCACTATCAGTGTCTGCGATAACACAAGGAAATCTTGACTAGAATCTGATTAGTGATAACATTATCGACGCCAATGCAAACAGATTAGTAAAATCGATGCAATCAAAATCACTTTTATAATCTTGAGATTACAAAGTGCGTGTTAGCGGCATGTCCAAGAGTCTGGGTACTTCCAAGACTTCTTCAAACAAAATAGGTATCTCTAAAACTTGTTCTGTACAGTCTATGTCTTACATGGTCACAGATTACTAAATAGTTACTCTTAGGTACACTCCTAATAATCTTATCTTGTGGAGGGGCCGAGAAATAACTCGGACACTTCGACCCATTGTGATCTATTGTCTCCTAATAAGGTTATTCGAAAATGCCGTGCACCAAGTGGCAGCACTGAAACGTCAGGTCCAGGCACCTGTCAAAGTGCTTATTATTCCAAAGTTAGTTAAATTGACGTCATTTTGATGCTATAAGTTACGTTTTCTGAGTGAAAAACCTCTTGCCAAAGTGGCGCCAACTAGTGGTGTAAATTTTACAGAAAATCTCACTACCTGAAAACAAATCTTATTACAAACAAAATACTTGTGAATAATACACCTAGTAAGCGTTATGACCAGAATGTCATTAAATAAGTTCTCAGCCAGTCAGCCAGGCGAAATCTGATACAGGGCACGTTGTTTGAGAAATCTGAAACAGTTCACGTTGACCAATTGCGACTAGGTATCTGGAAATACCTACTTACTGTACCCATAGTTACTGAGGCGTGGCAGTCTTATCGACTATTCTGTCGCCGTTTGGTAGGCCCCAGAAACAATTTCACGTATAATACAAGTAAAATTTAAAAACCACCGACACGATATCTTGCGCAAATACCCCGATTCAAACAGTAAAATGCCCATATATTTTGAACGGCTGAACTGATTTTCATCAAACGTAACTAAGAACACGCCCGATAATGTCACCTTTCAAACAAAAAAAACTAAATCAAAATCGGGGAGTCATGATGCCACAGACATCTAGATACACAAACACACAGCCCTCTATTTCCGTCGGGGGTTAAAAACGGACACTTCCTAAAGTGGTATGTATAAACACTACCTACACTTATTATTTTCAAATTATTTATTCGGACACGCAAATAAACAAAACCATTATTAAAACTAGTAAATAAGTCCCGTGTATTAGGGCGCGAGTGTATGCCACCAACCGGGTACAAGTCATAATAGGGTTATTATAAGCTCTCACGTTTGACTATCAATGAAGCCGCTAGAAACAACAAAACAGAATTAGCAACATTGCGTAAAACTCTCGAAAATAAAACTGTACAATTTAGTGTTTCATTCATAAAATGTGTCCGGCACCTGCCATCATTGTTCATATTTGTTGTTGTGTCTGGTAGATTTACGACTAGAACTACTGAAGCTATTTTAATGCAGTTTTTGTGAAAGTGCGCATCTGCTTGTGTTTTTGTTCTCTATCTCATCTCTTGACTAAATATCTGCCACTAAGTATGGGATTACTTATTTATATATATTAATTTAAGTACAGCCATGTCACATAGATTACGCATGGGGGCTGATGCATATGGCATAACATATAATCCTTTTCATCATTCACTTTATCCTATTTGGGGTAGGCGCAACATGTCCTCTCCAGGTGTTTCGTTTAATCAACACAATTAGACAAGACATTACGTGACATAAATCTATAAGATATTATCAAAAGATTTGTATGTGAACTTGACGAAAATAAATGCATAAAAATATTCATGATATCCTTACCATCAGACAAAGTAGCATTGTATCTTTACCACAAAAAACCCAAAACATTAGATTTCCATTTAAATGATAGCAGTTATTATACAAGAGATGTGTTAGATCCTGCCAGTGCGCACTTGCGCAGTACCGAGACGTCATCGTACTGCGCAGTCGCACTAGGACAGTGGGCGTGTCCTTAAGTTAATATTTGACCACGATATCATTAAATAGTGCACAGAAAATCTACTCTGTACAATTGTGCGATAATAACAAAGACAAAGATATTTTATTTCATCTAGGCCACCAAGCGGCACTTTTGAACGTTACATTAAAATTTACAAGGACTAAAAATTTATTCTACCGTGCATTCGAAAAGTAGTTGTTATGGAGAAGAACGCACAAGAAACTCCATACTTACTCTTTTTAAAACTTCACACATACTCCAAAGCCCAATAGTAATTTGTATGCCCTACAATACACCCATGTTTTATGTCCTTTTGAAGAAACCTTCTTTCACTCTGCTTGACTCAGTTGTTATTAAAACGGACAACACCACAGGCGAGGACGATAATATCAACAAATAAACAAGTTTTAACTGTCAATTTGATTGAGGTAGGCTAAGTCGAGGAAATGACTTACAATATGAGTGATAGAGTAGCAAACACGCAAGTGACCCTTCTGATTATTCAACCATCGCCTATAGACATCTGCAATATACCAAGGACAGGTCCTGCAGCTGCATTGCCTACCATTTATGAAGTGGACTAAAAGCAATCAGATTTACTTTTAGTCCATAGGAGATTCGCACAGCAGCAGGCAACATATCAATATTTAAATACTAAGCTAGCCTAGAAAAGCAGACTTGTTGTGAAAGTCCTAATCTTCGCAGATCTTAATTGATTGCATCCGCTAATTAGCACCTTTCGATAAACAGTTTGTGTGTGAATGGAGCTTCTGTATATCGTTACTCTGTGGATCTGTGAATTTTAAAGCCTTTATAGTACTTGGTATGTCTAATATGTTTGTTTAGTTATGTTAATAGTCTGGTCAACAATTTGTTTTACCGTTATTTTAATTAAGTTTATCTCTTTTCATAACTGGTTTCAAGAATCTTAACTCATAGTCCTATCTAGTGTAACTCATCATGCGAATTGCGTATCTGTGTTTTGGGAACACAAAACCACCACTTTCTTCGATCGCCAACGGCCAATAATTACCTACTAAAGTGTTCACAATCTAAGAAGTCCGTTGACGTTTCTCATTTTACATGCGCCGCGATAACTTTCTACGTAAGAAATTAAAAAATCAATGAATTCATAATCCTAATGTATTATTATGTTACCCATACACTATAACAACGAGTAACATTCGCAAGCATCAAGTTTATTTATTACTAGTTTAGTACTTACTTACTTACTAGTATTACTGTTGCCCGCGACTTCGTCCGCATGGTTATGAAGACATAAAGTTTAATGATGTTTAACGCATAGTATTTTTATATTTCTGTCAACAGAAAATGACTATCACAATAAGCAAAATTTTTAAAGGCACCAATTAGAAAAATAATATAGAGTATAACCAAATTCTTTCTTTGCTTATGTCTCCTATTCTTAAACTGATTTGCTAAATTTCAGGACGGTAGCACAAACAAAAACCAATCTTTCATACAAACTTGCGAGAGTGCTTAGACCTCTTTAATCCGGCTCTGACATTAAATCAGTTCTTAGCGAATGTCTAATTACTATTAAATACCTCCCTGCCAAATTTAAAGTTTGTATCAGTAAAAATGAAGGAGTTTCGTACAAACTTGCGAGAGCCCTTAGAACTCCTTAATCCAGCCCTGTCGCAAAATCCGTTCTTAGCGGACGTCTACCAACTATTAAATACCTCCCTGCCAAATTTAAAGTTTGTATCAGTAAAAATGAAGGAGTTTCGTACAAACTTGCGAGAGCCCTTAGAACTCCTTAATCCGGCCCTGTTGTAAAAACCTTAACGGACGTTTACAAACTATAAACTACCTCCCTGCCAAATTTTATGTTTGTAACTCCAAAAATTAAGGACTTTCATATAAACTTGCAAGAGCCCTTAGAACCCCTAAATCCGGCCCTGTCGTAAAATCCTTTCTTAGCGGACGTCTACTAACTATAAACTACCTTCCTGCCAAATTTCATCTTTATACGTCAAGCGGTTTTCGATATTTCATGATACGTGAATGAGTGACCTTTCGCTTTTATATATATATATATAGAAGATATATAATTTGTGTAATACGTATCAGTGGCGCTAGGCAACTGGACTTATCCCAGTTGTAAACGACCCCTTGTGCCAATTGTCTTGTTTGTTCTGTCCCCTGCTTGATATGGAGGCAAGTGGAAATTTGTATATTTTCTTACTCCTCATTTATTCTTTTCTGATTAATTTCGTTGCGGGATCCAAGACAGTTAAATTCATTATTCTATATTATTATATTAATTCATTCTGCGGGACTTCGTCGAGATTCATTGCCTCGGCGCTTTTCTGGTGGTCGCACTGTTGATTCTGGCTTTCGGGAATTGCAACGGTTTGGGAATAGTGTGGTGGGGTTGTGCCTACTAGTAGCTAACATTGATGAAATGTGTGGATAATTCTTAATATTCGCTGATCATAACGACTTGTATTTTAGGCATCTTAATTTTTGGGACATCTTTAAGTCTCTATTCATTGTCATCTTACTTTGCTAGATGCGTTTTGAATATTTGACTCTCTTAAATCTTATCTCTCCAAATTATGCAGCTTAGGTGTCATTATTTTCTTAGAATTAGAATTTTACCCTCTTGTCAGCAGTAGGCTCGCCCCCTAATGGGACTTAAACATAATTAAACATAACATAGCTCTGCCTAACCCTTCAAGGAATACAGGTGTTGCAATGTTATGTTATAATATGCACAGTCTTGTCATAATGTAATCTCATTGAGACGACGACAGTCGCCAACGACCTTGAAGGAACAAAGCGCGATTCACACCCGCGCGGCCCATAATTCAGTAGTTTTTTTATACTTTCCTTATTATTCTATGCCTTTAAAAAAAGTGGTGAAAATATATTTAAAATAGGCCGGGCGGTTTTGTTGCGATTGTCGTTTTTTGTCCGTGTTAGACTTTACAAATTAATGACACTATGTTTGACGAATCAAACTCAAAATTTTCGTAGATCAAATTATTAAGAAAATGGTCTAATTTAACATATATTATTTTTTTAAAAAACATGGCTAGCCGTTTAGATGTAATTCTCATTTTAAAATCAGCTACTGAGGGTTATATGCCACTTAATAAGCAGCCGCCTTAATAACGGCTTTAGCAACTAAATTTAATAAACAACGCAAAGTAACTGCGCGCGCAAATAGCACACTTGTCATAATTAATAAACATTGGCTATTCATTACGCCATGATAACGGCTATAAACAATTGCAGCGAGGTTCACTGACCGATAACAAGGTAATTGCACATTTGTCGATTGTCGCGACGATTCCGACAGCGAGTCGGTGACTGTACGATTAATCGCAATCATTAGTACTGAGAGGTTTAATTCGAGAGTATTTTAATTAATCCGATGCGATTGATTAGTTATCATTAGTTAATTGATTTAAACATGTGTGCAGTGTTTCTGTCTGACAATATTCAGAGGTATTTTTCAAAAGAGTGTCATATATACACTCTTTTGAAAGAATCAAAAAAATACCTCCCGTTAAACATTTTTCTGATAAAATCCTAAAATATTTACACAACGGAAGTTTTTTTGTAAGCCTTATTTGTGTGATTGTGTCCCACTGCTGGAAAAAGGCCTCCAATTTCTCCTTCCAAACCTCTCTGTCTTGTGCGATCTGTGGCCAAAGTTGACCTGCAAACGTGATCAAATCGTCACACAAAAGCATAGTCTCGCGCTTGACCACTATCTCACCTGTATGGTAAGCGATGATGTGGTCGACGGTGAAGACTAGATCGTTTAGACTGGAAAATATCAGTTCGAATCTACACGTAACATCTGATACTTGTTATTTACTTCATCATTGCCCCAATGTGCTGTCAAGGGGCTCAATTGAATGATTGGTCCTCTATCTGTGGCCGGAGGAAGTTCGAATACGTGTGCTCGACAATTTGCCTCTATTGCTTTCAGTAACTGTTGTTAGCGAATTATCTTGTATTGTCGGGCGTTTATTTATAAACTAACAGTGGTATTTATAGACGGAAAAAGAAACATGACATAAGATGTAAAGTTGAAACAATGTATAACTGCGCAAGCACATACCTAAGTATGGAAAACGTGACAGAGTAGAGATGATTACGCATATTAAACACAATATTACGTGATAGCACAATGGATTAAAAACGTCACTCAAAGAGACAACTATCTTTGATCAGCAAAAATTATAAAACATAGTAATATCATGTCTAACCTAACACCAACGACTGTGAGGGGACAAAATGCGCACACGTTTCACACCCGCGCGGCCCAAAATTTAGTAGTTTTTTTTTTGTACTTTCCTTATTATTCTATGACCTTAAAAAAAAGGCTCAGATGAAAATGTAGATAATTAAATTTTCTTCGAGGTGGTGCCAGCGGACTTTACAAATTAATTACACCATGTTATACGAATAAAACTCTAAATTTTCTTAGATCAAATTATTAAGAAAGGTCTAATGTAGCATATATTTTTCCAATAAAATGAAAACTAGCCGTTTAGACGTGATTCTCATTTTAAAATCAGCTACTCAAGGGTATCTGCGCCTTCAGACTGTTGTGTTGCTGGAGAGTTTGTTGCGCCACTTCCTCTCAGCTTAAACTCTAGGATGTGGTGAAGGGCGAGTGTTCTGGCGGACTGTCTTTTGTAAAAGTTAACGTTCAAAAAGAGCTGATTCTCAGCTTAATTTGAATAAATGATTTTTTAATAGAATCACCATCATTACAGTCGAAAGACGTCTACTTCTGAACAAGCCGAATAGAATAGAAAACAATTATGCGACACAACAGTATTTTTGATTCAGTCTAATTCCCTTTTCTCTTCCTTCCAGGTGGAACAGCGCGATGTCCCGGGAATCGACTGCGCGAACCTGGCCATGGACACCGAGGAAGGCGTCGAGGTGGTCTGGAACGAGGTGCAGTTCTCCGAGCGCAAGAAATTCAAGGCGCAGGAGGACAAGATCCAGACGGTGTTCGAAAACCTCACCAAGCTAGAACACCCTAACATCGTCAAATTCCACCGCTACTGGACGGATACACACAGCGATAAGCCTAGGGTGAGACGGACTGTCATTTATCCTGTCTATTATTGCTTCTTCTTCGCTTCGCTCTTGGCAGAGCGGACGTGGTCACAATGCATTTTTTTTATACCAACGTTGTCCACACTAGCAATTTCTCCTGCATCGTGGCTGCGTTTGTCAAATCTCTGGTGTTTTTATAACTCGCCTTACGATCTCTCTTTATCATTTTGTCAATTTAGCGTTATTACTAACTTGGCCCATTTCTGAAGGATCATCTTCATCATCAGCATTTTTCCGAAAGACGTTCACTGCTGATCGTGAATGAACATTTTAATTTTCTGATGAAAGTTGTCTATATCTTACCATGATTTGTGATATGACAGATAAATTCTTGAAATAATATTGTGATAGGACCAGTAATACCTACATGATGTATATTGAGATAAAATTAACAAGTTTCTATTTGTGTGTAATCTAATCAAATCATGTCATAATCAAATAAGATAATTCATCTATTTTAAAATAAACTTTAGATACGACCTATAGCTACTATTTTTGCTGACTACAGAAAACTAGAGGGATCTAATTTCAATGATTAGGTTTTATTCGATTTTAACCCAACCATATCTCATATTCCATGGACCTTATTCCAGTTTACTATGACCTTTTACAGGAATTGCTTCAGTACCGAAATACATGAGTACTAAGTTTCAATGCCTGGTAATTTCAGGTAATATTCATAACGGAGTACATGTCTTGCGGCTCTCTGAAGCAGTTCCTCAAGCGAACCAAGCGGAATGTGAAGCGACTGCCGCTGCAGGCGTGGAAGAGATGGTGCACACAGATCTTATCGGCGCTCAGGTAAGATGCCAATCATTCTAGCAAACCTTATTGATATTGCAACTCGTGCATTTAGCAGGCTTCTGTTAATAGCAATCTTTGACCGATCACAAATTGTCTTGAGAGCTAGGATCATTGATTACCCTCCTTGACAATTTGTGAATTATGATGGGCCACTTGTCTCCAAATTCATCACGGTTAACTATAAACTTATATTTCTGACAAACACGTCGTAAGGCCGGTCATATGTTCGAAATTATACCCCAATCTAGATGGCCACGACTTTTTGTTCACGTAAATACATCTCCGACCATTCCCCGTCCAGCTATCTCCACGGCTGCGTGCCCCCGATAGTCCACGGGAACCTCACGTGCGATACCATCTTCATCCAACACAACGGCCTCGTGAAGATTGGCTCCGTGGCCCCCGACGCCATCCATCACCATGTCAAGACCTGCCGCGAGAACAT
The DNA here is from genome assembly GCA_964057195.1 of Orthosia cruda. Taxonomy (NCBI): domain Eukaryota; kingdom Metazoa; phylum Arthropoda; class Insecta; order Lepidoptera; family Noctuidae; genus Orthosia; species Orthosia cruda. The sequence continues at coordinate 2,695,041 of OZ059837.1, forward strand.
GAGGAATATGCACTTTATTGCACCAGAATACGGATGTAAGTACCCTGAACTAACACATGCCTCTTAAGAAAGGACCACACAGCTTCGACTGCTTGTGTTTTACGGACTCTTGCCTGTTCCTTGTATAGGAATTTTGTTAAAGAGTTTTAGAACAGGCATGCATCGAGGCACATTACGTACTTTGCAGAAACTTGCCTTATAGTAACCCAGCTCTCGCACACATATGCATAGGCTCGTTCACGTAATTCTGCGTGGAAATCGTGACTTTGTGAGTGAGTTCATTGATTTCCCAATGAATACCGTGTAAACAAGCCGTATCTATGACTGCGTGCGTTGCGTCTAAATGACAATTTTCTGTATAGCATGTACTGCGCCCTTGTCCAAGAATCACAGCAACCGAAACTATGTTGTCCATATTTTTGAATTCATTACATCTTTATTTCCCCCCCGTATCAGCATCACAAATGGTGACGCCAGCGATGGATATCTACTCATTCGGAATGTGCGCTTTGGAGACTGCGGCACTTGAGATTCAGGGCAATGGCGACTCGGGCAGCCACGTCACGGAGGAGCACATCGTACGAACTGTCGAATCGTTGGAGGAGACGCGACAGAAGGACTTTATATACAGGTACTTGTCTTACAGGTGGGCGTGGCGGTAAGTCACTTTTGTTGTATGGGTGCACGAAGGAAGGGGTAGACTGCTCATGGGTATGGCCGCAGAGACCTGTAATATAAGGAACGTTCTGCATTGTAGCTTGCAGCGGAGCTTTGGTTTGAACGAGATGTGAGTACTCAACGGTTTCAAAACAACGCATCACTGCCTGCCAGTTCCATTTGAAGCCTCTGCTCATACCCATGAGTACTCCACTCCTAAGTAACCCCTGGTACGGGTCACTGCCTGTGTGTCGTCTCCCCCTACTCGGGACTGACTCCCCGTGTGTCTGCAGGTGTATAAACAAGGATCCCGCGAAGAGGCCGACCGCACGGGAGCTTCTCTTCCACCCGCTACTCTTCGAAGTACACTCCCTGAAACTCTTGGCTGCACACACGCTTGTCAATACCACCGGTAAGTATTCCAAACTGGAAGTTTTCAAACATATCCATTTAGAAACGAACCAGTGGCGGAGTTGAAAACCAATAAGGTTAACATAAAGATTTGTTCTTGCTATATATAAATAAATAGATTTTTCCCAAATTTTATAACAAAGGATGCTGAAAAATTAAGTTTTCTGTGTGTAATGTCGATTACTGCGCGAGCTCTTCTTAGGCCGCATTTTCATCCGCATGAACGGCGGGGCACGGTCGAGCTGTTGATTATTACTTTACTTGTACCTTGGTAGCCGTCATTTAATTATTTTATTCATCGAACATCATGATTCATTATTTCTTAGTAGAAATACCTTAGAACTATTGTTAGTAACAATACAAATAAAATAACAATTAAAAATAAATCGTGCATGAAAAATTTACAATAAATGAAAAATTTAAATTACAACCAAATAATTAAAATAAATTTCGAATAATAGTACATTGAGTATTAAGGGCGGTAAGTAAGGAATTACGATCGAGACTAGTAGAAACCCGAAGTCGAAGACTGAGGGCTTTCTGAGTCGAGGTTCGTAATTCCCGTACCGCCCGTGATACATACAATGTTTTTCATCACATTTGCGAGTAATAATTATGAATTATAGCTTTAATACATAAGTCAGCACAGCTGTCATTACGAAATACGTTACCTTTTTTTAAGCGGTTGGCGAATTTTTGCCCACACCACAGATTATACAGTGATTCGTTCAGAAACTTTAAGGGCAAATACTTACGTAGATATACAGCCATGACGGAGTGTAAAAAGAATTAAATAATTTCGACGTTTTCATACTACGAGTAAAACTATTAAAATCGATTATTAAAAACATTAGTTAAGTATTTAAGTATCATGTAGCGAGATTGCAAAGAAATTCCCGTTTAGATAACATTTTAAGACAATGTTTCAATTCCGTGTAAACTACTTGCTTGAACTTGCATGACCTGTGTGCTGTGCCATAAATTAAAAAATATTACTTACCGCCCTAGGGTTTCATGACAAAAAGAAAGCCTGAGGGTTTTATATGGGGCATTACGGCCAAGTTAACCTGTATGTTTAGATACTTTTTACGTGCAAGTGTGATGAAAAATATTATAAATGTCAAAAATATTAAAATTTCAATATAAACGGTTAATATACCTATAACTTGGGAACTGTTGTTAGTACTTATAATTACCAGAAATGCAACTTGCATGCGAGCTGTTTGCAGGTGGAAATGTGACTATATTCCATGTAATAACCAACACCATATAAATAGTAATCTCACCAACTAAATCCTTATTGGCGGTGTTTCCAGCGAACATATCGGAGACGATAACAGACGAGGTGGCCGGCGGCAGCAGCGGCGAGGCGCTGGCGTGGTGCGTGCGCGGCGCCGAGCGCACGGAGCTGGCGGCCAAGGACCTGCAGCCGCACGCTGAGAAGCTGGAGAAGTTCGTGGAGGACGTCAAGTGAGTCCAGACTTGTACGATAACATGCAGTCTAAGGCGTTGTCCTAATAGAAGGTGATCATCGCGTGAATACACGATCGTCGCGTTCGTATTACAGCAAAACTGTCGGCTTAGTGTGAGTTTTTACTCACGCTCGTTAACGTAAACGTATTTTTTTGTATACATATTGACATAAGAGATCGATCGGGTGTGTTAAAAAACTTGGAATAAGCACACTGGAAAGCGCACTCTGTCGGTGTGACGATACGATCGGGATTGCTGTATAAATTAACGCTTTCTATTAGTACGTCGTCTTACGACAAGTTAAGGGCAGGTAGTCTCACTATTACATCTCTTTGATTCATTATTAAACATACAAATAGTGATAGTTTAAATGCAAAGATAAAAAATATTGTAGTTGACTACATGTACTTTTCATTTCTGAGATTCAAAACATGATATCGAAAACATCGCTCGATCAAAAAAAAAAATTGAAATGTCCTCTAAACCGATGTTTTTTTGATCATTTTCTTATTTTTCTGGAAGTTTATGAAAGACTAGCACTCAGCCCGCGACTTCGTTCGCGTGATTTCGTTTATCCTATAAATGATTTTCTTATATGCAGTTAGTGAAGGCGACCAAAAATAAGCTATTATTAAAACAATAAAAAACGGTATTTCGTAGATATACAGGGTTTATTGGATTGGGACGATTCGTTATTTGACTTAAATAATAATAAATTTTAGATTACCGCCGCAAAGTAAAATCCTTCCCTAAAAACTTATCAACTCCTTTTTGCCCCGTTGAGGGTCGAGTTTTGAACAACCTAAATATGCTATTCACTCTTTTCTTCTCTTTTTTATTTATCGTTTATGTTAGTCAGATTGCGCAGTGAGATTCCTCAAAATAAACTTTAATATAACTACTCTATCTGGCAGGGAGGTTTAAAAATGTTTTATGTAAACTTTGATTATCAACTTTATCCCTAAGGAATTCGATTTTACATACAAACTAATAAGACTGTTTTCACCTCCTTCGTTGAATTGCTTCAAAATCGTGCCTTAGTGCTCCCCTAGAACCCCACGTCAAAACTTTACTGTTTCCTTACGTTGCTATTTGTGTCAGGTTTCAAATTTAGTAACCCAAGAAATTAGATTCTTCAAAAACACTTTAACACCCCCTAAATCGTATTTTGGGAGTAGATAAGTACAACTAATAATGACAACCTTTATTGTTCACTTAGGATGGGTATTTATGTAAATTTTCAAATTTATTAACCCAAGAAATAAGATATTTCAAAAATACTTTACACCCACTAAATCATCTTTTGGGAGTAGTTTCGAAAAACTAATAAAGAAACCCTTATTGTTTATTTAGGTTGGTATTTATGTCAAGTTTCATGTTTATTGACCCAAGAAATTAAAAATTAAAAATTCAAGTCATTTTTAATCCTTGTGACCAAAAATTATTTCGTTTTAGGTATCTACTTATTTCACCTACCTAACATTTTTTTTTAAATACCTACTTACTACAACAAAGTCCAAACTAATTTTCTTTTTGGAAGTCGGTGTCCCATTGTTTTTTGGTTTTTCGACACAGGAAAGTTATTATTTTTTCTCTTTTTAGTTTTTGTTGTACCCCATAGTGGGTATACTAAATACATCTGTTTACCAGAGAGCACCTCCTTTTTTTGAAGTCGGTTGAAAATAATAACCTACTTTTTACGACGACGGTTAGTAAAAGTTACCAAATGCATTTTCAAAGTGCCAACTAACCTTCCTGAATCAACTCCAATAAAATAAAAAAAAATATATCAAGGATCAATATTATTTCAGTGATGTATAAAATCGGGCGCTCCGTAGTTTCAATGAGTGCGTGCACGTAATGTTGCTGTGTGCGACTAGATACCTAAATTTGAGTTCTTCGAAAATGTAACAGCGTCCTTAACCAAAGATATAAAATTCTTCAAAAAAAATTAACTTCTCCTAAATCATCTTTTGGGGGTAGTTTCGAAAAACTAACAAGCCGTTATTGTTTATTTTGATTGCCATTTATGTCAAGTTTATTAACTGAAGTAATAAGATTAAAAAAATTCTTTAACACCCCTAAATCGTCTTTTGGGGGTAGTTTCAAAATAGTACATTGTGATACAAGGGTGGAAAGTAGGTTATTGCAAACGAGCCGTCATTAACAAGCCCGAGCCGAAGGCGAGGGTTTTTAATGACACGAGTTTGCAATAACCTACACACCCGTGTATCACACGACGTTTTTCAATACAGTTGTGGGAAATAGTAAAAACAAGTCAAAGAATTAAATTTAATTTTTCCATAAAATAAAATTTACGTAAGTCGCCATATATCTTTCTCGAGATTTTGGAGGCAAAATTTCATCTTGCGCAGTGTTGGCCTCAGATAAAATATCGGGTGGAGTTAATTCCATTTCATCACTTGTACTTGAACTCATATTAAAAAAAAAGAAATAATTTATCACACAAAAAAAATAAATCTATACCATTCCTCCTCTAAAAAGCTTATTTTATTTTATACTGAAAACAGTGAATAAAAAGCACTTTTAATCACTGTTTTGGTGTTTGAATTTAGAACAACAATATAATATTCAAACTCCATCTCAATGCTATACTACCTCCTTGCGCATAAAATATTCGATACAAACTTAGATAGAGATAGAGTTATACAAACTTAGATAGAGATAGAGTTAGAGATAGAGATACAGTTAGAGTTAGAGATAGAGTTACAGATAGAGATCGAGATAGAGATAGAGTTAGAGAAAAATATAGAGTTAAAGATAGAGTTAGAGATACCAATATATTTTTTTACAACGAAAACAGCCTATTCGATTTTTGACAAATGTTTATGTGAAAATAATGAAATTAAAACTGTTAATTCAATATATTAAACAACCATTTAATAAACTTTTGAGAATTTTATGCTAAGACGTACGGACTCATTAATTTTGGCCTCGAATGAAATCCCATTTTATTTTAAGTATGAAAACTCCTTGCTACTAAACTTTTTTAAATTGACTAAAACATTTAAAACTTAACTGCAAAACTAATGATCGAGCTCGTAAACAAAAGTCACGACCGCGTAATATAAAGATGCCTATGCGAAAGATTTAATTTTCGAATCATAATTATAGCCTCTGAAAGTACGCCATGTTTAACAACTGTATTGAAAATTAATAATAACATCCTGTATTAGTCTGTTACGTTAGTATTTGTGGCAAGTTTCTAGTTTATTGACCAAGAAACTGGAATTTCAAAAAATCCTTTCTTATTGCACACTTACGTCACTTGAAGAACCTTTCTGCCAAATTTCATTCTTCTAGGCGTAGCAGTTTTGGTTGTACGTTGATTGATCAGTCAGTCAGTGAGTCAGTGGCTTTCGTCTTCCTTTCGCTTTTATAGATATAGATTCACTACCTAAAACACATATCTAAAAAAAGTTAACAACCTGTAGAACTTCCCTCCGCGCGCTCGCATTGGTTAGCGGTGATCTGTTCGCTCCCTGTTTTAAATTGCAATTGTCGTGTTCCGAAATTTATTTCCGGCTTGTGATTTGCTGTCAATTGTGTATCATTGTGATAAGTGCTGGTATCGTAAGTTTTTAAAAGTGTTTACGTCTGTTATTTAGTTGTAATTAGTCAGCTATCGGTGAGTACATCTACTTTTCTTGACGTGTGGGTATATCGAAATAATTGTATCGTCCGTTAATCTTTCACTTTTTACGTTCTAATACGCTTATTAGTTTAATTTCCAAAAGTAATTATGTTATCTAACAATGATGACCCACCTGATCGTAGTGGGGAAATATTATTCCGAATAAATAAACCAAGGTCGCCGACGACCTCCGCTAATGCTAAGCGTTTATTTAGTGAAATGTCTCCTTCTTACATTTCACCCGAAGATAGATCTAAGCGAATGCAAACATCAGAGTCAATTGTAAGGTCTTCGCCGATATTAAATGTCACTAATGTAAGCAATAACGACTATTGTGATTTGGTTACTCAGGCGTCTGCGTACCTGTCTAAAATTAACGATCTTGTCAATGACCAAGGCATTAATGTTGCAAATAAATCCGCAATTATGGACATGACTCAACGCATAAACGGCTATTGTCTCATTGCTAGCCATAAAATCATCCGCCAACGAGACTAAGTTGGCCAATACGGAACGCGAATTAAAAAAATAAAACATAATACCGGTGTCGATATTGCCAAGTCTGATGTCAATAATGCCTCATATGCTGACAAATTAAAACTTCGTTTACATAAAGTAGTTCCACAAGTGAATGCCCGTGCCAAACTTCCGTGTCTTGTGGCCTACCCCACTGATGAGCGTTCAACTGATTTCGCAACTTCTTCCGCGACTAAACAAGCGCTCATGAAAGCAATAGATCCTAGTGACGGCTTCCAAATTGTAGGTGTCAAGAAGGCTGCGAAGTCTGGCGTCGTGTTACGTGTCGCTAACGATTTATAAATCAAAAAGCTGCAATCGGTCGATGCCATTAGGTCCGCTGGCTTGCGACTTGAAAAGTCAAAAGGCCGTAATCCTCGTATTTTAGTTAAAGACGTCCCATCCTCAATGGAGGACAGTGCCTTTTTGCATGCGTTGTACTGTCAAAACATTAAAGACGAGTTGTCATTAAAAGAAGACGAATTTATTAAATCAACAAAAATCATACGTAGGCGTTCGTTAGACAACGGTAGGAAATGGATAGGCATTGAACTCGAGTCCGCGGTCCGGAAACATTTAGTCTCGACCAAGGATAAATTGTTTATTGATTGGGCGACTTGCCGTTTCATTGATGATGTTGATGTAGTACGTTGTGCACATTGTCAACAGTTCGGTCATGTTAAGAAACACTGCACTATTAAATCACCTACCTGCGCTAATTGCTCTGAGACACATGAAACCAAAGACTGTCCGCATAAAGACAATTTAAATTATATACCGTCTTGCGTGGCGTGTAAAGGCTCTAAGAAACCGTCTGACCATCGATGTGGATCAGATGGGTGTGCCACTTATAAACTTAAACTCGAACAACTTATCCTCAACACCAACTACTAAAATAATGGATAGATTAACCATAGGACAATTAAATCTCCACAACGATAGGGTAGTGACTTCTGAACTGGACAAACTAATTATCGATTATAACTTAGATATCGTGCTTGTTCAAGAACAATATCAAAACGCGCGTTTACGTCACAAAGTAGTACAGTTGGATGGCAAAGCACGAGCTGGAATTTACGTGGCGCATTCTTCTAACTTCACAGTGACGTCTTTGCGTAATCTAATGACACCCCATTGTGCCGTTGCGGAGGTCTCATCGTCTTCTTTTAAAGTTTACGTTGTGAGTTGCTACTTTCAATATTCAGACCCTGTTGCTCCTCATATACATAACCTCCGTCACGTCTTGCAGTCGCTCGCGGACTGCAAAGTTATCGTTGGCGCTGATGTTAATGCGTCATCATCACTCTGGTATGGCAAAGTTTGGTCTACGGATTATGAACGACGCTGCGCTGTTGAAGATTTCATTGCTGAAATGAATCTGACTATTCATAATACCCCTGACTCACCACCAACTTTTTGCAGCCAAATGGGCGAATCTTGTATTGACGTCACACTTTCTAGTGCAGGCGTACGCTTGGGTAGGTGGCGTGTCCTACCGGACGCGTCTTGTAGTGATCATCGCTTTATCGTGTACGAATTTGTTCCAGTTTTTACTCAGGGTACGTCACATGTCATTGGTAACTTTAGGTATAAATGTAAGGGTACGAATTGGGAATTCTTTAGCTCGCTTGTTGCGTCTCACGCCAAAGACTTCACTCGTGATGGGCTTTCAGCTGAAGAAAGTGCTGAAATTATGTCAGACACCTTCACTTACTGTGCTGACATTGCCATTGGTCGTGGATCTTTGACCAATATACGTAGATGTGATTGGTGGTGTGACTACCTAACTGAACAGCGTAAAAATTATCGCCGAGCGCGTAAACATCTGAACAAGCTTAAATAACGTAAGGTTACCGGTGACCCTCTTTCCATTGCGTTAAAAACGTTTAGAGTTGCCAGGTTCCGCTACAGAGCATCGGTGGAAAAATCAAAGGGTAATTTATTGCGTAAAGTAGTAGAAAAATTAGATAAGGAAGGTCCGTGGTCTCCTTTATATCATGAGTTTAAAGCCAATCGATCAGTCGACCTCGCGTTTGTTCAGAATATTAAAGTAAATAATAAACACACTACCGGTATTGAGGAAACAACTGAAGTTTTGCTGAATACTCTTATACCTGATGACGTACTAGCTAATGACAACGAATACCATCAACAGATCAGAGCGTGGGCAGCTGTACCACCTGAATCACCAGCGTCAGACCTTCCATCCACTGACGAATTTATTAACGTTGTCAAGAGGTTACCACTCAACAAGTCATCAGGTGAAGATAAAATATCTAATCGGATGATTATAGAAGCGTGTAAAACAGCCGGTCATGCGATTTTAACCGTTTACAACCGTTGTATTGCGGAGGGCGTATTTCCTCGTATTTGGCGACGCGGATTTATACGAATAATCCCGAAAAGTGGCGACAAACCCCCGGACGACCCGAAGTCGTACCGGCCCATAACATTACTTCCATCTTTGGGAAAACTCCTGGAGCGCCTTATCGTTCCACGGTTGCTACCGGACGGACCAAAATTTCATAATAATCAATTCGGTTTCACTATTGGAAAATCTACCGTAGAACCGGCCCTTACTGTTAGGAAAATAGTTAATACATCTGAACATAAGTATGCAATTGGGATTTTTCTAGATATTTCTGGGACTTTTGATAACGCATGGTGGCCAATGCTATTACTTAAAATGAAAACTCGAGGCTGCTATAGAAATATATACAATTTAGTTTACTCTTACTTTTTAAATGGTTCCGCGAAGCTCAAACTCGGCCATCATTCCATGTCGAAGTCTCTCACCATGGGATGTCCTCAGGGTTCGGTTATTGGTCCACCTTTATGGAATTTAGGCTTTGATGATTTCCTCGCGATTCCGCTTCCAAGCGGCTGTTCATTAACCGGCTACGCGGACGACGGTCTTCTGCTCATTCAATCAAGTACTCGAGCTGGACTCGAGAACATGGCTGACACTTGCCTACGATTAATATCTCAGTGGGGCGATCGTAACCGCCTGATCTTTGCTCCGCATATAACTTATCAGCTCATTTTGAAAGGTAATCTTAAATCGCGTGTCCTACTATTAAATTTAATAACGTTCCGGTAAAAAGGAAGCAGTCCGTGTGCTATCTTGGTCTTGTGTTAGAAAGGAATTTTGCATTTATAGATCATATTAAAATCGTCGGTGAAAAAGCAAAAAAGAACTTCTATGCCTTAACGAGAATATCTAAATCTACGTGGGGTCTGTCTTTTTTGACTTTAAAGACTATTTATGGGGCTACTTACTTGGGTTGTATCTGATATGGGGCGCCTGTTTGGGCTGATAGGGCCACGATAGGGGCGGTACGACGTAAATTGCTGCAGAGTCAGCGTTTGGCTTTGATATTCTTATGCAAAGCATACAGGACGGTTAGTACTGAGGCCTTACCGGTACTTGCTGGCGTACTTCCGGTCGACCTTGAAGTGCAGCGACGTGCTGCAATGTACTATTCCGCAAAAGAGACCATGGACGCGGACTTTTTAACGCGGAGTGACCGTGCCAAAATTTCTAGATTATTTAAACCACATATTGACGTCTGGGAGGAACTTTTATCCGAATGGCAATGTAGGTGGGATAATTACATCAAGGGCCGACACCTCCACCAATTCTTTCCATCCGTTCGCGTGCGGCTGGCCAGGACGTGGCTGGACGTGGATCACTGTGTTGCCCAATTTCTCACAGGGCATGGTGTTTGACCGCGAGTTTTACCCTACGCTCGATAGATGGCGTTGTGCCATTTTTGTATTATTTCTGAATCGCGCAGTTAAGAATCTCCGCGAATATTATATATGGTTTAGAACAAAATAAATTTTTAGTACTCGCTTTGGAAAGAAGTTGTTTCATTTACACTGAAGTCCTCGGGCAGTTGTCGAGTGCCTAACATTTGGTCCTATCGAGTCGGATCACGAAAAGTGAAATCGCGTCGACAAGTGAAGTGACAGTTTTGTGACGTTTGGTGAGGCATAGAAACCAGTGGTGGATCGCCCTGAAGTGCCTGTAAATCCCCGGAGTGTGCTGCTCAGCGGTGTTCAGCAGCGCAGCGAAGAGGTTTGCGGCCGGCTCCGCCAGGGGGCGCCACCAATATTGAGGCTCACTTCACGCGGCAACGGCGACAACAGCAGAGCGACGAGACATCAGCAACGTCATCAAGAGTGACGTCACGGACAGTGACGACACTAGCAGCGGGTACCAGCAGTGACATCATCAAGAGTGACGACGACACCAGCAGCGACGTGTTTGGAGAGGTTTGGCAAACAAAACTGTGAGTTACAATGTGTTTTATTATTTGGTAGACTCGTAAATTTATCAGTGAATTTTGAAGATCAACTTAGTGCAAATTACAAGTGTTTGAGACTTTAAGATTTAGTAGTTTAGACTTAGAATAATTACAAATAAGGTGTTGTGACGGGAAATCTATGCCCGATTTTTTATTATTGTTCTATACGTGTTCTAAACACTTGTAAAAATTTACTGGTTTTGTTTATTGACTTGCAATTTTTCGTAAAAAAAAATACCGGTTTTATTTATTGTCTTGTTATTTTCCGTCGGTTGCATTGAATTGATTTTATTATTAGTTAAAATTCTGTACCCTTAGTACATAATGGAATCCTTAAGTAAATTGCAATTAAACAACAAATCAATAATAGAAAAAGCTAGAGTTAACTTTAAAAAATCACCTAAGGATCGTCTCACACAAATTTATATTGAAACGAGAGTAGAATCATTAGAAGTACAGTGGAAACAATTTGTTGAAACGCATGGGCGCATCATAGAAAAAGCAACCGACGAAGAATTGAAAAATAATGTTTATTTTACGGCAGAAACATATGATGTTACTGAAGAGTTGTACATAACCTATAAGTCTGAATTAAAAGAGCACTTACTTCAAACTAGTCCGCGCAAAAGTTCTTATCTCAGTAATGATAAACATTCTTCTAATCAAAAGAGTTCAAATGTGAAATTGCCACAAATCAGTTTGCCTACGTTTGCGGGGCTCTATTCTGAATGGGTTACGTTCCGCGATTTATTTACGTCACTAATTCATAAAAATGATACACTGGATGACGTCCAAAAACTCCACTATTTAAAGAGTCATCTCTCAGGTGAAGCAGAACAGTTGCTTCGACATATTCCTGTGACTGCGTCTAATTATAATGAGTGTTGGTCAATTCTAAACAAACGATTTGATAATAAAAGGTTTTTAGCTAACTGTATGCTCAAACGGCTTGTCCATCAATCGTCGATTACCAAGGAATCGTCATCGAACGTTAAAACTCTGTTAGACACGACGGTTGATTGTTTGCATGGTTTACGCAGTCTAGGGATTGATGTCAGCTCATGGGATGCAATTGTTGTATACTTAGGCTCCGAAAAATTAGATACCGAGTCCCGTAAATTGTGGGAATTAAGAATTAGCTCAAGTCCTAATGATGACTTACCTACGTTTGACGAGTTCAAAACTTTTATGGAGTCTAGGTTTAGAGCCTTAGAATATTTAGATCCTAAAGCAAATAAGCAGAATAGTGCTCGTGACAATAATGCCAAATCTTTTCATGTCGCTTCTCAAAGTTGTATATTATGTTCTGGAGATCATAAATTGTGTCATTGTAAAACATTTGCCACGAAAAATTGTGACGAACGTCGGGAGTTTGCACGAGTCAGTAAGCTTTGTTACAACTGTCTAGGAACAAACCATTCCGTCTATTCTTGTCGTCAGCATACTAAATGTCACGCCTTTGATACGCCAGGGAAAATTGATTTACTGTTGAGTACGCGTGTGGTCGGAGAAATTTTATTGGATGGTTTAGTCAAGGGTCCGCCGGGATCGCCAATCGCCCAGAAGACTCAATTGGGCTGGATCTTGTCTGGTGAGAGCCCATCGTCGGCCATCTCTAGGCCAGTGTGTTATCATACTGTAGTACAGTCAGCGGATGTTAATGACCTTTTGCGTAAATTTTGGGAGTTGGAGTCTGAGCCCTCAGTTCGTAGTGTTATTTTGACTGAAGAAGAACAAAAATGCGAGGATTTCTACTCTAAAACCACCAAGCGCGACGCAACCGGATGGTATGTTGTAAAACTACCATTCAAAACCGATTCGCCCAGTTGCACGTTTGGGGGATCAGAGGTCATTGCCCGTAGGCGCTTTATCAGCCTAGAGAAAAGATTATTGAAGGAACCGGAACTTAGGACACAGTATAGTGCAGTCATAAATGAATACATTGAAATGGGACATGCTGAAGTTGTCCCTCAAACAGAATTAGGTAAGGATGCGTTCTACCTACCACATCACGCGGTGGTGCGCGAGGATAAAAGCACCACTAAGGTTAGGGTCGTCTTTGACGCTTCATGTTCAGGCCATAACGGTGTAGCATTAAATACAGATTTAATGGTTGGCCCAACCATACAACCTGATCTGCGTCAAACCATTATGCGTTGGCGCTGTCACCCCATAAGTTTGGTTGCAGACATCGAGAAAATGTACCGTCAGGTCAAGGTTGCAAATGAGGACGCTGATTATCAGCGCATTTTGTGGCGTGATAATCCAAACGATGAACTGAAGCATATTCGGTTATTGCGTGTTACTTTTGGAACTTCCTCTGCGCCTTATCTAGCGGTCCGGTCTCTACAGCAGCTAGCTCGTGACGAAGGAAGTGATTTTCCTCTAGTGGCAAACAGAGTCCTTACATCGTTCTATGTCGACGATCTGTTGACAGGTTGTCAGTCTGTCACTGAAGGGGAACTTATTTATCAACAGCTGAATCAATTGTTAGCTCGTGGAGGCTTCAAGCTTCAAAAGTGGTCCAGCAGCAGTGACGAATTGTTAACCAAAATGGACGAGGATACTGCTAGGCAGGATAATCTGCATCTTAAGATGGATACACTCACAAAAATTTTAGGATTAACTTATCAGAGAAAGTTAGATGAGTTTAGATACACTGTACAACTTCCCCCGCCCGAAACTCCCATAACCAAGCGAAAGGTGATATCTGACATAGCTCGCTTATTTGACCCTCTTGGCTGGCTTGCGCCGGTGATAGTAACAGCCAAGGTGTTTATTCAACGTCTGTGGTTAGCAGGATCTGAATGGGACGATGTACTTCCAGATCACCTGTTGAAGGAATGGCTTAGTTACAGAAACAACCTAAACCATCTTAGGGACTTCCGTCTGCCACGGTGGATTCACACGAGTCAACATGACGTCTTACTAGAATTGCACGGGTTTTCTGACGCATCTAATGTCGCTTACGCAGCCGCTGTCTATGTTCGGTGTATTGATGCTAATGGTCGAGTTCATGTTAGTCTAGTTGCAGCTAAGACCAAGGTGGCCCCTGTCAAACAGGTATCCATACCTCGTTTAGAGTTATGTGGCGCCTTGCTGCTTTCAAACCTTCTTCTTGAAGTTTCCGTCACCTTGTGTATTAGTAAAGAACACATACATGCCTGGACTGACTCGACAGTGGTGCTCGCCTGGTTGAGCAGCCACCCCAGCCGCTGGAAGACATTCGTAGGCAACAGAGTGTCTGAAATACTTACCATTATGGATAGCAGTCAGTGGTCACACGTCCAGTCTAGTGATGATCCCGCAGACAACGCATCGCGTGGCGTGAATCCTTCCGAGTGCGCTGACCTAGAGTTATGGACACAGGGACCTAGTTGGCTCAAAAATAAAGAAATTAATTATAGTAGAAGAGAAATTAAAGAAACTAACCTAGAGGAGAAAAAATCAGTAGTAGCATGCAACACAGTAGTGAAAGAAACGAGTGAGGATTTTATAATTTCAAAATATTCTTCTCTTAGAAAACTTACCAGAATAGTAGCTTATTATAAAAGGTTCTTAAGGTTTAAAAATAAAAATTTTACTACTAAATTCAATAATTTTCTAACACATTCTGAAATTCAAGGGGCTTTACTTACCTGCATTAAATTATGTCAAGAGGAACATTTTGGATCTGAAATAGATAGTTTAAAAATAAAGGGAGAAATAAATAAAAGGGGAGTACTTACCTCGCTCAATCCTTACCTGGATCAGGAACAGATTTTGAGAGTTGGTGGTAGGTTACACAGGGCCAACCTTCACGAAGACTCGAAGCATCCTATAATTCTTCCTCGTAAATCACATTTAACCCACCTCCTGATAGCTGACGCTCATGAACGCACGTTGCACGGTGGGCCTCAGTTAGTTCTTAATTATTTACGATCTAAATATTGGATAATAAATGCAAAGGGTATCGTTAGACTATACGTTCGCAAATGTGTTGTTTGCATCCGTCATTCCGCTCGATCTGTACATCCTTTAATGGGGTCATTGCCCTCTGCCAGGGTCAATGCTAGCCGACCTTTCTTTAGAAGTGGCGTGGACTATGCAGGTCCTATTAGCATACGTCCTACCAAGGGTCGGGGTAATCACTCCACCAAAGGTTACATATGTTTGTTCGTGTGTATGGTCACTCGGGCCATACATTTAGAAGTTGTCAGTGACATGACTTCCCAAGCCTTTTTAGCAGCCTTTAAGCGCTTTACAGCGAGAAGAGGCCATTGTGGTGAGATGTGGAGTGATAACGGCACTACCTTTGTTGGAGCTAACAAAGAATTGAAGGCGTTGTTCAACCACGAAAAGTCCGACATAGCAACTGATATTGCCGATTGCTTGGCATCCAACGGAACAACCTGGAGCTTCATTCCACCTCACTCTCCGAATTTCGGTGGACTTTGGGAGGCTGGAGTGAAGTCAACCAAACACCATCTTAAAAGAGTGGTTGGTACAAGCACACTCACTTTTGAGGAACTGACAACAGTGCTTGCCCAAATAGAAGCCTGTTTAAACTCCAGGCCTATTTCCACTATAAGCACTAACCCAGAAGATCCATGCCCATTAACACCAGGTCATTTTCAAGTAGGCGAGCCGTTGCTTCTCGTACCCGAAATTAATTTTGAGAATTCTAATATTGGTACCTTGAGAAGATGGCAGTTGACTCAACGCAAGGTCCAGGACTTCTGGCGTAGGTGGTAGCGTGAATATCTGGTTCAATTTCACCAAAGGAACAAATGGGCACATCAAACCGTAGAACCTAGCTTGGGTGACGTAGTATTGGTCATGGAAGATGATCTTCCACCTGCAAGATGGCTCTACGGTCTCATTACCGAAAAGCATACTGGCTCGGACAACATAACAAGAGTGGTTACATTGCGCTGTAAAGGTTCTATGATTAAAAGACCTGTGTCAAAGTTAATGGTGCTTCCTATCACCACATAAATATTAAGTATAATTTTGTTCACTTTGAGTTAATGCTAAGGATTCATTAAATGTTGTTATGTTACCATTTAAGTTTAATATTTAGATTTTTTTTTGTTTAGTTTTTATTTTGTCGTTGATTGTTTTCACTTCCCGCCAAATCTTGTGTTTTATTTCATGGTGGGCGGTCAAATTAGTTTTTTTGTTAGATTTAAACTAAGTTCTGGACATTCTGTCCATGGTGGGCGGGATGTTTGACCGCGAGTTTTACCCTACGCTCGATAGATGGCGTTGTGCCATTTTTGTATTATTTCTGAATCGCGCAGTTAAGAATCTCCGCGAATATTATATATGGTTTAGAACATAATATTTTTTTTGTACTCGCTTTGGAAAGTAGTTGTTTCATTTACACTAAAGTCCTCGGGCAGTTGTCGACTTGTCGAGTGTCTAACACATGGTAACTTTAAAAGTAAATTATTTTCCTTCAAGCTTGTTGCCTCGCTATTATGTCAGTGTTCTACATCTGACTGTGAATATGTACATTCTGCACATCATATCTTATGGTAGTGTAGAGATGGGCTTAAACGTTAAAAAATAATAACACTGCTAAATGCTAATGCTAAAAATAATTAACAGTTAAAATTAGCAGTTATTTTTAGCAACTGCTAAATTTAAACATAGAAAAAATGTTGACATAAATTAATTCTAGTTTCCTTCATAGGCTTGGACTGTCAACTTTTTCTGTTGGCGTATTTAAAATGAGAATCGATTTATTTACCACAATTTATTTCTTTTATAGCTGTTTTTTTAGTTTTCATAAGTTTTGTTTAATAAATAACTTATTATTTTTCCAATAATCAAATACAAACTGCATAAGTTAATGATTATATTTTTTTTATGTTCACAAAAAACACTTAATGACAGATATAAAGTATCCATTATAGAAGTTTATTGCAATT
Organism: Orthosia cruda; assembly: GCA_964057195.1. NCBI lineage: Eukaryota > Metazoa > Arthropoda > Insecta > Lepidoptera > Noctuidae > Orthosia > Orthosia cruda. Next base: position 2,711,978 of record OZ059837.1, read on the forward strand.
TGAAAGTATTATTTTTAAAACCTAAACAACACAAAAACAGTCACACAATTGAAATTAAACTCACAACACACAATAACTACTACATATACGTAAATATACTTCGTAACGAAGATCAGTCTTTATTTAACACTCACTAGTAAAGTTAAATTTAACATTTCCAAACACTGAGTTCGGAAATGTTAAATTTAGCAGTTAGCAGTTAACTAAATAACAATCTGTCTGACTCAACACAAAATTAACAGTTTATATTTCGTTTTCTGTTTTTTTTTCGTCAATTGAGACGGAACATCATTGTGGCCTTTCCTGTCCTTTGTTTTGCTTGAAAAAATATTTCTAAACTTCTGTTCGCAAGATGTGTAAGTATGTGTGAAAGTGTTCGCAGCTTTAGTTTTTTTACAATTTCTTGAACCCTGCCATAAATTTTACTACACTCTATTAAAAAAAGCACAAAGCCGTCGTGTTTGTGAAAAGAAACTGTTAAATTTAGCAGTTAGATCAGAATTTATTTAACAAGTGTTGACACTAAAAAAATATAGCAGTGCTAATTTAGCAGCTTATTAATTTTAGACCCATCTCTATGGTAGTGTATTCTTTGGCAGAATGAACGCAATACTATGTTGAATAATGTACAGGCTGTATCAGGAGTTGTTTACTATACGGACCTTGTGGAAACTAGAACAAATTTCCGTGCGTTCAAGCGCTTTTGCCATACCTATTATTGGAATCAAATATAACAGCTCACAATGTTAGGACCCATTAATATTAATGCTAATTTTTATCCGTGGTGCCTAGGCAACTGGGCTTATCCCAGTTGTAAACGACACTTTGTGCCTATTGGTCTTGTTTGTTCTGTCTCCTGCTTGATATGAAGGGAAGTGGAAATTTGTATTTTTCTTACTCCTCCATTTTCTTTTCTGATTAATTTCGTTGCGGGATCCAAGACAGTTAAATTCATTCTCCGGGACTTCGTCGAGCTTTATTGCCTCGGCGCTTTACTGGTGGTCGCCACTGTTGATTCTGGCTTTCAGGAGTTGCAGTGGTTTGGGAATAGTGCGGTGCGATTGTCCCAATAAAAAAAAAAGAAAACCTGTAGAACTTTATTCTCAGAGTAGAATTTATAAAATAGTTTAATTGTTTTAATAATAAATTTATATATAACACAGCGGCCGCCGTACGGCTCTTCAGTCGCCCGCGAGGCCTTAACGAGGCAGGACCTATGCCAGTTTTATTCGTGCTGGACTTCTCGCTAATCTATGGACCGATTTATTATGAGACCACAGTGTGAAAGAATCAGTAGGTTAGGAAAGTTTTTTAACAGACTTCAAAGAAGACCGAAATATTCGTAATGGGCACAGATTACCTCCCACCAATAGATTCCGCAGAAAAGACAACTTACTCGCACCACACATCAGCCTATTTAGGCTGATATAATTCAGCGCACGGTATGATCTCTTTAGTTTCGACCAGACATTAGAGCTGTAGGGACGCAAGCGATTTCTAGTTTTAATTCTGTTTAAAAAATAGTTATCAATGGTTTGCCTTAAAAAAATTACGAATTGTGCAGTAAAATGGTGTGGAAAATTAACCAGCCATTCCACCAGTAGGCAAACTAACAAATATTGACCAATCTAAAAAAGGTCAAGTTATAATGGTTAGCAAATCAAAATTGCACACTTTACAGTAGCGCTCATTGATGTCTTTTGTTAAAGTCCCTTTCGAAGGAAAGGAAAGGAATTAATAATAAGGAATTATTATATTGCTATCTTTTTCCCACAGAAGTAAAAATTTGAGAAAATACGTTTTTAGCTTATCGAAAAGTATCGATGATCGATGTTTAATTAGGTATATAGGTGAATGAAAAGTTTCAAAAATTTTGGAATTTTATTTTGACCACAAATTCGGATTTAACGACCCCAAAAACCCTGAAAATTACACCCATGACGAAAGTTTTAAATATTTCGGACGGTGCCATCTTGGAATTTTATTTTTACCACAAATTCGCATTTAGCGACCCCAAAAAACATAAAAATTACACCCATGACAAAAATTTTGGCAATTTCTATCGGTGCCTTTGTGATTTTGATTCAACAACAATTTAGTGTATTTTTTTATTTGTTTCTTTTTAGTCCGTCCGTTTTTCCGTCCGTTTGTTTTCAAAAACATAAATAGTTAGGTAGTCAAATAATTGAATAAATAAATACGATTTATTCCATTTTTTTTAAACTATAAGTACATACTATTAGTACATTACTGCAGCGGCCAGCAGGAGGTCCATCAATGCCTAGTTGTGGCCAAGGCTTGTATAGTGCTTTTCTCAAATAATGCGCGGAAATTAAAACTAAGTAGTACCTAAAACTCATTTTCTCAAATACAATTACTTTTCAAAATCAATGACGAACAACGAACAACAATCATTATTCCCGCGTTAGTCTTAGCACGCACTGCGATTTTTATACGCGAGATTTTTTCCGCCTATTCTACGGCCTTTGGAATTGTATGAAGCTGCACGCATTGCGGTAAAAAAACACGCGGGAATAATACTACAAAAATCCGCGCAAATAAAAATCGCAGTGCGAAGTGTTCATTTGTTTATTTTTTTCAATAAACAGCTTTCTATTTGCAAGCCAGTTCAAAATTCAAATAAAACCTTTGATTAGTTACCTCCTTGGTTGCCATTTTTGGAGTAAAAGATCGTTCCATTTTTAAATTACACAACAGATATGAATTTACTATGTAATTTATTTGGCCGCTACACACGACAGATATGGATTTTCATACAACTTTTGCCGGCCGCTGCTCGCCTGTATTTGGCCAGTACTGCAACTTCGATTTATCTCGAAGAAGGTTGTCAAAATAATGCTCAAAGCATGTTTGAGAAAAAGTTATTATTTATTTACCACGCATTGTAACTCTCGTATTTTAGTAACTTTTAAAAGCAATAGTAAAATAAACCTTCTTAAACACCTTTACTGTGACTTTTTTGTCGACTTTACGCACACGCGAGCGCGCCGCTCGCTTCGCAGTGGCGCGTTAAATACCTACTTCGCCGGAACTAGCAAGCCTTAATTTACTGCCTTGAACTGTTCAAAGGTCTCCCCGCTTTTGTTGCATGGATATTTGTGTTTTTGTTCAAAATAGTTTTTTGGTTTTTTAATGTAACACCTGTGTGTCATGTCTTGTCAAAAACTGGCTCTGATATTACTAATTTATGTGTGTTTTTTTTATTATAGTACATTTATGTTTTTTTAATAGTTTCTGAGTCTAACATTTGTGTTAGGTAAGGTTAACGACTTCTGCATGTTTAAATTTTATCATCTTGTCTGATTTGTTTATTTATTGTGTATTTATCAACTCAGCCTCACGCAATTCACTGCTGGACATAGACCTCTCTCAAGTTGGTACCAATCTCTTTCTGCCTTTCGTCTGTCCCAGCCATCTATGCATGGCGATTCGGGGTGTCCGTACTACGTCGTCTCCGAGTATAGTATCTAATTAATGTGCTGTTCACCTTCAGATACGGCATCTACCCCCTGACCGCGTACGGCTGGACGCGCGGGCTGGGCCGCGCCGCGTCGCCGGCCGAGCGCGCCGCCGAGTCGCTGCCCGCGTCGCCCGAGCCGCGCGACCTGGAGACCCGGCGCGTGGTCAACATGATATGCTCGCTCAAGCCGCAGCCGCACCCGCACCCGCACCCCCCGCACCACGACGCGCCGCCTGGCGACCTGCTGGTGAGTGACACACTAGTGCTAACACTGTAGAGTCGCTGCCCGCGTCGCCCGAGCCGCGCGACCTGGAGACCCGGCGCGTGGTCAACATGATATGCTCGCTCAAGCCGCAGCCGCACCCGCACCCGCACCCCCCGCACCACGACGCGCCGCCTGGCGACCTGCTGGTGAGTGACACACTAGTGCTAACACTGTAGAGTCGCTGCCCGCGTCGCCCGAGCCGCGCGACCTGGAGACCCGGCGCGTGGTCAACATGATATGCTCGCTCAAGCCGCAGCCGCACCCGCACCCGCACCCCCCGCACCACGACGCGCCGCCTGGCGACCTGCTGGTGAGTGACACACTAGTGCTAACACTGTAGAGTCGCTGCCCGCGTCGCCCGAGCCGCGCGACCTGGAGACCCGGCGCGTGGTCAACATGATATGCTCGCTCAAGCCGCAGCCGCACCCGCACCCGCACCCCCCGCACCACGACGCGCCGCCTGGCGACCTGCTGGTGAGTGACACACTAGTGCTAACACTGTAGAGTCGCTGCCCGCGTCGCCCGAGCCGCGCGACCTGGAGACCCGGCGCGTGGTCAACATGATATGCTCGCTCAAGCCGCAGCCGCACCCGCACCCGCACCCCCCGCACCACGACGCGCCGCCTGGCGACCTGCTGGTGAGTGACACACTAGTGCTAACACTGTAGAGTCGCTGCCCGCGTCGCCCGAGCCGCGCGACCTGGAGACCCGGCGCGTGGTCAACATGATATGCTCGCTCAAGCCGCAGCCGCACCCGCACCCGCACCCCCCGCACCACGACGCGCCGCCTGGCGACCTGCTGGTGAGTGACACACTAGTGCTAACACTGTAAAGGGTAATTATATAGACTATACGTCCCCAATGCTTCGTTAACATTATCTGTCGTACCTATCTGGTATCGTCTTAAAGCGTCATTTGTACGATAAAACCAATCGCGTCAATGCACCGACAGAGGGCGCTATCCAAACCCAAATGAAAGTGATGATCGTATATTCGCGCGATGGTCGCTTTCAAGTAAGACGAAGCCTCAAAATTGAGGCGAGCAAATCACTCACCTTCGGGTAGGATGCGGTTCTTAGCGACCGCGATCGGCTCGCGCGACCCACTGCTTAGTATGGATGTATATGGAGTACTAAACACATGTAGCGACCGGTGGGCGTGGCTACAGTGGCGTGGCGACCACGACTCGGTCGCTTCGGGAGCAGTGCCGGCACGCGACGCAGGCGGGGAACACATCAAAATACAATATTTACTGAATATTTCTTCTTTATAATCTAAATGTCGTTTTATGAGTATTTGAAAGCAACCCTCTATTTCTCGTGATGTGGAAATTGAGTCAATCTTCATCCTTTTTTCCTGAGGCATAGATAATATCATAAGAATATCATCATCTTCTTCATCCTCCAATAGCTACTGAATCACTTTTTTCCTAGCTGTGGATAAATTGTCCGACATATCTACTACAATAGAACACAACCGTCACCCATAAAAACTGCGGGCAGAGTGGCGACGTCGCCGTCGCTGACATCGGAAAGCTAGGAGTCAGCCCGCGACATCGACTATAGTCGACTATAGTCGCGTAGTTGAATGGTCGCAGTCGCTAAGCACCGAAACCTACCTTTTGATTTGCCGACGATATAGTGGTCGTAGCGGAGACCATGGAGCACCTCGGTACAATGATCGATGACCTCAGCAGAGCTTCCGAAAGAGTGAGTCTTAAAAAAAACATAGACAACAAAGTTTTTTATACCACAATGTTTAAGATCACACTTCGAAAAAGATAAACTTTATGAAGTGTCATTATCTCTGCTATTTTAAAAATAGCTTTTATCAGTGTATCATAAATACTTACGTCTTTGCAAAACTTATTGTTCATGAATAGGTGGCATAAAATAAAAAAGTGTTTAGTGCTTTTACAATTTTCAACTAGAATCCCACTGACTCTTAAAAACAGCAAAATTAAAATATCTCCGACTTAACATACTTTTCGATGCCAAATTGTCAACATTCGTCATCCCACATTTTTTCTATAATGAAACAGCTATGGTCAATGACAGACTGAATTTATTCAAAGACAATTATTACTACAGAGAGATCATAGGTGTCGCTACTGTTCATATTTTGTTACACATTCCAACATCTTCACTTATAATATATTTTATAGCATATATAATTATCTATTTGTGTTTTTATTAAGTATTTTTGTAGCTTTAAGTTCTTTGTTGGTATTGTTGCACCACTGTCAACCCCATGTCATGTCCAGGCAATCACTGTCCATTCCAGGTTGCCTGGAAGAGATCGCGGAAAACGATAAGGCCGCCCGTTGTATATTTTTTTAGTTTTAAGTTTCTTTTGTTCCTGTTTTTTCTGGTGTACAATAAAGCATACATAAATAAATAAATATATGTTCTCGGTCATATTCACTTTATCATACTTCCTAATCTTGTCTAATTATAGTCTGCCTGTGATATGATATTTAGATCTACTCAATCCATCGTCCTAAAATTACTCATAATCAACTTCCAGAACACACGACATATTTTTATTTACTAGACTATTTCATAAGCTTTTCCAAACTGAGCTGATTGGACATCCCACTGGTAAAAATGCCAAACTTCCATCCCAACAGAAGAACTTGCTAAAATTCTTCTTTAGTTTTCACATTAGTCCAAAATTGCATGTTTCTAGACTCGGTTGTTTATTTTTTATTTCTGAGATGAGGCAACTCTTGATCTCGATCTTGCCTGATTGTGAACGATGTATGAGGGTCTACAATGAAGCGAGCAAGTCCAGAAACTGTCTGCTCATTCTGTTATGGCTTTGAAGGCATTTGTTTTGCTGTGCATTATATGCCAATGATATTTTTTACTTAGAATAACCTTTTTAAGTTAAGATCTTATTTAGGGCTCTGGCTACGGCCCTTTAACCCCGAGGCAGTAATTTGTTTGCGTACTTTCCTCCAGATGACGATCGTGCTGCGCATGGACGACAAGATGAACCGCCAGCTCACGTGCGCCGTGTCGCACCGGGACTCCGGCTCGGCGCTGGCGCACGAGCTAGTGCAGCTCGGCTTTATACATGAGGTATGCCAAACATCTATCATGTATAAAATAAGGTTTAGTTTCCTTAATACATTTTTATCTACTCTCATATCGTAATATTCGAATTATAAAATTCAAAACGAGTTTATATTGGCATACTTTATAAACACAATACCGAAATTTAAAAATATAATCTTATTATAACACTATTTCTCTAACAAAATAATGCTATAAAACAATTTTTTAACAGGACAAATCCAAGAAGTTAATCACTAAGGAGATTCCATCTTTTTTTTTTTTGTAATACCATTTTATAGTATCTATTATAAAACGATTTGATTCCAATTTTAAATTGTCTATGACAATGCCCGCTTTAAACTTAGCACGCACTGCGATTTTCTTCGCGCGTATTTTGTTTCCTTCTACCTGTTAATAGAGCTCAAAATATGCGGGCGAATAAAATTCGCGCCGTAGTGCGGTGGATTCTGTGGTAAAACACGGATTTCTTGCGGTATTTTTTCCGCACGATTTCTTTACCGCAATGCGAACAACATCATACAATTCCATAGGTCGCAGAATGGGCGGAAAAAATCGCGCGAATAAAGATCGCAGTGCGTGCTAAGCCTTAGCGCATGCGCGGTTAATGCGGTGATGTGCTGGGTTTTGGCGCCTTTCATACGTTTTGCAAGTTTTGCTGTACTGAATTTCATGAGTTATTTAAATTATTGTTTAAAAATGTCTGATATCAGTGAATGTGGAGAAAATAAGTCGAGAAAAGTACCTATATGACAAATGCTATCACGATTTTATGGCATGGAAAATGCAAAAAGAGGTATTTTGTAGGTTCAATCCCAATTTATGAGTGTAGATAAAGTAGTGTATGAAACTGCACATAACTAGGTATTAAAACATTCGTGTGAAAACTATCAAAAACCTCGCCTACGGCTCGGTTTTTAAACACACACTCATGTTTTAATACCCCTCATTATGCAACAGTTTCATAAACTACTATTAAAAGTCATTCTTATTTGTTTAAGTTGAAGCGAACGAACACGTATGCGTGCACACGTTTACGTACAATTAGTCCAAGCGTACTCGCGGTGGGCTTTTGTTTGATATCGTTGTTCGTAAATGGCTGAATGTGAGGCTTGCCCAGTTCGCGGTCGCTTCAATCAGCTGTGGCGCCACAAATATTGTGTTGGTGGGCGGGCAGAAACCCCAAACCAGCGCGGCAGGAAAAAAAAATCCGCGAGTCCTTCGCACAACAATTTTATCACTAGGACTCACTTCACCAAAAATTTAAGTCAAAATTAGTTGCTAACGCAAGGTTACATTACAAAATATATACATAATTAACCAGATTAGCTACTACTAACTCGTAGTTAGGAAAAGTAGCGCAAGCGTACTAAAAGTTATGTTTTTTTTTTTGGGATAATCCCACCGCACTATTCCCATAACACTGCAACTCCTGAAAGCCAGAATCGACAGTGGCGACCATCAGAAAAGCGCCGAGGCAATGAAGCTCGACGAAGTCCCGGAAATAGTACATTACTGCAGCGGCCAGCAAAAGAGGCATTGATGGACGAACGTGTAAATGTGGGCCGAGGCGAAGCCGAGGCACACATACGTAAGTCCATCAATGCCTAGTTGTGGCCAAGGCTTGTATAGTACTTTTCTCAAATATGCGCTTAAATTTAAACTAAGTAGTACCTAGCAATGATTTTGTCAAAATCAATGACGAACAACAATAATTGTTCCCGCGTTAGTGTTCATTTGTTTTTTTTTTTCAATAAACAGCGTTCTATTTGCAAGCCAGTTCGAAATTTAAGTAAAACCTTTGATAAGTTACCTCCTTGGTGGCCATGCTTCGGAGAAAAAGATGGTTCCATTTTTAAATTACACGACAGATATGAGTTTACTATGTAATTTATTTGGCCGCTAGACACGACAGATATGGATTTTCATACAACTTTTGCCGGCCGCTGCTCGCATGTTATTGGCCAGTACAGCAATTTCGATTTATCTCGAAGAAGGTTGTCGAAATAATGCTCAAATTTCCAAGCATGTTTGCGAAATAGTACATTACTGCAGCGGCCAGCAAAAGAGGCATTGATGGACGAACGTGTAAATGTGGGCCGAGGCGAAGCCGAGGCACACATACGTAAGTCCATCAATGCCTAGTTGTGGCCAAGGCTTGTATAGTACTTTTCTCAAATATGCGCTTAAATTTAAACTAAGTAGTACCTAGCAATGGTTTTGTCAAAATCAATGACGAACAACAATAATTGTTCCCGCGTTAGTGTTCATTTGTTTTTTTTTCAATAAACAGCGTTCTATTTGCAAGCCAGTTCGAAATTTAAATAAAACCTTTGATAAGTTACCTCCTTGGTGGCCATGCTTCGGAGAAAAAGATGGTTCCATTTTTAAATTACACGACAGATATGAGTTTACTATGTAATTTATTTGGCCGCTAGACACGACAGATATGGATTTTCATACAACTTTTGCCGGCCGCTGCGCGCATGTATTTGGCCAGTACAGCAATTGCGATTTATCTCGAAGAAGGTTGTCAAAATAATGCTCATATTTCCAAGCATGTTTGAGAAAATGAATTTAACTGTCTTGGATCCCGCAACGAAATGAATCAGAAAAGAATAAAGAAGGAGTAGGAAAAAAAAATAACCACTTGCCTCCATATCAAGCAGGAAACAACAAAAAAGGCGAATAGGCACAAAGGGTCGTTTACAACTGAGATAAGACCAGTTGCCTTGCACCACGGATAAAAATTTGCATTAATATTAATGGGTCCTAACATTGTGACGTAAATTACTTCAAAGTCAGCGTTTGGCTTTGATATTCTTATGCAAAGCATACAGGACGGTTAGTGCTGAGGCCTTACCGTCACTTGCTGGCGTACTTCCGGTCCACCTTGAAGTTGCAGCGACGTGCTGCAATGTACTATTCCGCACGAGAGACCATGGACGCAGACTTTTTAACGCGGAGTATCCGTGAGAAAATCTCTAGATTATTTAAACCACATATTGACGTCTGGGAGTATCTTTTATCCGAGTGGCAATGTAGGTGGGATAATTCCATCAAGGGCCGACACCTCCACCAATTCTTTCCATCCGTTCGCGTGCGGCTGGTCAGGACGTGGCTGGAGGTGGATTACTGTGTTGTCCAATTTCTGTATTTCTGTAAATTATTTTCCTTCAAGCTCGTTGCCTCGCCTCTATGTCAGTGTTCTACATCTGACTGCGAATATGTACAACCTGCACATCATATCTTGCGGGAGTGTATTCTTTGGCAGAATGAACGCAATATTATGTTGAATAATGTACAGGCTGCATCAGGAGTTTTTTACTATACGGACCTTGTGGAAACTAGAACAAATTTCCGTGCGTTCAAGCGATTTTGCCATACCTATTATTGAAAACAAATATAGCAGCTTACAATGTTAAATGTCATGTTTATGAAATTGTGTTTATTTCTTCGAAGAAGAATGTTGCATAATTTCGTTTGATACATATAAAATTTGTCATTAGAGTCCCTTAGCCCCCCACCCCTTCATAACTATCAGCTCGGACATCTTAACCAATTCAGCTACAATAGCAAACTTAGCTCATTTACATCAAAATATATTATTACAATGTACAGAATGGCCGTTTTCCATTTTTAATAGCATGAATAATACTGAAATCAGCTTGATTGACTCCAAATTGAAATTGGTATCAATCGTCTACTCGCAATGAGCGCAAACGCACACGCATTGGAATTTCTTTGAAATCAATCATTCATCCGCACATATGTGTGCAAAGGCTTCTTTTCACACGAACCAGTCCATCCATTTTATACAAAAATCCACAACTCTCTTTCTTAAATGAAACCCGCAATTTGTTTAACAAGTTCTCGTTGTGTTTTCCAGGCGGACCGCGACAAGATCTGCCACCTCATGGAAGAGTCTCTCCGCAGCAGCTTCGGCGCTCCGCCGCCGCCCGCGCACGTGGCCAGCTAGTGACGTCACGAGCTGCGCACCAGCACCGCCGAACACGCGTAGTCACCAGCCCCACCACCACCACTGTACGGACCCACTCCTTCTCTCTTTTACTCTAGGTGGCCTGTACCTTACCGCAGCTCCTAGCGTGTCCAACACCATGGGTCCCAGCACAGTTCCCAGCGGCACTCCCGGTGTGCGGCGGTGCGACTGCCCGCTTCCCGTCAGCTCCATCCCTCGGACTCGTCACGTTACGTCATACAACACCTGCGCTTACCGAGTCCCTACGAAGCGGCCCCGGCCCCCGGCCCCCGGCCCCACAGATATCGTCCTACGTATATCCTATACTTCCGGAGCACTTAGCTTATATTGATATTTAAACAAGGTTTTTAGTCAACTAGTTGCGGCATACTCTCGGATCTGACGCCAGCGTTCGACTCGTTGCGTCACGACGGAACCCCGCAGTAGTCTATAGATTAGAATTAAACGCATATTTATACGTAGTAATGATGGGTCTTATGATGAGATTTTGTATTGCCGTATCATGTATTTTTGCAGTATGGTACCGATTGAATGTATTCCGCGATTACTCTCTCTTACGAGGCTTGTTTAAGCGGGGATCGCCAAGTTCCGAATGTTATTTATTTTTACTTTAATATTAGAACTTAAGGAGTGTGCGAGACATCACTATTTAGTTTTTAAATAAAATTAAACCGATATGATAACTGTATCCTCGCATAAACAAGTGTCCATCGTTAAATCTTCCATGTTGGCCACAAGTTTACTGACGGCAGTTCCAGGCAATCGAAATTGTTAAGCGGAGGTATTGTGTAGTGTTAATGTGGCGCAGTTATACGATACATCTTCTACATAGTACTGAGATGAATCACTGTGTGTATGGAATATAGATCTTCAAATCTTTATTTCAAACTACAGACCATACACAATTTTGATTGATGTTAAATTAGAAGCTCTTCATCAAAGTACTATGTGGATGACGTATGAGTTAAGGTACCTTCTAATATTGCATTTCACCTCCAAAAAAACTTACTAGTCGAGAGTGAATCTAAATCTGATCAGCCGAATCGTTCGTTTTAAATTAATCGATACGCTTTCTTAAATGAAATTGTTAAAATTAACTTGAACACATGTAAAAATTGTAAAGTTAAAAGATTCGGAACGGTTCATAATTTAGTTCGAACATCGAGTACGCTTTAGTGATGTAGAATTTTGTATGAATGTGTATATGTTATAAATGATATTTAAAAGAAAAAAATATTTAAATTAAACGTTTACTTTTAATTATATGTATAGTGAGGCTTCCTCTTAGAGCTTTATGGATGTGGTTATAAATAATAAGTATACGGAAAATTGAACATACTCACTATGAAGATAAGGTTGAAATTTGTACTGTACTCGCGTCGATTACTACCGACAGGTGATACTGGACTTCGTTTGTTGACTGCAGTCACGTAATTTGTTAAGGTTTTGTATGAGACGCTTATTTTAGGGTTCTGTTTTGTAAGGATGTCTGTGGCTATCAACTTAATCACTTCTCCGGCCATTTTTAAAAAAAAGGAGGAGGTCCTCTATTCATCTGAATGAAGAACATCAAGTTTCTCTACCATGCCCTAAAGTTCATAAAAAGCAAATCCAAATTATTTACGAACAGTAACTATTATCTTTTGGGAAAAGAGCGACAGGCGTCCTAGCACATATTGTATGCATGTTTGAAGTCAATTGTCCAAACTTGTGATGTTTTAATGTAAATTAATAACTTTATACTGGGCTTTGTATTGATGTTAATCACAAAAAAATAAACTTGCAAAAAATCCTTGTATATTTTTTACTTAAAAACAGCAAGGCCCAGTTGCACGAAAAACTTAACTTATAGTTAGTTGCTAACACAAGGTTAAATTGACAGTTTGTTCATAAAATATAGACAATTTAATCTCGTGTTAGCAACTAACTCAAAGTTAAGTTTTTCGAGCAAATGCGCCTAATAGCTTGTTAAAATTCCGGTCTTCTAGTTCCCACACACCAGTACAAGACCCATTATGAAAAACAAATATTATGCATTTACACACATATATTTTGGTTTTATATACAAACGGTGAAGTTTCGGTTATAATACGTAAAGCTATAGTGGTGCTAGTATGTATGTACAGCATTGTATAAAATTTGCTATTATAATATTGTATTTTGAACAACATACATAAGTATAGAAAGGTTACTTATATAATGGGAAGTAAAAAACACATGTGAAGCGATACAAGGTTCATCATCAACTGTACTAAGATAAAACGATTGCTGTTTTTGTCTAATAGGTAAAGCCAGAAAGACACGGTGATATTTGACAGCTGTCAAATTGGTTAATATATAGTTACATATAGTTTTAGATGACGTTCTCCGACGTGTAATCTAAAATTTATGTAATTTTTATCAATTTTATTTCACATCTCTTAATATCTTTTGTGTCTTTGTTGCTTTATTGATGAGATTGACATAGTAATAGTTTTATCCTAGTCCTGTGGGAGTTTATCCTTTGCACGTTGTAAAAAATGTTTTGTTCTATACTGATGTATGTTGTGTTATTGTGTATATTGTCGTACATAGAGCATTGCATCGGCACCGGTTCCTAGTTCGTTAGTTATGTGCAAAATGTTTTGGTGCTGGCACATTCTTTTATTTTATTACTTAAAAATTCGTTTTTGCCTTACAGGTGTAACTTATAAATGGGGATCTTGACCCTGGATAAATAACGTCTTTAAAGTCATAATAGAAATTATTGTATATTTTTATTATTTCGTATAAAAACATCTCAGTACTCAGACTGAGATAGTCTCAGTCCATGATAACTTTTCTTGTTAAGTCACTTTGAAAGCATATTTATTTACGATAGTGCAAAGCCAAGTTCAAAATTCTTCACTTAGAAGTTACACCTGAACGGACAGCGAGCTTCACATTCGTTTGACGCTAGTGGTGCCAAAAATAAAGGTGCCAACAATTTTAATTTCAAACGACAGTTCACTAAACCTTATTTATACAGGAGTTCACAAGAAACGGCTTGCCATTGACAATACAAACTCACACATTTACTAGGAAATAGAACGATACATAGCAGGGGATTTAGTAGATACATTGTTCGCGTCGCTAGGTTTTAGTTCATCGACTTTTGAGTCTGTTTTCAGTATATTTGCTTCAGTAAATGCCAACTGTAATAGTTACGTATCGGTTTTTGAGACAACCCTTGAAACATAGACCCCGTATTAATTTTGTAACCTCTTGTATCTATGAAAGACGTAAGTGTCGCAATATTGTTGCAACAACTTTGTTATGTGTGTCTTATAACATGTTGCATTCAATATTGCTAGCAACATGGATGTCAGCAACACAATAACCTGTTGCTGCAACATTCTTGCATACGTTTTTATTTAGACCAAACTCGATTCTGTGTATCTAAAAACATATTTCGGCTAGCAACATGATACCGGCAACACAAAACCTGTTGCAGTAACAAACTATTTGGCATTTTTGTGTAACATAGATACAAGGCTTTTGGGTTATTAGTTTCCTAACATTGCTCCACGATTTGCACCGTGTTTCCTGTTATACTCTGCCACTATATAGGAGGTAGTTCGATGCGAAGCTTGTCCCCTTCACTTCGCTGTACCAGTCAGTTCAGTACTGCACATTATCAAGCGTGTTCTCATCGCGTGCTTGTGTAGGACGAATGTGTGCTATATATTTTATGTGAACCTTAATAGAACTTCAAAATATCGCATTTCTGAAATATTTGTTAGAGCAGGTTGAAATTTAGAACTGGTAACATCTTATTTTATTTGTACGGCACTTGAGACCTCTGTCTCTAGGATGGCGACGTATTTATGATACCTCTAGTATTGCTGGTGTTCATAAGACGTGGTGACAGTTAACTTTCGTATCCACTTGGCAACATTTGATGCGCAACACGAGACGCTCAACATGTTAAGTGACTGCGAGCTGGCGACCAACAAAGTTAATCGTTGCCGTTCGTCATGATGAGCAACATATTGTGCATATTGTCGCGCGTCAAATTTTTCCTAGTGGATACGAGGCTTTATTATCAGGTGGTCCTTCGACCTGCTTGCCTTAATCCTTAAGAAAACTTACTGGTTTAAATAGCAAGAATTTACATTGAAATATCCCAATCTGAAAACGTTAAAAATCTACTGAATGAAGTAGCAAGGAAATTAGGCTACACTGAAATATCCCAAGAAGTATATGGCATACATTAGTTCTTGTGTCGGCGTCGAAGGCTAGGAGTTAAGGCGGAAGCATACTTACGAGTCGTGGCGTGGCACCACGCCTTACACATCTGATTGGTAAAAGTCTCGTTGCGATATGATGTAGACTTGAATAGATTTGTATGATAGGTGTATCCCGCGCCACTACACGTGAGTGTGTGTGCATGAGTAGCGCAGTAGTGTAGAGTAGTGTAAACGAAAGACTGGCTAATGTAAAGATTAGGTTTGTACGGCGAGGCGGCGCGCGCACCGGCGACCTCTAGCTTTGTGGACTTGTGGGCGGCACTGCCAGCTCTGGGCCACTGGGGCCACTGGGGCTACGGGCGGTACAACAGTAGGTACAAGAGACGCTCTATTCTAGTAACGTTCTATTGACGAAAGCGTAAAATTGGTTAAATGTCAAAAATGTATGGAAATGTCAAGCGGTATCAAAATGTCACGTGAACAATCTCTTATATTTTGGCATTTTGACTATCGCTTTCGCTGCAGGAACGTCACTTGTCTAGGGTTAAAGTATGGTTTCATGCGACGAATGGGAGTGCACGCACACACACGCGTGAGGACGTCAGCGTGTCGGTGCACTCACTGTACGTGAAGCGTGTCTGTGTGTGCGTGCACTTACTGTATACAGAGTGTAACGGAAAGACGCGATCTTATTTTAAAACTGCTCCTGCACGAGTAAAGGAACAACTTTCTCCAAGAAAGACAGACAATTCTCAAAAAAAAATTGTATCTCCCATTCAAACTTTAGTCAGCTGACGACAACGTTATATTGAAAATCCAATTTTTTTTGGAGAATGCCTACGACTTCCGTGAGGAAAGTTGGTCATTTACTTGAGCAGAAGCAGTTTTTAAAATATGATCGCACCCTTCCATTACACCCAGTAGAGTTAACCTTCTGTATGTATCTACTCTGTGTTGTTTATCTCACATTGTAAATTATCACACTACGCTAAGTGTTACAACTCGGCCTTTTAAAAAACACTCGTATTTTGTCTTAAGATTCTTATTTATTAAGGTTGCGGGAATTTTCGTATTCGTTACCAAAAAAATATGTACGCTTACTTATATATATTAGGGAATATAATTAAATTATAAAATATTAGGAAAATATTGAAATTTGGAACGAGTTGGTCTGCCGGTACCGCGCGCCCGCCAGGGAGGCAGGTATATAGCTAGTAAAGTGGAGTGTTCTTGTAAATATTCGCTTTTAGTCTAAAACTATACTTATAAATGATTATTATTGTATTTGTAACTGGTTTAACGTACCTACTTATCTACTTATAGCATACAAACGCCGCTACATTACTGATTGCTTCTATTTATGTGTCTCGCATTTTTTAAATATTTTGTTTTTATCGTTTTTAAATACAATCGGGCTGTTTTGGCTGTGTAGTTTTGTGTCTTTGCCGACGTTCATTAAAATTGTCAGTCTGTAAAACTGAAATTTATACGCTCTGAAAATTGTGGTTGAACAAAATTACAACAGTAAATTAATATAAATTGTTCACTTTGAAGCACAGCCACCAGTTACATCGCCAGCCAGCCATACTAAACATTCATCAGCAGAAGAAGGCTTTTAGCTCAAGAGCCATCACAACGTTACCTACAAGCTTTTGCAATAATCTTAGACTACTCTCACCTTATCTAAGTTCCTAGACGTACCATTTTACTTCGACAGCGCCGCTACGAGTATTCCACTTTTATTTTACAAACTAACCACTAAACGACAATACCAATGCATACTTTTCTGAAAAACTTTAAATCTTAAACTGGTGCTAATTCCATATTAAACTTAGGCTCTTGGATTCACTCAGAAAATTGTCGGCGGCTCGATCACTTTTACTTTAGCGAAGTAAATCTAAAGACGTAGTAGATAAGGCCCACTTTCACTTGTATCTCAAAGCGCCTAGCGACGTAACGAAAGTTATAGATGTTACAAGTTCTGCACTGCATTGGTGTTCATTGTATTTGTAACCGATCGGTGGCGCGCAGGAGTCGAATGGTACCAATTACTTTTATTTTATTTAATATACTTAACGTTGTTTATAATATTTTAGTTTCACTCAGAATATTTTTCTTTTGTTTTTATTTGTATTTACATAAAGTGGACACATTAATGGAGAATGTTTTAGTTTCCTTAACAATTTATTGTTGTATATAATTAATTACCCAATCAGTGTTCTGGTTTTTCTTTTGTTTATCCAAAGAGGAAAATGTGTTCATCTATGAAAAATATTTTAATTTGCGTTTTTATGAGATTGTAACATAATTATTTATTGGATCCAGAATTGCATTTCCCACTCGATGATATGATTTCGTCTACAGTTAACATGTGCAAGTATGATTTAGCTATAGAACATATTATTGTAACGATACCTATTATGATTATGCTCAAAGTGACTTGTAAAGAATCCATAACAAAATATGATCGAACGATCGAGTGATGTTTGCAAACTATTCTACAATAAAGAACGTCAATAAAGTGTATTTTAAAAAAGTATTCGCTGTTTCAATGTGTTTTCCTAGCCAGATCAAATATTATGAGTTATGGTTTGTATCATAAAATCAACAGTGTTTAACATAAAACTATAAATATTGAACGTTAGGCACGCTACATTATTAGAAAAATTATAATATTAAACACAGAAAAAAAAAAGATTGATGATCTTTCAATCCATACTTTTATTATTAATAATATTATAAATGTGAAAGAAACACTGTCTGTCTGTTACCTATTCACGCTTAAACCACTGGACCGATTTTGATTAAATTTGATAGTTTGAGATCCTCAGGAGGACATAGGATAGTTTTATCCCGGCAATTATACTTAAGGGGATGGAACGGGGGGATAGAAGTGTGTATAGAATACTTACAATATTATTGCGCGATATAAAAATTATGCTATTCGAAGTACTAATACTACGCAGGCGAAGTCAAGGGCAATAGTTAATTATACATGCAAAGGCCCAGATGTTTAAGTTTGAGGAGTGTGACCTTTGGTTACACTAATATGACTGTAGAAGTGTAGACTTCTCTTGGATCTCTCACACAAATAAAAATGTACTTCTATTATTTTATTATGTTTATTAATGTTGATAGCTTCCTAGGTGAATCAAGAAAGATGATATGGTTTGAAGTTGACTTACACGACACCTACTGTCTCATCGCGCTAAATTCTGTTATTTACCTATGAAGAATCGGTAAGTACTTGCTTGTTATATTATTAAAACCATGTTATGCCACAGATCAAAGTCAGAGTAAATTGCTGCGTTCCATCCTTCTACTTCTCCCAGACAATTACAATTTGCCGCTAGGGGCGCTGGTGTAGAGTGATGTCTTCTAAATGTCAAATTTCATAGTTTTTTTGCTTTTAGTGCGAGTTTATTTACATATTTTTTTATGATTGTGAATATTCTCCAAATATGGCAGATTAAGATAGGTACAGTGCGTGCCACGAAAGGTGAGATTAGACCGCGCCTCCCGCGCGCCGCCCCGGTCACGACGACGTCCAGTCCCTTCCCTTCCCTTCCCTTCCCTTCCCTTCCCTTCCCTTCCCTTCCCGCCCTCAGACCTCATACCGCTAAACCCGTACAGACCACGTAGTCAGTAGTTGTTCAGCAGTTGCGCAGTAGTTAACCCACGTGGTGTGTACGGGTTTTACCATCCTCTGCTTTAAAGCTAGCTTTATGTTTAAGAAAGTGTTATCCTCCTTTTTTTCGACAAAAAGGGGCTGCACAAAACTACGATATACTCGATTTTAAATTCAATCGCACTTCTACGGCATTGGAAATTATTTGAATTCAAACTTTCCTTCCGTGCGCGTAATAACAACGTTTAACAGCTTTAAATTAAGTACCTTACTCGCCAGTGGCGCTAACTGGTGGGCTCAAAAACAAAAGCCCTCATTGCGGACCAATTCCTTTAACAGTTCAGTTCATCCGGCCATCTCTTTTTGGGTTTGCCGCGTGATCTTTTATTTGTTGTGAGCCAGCAGAGCCACTGAGCGGTGGTCTGCCCCCATTTTTCTCTGACTTGCAACGGATGTGGCCAACCTAGAGGCTTTAGACAAAGGGTCATTATATCAGCGACAGTGAGGGTAGAAATGTTAAAATGTAACGGGATAGGTCGGTGGACGGCTCTTAACTTTTCGGTAGCGCTGGGCATTCTTATAAATTTTTGACGTTTTTCCAATCACTATGCCGATGGTTTCGTCGATAGATTGTCCCTTATCTAGAGCTTCAGCGGGGCAAGCATGGGCGTACTCAAAACGTTTGTGGCAAGATATGATAAATTATGTCATATCTTACAATTTGTCATAAATGCTAGCACGGGTCAAACATGTGACATATTTTAAAGGCGCGACATGCCTTTCTTCTTGCTGCCCTGCGAGCATAGCCTACTATGACAATGACTTGAGTCACATATTTCATCGCAGTTTGCGATAAAGCAATTTTGTCTTAAATGCTAGCACTGCGAGGTGGGAAAATTTCTTGCCGTTTATTTGGGACTCATTGAGTCTTAGTTGCTAATACGGGCGCACTAGGGCATGCATTCCGAATTTTAATTTTTTCGATATTTCGGACCATATTTGCCTGCTTATTAATTTCGAAATTGACACCACTAAATTTCGAAACCAATTATTTAAACTAACTGCGTTAACTATCAGCTTCCCAACAACGTGTTGAGGAAAAATTCATCCACAGATAAATATAAATTCAAGTCCAAAACTGATCAAGAGACCAACAATTTATTATTCGGCGGCAGAAGCAATTGTAGTAGAATCAGACGATGTTCATAACTTATTTTATAAAAAAAAAGTACATTAACACGTTATTTCTATATTTTATTATTGCTAACCAAGTACTTTATTGTATGTAACTCTTTTAGATGACATATTTTGATTCAATAAAATAAATAAAAAATGCGTTTATACATCCCTAGTCTCAAAATATTGAGATTTTTGTTTAAATTTGCCGCCGAATTTGACCGATTTTTGGAGCGATTTTTGACAGCCACCATTTAGCGCTTTCTAGCGCTTTTTTACAGAGCTAACAGCGTGTTTTTATTAGACGAGCAAAGAGTATGTAACACTATGTTTATAGACGAGTTGGCAGCACTGTATCAAGCGCTATTGATACCGACAGTTGTCGCAGAGATCAAGCTATCTTTTATGAAGTTTAAGTGTGGCAACTTGGCAAGGATATGGCAACAAAAAATAAAAAACAAAGATTCTACATAAAAAAAAATGTATTTTATTATCACACAAACTCACAATGCTTGCGTCATATTTTTCGACAAGTTTTTTTACAAACTACGCGAAACATTCGAGTTTCCAAAGAGCGAAAATATGACAAAACCTTTATAAAACTGCTGTAATGTAGTTATTATATAAATAGAATATCTTTACGACATAGAATGACACATGAGATGATGCGTAATCGGTCAATCATTATTTTAACATTATGTTACCTTTAGTACTTACAAGCTGCATTTAGGTACATCGCCAGCGCTAAGGCAAAGCTACAGTTATCTACGAATGTAAATTTTTACACAACAGCTATGTAATACAGGCCTTCAATATTAATCTATTCCGGTTTTACTTTATTTCATGCATATAAACTTGGAAAGCTAAACAATTTGTAAGTAGATATAAAAAAAAAAAAACTTACATGAAATAATTAATGAATGAATCATTTTAATACCAATGTGCGTTGTTGAAGACCAAGAATTAAATTTCACCAAAATATTAAAACCCTGGAAAATTTACAT
The DNA here is from genome assembly GCA_964057195.1 of Orthosia cruda. Lineage (NCBI taxonomy): Eukaryota > Metazoa > Arthropoda > Insecta > Lepidoptera > Noctuidae > Orthosia > Orthosia cruda. The sequence goes on from OZ059837.1 coordinate 2,732,817, forward strand.
CTTTGGCAATTTTTCAAAAACACATTTATATCAGGAAGAGCACAATTTGTTTTCTTTTCGTTTTAGGTATACCTATTCAAAGGGTAAATATTTTATAAAAAATATACTTATCAATTAGGTCGTTAATTAAGTACGTATCTACATAATCATAATCACTATGTTGAAACAAAAGTCAAGTACAAAAACCATTTCAATACAACTTTACATTTGATTTGTTACGAAACCTGCAGCCTAATTGCTTATGTGAATTCGGCAAGACGAAGAATTTGATCGCCCATGATGATTGGACGATTGATGGGGATTCGACAAGGCGAAGGATTTACCTTCGCCTTGCCGAATTCACTTACGCAATTTGACTGCTGCTTGTCGACAGATATTTAATTCGGGTTCTACCTGTGTACTAGCTAGATTATTAGGTATCTACATTTGTGGAGAATCAAAGTCCCAATTCTGTGACAGTTTTACGCAACAATTAGGTTTTTACAACAAATAGGTACTTCGTTCGCGATATCATTATTGTTTATATATTTTTTATTCGCTCTGTCGATCATTCGACAATCGATAAGTACGATAGGCACCAATAAATTGTAATTTATTGACACGAACAGTCTGCACAGCTCCCAACCGCCTAACGCATTAGCTAACTTCACGCGACACGCTCCTCATAACCTGAAGCGGTAGGGCGGCGTGGCCGGCCGCGGCTCGATCTGCTCCTTCTCTTCTTCGTCGGGCACGTAGTAATGCAGCTCGTACGCTGGAGACAGCTCCACTGTCTTGTCACAGTGAGGGTCGCATGACCGCCTCAAGAAGTTGGACGGCCTCGTGTTGCCCACCTCATACAGCCGCTTCATGAACGCCGACGAAGACGCCACTCGCCCGTGCTCTGGCGGTCTGTGTACAACACTGCTGTTGTACAAAATCGGGAAGTCCACCTTGAACCTCTCGCTGTTCTGGTTGAAGTTATCTACGAACCGGTTCATAATATCTTTGCGGTACTTGACGTCGTACTCGTACTCCTCCTCACCCTGGTTGCTGTCTCGTGGGGTCATTTTTGCCATGTCGTTGACGGTGACGCCGCGGACCGGTGTCTCCGTATACGTATAATCCTCGTTCCGTTCGTCTTCGCTATCTTTCGCTGCCTCGTTGATAAAGTCCCGGTAATGTTTGATTACATACGAGGCCCTGTTGAAAGTTCCGTCGCTCGGAGCGGGCTCGGACACGATTGGCTGGTTCGTTAAGTACAGGTTCTTGTCCAAATTGTCAGGTTGGTACATAGGACTGTAGGTAGGCTTCATTGTTACTTTATTATATGGTTTATACTTTTCTGTTGGAATGGGAGAAACTGTGCCAAAAGAAACGGCTAGCACGTCTTTAGGAGGCACTTTATTAACTTCATACAAGTTCACTTTTCTGTTAAAATTAGTATCGTAATCGTTCATATTTACTTTCTGGACAACTTTCAGTGTAGGTGGGAAATACTGGAGAGTGGCTTTCCTCTCAGGCTGATACTCTGTCATCGGTTCTGTACGAAGCAGCTCTGGAGGTTGTGTTACGATGTCCTCTGTTGTTTTCATTGGTTTGGTAAATTTCTTTAAATCAATTTTGTGCTGATTCAAATAATCAGCGTCATACTCGTCAGTAGAGTCGTAGTATTCCGCCAAGTTATAGAATTTCTTTGGTTTATAGGGGTTTGTTGTTAAAGGTGTCCTTTCGGTCTTGAAAAGATCGAAATGATCTTTTTGTATTGCGTTTCTGAGATCGAACTCTGTCGTGGATGTTTGAGACGGTGGGGATGGACTGAACTTGAAGGTAGTCTCCATGGTTGGCGTGAAGGGCGTCATTGGCGTGGTTTTGTCTTCTGAAGAAGGGTTCGTGTTCTCACTAGATTCCTCATAGTCACTGTACACAGTATCTCCAAACTTGTTAATCCTTTTCTTGGATTTTCTCACTTCAGCTATCTTTTCCAACCTAACTCTTAAGTCCGGGAGATCATCTTTGCTGTCTTTATCGGTCATGTTTCCTAACAATGTCTCAGTTTTGTTTTTTAGAACTTGCGTGAAAGATTTTGAAGCATTCTTCGGTTTGAATACGATTCCTAAAGAACTGATGCTTTCGTTTCGCCAGCTGTTGTCATCCGGGTCACGTACGAACTGTTTTAGTGGTTGAACGTCAATTTTTTTAAGGGCTTTGTAGTTTGGGCTAACGGCATATAAAATGGCATTTTTCTTTTTTTCTTGACTAATGGGTTTCACGCTAAGCACGTCGGCGGTAACAATCTCAGGCATAGCATCAATGATTCTCTCTTGTTTTAGAAACTTTGCATTCTCTTCATTGTTGAGCGTTTCTTCTTTTAGTAACTCTTCTTTAATCGCATCTTCAGCCTGCAAATATTTGAATGAGTGGTTAATGGTTTTAAAATGACAGTTCTCACTGTTTCCATAAGGACCCCGATATAAAATTGTAATGGAAAACATATAAGAGATATTTGTATTGAAAACATGCTTTCCAATTTAGGCTAAGACCAATATATTATTATGTAGACTCTATATAAAAATATCGGTGTGGTGTCGGAACTTAAAAATTTCACCATCCCATTGTCTTGCCGTGGGTGTCGTAAGAGGCGAGTAAAGGTCTATCCACACATATCAGGGCCGTGCCCGGGACGTGGACGGACCCTGCCCCGTCAGGGGCTCAAAGAAATATCGATACGTCCGTGCACGGTCAGTGACGAAGCTTCAATGATTGGGCCCGGCCCTGTCACGTCCCGGGCACGGCCCTGATATGTGTGGATAGACCTTAAGGGACTAACCAGAGAATGGACGGCCGCATTATCTCATTATCTAACCATACTGCAATCTCCAAACCGCCCGCCAAGTGTGGCGATTATGGCCCCCCGTGAAACGCACTTTAGGGGTAGTGGAACAGGGTGTAAAGTCCCACAAACCTCCATAGAAAAGGGAGGATCCTCCGACCAGACGGGTGTTGTGTCTGGTCCGGGCAACTGCCCAACGGTTGATGTCGGACTGTTGTATACGTTCAAATCGCGCCGAAAACTTTACTTGCGCGATGCAGGATTTGTGTGACGTCATGTCGTTAGTGGCGGCGTTGGTGCCGCTACATCACTCCCCTCCGGAGACCGGAGGTCGATAGCAGGTTGAGTCGTCCGTACATCTCGTGATGTGTGCCTGGCCAGTGGACGGTTGGTTCCCGTGAGTCGGAACCGGAAGTCGCAGAGTTCGCGGTGAGTCGGAACTGTATGCGGTTGTGCCCCAGTGAGTCGGGGTGATGAAATCCCAGTGAGTCGGGAAAGTGTTGCTGGCTCCAGTAGTTCGGAGCGGTGATGATGTCCCAGTGAGTCGGGACATTGTTGCTGGCTCCAGTAGGACGGAGCGGTGATGATAGAAGGTGGGGGTGATGACCAGGAATGCGCGTCCGCTGCATGCTGGTGGTCAGGATACCCCCGTAGATGCCGTGGGTACTGGCTGGCTGTGTGACTCGCTGCTCGAAAGCTTGAGAAAGTGATGATGACGTCACGACGAAGTAGCTCTGCACGAAGGCTGCGCTGACGTTCATACTCGGGGTCACCAGTTTAGGGGTAGTGGAACAGGGTGTAAAGTCCCACAAACCTCCATAGAAAAGGGAGGATCCTCCGACCAGACGGGTGTTGTGTCTGGTCCGGGCAACTGCCCAACGGTTGATGTCGGACTGTTGTATACGTTCAAATCGCGCCGAAAACTTTACTTGCGCGATGCAGGATTTGTGTGACGTCATGTCGTTAGTGGCGGCGTTGGTGCCGCTACAGCACAAATAAAATATGGCCCCTAGTGCCCGGCAGCCTACTACCCTCGACTACGGTATCGGTCGAGGTTACGGCATGGCTAAGAATCTCCGGACGAGATCCGGCTACTCAAACACCGACGACTGGACCTGCCTGGCTATTGGGCAGAACCGGCTCACGAATCTGAAGACCGACGATGGCAGGATCGTAACCGCCAAACCAGAACTTCTGAGGGAGATCGACACATTCTATGGACAGTTGTACACATCAGTCAAATAACCCGTTGTGAATCTAGCAAACGACCCAAGAGCTAGATTGTCAACCGACACTATACCGAATACATCCCGGACGTCCGCCTGTACGAGATTAGGATGGTTCTGAAACAGCGTAAAAAAAACAAGACTCTAGGTGAAGACGGAATCACGGCCGAACTCCTGAAGACGTGTGGGAAACCGGTCCTTAAGTAAGGCCCTTTAGAAGCTGTTTGATTCCGTCATATTCGAGGGCAAAACGTGTGGAGGTACTCTTCTTCAAGAAAGATGACAAATGACCGGCTGAAGAAGTATAGGCCCATCTCTCTTCTTAGCCATGTATGTCTACAAGTTGTTTTCAATGGTCATCACGAATCGTCTCGCGAGCAGGTTTGACGATTTCCAGCCTCCCGAACAAGCCGGATTCTGAAAAGGCTTTAGCACCGTAGACGACATACATACGCTGCGGCAGGTTAGGCCCGTTTGTGGACTACGAGAAAGTCTTCGTTTCGATCGAGACTTGGGCTGTACTGCAGTCGCTCCAGCGGTGCCAGATCGACTACCGGTACATCGAGGTGTTGAAATGTTTGTACAAATCAATCAATCAAATACAGGTGGAGTAAATAAGAGCGAGCCATGTACATTCTGCCTAGAAATAGGCATGCAAAAGTTTTATTACGATATACATACATTAATTAATATTAAAAAATGTCAGAATAAAATGTTACTTCAGAATAAAATAAAACAAATTAAAACGCCACCATGTCAGTCCGTCTTCAGGAGCAGACCTGCAAACCTATCATTCTACATCGAGGTGTGAGACAGGGAGACGTCATTTCTCCAAAACTGTCCACTGCTGCGCTGACGAATGTCTTCAAGATTCTGGAGGGGGCTAAGCATCAACGTTAATGGCGAGTACATCATTCACCTTCGGTTTGCCGATGACATAGTGGATATGGCTGAGACTATGGAAGGCTTCAGAACAATGCTCGATGACCTCAGAGAGCTGCCTAAAGAGTGGGTCTTAAAATGAAAAGTCATGGGTGAATACCCATGTAACACCCGCTCCTATCGAGATCGGAGATTATACACTCGAATTTAGCACATATCAGAAAGTCAGTTTAATGTCACCCAAAGTGCAATATGGAGAGGGCTATGCTCGGAGTTTTCTTGTGTGATCGCCGCAGCAGAACCAAAATTACCGATACAGCCCGAAGAATTGCGAAACTTAAGTGGCAGTGGCCAGGGAACATTGCTCGCAGAACGGATGGCCGATGTGGCCGAAAAGTTCTAGAATGGCGACCGCGAACCGGCAGACAATGCATTGGAAGGCCTCCCACTAGGAGGACCGATGACATTGTTAAGGTTACGGGAATGCGCTGAATGTGAGACGCCTGGGGGAGGCCTATGTCCAGCAGTGGACGTCTTTTGGTTGAAATGATGATGACGATATAAAAGTATCTTAAAAAAATAGTAGATGAGCGCAAGATTTTTTTTTGTTTATTTCAAAACTAGTAACATTGCCACGATTCTGATACTATACAATTCTTTGAACGAAATATTGGCTAGGTCACGTGACGCTTTGAATAACTGTGCTTAGCGATATTCAAAAAACTTGAAAGTCGGAATATGTGTAAAGGTAACGTATTCCACTTAGACATAAGGTTACAAGAATACCGCAGTCGCGATTATCGACACTTATCGCTCGCGTTCCGTTTACCTCCTAATTATAGGTAACGTAAGTCACAAAGTAGTCATTATTATAAAAGATTAATCAACTTAACTTACCAGTTGACTTTGCGACTCATAGACGCTACTATTCTTATTTCTTGCCACCTCAACTTCACCGGTTTCGTACATGGTACTATACATATCTTTATTATTTATGCTCACTGTAAGCGACAACTTTGTGGTAGTGGCTTCTTCAGGCTTAGAAGTTGTCGTCTCTCGGTTGTCTTTGAACCCTGCTCTTCTAGATACAATCTCGAGTTTCGTTGGTTCGGTCTCAACCTCAGTATCTATCTTTGCCGTATATATGTTTGTTTCAGCATTTGGAGCAAGACTACTTTCGATCCGAAATGACGTATCAATTTGTCGTGTGGTTGACTCTTGTGCATCAATAAAATCACTTGTAATTTTTTCTAATGAAGTTATGGGTGTGTTAGTAAAAATATTTTCTAGACTTATAAGTGTTTGGGCAGTTTCTGCTTGCACCATCTCTTTTTCTATTATTGTGGTGTCTTCAGTGCTTGTGTGTTTTCTATCAATGGTTGTATATTTTTTCCAAGGGGGTAACTTGGATGTATGTAAGTCGATGTTAAAATCTTCAGGTGTAAAGTTTTCTGAAGTCACATTTGTCGCGCCTGATTCTACTGTCTTTGACTCAGATAAAGTAGTTGTAGGTGCATCAAGTAAGCTGTCAGTCTTTGCTTTCACACTTTCGCCTTTGGTATTTGTTTGATCTGCTTTCTGATCAGATAAAAAGCTTTGAGTTGTAAATTTACTTTCAGAATCATCAATAGTTGTTATTACACTGTGTGCTAAATCGTTCGTCGTCACTAGTAGTTGAATATCCGTGCTAAAATCGTTATTTGTAGCAGTATTTGTGTCTGGTGTTGCTATGGTAGTAATATCTACAGTATTATTTTTATCTTTTGCTGCTATTGTTTCATTTTTCTCAATGATATTTGTAATGGTTGAATTTTCAATTACAGATTCAGTAAGAAGTGAAGTTTGGGCTAAAAATGTGGTTGAAACGGCTTGTCTTCTATCAGATTCTGGGCTTCTAGGTTGAGTTTTGCTCGGTACTGCAGTATTGAAAGCGTAACTAGCTGTTTTACTGGTTTGACTTGGGCTCGTTTCTGTAGTACTGGAAGCAAAACCAACTGTTTGATTTGTGTTGTGTGCTGTTGTATTGAAAGCGTAACTGGCTGCTTCGGTCGAATTTATTATCGTTAAATCGGATGGAACTCTGATTTTATTACTTTCTGATATATTATTTTGTATATCAGTCTCGTTGACAATCACGGATTTTTGAGTAGCCTTTTCATCGCTATAATTTTGCTTATTATTGATGTATTTTATTGCTATTACTGTAGGATTCGACTCTTCTCTCGTATTGTTGTAGATTGTCCCATTATTATTTAAGGTCTTCAAATCGTATCTCACTTCCAGCTGTTTGCTTTCTCCAGTTTCCAGATCAGGTTTTGTAAGATCCCGAGCTAAAGTGAAGCCACTGGCTGGTGATTTGGATATTGCTATCGCGATTGCCAAGGAAATCACGAATGACCTGAAAAGGAGAAAATAAGTGGTCAGTGTATGTTACGAAAAATGTTATTTACGGTTTAGAGTCCATTTTTTTTTATTTTTTATTTTATATTGGGAGATTACGAATATTAAAATTGAAGCGAAAATTCTAATTTGTACGTTGTGCTAGTCGCTCTCGGCTGCTTACCCAGACAACATATCGCGGCGTTGGTCTTGCGGTGATAAGCGTGATCGTATGTAGTGATGGCCGCGGTGATTTGCGAGAGAGCGCGGCGATGCGCCCGGACAATGACTGTTATCAAACACAGCGTACGTACAAGCGCTACCACTGTTAGTATAAGTATAAATTGTATCGTAATTAATGTTTAGATAATACCTACACTTATGAATCAATTGTTTTTCGAACATGTTATGATAGCGTCACCTACATTTCACTACAGACGACACGTAGGTATCTAAGTAGGTACCTAATTTAGGTACTCTGTAATCATGGGCGCCGGCAGGACTATTTTCGGATGGTTGTATCTTCAACTTATTAGTTGGGTTTTCTATTGTCCACTTGTACAGAGTTTGAACTATTTAACTTTGTCGAGTTATGCAGAAAAACAATCAGAAATCCTTGGGTATGCTAGGTTATCTCATATTATATGAGGATTTTTATCAGTAAATGTTTTTATCCCATATCTTCCCGTGGGTGTCTTAAGGACACGCCACAGAATGGGCAGCAGCGTTCTCTGTGCACTTTAACAACAAACTGCGATCGCCAACCCGTCTGCCAAGCGTGGCGATTACGGCAAACACCCCAAACCAAAATGAATAGCACAAATAAAAAAACGGCCCCGAGTGCCCGGCAGCCCGTCTACCCTCGACTACAGTAGCGGTCGAGGCGATGGCGTGACAAGTGGTGCGAAGAATCCCCGGAGTGGACCCGGCTACCGCAATAATCCGGACCGCTGAGAAGATAGCCGAACTCGAGGAAGAATTGAACAGCTTACGATGGTCTATTATAGGGTTATCTGAAGTCCGAAGAGAGGGGGAGGACTCGATAATCCTCAAATCCGGTAACCTGCTCTATTTCCGAGAGGGTGACCGGCAGTCCCAAGGTGGTGTCGGGTATATCGTCCACAGGTCCCTTGTGAATAACTTGTTGATGATCGAGAGTGTGTCGACCAGGTTGGCGTACCTTATACTCAGAATATCCGCAGGATATTCGCTGAAGGTCATTTAACATTGATATCAAGCTTGAAAGGTCTCGACTGATGAAGTCTACGTTCCGTCCAGCACAAATCCAGATCCAAAACCCCGATACCTTTCAGCTCGAACTCCAGAATCGTCTCAAGTGCCTAGGGAGCTCCGTGGAAGGATACAGCGATGGGTTCGTGGAAGCGGTTCAATCGGTCGGGTCTAAGTTTTTCAAGGCCCGCTGTACAAATAGAAAATCTCTTCTCTTAATAAGCTCATGAAGGAGAGGCGTGAGATAATCCTGCAGTCTTCAGACGATGCGTTGTACTACCAGCAGCTAAATAGATGGTCCTTGAAAAGCGACCTCCGCTGCTTTAATACTGAAAGTATTAAAGACGCGATTGATCGGAATAAGGGCTCCATAAGATCTTTGCAAGAGATCTGTCTATGGGCAGAGCCAGCTCACGAATTTGAAGACACGATGGCATGATCGTATCTGCCAAACCGGAGCTTCTGAGGAAGATCGACACATTCTATGGACAGTTGTACACATCAGTCAGCAAACCCGTTGTGAATCTAGCAAATGACCCAAGAGCTAGATTGACCCGACACTATACCGAAGACATTCCGGACGCCAGCCTATATGAGATTAGGATGGCTCTGAAACAGCTTAAGAACAACAAGGCACCGGGTGATGATGGAATAATGGCCGAACTCCTGAAGGCGTACGCGCCCTTTATAAGCTGTTTGATTCCGTCATACTTGAGGGGAAAACGCACAGGCATGGTGCGGGGGTGTTGTGGTAGATACTCTTCTTCAAGAAGGATGACAATGCCCTACTAAGAACTAAAGGCCCATCTCACATCTTAGCCATGTCTACAAGCTGTTTTCAAGATTCATCACGAATCGTCTCAAAGGGCATGGAGAGGGCTAAGCTCGGAGTTTCCTTGTGTGATCGAATCAGAAATGTAGAGATCCGCTAGAGAACCAATGATACCGACATAGCCCGAAAAATTGCCAATCTTAAGTGGCAGTGGGCAGGGAAACTGCTCGCAGAACGGATGGCCGTTGGTGCAGAAAGGTTCTGGAGTGGCGACCGCGAACCGGAAGACATTGCGATGGGAGTCCTCCCACCAGGTGGACCGATGACCTGGTGAAGGTTGAAGGGATCCGTTGGTTGCGAGACGCACGGGACCGGTCAAAGTGGCGGACGCTTGGGGGAGGCCTATGTCCAGCAGTGGACGTTTTTCGGCTGATATGATGATGATGATGAAATGTTTTCGTATGTATTGAAAGTCAGCGCACATTCCTGTAATGTTCAACAAACTTAGAAAATGCGTTCTTACGTTGTCATGCATCAGAAATTCAATAAAACGTTGATTCCAATGTCGGAATGTAATGACTATTTCATTTGACGGACCTACATAGGTATTTCGAGGGGCAGACAATAGTGCATGTACTGATGCGCTGCAGTACTGTGTCGAACAGGTTGCCAATTAAATAACAAGTCATGCAATACAATAACTTGAATACGCTAACTGTAAATTGAACGCGTGCGCAATTCTCAAACGTCTTTCACGAAATCGTTTTATCAACCAAAAACATGGATTAAAGTACCTACCTAGGTAATTGATGGGGCTGTCGTTATTATGTGTTTACTTTGATTTACATTGATTAATGAACGCGTACGAAATCAAGCCAAGTAGAGGATGCTATAATGATAGCCACTAACGTGCGCACGCGCAATCACTCAATTGGTTTCTAATACAAGAAAAACACTAGAAAATTATGAGTCCGGGAGCGTTTACCATTCAATTTGTTGTTTTTTGTCAGCAGTTTCTGTTTATCTAGCCAATTCAATGCATTTAGTTACAAATATCCGGACTTGCATATAACAGGCACTCCTTGCACCGATTTTAACCGATAATAATTTATAGTTAAAGTTTGGTAATTTTTGACTTAACTATTAAATTACTGAAATCCTGATGTTATTGATTGCATCCAAGTTGAAAATGCCCTAAAGGTCATTACAATGACTAAACTGAAAATTTTGCTACCTACGGCAGAAAATTAAAAAATATGTTTCTTTTTATTTAAAGAAACAGTGGTTTAGTTCAACTTAAGAAATCAATTTTCGTAATTTCAATCAATCGCAGTGACAGCATGATGTATAACATGAGTATGTAATTTGTATGTAGTTTTTTATTACATCCTTTTCCTGCGGTGCACCGTCGCGCTGCCCTGAAATCGCAATTTGAGAATTGACAGGCACGAATGTCGTGCTTACGCCGAGTAACTAATAACATTGGTTCTATGTAAATATTGTTATTACGCCTCTAAACATCGGTCATGCGTGAATTTCCTCGGATTACCATATTGTTCTAATTTCTTAGCATTAAGCAAACTACGTTTAATGCATTTATTTGTTTCTTTAGCTGCTGCATTGGTCTTCTGTTTGTATGATTGTTGATGTTTTTAGGCTTATTCTTAACGTTAGAAGATGGGCTATTTTATAATTTCTAGAAAATTAAGGTTGTTAATCCGATAGATTTTTTTTCAATGTCTTTAAAGACCCACTGAAGTTTTTTTTTCAATTGCTAATTTTTTTGCAACCCCTGAGTAACTGATTTTAAAATGAGAATCACGTCTAAACGGCCTGTCGTAATATTTTGGCAAAATATATGTTACACCATTTTCTTAATAATATGATCTAAGAAAATTTAGAGTTTTATTCGTATAACATAGTGTAATTAATTTCTTAAGTTAAATTTATATTAAAATTGTAAAGTTATGTCTAACACAGACACAAAAACGACAATCGCACCAAAACCGTTTATTTTAATGAAATTTTCACCATCTCAAAGACAATTTAATTATCTACATTTTGATCTAAGGCTTTTTTTTAAGTAATAGAATAAAAAGGAAGTATAAAAAACTACTAAAATTTGGGTCGTGCGGATGTCACATAAGTGTGCGTTTTGTTCTCTCAAGGTCTTTGGCGACTGTCGTCGTCTAGAAGGTGGATACGCTGACACTAGAACCATCTAGCTAGAAGATATGAGAAAAGTGTAGTCGTATGTTGAACTGTTGGATACACAAGAGACTTTAAGAGACTAGTAAGACAAGATCAACTTTTAAGAAGACATTTCTCTTAAACTTATCATTCTTTCAGTCGTACAAAATAAGAAAATCTGTATTGCTACGAGAGGCTGACGAAAGCAACGATTCAATTTAAAACATGCTGTCAGTTCACTGGGTCTCTCCATCACGGAACACAATGATGCATTGGGGAATACCTTTGGCATGACGTATAATTCTTATCTATATGAAATGCATCAGTGCAAGCAGAATGCTAATAAACATGTAGGTCTAGACTCTGAAACAACAACATGCCTTGATGTTAGGAAAAAAGGATTTAAACTTAATAGGAATCAAATAATTTCTTTGACGACTTGTTTCATTGGAACAGATTTCGTTAAAATCAGCATTATAATACACAAGTCTCATTATGAATAAATATTTGAAAGCTGCGAATATTTGTAACAACCTGACATTGTATTATAATGCGTCCTGCACAATATGAAACTCGGATCAACCGTTTACTCAATGATTGAGGAGAAGTTTACAAAACAAGGTAAAAAGACATGTGCATTCAAGGCTGCGGCAATTGACTTGTTCTATTACCATTACACTAACATCGATGAATTTCTAAATGAAGCCTTAATAACGAGGATACTAGCAGGACTACAAACTAGACAAAAGTACAAGACGCAGCAAAAACACGACTCGCCTGCACCCTTGAATGCCACTTTCAACAATGCCGGACATCAGTGATATCCCTCAAAGTGGGTCAATGAATAGGTACATCACCTGGTAGCTTCAGGCATCGGTAGATTCCTTGTAGTCGCGTGCGCTCGTACACTCGTGCAGACTCCATGACCTAACAGTTACAAGTCATTGTGAAACGTTTCCGATCGATTTACATAATTGTAAACATTCCTATTCACCCCCTTTATGACTGACTGCAATCAGAATAATTGGAGCTGAATGCGATGATGAGAAGTTCCGTGAATTAAAACTAATGTTTTAATAACTTGTTGCTACAAATGTATGTTTTCCTGATATGTTTAATGTAACACTTCGCTGGACCGGGACGATTAGTGTAATTGAGCACAATGAGCCTACATCTGTACCCGTAGGTACGCCCTTACGCCTTATCCGGAGACGGTATCAGTGTTGCAGTTGATTCTACGGAATATGAGCAAGGTCCAATTATCCAATTAGCCGTTTGCCATGCTGGCAATGGCCTGGCAAGCGACAACACGCTGGTAATTAGCTAAGCACTGCATTACTATGTTGTCTTACAACAGCGGCGATGCTTCTAGTGCAAGTGACGGAATATGTTGCTCATTCCAAAAGCATTAACGTATCACTAACTCGCGTTAGATAAACATCTGATGTCTCATCTAGCTAAGAGTAGATAATAAATATGAGCAATAACATTACTACGCTGCCAGTCCGACTTACCACTAAGTAGTCTTCAAGGGTGTGCATATTTCTTACACTGCCAAATTTATTACAATGTCAATGGAAAACATCAATACACACATAATTGTGTGAAATGAGCCGATACAATGCAGTCGGTTTGAAAATATCAATCAAACAATCAATTATAACATAATACCGAAACAAAACAATTACTTGTCAGAATAATAACACGGTAAGAAGAACAATAGCTGCCATACCCGATGAGAAAGATATCACGAAGTTTGTCGCAGACTGAATTTGGCAATGAATAAATAAAATATGTCACAAACCATCTAAGCCTAGCTCATAATGACAGCCGAAGGAATGTAATTCATTTGAAAAAGTCTTTGTTTTTTAACCGACTTTCCAAAAAGGGGGAGGTTATATGTTCGCCGATATATCCGTCATTTGTTGACCGATTTTGAAAATTCTTCATAACGAAAAAATTTGGTACCTACCAGCCTACCAGAAGACACCGACTTCCAAAAAGAAATTTATTTTTCACTTTGTAGTTTTTTTATTTGGAAGTCGGTAGTATTTTTTTGCATAAAGTTTTTTTTATTTTTCACTTTTTTGTTGTACCTACCTAAAAGGCAAGTTGTTTAGTAAGGACATATAATGCCAGAATAGAATAACCGAATATCGTGAAAAAGATTTTTGTTTTGATAGTTTTATGATTAATCATCTGGACTTCTGTAACATTCCTGATCACAAGGTCATCGGTTTTCATCGCATACTTTCTTCTCTTGTCTTGAAAATAATTTACAGTAAAAATGTGTGTATTTTATTTCAATAATCTTTATATTATCGAATGAAAAAATAAAAGAATACATAAAAATAAATAATAAACAACGATGACAATAACAGAGCTAGATACATCGTTCATAATTGAAACTGATTACTATTGTATCACAAACAAAATCAAATGGAACTCGGAAAATAAGTAAATAGGTGATGGTGACACGAACTTCTGCTCTTTTCTCGAGGACCGTATTAGACAGATTCGTATTTGGAGGAAGAAAAGCAGCTACTCTTGCAGTGGTAGGACACTCTTAATTTTAAGGGCAAAGGCTAATCATTATCCAGTCTGTATCCAATCTACTAAGTCGCTACCAAGATTACATGTAAATCCGCGTGAATGTGAATTTTGGAAAATAAGAGCGGCCTCGTCGGTATGTCGGTACGCTCATTAGGTCATGGCCAATGGTCTAGAGTTGCCAGCGGTCCCGATTTCCAGAGGTCTAGTGACACCTCCCGATTCGCCCTTGATCGGGACGCCAAATGTGCCGATTTTCACTAACTTCTGTAGGCTCTGTAGTCTGTTATATATAGATAGGTACTTTAATCGATAATTTTGTCACGAAAAACAATTAAGTAGGTACATCCGTAAGCTATGTATATAAAACTATATGATGTGTAACTTTAGTTTTTGGTGTACAATAAAGTATATTCTATTCTATTCTATATTTGCGTTCGCTTTAACATATTCATAATTTCTCACCATAATCTGCCATATCCCTGCTTTTTAAGTTTTAAGCTGCTAAAATTATCGAGCTCGCTACGCTCGCTCTTCTGCGGCATATAGTTTCTGATACCTGAAGCCTAATTGCGTAAGTGAATGCGGCAGGGCAAAGGGTATGACTCTATGAAAGAGTATGACAAATTCCCTTTACCAAAAAATATTGATATTATTTGAAAAGAATATAGAAAATATTTGTTTCACCAAGGAAAGCATCCAATATTTTTTGGCAATACCTAATTATTTAAAGTGAATTAGTCATACCCTTTGCCCTGCCGCAATTAGGCTGCTGGTCTTTCCGAGGTAGAGTGCTAAAGTTGACAGCACTCACTCTTACGTCCCGTCCTACGTTCTCTTACTTCGGAGTCTTGCGCGTAAATTCAACCTTATTAAATGACTGCAAGAGGTTATATCTTGTATCATTTAAAAAATACAGTTTCCATTATAAGACATAACCCTTTTTTGTCATTGTAGCTGTCACTATTTAAAAACAAATTGCCTGATTAACTATAAGTTCAGTCCCGAAAGTGACACACTGGACTTGGCAACACTATGGTCAATTTGCGAAGATAGACAGGATGAATGGTAGTTAGAGAGCATCATAAAGTTACGGAGATTTCATGTGTCTCTTTACATTAGAACAAGATTTTCGCCACTATTTTTATCATTCAACACTATTTTGATCATTTTAAACATATCACTGTTGATTAGGTATGTTACTAAAAAACACTGTGCGACATGGGAATCGAACCCACGCTCTTGTGAATTACAAAGTTTTATCATGAAGCAAAACATTATTTTCTGCAAAGGTTTTGATTACAGTTTTCTCATCAATAGGGGAGATACCATGGTTGTTAAAACATGAGCTCATACTAGCACTTTCAAACACACAGATCATTTAAATTCCTGAGATGTGGATTCCGACTACTCCAGATCAACTAGCTGAAAATTCGCTTTCGAAATGGAACTGATTGGAAGTTGTCACCACAAAGGCCAGGCCATTTCACAACACAGCACCCACATTAGTACTTACCCCCCGGCGCACAACGACAACGAGTCACCTACCTCCATCCTCACGCTATCGCAACACTACACAAACGCAATCCGCGACCAATGGCGCGTGCACCAGCCTGTCTCCTACCTGAGTGTGTGGCACTGGCCCATGCTGGCTCCAGTCCGGGGCGCGCCCGCGCTTCGCGGTGACCGCTTCATTACTGACGAGCCAGTCGAGCCATCACCTCAGCAGCGACGAACACGCTCGCCGCTTCCTCCCATTGAGCAACGTTCGCTGTATCGCTAAGGTAAGGACGACTGTTCCCGCGTAATTCGATGCTTCCTCAAGTTCCGGAGATCGGCCTTCGCGAATCAGTTTCACATGATTATACGCGTCATAATTTGAATAGGCAATATTTATTAGGTTTTGACGTGTTTGCTATGCAAACTGGCAATATTTATGTTAATCACTAATTATGGCTAAATAGCTATCACTGCTCATCCTCAGTCGTTAATTATAGGAAACGACGAGGGTAACTGATAATTTTAATATTGGTAAATGATAGGCCAATAGTACCTATAGGTCCACTTAAACTGTAACCTTAGCACCTGGACCTAACGTAAAGTGTGGGGTTAGAGAAGCACACGTTCCTCAATGCACTATCCGTACCGACTGCGGTTTTTTTAGAGGTATGAATGACAAATTTCTGAGCCAACCTGAGCTCATCTATGAAATAATGCTATTGTGTTGAACAATTTCGCCTAAAACGAATACAATCAGTATTGTTTTCGATGGTCGAACAATAATGAAGTAATGGCACTGGTTAACTCTGACTCTAGTATTCAGACTCTGCAGCTCGTAACTAAGAGTAAGATGGAGTGGAGAGCAACCAGATTGGGGAAAGGATAACTTAACTCTAGTTCATTTTCATGGCTTAATAGTAAAACAAGTTATTCAGGGATATGCCACAGGGTACTGACTAATAAGGTTACCACAGTTACCAGGGATGTCACGGAGTCTCTAGGGAAACCGCAAAAGCACGGTAGATGTCGAATATTCTTGTTTATTAAGTCTTCTTACTAAAAATGGATATGACAAAATGCTAATTAATATAATGACAGTGATATGTCGTTTCACTAAACTTAATCTATTATAATGTCAAAAAAAACCGGCCAAGTGCGAGTCGGACTCGCGCGCCGAGGGTTCCGTACAAACATCAGCTTAAGGTATTATAGACCTGAGTATTTGATATGAATTTAAATTTAATACCTCTACGCGTTCATGAGGAAAGGGGTAGCATGTTTAAAATTATTACAATTATTTTTATTATATGTTGTAACTGAAAATTTACGGTTTTCGCAATTTTTCCTTTATCTGTGCTATAAAACCATTGCTTCGTACCAAATTTCAAGATTCTGAGTTCACGGGAAGTACCCTGTAGGTTTTGATTCCCTTGCGAGTGTCGAAAATTTGCGGATATTTGCGGTATAAACGGCTGTATCTTTTGATTGCGTAGGCTTCGAAGTTATATTTTTTCACATCTTTAAGGGACAGTAGACCTGAGTATTTGATATAAATTTCAGCTTGATAGCTCGAGACGTTCCTGAGAAAAAGGGACTTGACAGACAGACAGACGGACGGACAGACGGACGGACAACAAAGTGATTCTATAGGGGTTCCTTTTTTTCCTTTCGAGGTACGGAACCCTAAAAAACGGACTATCTATCTCTTGACATGCCAGGTAATCCGACGGCACCTGTGGTGGGTTCCCGCATTGTCGAGGCGGAGGGGCTCAGAGTAGCCGTGGCAAGATCACCCACGGTGAAGCGAAGAGGAACCGGAGGAGGGGCCGCTCGTCAAGGCTTTTGCCGATTAAGCCGACGACGCGCCGTAGCGGCCAACAAGTATGTTGTGGTGCCGCTTGGGCGACATAGCAACTGAGGCGGGCCGCGATGTCGTATAGGAGGCATCGCAGCTGAGGGTTGCAGGCCGTGGTGGGAGAGGAATGCTGATATTGAGGTGCGCCGCTCTCCCTACCTTCTGCACCGTGGTCTCGTCTGATGGCGGACACGGTGGGGCCGCAGGGGAGGAGGATTGTCGGTATAGTGTTGGCCGATTTCCTAATGCCCTGCAGCCGAAAAGTGGTAGATGGCAAGGCCACTGACCGGACCCGTCACAGGGGGACCAAGGCTGCCATACACAGGGTAGTCTGGCGCCCATGTGTTTGTTTGGTCCCTGGAGTGGTCGCAGCATGCAATGTGTTCAGGTGCGCTGGTGGTGGGGGGTACTCCCCAGAGGAGGGTCCAGTAAAGGACAGGCGCGGCTGGTTCACGGATGAGTGCTACCGTGTCCGTGTTCCCGCCATATGGGGCACAGGAGGACACCTTGGAGTTTTAGTGGGTTGGAGTCCCACAACTGCGCTATCTCCCCGTGGTGCTGCAGTATGCATGAGCTTTTCTCCAGGCAAAAATGGTAATCCGACGGCGATCATTCATCTCAAATTTGTAATCAACCTGGATAAGTGTATAACATGTCGCTAGTTTGGATGATGACGGGGTCATCTTCCCAGCCTTTTCCCAACTTTGTTGGTGTAAACTTATTTTCCGACCGGATGTAGCTGACTAGGTAAACGTATTTTACATGGAACTACTGGCCGTCTGACCTCCACAACTCAGTAACTGGTTAAAACGATTCCCCTTGGCAAGACAAGTGTCAGATATTTTTGTTTCTAACTACCGTTACGACTGTCAAATATCTACATATACCAGTGACCCCGATATAGTTGGGAAAAGTCTAGACTATCATGATCTATTAGAAAAAGAAAGCTCTTTTATTTTTGGCTCGGTAGCGGAGTGGCTGGTGGACTACGATTACGATGTGTGCAACGGTCATAGACTCGATCCGATCTAATTATAACTGATTTGCTACATGCTGCTATCTTCTTCTTCTGCTTCGTGTCGCCGGCACGACAGTCGTTCTTAATCGTTTGGCCCAAAACTTTGCCACTTCCACGGCGTCTTCCGTGACAGCGCAAATATCACCCTGGTTGCATGTGGGGCACAGAGGACAGGATAAAAGATGTAGGATAGTTTACGTCTCGGTACCACACACACACCCTGCTGCTGTTCCGTTGAGGTAGCCTCATTTTCCTAGGTTCGTGTTTATTTTTTATTTATGATGGGTTTGCTCTTGACTCTAGTCTAGGTCAGAGGTGACAGAGACAAAGTCGACGATGGAGTGAGCTTACCCAGAAGATGCCTGTTCACTCTAACTTTGAAGAGATTCGGGTTGTATGCGTTCGGAAACACAGACGCAGGCAGTGAGTTCCACTATTTTGCCGTGCGCATTATGAAGGATGTTTGGAAGCGTCTGGTGCGAATTGGTGGAATGGCAACTATGTGAGGATGGTAACTTGCAGTGCGTCTAGATGTCCGATGGTAGAAGGGGGCCGGTGGGATGAGGTCGTGGAGTTCATGAGCACGCTCGCCAAAATACAGTCTGTAGAAGACCGACAAACAGGCAACCTTGCGGCGATGAGCCAAGCTGTGAAGCTTTGCATCTACCAGTTTGACGTCGCCAATTAGTCTCTTAGCTCTGCGTTCCACCGAGTCAAGCGCAGCAAGCTGATATTTAGCTGAGCTATCCCAGAGATGGCTGCAATAGTCCATGCAGGATCGGACTTGCGCCTTGTAAAGAGTTAATAGCTGTCCAGGCATAAAGTATCGCTTCACTCTGTTTAGGACGCCAAGTTTCTTTGCCGCAATTTGGGTTTTGTACTCGATGGTGGCGCCGAAGTTGAGACTGGATGTCAACTCCATGCCAAGGAGCTCGAGACGATCAGTCACAGGAACAGATGCACCCCGAAAAGTAGGCGTTTGGATGAAATGAGTCCTTTTCGCGGTAAAAAGACATGCCTGTGTTTTGGTGGCGTTAAAAGAGACCAGATTGTCATCACCCCAACGGGAGACAAGACTTAAGGTCAAATCTGTACACTCCACCATAGCCTCTCTCAAGGAATATACTTCATCCCCGCCGGTTTTTGCGCTGGAAAAGTATCTCTCTTAAACAGTACTGTCATCTGCGTACCCAACAATACCAGGCAGAAGTAGGTCATTGATGTGCAGCAGGAAAAGAGTTGCAGAGAGAACAGACCCCTGAGGAACTCCGGCATTAATAGCCTTAAGGTCAGAGGAGCAGCCGTCAACGACTACTTGGATCGACCGTTCACTGAGGAAGTCTGATATCCAGCTACAAAAACCGGCTGGGATGCCATAAGCAGGAAGCTTGCTGAGTAGACTAGCGTACCAGACCCTGTCAAAGGCCTTCGAGATATCGAGCGATACGGCAAGAGCTTCGCCGTGTTTCTCGATGGCTTCGCCCCAGCAGTGCGTGACAAACACAAGAAGATCGCCAGTTGACCGTCCCCGGCGAAAGCCATATTGACGGTCACTGAGGAGATCATTGTCTTCATGGTAGGTCAGCAACTTACTGTTCAGTACCCTTTCCATAACCTTACATAGTATGGAGGTAATGGCTATCGGACGGTAGTGGACAGGGTCTGCACGGTCGCCCTTTTTGGGTACTGGTTGTACATTTGCAAGCTTCCAGGATTTCGGCACCGTTCTTTATTCAAGAGAGAGGCGAAACAAGCGTGTCAACACAGGAGACAGTTCAGGCGCACACTGCCTCAATACTCTCGCTGGAATGCCGTCAGGCCCGCTAGCCTTGTTCACGTCTAGGCTACACAGTACTCTCCGAACCTCTTTAGTGTGAACTGCGATCTCCGGCATCGAAGAGTCACAATGAGGTATAATAGGTGGTTGCTTAGAGCCAGCATCCAGACGTGAATTGCTTGCAAAGAGAGATGCAAATAAATTAGCTTTCTCACTTGCAGAGTGAGCCAGCGACCCATCAGGCATTGGAGATAAAGTGGGATGACAGAAATTAGTTTCAACCGCTTTTGACAGGGACCAAAACTGTTTACTACCCGGAGGGTGCGATGCCAGCTTGGCCCCGATACGTCCAATATGGTCAAAACGTGCCCGACGCAGAACCCGCTTGCAGAGCTTGGCGGCAGAATTAAAGGTCCTTTTCCTCGCGCGAACCCTACGCGCTCTAACTTTGCGGTCGCGGGCCTTGACCCAGGCTTGGTAGGCAGATTCTTTTCGAGCCTCAGCGTGGGCGCATTCAGCTTTATACCAAGGCCGGGATTTGTGACCGAGCGGGATGTCGGAGAATGGAATAAAATACTCCATTCCCTGCCGAATCACGTCCGCAACCACGTCAGCACAGCACGAGGGGTCACCCGAGGAGAAGCACACATGCCGCCAAGGATAGGACGCAAAAAAGTGTCGCATCTCATCCCAATCTGCTGACTCGTATCGCCGCAGGGAGAGCAGGTCGAAACGGATTTCACCAGACAGTGGTCAGACGTTCCCAGCGGGGCTGAGACCGATACCGAATGACTGTCCGGATCAGTTGTCAGCAGGAGGTCCAAGCAATTGGGTGTATGGCAGTCTACATCTGGTACCCGCGTTGCCACATTCACCAGCTGGGTAAGATCTAGCGTTAAAGCAAACTTGCGCGCCTCCAACCCAGCATGGTCGGTTTTCTGGTACGGGAACAGCCACACCTTATGATGGGCGTTGAAGTCCCCCAGAAAAACAAGCTTTGCTGTTGGGTATCGTTACTGGGCTACATCAGTCGATTCTACAAGGTTATTAAAGAGCGCTGTTGACTCCTGGTCACCGCTATGTGATCGGTATACGCCGATGTTGATAGATTTTGCCACGCCTGTGTCCACAAGTAGCCATGTGGCAGAAAAACCCGATTTCTCAAAGCAACGGAGACGACGACAACAAATGTCATCGCGGGCGTACACACAGACCCCAGCTTGCTTCTTGAACTTGTGCTCAAGAGAATAACCCGGGTAGTTTAGGTACGCCACGTCCGACGGGGTTGCTATCTTCGTCTCCGTTAGGAAAAACAGGTGCGGCTTCTCGGTCTCAAGGTGGTGGTGGTGGACCGGATCAAGATTGGAGTGCAATCCCCTGATGTTAATGAGGTGCACTTTAAGTGGGAGGAAGTGCAGCCGTTGTTTAACCTTATTTCTCTTCTTAGCTTTGGTCATAAATTTTGTTAGAGTTGCTGGGGAAAAAGTTGAACTATCGAGGCGCTGCTCAGTTAGCCAAGTGGACCACAAAAACTAACTTAACCTATGGGGAACTCATTTGGAGACTGCGGGGACGCCCGAATCCCCCCGGATATGGCCACCGGGTCCTCATCCAGTATCCAGTCGCCAGCTGGCACGGTGGAGCATACCGGGATATTTTTATTTTTATACCTTCCTACTTGGGTTCTGAGGCGCTTCAAGGACTGCCAGATAAACCATGGAAGATTAAAACCTGCGGGAAGACGCTAGCTTGGTGGCAAATAATGAGTGGGTGGGGGAAAAGTGACCAGCTACAATTTGCATTTTCATGGGTCTCCTGAAACTTCTGTTTTCAGGGAGCTGTGTCTGCTTTGCAGCCGATGCGTCGGTTGTTGTGCACCGAATAATGGGTGTCTTGTGTCACGCTCCCGTAATCCTGTTTATATTTTTCGAATATATTAATTAGACTACTTTCTTAACGGTGCAGGAATACATCGTTAGGAACTAAAAATCTTCTAGATTCCTAGAACTAAATATTCGAAGACATGGAATATATCTGCTGTGTCGCTATCATATTATTTTTCTATTACAGCCAAGAATTTGGCTAAACAACTTGCTTCTATTGAGCAATGCCAAGGAATGTTATTTAATTCAGCCAATAATTTGGTATCAGAAATTGATATTAATAGTAATTTAATTTAGAAATTAGGACAATAGGGACAACCTCTTGCAAAAGCATACAGGATAAAAATTGCAAAGTAAAATCAAATAAAAGTTTAAATTCGGTAAATAGTATTAACCTGGTGCATCAAAATATTCAAGGATTCATGAACAAAGATTTAGAAGTAGAATTATTTATGAACTTTAACAGTATTGATATTCTTTATATAACAGAACATTGGCTTAAAAGCCACCAGTAATTGTTCAATTTTAATAATCACCAGGTTGGTAGTTCATTCAGCAGAGTTAATGCTATACATGGTGGCTCATTGATTTTAGTAAGTAACCAGCTAAAATTTAAAGACCGTAAGGATATTGTGAGCCTATCTGTTGAGCGGACAGTTGAAATAGCTTGTATAGAATTGGAGCAGTTTATTGTATTAAGCGTATACAGACCCCCTTCAGGATTGTATGACTGCTTCGAAAAGGTAATGGATGAAGTGTTACACAAGATTTGTAACTCGAATAAATCCATTATCACTTGTGGTGATTTTAATGTTAATTTATTAGAAAACTCAGGTTCTTGTAGTAAAATAATAAGTCTGTTTCAGTCCTACAATCTTGTAAACCTATTTTTGGTGCCCACAAGAATAACCCCTTCTAGTGCTACATGCTTAGATAATATTTATACTAATGTTATACCAGTCCACAAAGAAATTATAAATTTACTAGATTGCGGGCAGAGGATTACTATACCAAACCAAAACAACAAAGTGGCTAAAAAGGATATCACTGTTAACCCCAAAACTGCAAGTCGCTTGGCATCTTTTAAAGTTAAACTCATTAATAAATTACCAATTTTGTCAATTGATGCTGATCCTAATCATCTATATGATGTTTTTTTTAGTATATACTGTAAACAATTTAATTCGACTTTTATTCCCAAGACTATCTCCGTTAATAGTAACGCATCATTCAGTGATTGGGCTACCATTGGTATTCATAAAAGTAGAACACGGCTTTATGAGCTGTACAGTGAAAGGACTTATGTAAACACTGCTGAATTTAATTTATATGTTAGAAATTATTCAAAATTATTTAAAAAAGTTTGTTTTTTGGCCAAGTCGCGTAATTCAAAATCAAAATCAATTTTTTTATTTCACATAGGCCACTTATAAAACGTCGACAAAATGAGTACGGTTCGGGTTGGTCGTTTCCTATGGAGAAGAACCGGCAAGAAACTCCATGGTTACTCTTTTAAAAATGGTTTGGTTTTACAATATTTACATGTTACAGCATTAGTACTTAGATATGGGGGGACAACGTAGGCCCGAATTATGACAATAAGTCGTAAGAAACTAAAAAAAAAAGAAAAAGATTATATAAAAAAGTTAACAAATGTTAACTAGCATCTAGAATCTAGAGGCAATAAAATCTAGAGGCCTACAATGTTCACACATTCACAAAACAATCGGTAAAAGAATCTATACAAAGGTAAAAAATAATAAAAATAAGTATAACAAGACTAAATTTAACATGTTGCACAAATTTTGTTATCAGTGCTGTAACTATTCTTAGCAAAGGGCTTTAAAGATGATTGAAAACCATTTTAAAAAGTCTAATTAAAAGAAGGAAAGAAAAAATGAGATTGAGAATAGTTAGAGACATCCACATATTTGTGCCGTTTACAAGTTACCAGGGAAGCTGCATGCGCAGAAGGAGCTAAGGCCAAATATTTTTATCTTCAACGTAGTCCTTGATTTTATAATATGCTTTTTTAACAAGGATACGTTTGATGTAGTTTTTGAACCTTCCATCGGTCAGTTCTATAACTGACTTTGGCAACTTGTTATAAAAGCGTATACTGTTTATAAGAAAAGACTTGCTAGTTTTCGTTAATCTGAATTTGGGTATTACAATTTCGTGCTTACTGCGTGTATTTAAATTATGGAAGTCGCTTCTAGTTTTGAAAAGCCCCCGATTTTTACGGACATACAAAATACATTCCAAAATATAAAGTGAAGGTAGAGTCAGTATATCGATCTCTTTAAATTTTTCTCTGAGGGACTCGCGAGGACCCATTTTATAGATTGCGTGGATTGCCCTCTTTTGTAGGATGAAAATTGAGTCAACGTCTGCTGCTGATCCCCACAGCAGAATGCCATAAGACATAATACTGTGGAAATAAGCATAGTATACTAACCTAGCTGTAGCTACATCGGTTAGCTGCCTTATTTTCCTTACTGCATATGCAGCCGAACTTAACCTACCCGAAAGAGTTCTAATGTGCGCGCCCCACTGCAATTTTGAATCGATAGTAATCCCTAGGAATACAGTTTCCGTTATAACTTCAAGATTTTTGCCGTCAAGATTTAAGTTTAGGTCATGTTGTGGTACATTTGGTAAAGAGAACTTTAGACATTTTGTTTTTTTCGCATTCAGTAAAAGATTGTTAGCTGCGAACAATTTTGAGAGAACAATTAGACTTTCGTTGACATTTATGACATCCGTATCTTGCCTATCTATTTTAAAAATTAGCGAAGTATCATCAGCAAATAGAATTATATCCGATAATTTGGCCATCATACAAGTAAAATATCAAAATTTAAAAAACCCCCGACACATTTATCTTGCGAAAACATCCCGTTTCAAACAGTAAAACGCCCCTAACTTTTGAACGGCTGAACCGTTTTTTTTTAAACATAGCTAAGAACACTCTCGACACAATCATCTTTCCAACAAAAAAAACTAAATCAAAATCGGTTCATCCGTTGAGGCGCTATGATGCCACAGACAGACACACAGATACTCAGATACACAGATACACAGATACACAGACACACAGATACACAGCAACCCACCTCAAACTTATAACACCCCTCTTTTTCCGTCGGGGGTTAAAAACGAATCTTTTACTTTACAATTAGTGAATACATTATCTATGCAAGAAGCTGAAGTTGCTGTTATTCTTGTTGGTTCATTAAATAAATATGTTAGGTTAAATGATTTAAATAATGAAATGAGCTTACATTTTTCAGGCGAGTTGACTAACAGATCTATATTTAAGTCACCACAAACAAAAACTAATTTATTATCTCTGAAAAGTTTACTTAATAATTCTTCCATTGTTATCAAAAACAATGACAAGTTTGATGCTGGTGGTCTGTAAACGCACACGACAGTATCCTCGACCTCTGCACATGCTACCTCACACAAGCGATCAACAGAGTAAGCAGTGATATCCTTCCTTTCCTTATATTTTAAATGACTATTACAAAGTATCAGGGTACCACCACCCACTGTGGATCTGTTGTACGCACTGGCGACTGAGAAATTATTTACATTAAACAACATCCTATCTGGTTTTAACCAAGTTTCACAAAAACATAAGATATCCATGTGGTATTTATCTACTAACAATTCCACGTCTAAAATTTTGCCGGAGAAGCGATTTATATTTTGATGATATAGTAAAATATTACTATTCGACTTCTCTTTTGTCGGCTCTAATCGTTTAAAAAATCATTGTTTAAAGTATTATCAGAAAAACTGGATAATACTGTTAAATCACTAAACCTAGTCTCAGTTAAATTATCAATAACTGCGTGTATATTAAAAGCTAACAATGTAGCTAATAAATGTCGACTATTTTTGGGAAGAAACATATGGTTCCCAATCAAAACAAAATCACTAACAAAATTGTTGGTGTCAAAAAACAATAAACGGTCACTATGACGACAAGATAAAATATGCATCAGGTTATTCAAACTAGAAATGTATTCATTTTCATGAACAAGTAACTTGCCAAAATAGGGCAATGCCTAATCTTAACTTAAGTAGGGTGTCAATACCATTATTATTTGAACTCAAAGATTAAAAACAGTAGTAATGTTATTAAAACGACTTGGAATATTATTAATAGTGAAACGGGAAGATCTGGTAACCGAAATATTGACTACGGCCTGTCTATTAATGGCAACATCATAAAATCAGACTCACAAGTCGCAGTGGCCTTTGAAAATTTCTTTTCAGATATTCCCATTTCAACGACTAAATCCTTAAACTCATCACCTTCTGTTGCTGAGTCTTTGCTAAAAGTAAATGTTAATGTTTGCGATTCGGAATTTCTTTTTGAACATATTACTTGTAAAGACATAATTAAAACCTTTCACACTTTAAATGTTAAAAAGATTGCAGATCTGTGGGGTCATTCTGTAGAAGTTGCTAAGTCTATTATTGACATTGTCGCACCTAGTTTAGCTATTATCTTTAATAATTGTATCGACTGTGGGGAGTTTCCTGACCTTATGAAAAATAGTAAAATAATACCTTTGTTTAAATCAGGTAGTACATCAGACCGTACAAATTATAGACCTATTTCAGTACTACCTACGTTTAGCAAAATATATGAGAAATTAATTTTAGAGCAAATGCAAAGATTTTTTAATAAACATAAATTATTACATACCAAACAGTTCGGTTTTACAAGGGGTCGTTCAACTACTGATGTGTTGAACTTTTAGGACATATTTATAATGCATGGGAAGATAAGTGCGATGCCTTGGGAATCTTTTGTGATTTGTCCAAAGCATTTGATTGTGTTTTTCATGAAACGCTAATCAGGAAACTTCGCCACTACGGGATCCCGAACAGCGCTCTGGATCTTCTTACTTCATATTTGAGTAATAGCATTCAGACCGTTGACGTTAATGGAAAAAGATCTCCTGGATCTATGGTAACAATGGGAGTCCCACAGGGCTCGATTCTTGGTCCTTTCTTGTTTCTTATTTATATTAATGACTAGCCTTACCTCATAAAGGATAACCATGATATAGTGTTGTTTGCGGATGATACTTCACTTTTGTTTAAACTTAAACGTCAGCAGCTGGTTACTGACGATGTAAATAGCGCGATCTCAAAAGTAGTTCACTGGTTCAATGTTAATAATTTACTTCTTAATGAAAAAAAAATCAAATGCATTAGGTTTACCCTACCTCACGTTAGGCAGGTGAAAACCGATGTGTTGATAAAGGGCGAAGAATTGAATCCTGAAAATAGCACAGTATTCTTAGGCTTAACTTTGGATGCTAAGCTTCAGTGGGGCCCACATATAGATAAATTGTCAAAGAAGTTAAGCTCCGCAGCATATGTTGTTAGAAAAATTCGTAATTTAACTGACATAGAGACAGCCCGTTTAGAATACTTTAGCTATTTTCATAGTGTAATGTCGTACGGTATTCTGTTGTGGGGAAATGCCGCCGACATCCAGACTATCTTTGTTTTGCAGAAAAGAGCTGTTCGGTCAATTTATAAATTAAGCCCAAGACACTCTATCAGAGAGAAATTTAAGGAGATCAATGTAATGACTGTGCCTTCTCAGTATATTTATGAAAATCTTTTATATGCCCATAAAAATATAAAATTGTTTAAAAAATACAGTGATATCCATAACATAAATACTAGGAATAAACACAAATTTGTAGTACCTACAACAAGGCTCAAAAAAATAGGTGGCTCGTTTAGATGTCAATGTGTACGCTTTTATAATAAGCTTCCAAGCCACGTACAACATTTAAGTCTTAATAAATTCAAATCTTTTATTAAACGTAAGTTGTGCCAGAAAGCGTTTTATACAACTAAAGATTACCTTGAAGACAAAAAGGCTTGGGATTGAGCTGCTCCAATTAATTTTGTTTTTTTATTATATTTTGCACCGTGAATTTTGTTGTTGTTTTTTGTTTTCATGCAATGACAAGAATATTTACTTTTTAAAGTATTATATTATTTTATATTAATTAAAATCGTCGAATCGTTGAGCTCCTTAAATTCTGAGTTGAGCTGCTCGGTTACTGACAAATGCGTGCACTGACTGGACAGGTCCACTCAATCTGGCTGGTTCTTTCCTCAAAAGACCATTTCAGACATCAGTCTACATGGTCTTCACATGATCTAACCAATATTTTGTCTGGACTTTAAAAGAGACCTCTGAGTTTGTTTCGGCCTTTCTTCTCAGAGTAGTCAGATAGGAAACGCCGACTTCATCTAGTTTTAAAAAATATGTTCGACATTAAAAGTGTTTGTATAAACCAACTTACAGAATTAAAATAATTTTTCATAAATCACATCTATAAATCCGCACTGGGCCCGCGTGGTAGAATGCGTCCCATTTACTCTCACAAAGAGGAGACCTGTGTCCCAGGCCCAGCAACATTATAGGCTGATTATGCTATAATAGGGTAGTTTACTGTAAATTTGTTTTTTGTCCGTAAGGTAGATTAATAAAAAAAAAACAAAAAACCCGACTGCTTTAAAAGCGAACTGAAAAGTCGTAAACAAGTAGAAAATCATGCTGTGCAGTCGGATTATACATGTTCGCGAGCTGGCTGACCAAAACCAGATTCATCCTCAGACTTTTTTATTTATAACTTTTAAGTTATTTTTTTTAGAATTAGGTACATTTAAACATACAAGTGTTATATATTTTTGAAATCAATTCTTAAAACCCTTCATGTTGATACCCCACACGATGGGTTTGGAAGAAAAAAATATTTGTGCCCCACAATATGGCGCCCAAAATCTTTTTAATTAATTTAAAAAAAATATTTTCCAATTTTAATGTAGGCAGTTAACCTCGCAGGGTTAAGACGAATCGATTGACGTAAGAATCATAAAATTAACCAACGCGTTTGGTCTCTAGAACGCCACATAGGAACAAACATACATACATACTTAAATACATACATAGACTTATAAACACATTACCCTCCTTCGGCAGTCGGGTAAAAATATTGGACACGTATTTTTCTTTTGACACGTACCTAAACATAAAGTGACGACGATATAATGCGTTGAAATATCGTGAAACGTCACGCCGCTAGTACACTTTATACTGCCTTAGTGACGTCACAAGCCCCCACTCCTGAACTTTGATGCGCTTTAACTTTGTAATTTTTTATTGATTTGGTAAAGCAAAAAACACTTGTCCAATATTATTTGATAAACTCGCTGACGGACTAAATAGAATTATCATTTTTCTACCCCGGAAATATCCCTATTATGTTGTAGTGGGCATATCGTGTTAAGTGCAAGCTGTACCGTCGCGCATATATCAAAAGTACAAGTTCAGCGAGCATTAGTACCAAAGAACATTATGATATAAGCTGCAATCAAGTGTGATATAACGTAATCATTACATGAGCGCGCTCGATTTACTCGTGGCTGCTTGTGGCCAGTTCTTCGACCAACAATGTGTTATGTCGCTGTAGTAATCGGTGTCCATTGAAAATCTATCCAATACTCTTATTATCATTGCTTTTCCTTCCTGCTTTGAATGTAACATTATGGTAGGCAAGAGTGTCTATTAGCTAAGTAAGATAACACAATATTTAACATTTGCGGTATTATATAATCTCAAACAAGAAGGTAGGTTTTGTGTTTTTATTATTATTACAAGCTTTATATAGTCCATATTGCGAATATGTTCAGGGAACATTTTAAGGTGCTCTCCCCGCTAGGCCCTTCAGTGTCTTTTATTAGGACTGAGCCCGGCAACGAGGGGGAGGAGTCGTCTGTACATTTTATGGCTAGTCAAGTAAGAGGTGTTTTGAAAAGAATGACAGGCGGTAAATCGCCCGGTCACGATGGGCTTAGTGTGGAGCACCTGCGGCATGCAGGGATTCACCTACCGAGGATCCTGGCCTTGTTTTTCACAATGTGCATGAGTATACTTACCACATGACTTAATGAAAACTCTTGTAGTGCCTATTGTGTGGAACAGGACTGGGGATATCTCGGACAGAGGGAACTACCGGCCCATATCGCTAGCAACGATAATTGCAAAAGTGCTGGACGGTATGCTTGATTCCTGCCTAGATAAATGCATTACACTACATGAGACGCAGTTTGGGTTTAGACCCGGGCTATCCACGGAAGCTGCCATCGTTGGTCTCAAGCATACTGTCCAATACTATATGGACCGCAGGTCACCGGTGTATGCGTGTTTCCTTGACCTCTCCAAAGCTTTTGATCTTGTATCATATGATGTGCTATGGAGAAAGTTGGAGAATGCGGGTGTACCGGTGGTGGTGCTCAACATGTTTAAATATTGGTATACTCTCCAAACAATTTTGTAAGGTGGAATAATACACTCTCTGAGGCATATATGTTGGAAAGCGGGGTGAGACAGGGAGGTTTGACGTCGCCCAAGCTTTTTAACCTATACGTAAATGACCTCATCGTCGAGCTCAGTAGCAAGCGTGTCGGTTGCTCGGTGGATGGCTTCTGCACCAACAATATTAGCTACGCTGACGACATGGTGCTGCTGGGCCCGACGGTGGGTAGTCTCAGGGAGTTGTTGAGAGTGTGCGAGGCCTATGCTGCTGCTCATGGCCTTATATACAATGTTCAAAAAACGGAATATATGGTCTTTGGGGTCTCTGGTGAATGCCCTAGGTATTCACATAACATTACCCTAAATGGCTTGTGCATAAATCGTGGCACGAAATTTAAATACCTGGGGCATTTAATTACCGAGGGTCTTAGGGACGATCTAGATATTGAGAGAGAGCGCAGGGCTTTGGCGGTCAGAGGTAACATGCTGGCCCGCAGATTCTCCCGATGCTCTGAACAAGTAAAGATTACTTTGTTTAAGGCTTATTGTCAAAGCTTTTATACGGGAAGTCTGTGGGTCAGTCACACCAAAAGATCGCTGGATGTCTTGCGCGTCCAGTATAACAACATCTTCAGGATGATGTTGGGGCTGCCTCACTTCTGTAGTGCATCGGGGATGTTTGCGCTTTACCGCACTGACGGCTTTCATGCCGTCATGCGCAAAAAAACTGTCTCCCTAATCTGCAGAATGCGTGGCAGTTGCAACGGAATTCTGAAGACTGTAGCGGATAGGCTCTCCTCTCCGCTATGGAGATCCCTTATTAGGCGGGTAATTTAAATGTGTTTTATATTGCATGTAATTGTATTTTAATTTGTATTTTAATTTTTATGTTTTATTCAATTGTAATGTATGGATTAAGTTATCTGAAATAAATGAATTTGAATTTGAATAACCTTGCTTTCAAAGTACGTGTGTCCGATAACTATTAATCGTCAAAATCCAAGAAGTCCGATGAAGTTTCTCATTTTAAATGCCTCGATAGTTTTGTATGAATATTTACGAAAAATCAAATTCATAATCCTAATTAATTAGGGGAGTGCAGGTAGGATTCGTATACTTTTTAACCGACTTCAAATACTATTTTGTTTTTATGTGTTTTACCTCAGAACTTACTAGGTGAACCGATTTGGATGATTTGTTTAATTGAAAGCTGTTGCTTCTCATGTGGTTTCATTTATCTATACTAATATTATAAAGAGGTAAAGTTTGTGAGTTTGTGAGTTTGTGACGTTGTAAGGGGTAATCTCTGGATCTACTGAACCGATTTTGAAAATTCTTGCACCGGTAGAAAGCTACATTATTCCTGAGTGTCATAGGCTATACAATATTTTCAAAACAAATAGAGATCCTTATGAAAATTGCAATAATGTAACCCAAGGTAGCAAAATGTTGTCTGTAAAATACATTATTTGGCGTGCGCTGAGCAAATTATTGATGATAGATACAAATTAGTAGGTAGGGTAGGTAGGATAGGCAGGTTAGGCAGGTTAGGCAGGGTAGGCAGAGTAGGCAGGGTAGGCAGAGTAGGCAGGGTAGGCAGGGTAAGCAGAGTAAGCAGGGTAAGCAGAGTGGGCAGGGTAGGCAGGGTAGGCAGGGTAGGCATGGTAAGCAGAGTAGGCAGGGTAGGCAGGGTAGGCAGGGTAGGCAGGATAGGCAGGGTAGGCAGGGTAGGCAGGATAGGCAGGTTAGGTAGGGTAGGCAGGGTAAGCAGAGTAGGCAGGGTAGGCAGGGTAGACAAGATAGGCAGGTTAGGCAGGAAAGGCAGGGTAGGCAGGGTAGGCAGGGTAGGCAGGGTAGGCAGGGTAGGCAGGGTAGGCAGGATAGGCAGGGTAGGCAGGAAAGGCAGGGTAGGCCGGGTAGGCAGGGTAAGCAGAGTAGGCAGGGTAGGCAGGGTAGGCAAGATAGGCAGGGTAGACAGGAAAGGCAGGGTAGGCAGGAAAGGCAGGGTAGGCAGGGTAGGCAGGGTAGGCAGGGTAGGCAGGGTAGGCAGGGTAGGCAGGATAGGCAGGGTAGGCAGGATAGGTAGGGTAGGCAGGGTAGGCAGGAAAGGCAGGGTACGCAGGAAAGGCAGGGTAGGCAGGGAAGGCAGGGTAGGCTGGGTAGGCAGGATAGGCAGGGTAGGCAGGATAGGCAGGGTAGGCAGGAAAGGCAGGGTAGGCAGGGTAGGCAGGGCAGGCAGGGTTGGCAGGGTAGCCAGGGTAGGCAGGGAAGGCAGGGTAGGGGCAGGGCAGGCAGGGTAGGCAGGGTAGGCAGGGTAGGCATGGTAGGCAGGGTAGGCAGGGTAGCCAGGGTAGGTAGGCAGTTGACGGGAGCGAAGCCCCGAGGGTCAGCTAGTATATAATCAAGATTGATAAAGAACTTCGGAGATATACATCAGAACTCTTCAATAAATGAGGGCAAATCTCTCGGGATTGCTGCAATTGCATGTCTGTTTATTGTTTACACCATTTCATAACATACCAACACGCCGGTACGCTCCAAAGGGGTAAGCAGATGTGTACAGTTCACCCTGGTACACTCTAATTTTACCGGTTGTGTTCAAGTTTCATGTTATTCGGGTAATCTATTTTGGCATAACTGGGAGCGTTATAGATATGTACCACAACTAAAAAGTGAGAATAATAACGATTTGAAAACAAATACAACCGACTGCCAAATTGAACTTATTTTTCACTTTCTAGTGTTTTTATTTGGATGTCGGTTGTATTTTTTGTCAAAAAGTTTTTATTACTCTAAGCACAAAGGGTTCCGTACCATTATCGCAAAAACGACAAAAAAATATGTTTGTTGTATGGGAGCCCCCACTTAAATATTTATTTTATTATATTTTTAGTATTTGTTGTTATAGCGGCAACAGAAATACATCATTTGTGAAAATTTCAACTGTCTAGCTATCACGGTTCATGAGATACAGCCTGGTGACAGACGGACAGACAGACAGACAGACGGACCGCAGAGTCTTAGTAATAGAGTCCCGTTTTCACCCTTTGGGTACGGAACCCTAAAAACAACTAGGTATTAGCTATTTAAAAAAAACTTCAATGCAGCTGTATGTTGTAGGGCGAGTGTTGCCATCCCTGAAGCAGATAAGCTTGCTTGTACAGCTGGTCGTGTAGCTCTGTCACTGTTTGGGATTTTGACGTTACTACACGACATGGTGCTGCAGCCGCACAGTACTGGATTGAGTGGGTCTCGGTAAGGTCTTTGCTGTCTGCGAATATAGAGCACACACCAGCGCCCTATTTTTCTTAAGCGTGGGCAGACGAGGTAGTCGAGGTATAAGCTCAGGCGGTGGGGCGTGAGGGCGTGTCCGTTGTGTCACCCTCACGCGTTCCGCCTCCTCCTTCGCGAGCATTACTGCTTCGCAGAAGGTGGTGAAAGCTTCCCATGCCCTCTCGCTCCGTACCCTGGCCTGAACCAGGGCCGGACGCGAGAGGTCACCACCGCCGATCGCCTCAACGAGGACACGGCGGTGCTCCACTCAAGCGGGGCAGCCCGCCACCGTATGCTCCACCGTGTCCTCCGGGCGATCCACACAATGGTGACACCCGGGCGTTTCCTCCCACCTTATCCTGAACAGGAACCACCAGAGAAACAGCCATGTCCGGTGAGAACCTGCGTCAGGCGGAAGGTGAGGACGCCATGGCGCCTCTCAAGCCACTCCACAAAGAGGGGCCTTATCACCTCAATTGTGGCGTGCCCAGCGTTGGGTTGCGACAGTTGCTCTCTCCATGTCGCCATGAGATCCTGCCGGAGCTCTGTCCGCCGAGCCGTGATTTAACGCGGCAACGGTGTTTCGCCCCGGCGTTTCGCCTCCTCGCGCCACTCCCAAATGTGCGCGAGGACTTTTGCCTCCAGATAATGGCGGCAATCCGGCAAGGAGGCTCGCTACCTCACCGGAGACCGTGCGGTATCCTCGGACCAGCCGAATTGCCATGACCCTTTGGGACGCGTTCAACCGGCGGGCTGGTCGCCACCTCAGGGAACGCGCCCACAATGGTGCCCTGTAAAGGGTCATGGACTGCACGATCCCCGCGTAGTGCCTCCGGCAGGACCCCCTAGATTGGGCAGGAGCTGCTAGAGAGCAGCCCCGGCCCGCTCCAGTCTGGGAGCCAAAGGTCGGAAATGCTCCACGAAATTCCACCGGCTATCGAGGACGAGTCCCAGATACTTCATCGTCAACCCGACGCCGATGTGAATCCCTCCTACCGTTATTTGGAAACCCGGCGGTGGCGTGTTCCGAGGACCATTAAAACATATGGCCTCGGATTTGTGCAAAGCCACCTCAATGTTGCTGAGAGTACCGACCCCTATGGGACCCCGGCATTGATATCCAATTGGTCCGACGAGCAGCCATCGATAACCACTCGAATGGACCGATCTCTCAGGAAGTCTGCAATCCAATCACACAGACCACCGGGCAGACCAAATGAAGGAAGCTTACCGATAAGGCTTTCGTGCCAGACCCTATCGAAAGCCTTCAAGATGTCGAGGGAGACTCTCGATGGCCTGACTCCATATGTGAATGGCATACGCTAGAAGATCCCCAGTAGACCGATTTCGGCGAAAGCCGTATTGGCGGTCGCTAAGGATATCGTTAGTTTCTAGGTATGCCAGGAGCTTAGTATTAAGCACACGCTACATACTCGTACTCTTACAAAGTATAGACGTTACGGATATGGGTATATGAATTGAGAGATGGGTATGGGAATTTATAGACGGGTAATTTCGAGTGCCAAAAAGATTACGATCAGTGATAAGATTAATCAATCTAATAATTCACATAGAGAAATATGGAAGGTAATTAATAGTAGAACAAACAGGATCAAAGCTTTGCGGGGGGATATTAGATTAAAAATAAATAACCAATTAATCGATAATCCCCAGGCAGTTGCTGACATTCTGGTAAACCAGTTCCATCACAAGTGTATTATGCCTGGTAACAATACCCAACAAGCTGTTGACTTTCTTCAACATAGTACGGGAAGAGTGGAAAACGAAACGGTCATCTCGCTTACAAGCCCGGAAAAAAAATGTAAATAATATGCAAAATATGAAATCTTGTGGCTTTGACGAAATACCAATATCAGTAATTAAGGATAATCTATCAGTATTATCTGGACCCCTCTCGACTTTTTGTAATAAATGCATTTTCCCAGACCAACAAAAAATTGCGAAGATCGTCCCGAAACATAAAAAGGGCACGAAAACCGATCCAAAAAACTATCGGCCCATTTCTTTATTGGTGGGTAATAAAGAAATGGGCCGATAGTGTTTTTTTTTGTCTCGCAATAATTTTGGAAAAAGTTTTAAAAGATTGCTTAGGTAGACATCTTGGTTTAAATATAGAAATACATCTAAGACATTTTGGATATCAGAAGAACGTCGGTACAGGAGATGCTATTTATACCTTACTAAACGAAGTGTTTAATAAATTGAATAGTAAAATGAGAGTGGCTGGTATTTACATGGACCTAAGCTCAGCTTTCGACACGATTGATCATAAGCTACTCATCATAAAATTGGAATATTATGGTGTTATAGGTAAAGCCTTACAACTTTCCTCATCATACTTAAAAATAGAAAAATGTTTGTTGAAGTTGATTCTACCCACATGAATGGTTTAAGAAATAATTACAGGTCATTTATGTTGAATATTGCAACTGGTGTGCCCCAAGGATCAATTTTGGGCCCATATTGTCCATCTTGTTTAATAATGACCACATCAATTTCCTTCAAAATCTTTCACCTGACATTCAACTGGTGGTCTTTGCTGATGACTCCAATGCCGTAGTAGCAGTCCAAGAGCTTACTGTAAAGGTGAATACTGTCCTGGCTGCCTTTCATTCTTGGTTTAGTGCAAATATGCTCAAAATTAATATCACTAAAACAAACGTAATGCTATTCAAAACAACTGCGCGTATCGATGATAAAATGAATATAGAACTGGATCGAGTTAAAATTGACCTTGTTAAGGAAGTTAAGTTTCTTGGCATTTATATAGATGAACTTTTAAACTTCAAAATCAAAATATATTTTTTTATTTCACATGGGCACTTATAAAACGTCGACAAAAGGGGCACGGCTCGGGTTCGTCGTTTCCTATGGAGAAGAACCGGCAAGAAACTCCATTAGTCTTTTAAAAATGGTTTGGTTTTACAATATTTCCATGTTACAGCATTAGTACTTAGATATGGGGGGACAACGTAGGCCCGACAATAAGTCGTAAGAAACTAAAAAAATAAAAATAAAAAGATTATATAAAAACAAATAAAACAAATGTTAACTAGCATCTAGAAGGCCTACAATGTTCACACATTCACAAAACAATCGGTAAAAGAATCTAAACAAAGGTAAAAAAAAGAAGTATAACATGTGGCACAAATGTTGTTATCAGTGCTGTAACTATTCTTAGCAAAGGGCTATAAAGATGATTGAAAACCACTGTAAAAAGTCTAATTAAAAGAAGGAAAGAAAAAATGAGATTGTAAATAGTTAGAGACATCCACATATTTGTGCCGTTTACGAGTTACCAGGGAAGCTGCATGCGCAGAAGGAGCTAAGGCCAAAATTTTTATCTTCAACGTAGTCCTCGATTTTATAATATGCTTTTTTAACAAGGATACGTTTGATGTAGTTTTTGAACTTTCCATCGGTCAGTTCTATAACTGACTTTGGCAACTTGTTATAAAAGCGTATACTGTTTATAAGAAAAGACTTGCTAGTTTTCGTTAATCTGAATTTGGGTATTACAGTTTTGTGCTTACTGCGTGTATTTAAATTATGGAAGTCGCTTCTAGTTTTGAAAAGCTCTCGATTTTTGCGGACATACAAAATTCATTCCAAAACATAAAGTGAAGGTAGAGTCAGTATATCGATCTCTTTAAATTTTTCTCTCAGGGACTCGCGAGGACACATTTTATAGATCGCGCGGATTGCCCTCTTTTGCAATATGAAAATTGAGTCAACATCTGCTGCTGATCCCCACAGCAGAATGCCATAAGACTAATAATACTGTGGAAATAAGCATAGTAAGCATAGTATATAGCTGTGGCTACATCGGTTAACTGCCTTATTTTCCTTACTGCATATGCAGCTGAACTTAACCTACCCGAAAGAGTTCTAATGTGCGCGCCCCACTGCAATTTTGAATCGATAGTAATCCCTAAGAATACAGTTGCCGATATAACTTAAAGATTTTTGCCGTCAAGATTTAAGTTTAGGTCACGTTGTGGTACATTTGGTAAAGAGAACTTTAGACATTTTGTTTTTTTTCATATTCAGTAAGAGATTGTTAGCTGCGAACCATTTTGATAGAATAATTAGAATTTCGTTGACATGTAAGACATCCGTATCTTTCCTATCTATTTTAAAAATTTGCGAAGTATCATCAGCAAATAGAATTATATCCGATAATTTAGCCATCATAGAGGGGAGATCATTAATGTAAACAAGAAAGAGGAAAGGGCCGAGAATTGAACCTTGGGGCACGCCCATCTTGACTAGAGACCCGGAGGACGTCGCCCCATTAACATTTACTTTTTGCTGTCTGTTTGATAAATAGGAAAGCACGAGATCAGCAGATTTTCCACGAATTCCGTAGTGGTGTAATTTACAGATCAGTGTGTTGTGGTCGACGCAGTCGAAAGCTTTTGAGAGATCACAGAAAATGCCAATGGCATCCTGGGACCTCTCCCAAGCCTCCAAGATGTGGCTGATGAGTTTTACTCCCGCGTCCGTTGTTTCCTTTCGTGAAACCAAACTGTTGACTATGCAGGATCCAATTTGAATTGAAGTGAGACAACATCTGTCCCAGCATGTTTTTTTCATAGATTTCACTTAATGCTGAAAGCAAGGATATAGGTCTATAATTAGAAGGATCACTCTTACAGCCTGATTTGAAAATTGGTACTACTTTACTGTGTTTCATTAAGTCAGGAAAAGTGCCGCTATCCAAACATTGATTGAATATGCCTGTTAGGACAGGAGCAATTGAGTTAATAATATATCCAAGAACCCTAACGGATATCCCCCACAAGTCTTCAGTATTTTTTATATTGAGACTTTTGAACGCGTTTTTAATTGTATCATTACATATTGGTTTAAATTTAAAAGTTGGTACTTCTTTAGTAAAGTTTTGTTTAAGAAGAGCTTCAGCTAATTTAGATGTGGAAGGAAGAGAATTCGTAACCTCTAACGGAATGTTGGTAAAGAAATTTTCTAATGTCTCAGCGACTTCTTGCTTATCAGAAATGGTTTGATTAGTTATTTTCAAAGACAACTTATTCTGATCGCGTTGTTGTGTCTTTTCAGTTTCTCTATTAATTAATTGCCACACAGTTTTTATTTTATTATTAGAAACACCAATTTTGTTAATTATTATTTAAGAGTTTGCTTGAGCGCAGACTCTTTTGAATATTTTGGAATAGTTCCTAACATAAGTGTGAAAAACTTGATCGGAAGTCAAAGATTTTTCGTAATATAAATTATATAAGATATTATCTTATATAATTATATTATCTTATGCCCACAGTGGCCCATTCACTAAATTTCGATTTGGAATTGTTGACTTTTACTGTTTTTACAGGACACGTTTTATTGAATTCTTGGCAAACTGTAGAAAACAACGTGCCGTATTGGGGTCGTTTGAATCAAAAATGGCGTTACAAAGGTTGCTAAAAACATTATTATTAAAAGAATTTAATTTATTTTTAGATAGTGTTTTATTTGACTCAAAAGATACTAGTTGACCAGTATGGTCTGACCTAACGCCACTAATTAAAAACTTATCTTTTACTTTACAATTAGTGAATACATTATAATAAACTGGAAAAGAGAACTAGCGGCACTGGATTCATCATTGTCATCTGCTTGTTAAGCTTTAAGAATCCTTAGGGACGAGGTTAGCATTACACATCTTAAAATGGTGTATTATGCCCTGATCGAGTCCAAATTAAGGTATAGCATACAGTTTTGGGGCAACAGCTATCTCTATAACTGTCAGAGAGCATTTATTTTACAGAAAAGGGCGATACGTACTATTGTCCGCATTCCTCAATGGGAGAGCTGTAGACCATTTTTTTAAGAACTTGGCATTCTGACAGTCCCTAGCCTATATATTTTATTTCTATTAAGCACTTTTAAAAATAATTATATAACTTCGAAACAGACGAAGTGGAAGTGGAAATAAAATAGAACCTCAATTTGTAATTGTTAAACATAGTCCACAATATCAGGCCGTTAAAGCATTTAATAGATTGCCTCTTGACTAGAAAAGCATTATGTACACAGGATCTTTCAAAGCAAAGCTCAAGGCATTTCTTTTGGAGAAATGTCTATACTCTGTAGATGAATTATAGGTTTGTGTTATTTTTTTTTATTTATTTTTTTCTCTTTATTTATTAGGGACTTGTAACCAACAACAGGTATGTCAGCCCCATCTAATCAGTAACCTAGTTACACACACTTCTTAACACTATTTAGGATAAACTTATAAATAAACTTAGATTTAATACTTGCAGGCACAGCTAACACAGATTGAAATTTGCCTAAATCTAGTGAATTTAATTTTAATCGCCTACATAAAAGTTTTCTTTCTAAATGATTTCTAGTGCAATCCAAAAGGAGGTGTTGTACATCTTCTGGTTTATTGCAGGCATCACAATTAGGGGAAAGGGATTTTTTCATTAAAAAGGCAAACTTCTTTAATGGCATATGTCCCGAACGTATCCTAAATGCCATTTTGAGTAATTGCCTACCTAATTTAACGTCAGTAAACCACGGAATTCGAGGAGGCTCACATTGCATAGTTTTGTACTATATTCCTTTTTCACGAGATCTGATGTCAAAATATACATTCCATTTCTGTTGCCATATTTTGGTGTAACGTGTAAAATATTCTGAATAATCAGGTGTTATGAATACTTCGCTTCCGTCTGTACAAGATCTTTTAGCCAAAACGTCAGCCTCCTCGTTTCCTCTCAAACCAACATGTGATGGGATCCACTGCAATCTCAGAGTTACATCATTAGGTATGGTATAAATTTTATTAAGGATTACATAAGCTAACGCTGTTCCTCTGCAACCAGAGGCGGAGCGAGCTATGTGTTCTAAAGCACTTTTGCTGTCTGAAAAAATAACTACATTTTTAGATTCTAAATTACTTTTTATTAAGGATATAGCCTCTGAGATTGCAAATAGCTCGGCGCACATAATGTTAACATCAGAAACAATTTTATAACCCGCATTTACTCTAAAACTATTACTAACATAGGCGGCACCAATACCATCCTTTGTCTTAGACCCGTCCGTAAACATTTTTTGCCATCCTGCATATTTAATATTAATTTCATCTAGAACACTATTTAACAGAAGATTAAAATTATAAGAATGTTTAGACGCTTTAACGCAATCCAGACTAGTTACAATTACCTCACTTATTTGTATTTTAGAAGGCCATATATCCAAATTATACATTAATAGAGGAGAAGAGGTAAAGACCTTTTCGTGTTTAACCTCTGTATTTACTATAGATAACAATGGTTTCTTTTTCTTTTGCCAATATCTATAGCCACATAAGGCTGCAAGTTCTTCTAACAAAATGATGGTGGGGTTGTTCGAAAAAGAGTGAGCTTTCAGACAATATTTATAGGCAATATATTGTCTTCTCAAAACCAATGGTGGTATACAGATCTCAGACTCCATTACGTGTATAGGAGTTGTTTTTATAAATCCTCCAATAATTCTCAGAGCTTGGTTTTGTAGCAAGTTTAACTTTGAAATTTGGCTTTCGGCGCTATTGTCATATAAATAACATGCATAATCTATCCTGCTACGAATCAAGGCTATGTATAATCTACGTAAATGTTTTGGATGTACTCCCCAAGTGGGTCCGGCTAATATCTTTAATAAATTTAAAAAATATAACGCTTTTGCATGTAGTTCATTTAAGTGTTTATGGAAAAGTAATTTAGTGTCCAACCACATACCCAGATATTTGTAATTTTTAACTAACCCTAAGGAAGAACCCTCTGCTTTAATGTTTAAGTCTTTATCTTTTCTGCCTCTAGTGAATAAACAAATTTTAGTTTTATTTACAGAAATATTCAATCCTAATTTTTCCAACATATTAACAATAAGATTAACCGACTCTTGCAGTTGAATAACACTATCGTTTAGTTTTTCATTTTTACAATACAATACAAAATCGTCGGCATATTGTGAAATAGTTACATTGCTAATAACTTTACAAATATTATGTGTTATAATATTAAACAGTAATGGTGACATAGGATCACCTTGTGCTAGGCCTCTGTTTGTATACCTTTCAATAAAAGTATTATCATTTTCACATTTAATTTTAAGTCTCCTTTCACTGAGAAATTCCCATAAATACTTACAAACCCGAGTTCCCACCGACAAATGATCAAGTATTGTGACAACTTTATCTACCAAAACATTATTATAGGCACTTTCTATGTCCAAAAAACAGGCCAGCGTGTCACAATTTTTTGAAAAACCAATCTGTATGTATGTAACTAATCTAGTGAGAGCATCTAAAGAGGAGTGACTTCTTCTAAAACCTACTGTTACTGGAGCTAAAATGTTGTTTTTTTTCAATAAACCATTCAAGACGTTTAGTGATCATTGAATTAAAAATCTTACAAAGGCATGATATTAAAGATATTGGTCTCAATTTATTTGTGGAATTATGAGTATTAGATAAAGGTTTAGGAATCGGTATAATTAAAATTTCTCGCCATTG
Source organism: Orthosia cruda (assembly GCA_964057195.1). Lineage (NCBI taxonomy): Eukaryota > Metazoa > Arthropoda > Insecta > Lepidoptera > Noctuidae > Orthosia > Orthosia cruda. The sequence continues at coordinate 2,775,080 of OZ059837.1, forward strand.
CATGGGTACAATTGATTGCTCGAATATTAGATTGTATATTTTGAGAAGGTATACTTTCGCTGAAAAAGGTAAGTTATATACCATGGAGTATGTTATTTCATCGGCACCGGGAGCTGTATCTCTTCTTTTAAGACAACAGAGAAGCTCCTGAATAAGAAATTTACCCTCCAATAGCGTGTTCGACGATGTAAATAGGGGTTGACGCGTAGTGACAGAATCAGGAGCCAGGTTACAAAGCAAGTCTAATTTATCTTCAATAGATGAAGTGATTCTATTGTATTGACGTCCTTTTACCCATCTCATTTTTCTCCAAACCTCAGAGCTAGAAGACGCATCATCCAGTCCATCGCAAAACTTCTGCCAATTTTTTGATCGAGCTTCACTAATTTTTGATTTTGATTCAACATGTTTACTTTCTAGTTTATTTAAATTCTGAGGTGTGGGATTCCTCCTAAATTCTTTTAAAGCCAACCGTCTTTCTGCTACAATTTAAGATAATTCAGGTTGCCAGTACGGTTTAGGTGTGAAGTCTTGCGATGGATTTGTACAGACTTTAATTTTAGGAATGCTCTTATCAGTTGCCTCGTTGATTATCCTAACAAAAGAATTATACATAATCTGAACCTCTTCAGAGTTTGGTAACAAATCAACACGCATTAAGATTTCTTTTTTATACATTGGCCAGTCAGCTCTCTTAAAATTACGTTTAGGACAAAGTTTAATATTATCATGATATTTATAAATAATTTTAATAATTAGATGATCACTCCTCAAGTTCTCCTTCAAAACCCGCCAATTAAAGTGCATAACTAAGTCCGTAGAAACAAAAGTGACATCTGGCGATGTTTCTTGGAGTACACCATCTACATATTTACTTCTTGTTGTGCTACCATCGTTTACAGATACAAAACCATTTTCCATTGAACTATCAAACAGCTGATTGCCCCGTGTATCAGTTTTGCACGACCAGGTCGTGTGGTGAGCATTAAAATCACCAACTATCATTGCACCATATGAAAATTGGGAGAATAAAGAATCCCAGTCAGATTGCGAAGTACGTACAGGGGACGTACAATAAATAGCAATAATATTTTGTAAATACTTACAGTTTAGGATTTTAACACACATCACTTCTATACCTGTATTAGTAAGACCGATTGGACAAACGTACGACTGAATTGATTTGTGAACAATGATTGCTAGACCCCCATACCCATCATCACGGTCCTTTCTGTATATGTTATAGCCACTTAAATTGAATATACAATCTGGATCTAGCCAAGTCTCACTTAGAATCGCTATGTGAACTTTTTCTTGACATAAAAAAGCTTCATACTCATTTCGTTTCGGTCTTATACTCTGCGCATTCCATTGTATAATATGCAATAAAAAGTTTTTGGTCGTATTAGCCATCTATAAAGCAGCTAATAAATCTATCCAGTAATTCTCCTTCGTGCATTGTCTTCTTAAAGTATAATCGACATTCTTTAATCGCTAACTTAAAAAGGCTTCTCATAATATCACTCAAAGAAGAATCTGACAACACAATTTCTTTCAGTTTCTGTAATAATCTCTTCCAGAACAAACTGCTATCTTTTATCTTTGTCTGATCGCTAATATTTCCAATCTCAATCTGCATATCTTCTTCTTCATCAGTATCTTGTATCTGTTCTAATATTTTTTCTTGCTGCCGTATTTGCCTTTTTCTAGGTTTTGCGCGGTTTTTATATGTACTACTGATTATAGGGGATGTAGGTACTTCTATTCTCTCTTCATAACGTGGTATTTTTTCCAATGTTATTTCTGTAGTTTCTTCATATTGCGGGGTTGTATTTCTTGTAAGGGCGTCTTTATAGGGAGTTTTGTTAGTAGACTGTAGATTTTTTTCTGAAGTTGTAACCATATTTTTGTAAGTAAAGTACTTCTTTCTTTGTAAATACTGCTGAAGTGCTTTTTGATATGTACAACTATCTTGGCTCATAATTAATCTTATCTGTTTTTCTTTTTGAATCGAAGGGCAATTTTTATTAAAAGACATATGCGAACCTTTACAGTTTACACATTTATAACTTGTAGTTTCGCAATTATCATGTTTCGAGCCACATTTTGGACAAATTACGTGATTCATAGGGCATAACCGCTGCATGTGGCCATATTTCCAGCAGCGCGAGCATTGAGTGACCGGAAAGATATATGGCTCCACTTTAAATCTGCACCCATATGCATAAACATATAACGGTAAGTTGGATGATTTAAAACATAAACGTACTGATTCACTATCTTTCCACCCTTCATTTGTCATTCGTTTTAATCTTTTAACATATAATATCTCTTCTTCACATGTAAAAGCTTCTTTTATTTCTTCCTGTGTAATTTCCTGTTCAATTTGTTTAACTATTCCATAGGACAAGCTTGTATCAAATGTAAACTGGCACTGGTACCCCAGTTCTTTAATTTTATCACAATTCATTAATTTCTCAGCTTCCATTCTTGAATCAAAACTCAACAAAACTTTGTATGAATTTTTATATTTGATTCTTTGTATGTTCGTAATATTTTGTGATCTTAATAATTTGGCCATACTTATTGGTTTGGGTAAAACTGTTTTAGACGTCAAACTTATTTCGAAAATGTTTACGGGTTCATTTATAACCTCCTCTGTCTGTTTAGAGTTTTGTGTCTGCAACAATGTGCGCGCAACTTTCTTTGCATTTCTAGTTTGAACGCGAGTAAAACCATCACTATCCGTAATTTCTATTGTCTCAGTAAGGCTATCCAATCTGCGTTTTTCAGCACGGGAAACCTCGGTATTGTGTTCCATATTCATCTCCAAAGCATCACTATTATTCTCCTCTTCTTCACTTAGTACTTGGTCATTCACCATTCCTCCTCCTTCGTCTTCAATACTTTCGTCAACGGAATTATTTACGTTCATGATAACTTTATATTATGAATGTAGGGTAGACCGAAAAAAAAAACTTCTGTGCGCTCGAGTACAATACGTGCGTCAACTGTGCCGTACCGCGCGCGAGTGTTGTGTTATTTTGTGATGTCAATTACCAATAAATTAATCATAATCGTATTATTATTATACTTATGTCTCCATGATAATTTATTTATTTTAAGCTTAGTGTTTACTTTTGATGTTAATGTTATGTTTTATGATGTTGAAATTTCGAACACAATGAATATTGTAACTGAATTGAATTGAAAGTCTGTAGTTGGCCGGGTCAGCTCGACTGTCCTTCTTGGGCACGGGCTGTACGTTGGCTTGCTTCCAAACATTCAGCACTTTTCTAGTCTCATATGAAAGGCGGAATAGGCGTGTCAAGATCGGAAACAGCTCAGGAGCACAGGTTCTAAGAACTATAGCTGGTATGCCGTCAGGGCCGCCTTGTTCACGTCGAGTTTGCGCAGCAATCTACGGACGTCCTTTTGATGGTCCGACATTCTCGTCTGGCACCCATCAGGAGAAGGAGGGGGCCGCGAATCACCAGGATTCAGACGCGAAGATTCCGCAAAAAGAGAGGCAAATAAATTTGCCTTCTCCTCAGCGGTGTGAGCCAGCGACCCATCGGGTTTCAGCAGTGGTGGTAGTGAGGGACGGCAGAAGTTCGACTCGACCGACTTAGCGAGGGACCAAAACGCATTACTACCTGCTAGGTAAGAAGCAATTTTGGGCCTTATTCGGCCAATGTGGTCGAACCGAGCCTTTCACAACACCTTCTTGCAGGACTTGGCAGCCCTGATGTTGGCTCACTTCTTCTGACCAACGTCACTCGCTTTGCGCGATCGAGCGTCGCCCATGCCAGGTACCCCTCATGTTTAAGCGCGTCGGCGCGATGACATTCGGCGCCAAACCACGCCGGCCGGTTAACGCTGGACATCGTTATGTCAGAGAACGGAATGTAGTACTCCATTCCCTGACGTAACACATCCGTCACGGCGTCCGCGCACGATGAAGGATCAGCCGAAGATAAGCAAGTAGGCTGCCAAGGATAGCAAGCGAAGAAAGATCTTATGCCATCCCAATCTGCTGAGCTGTACCGCCAAACCCGCCTGGTGCCTCTTGGGCTGGGATCGGGCGGGGAGTAGACGGATACAGACTTCACCAGACAGTGGTCGGAACTATCTAACGGTGAAGTTATCGACACAGAGTATCGGTTTGGATCTGTTGTCAGCAGAAGATCCAAGCAATTGGCTGTGCGCAAATCAACATCTGGCACCCTCGTTGCCCCATAGACCGGCTGGGTAAGGTTTAGCGCAAGCGCATACGCTTACGCATCTCTCGTCCAGCATGGTCAGTGCACAGGTATGGGAAGAGCCACTCCTGGTGGTGGGCATTAAAGTCCCCGAGTAACACTAATTGGGCGGAAGGGTACCGCTGCTGTGCCGCATCAGCCGCCTCACTAAGGTCATCTGTCAGCCTGGTTGTCTCCTGATCTCCGCTGTGCCAACGGTAAACACAGGTGTAGATAATTTTATCCAGACCTGTATCCACCAGAACCCAAAGCGTAGAGAATCTGGAGTCCTCAAGGTTACGGAGACGCCGATAGCAAGTGTCGTCACGGGCGTACATACACACACCCGCGCGTATTTTATAATTGTGCTCCAGGGTAAACTCTGGGTATGATATGTACGAGACGTCTGAAGGACTCGCTATCTGCGTCTCCGCAAGAAAAAATACCGCTGGTTTCTTAGCCTCCAGGTGGTAGTGGACTGCAGAGAGATTTGAGTGCAGACCTCTAATGTTGGTGAGGTGCAGTTTGTGGGGGGAGGGAGTGCAGCCGCTGTTTAGCTCCAGTATTCTCTTTCTGTTTTCATAATCATAAATTGAAGAGTGAATGGATGAAAGGAGAAGGAAGTGAGAAGAGGTTCCACGCTGCTAACCTACAGACACGCACTGAAAGGACGCCATCATTGGGGCACTAGTCCGGAGACTGCGGGGACGCCCGAGCCCACCCGGAATGTCCATCGGGCCCTGCCCATCTGGTCAGCAACCAGCACGATGGTGCATTCCGGGATTTTTCGACAGTTGGCGGGGCAGCCTTTCTTGTGTGGCTGGCACACTACTTGGGCCCCCAACTACCTGCGGTCGGCCAGCTGTGCACCGTGCCCCGGATCCCGCTACCCTCCGCGACTAGTCTTCCGATACATCCCTAACAGCGCGCGTCAGGCTGGTCAGCCTGCAGTGGAACAGCTATCTCGACCCAACTCCTCTAGTGGCTACACCGAGCATCGTACCGGAACACGGCTGGGCCGCTTGGCGGTACGCCTTTGCCCGGTAGGTGGTCGCAAGCCTTCGGCCGAAGCCTACCACCAGATGTCAACTGATTTGCACCACCCGGGGACCACGTGTAGGGAATGAAAGGGTACACTACACTCCTACGGACGTGGGTGACTCGGCCCTCGAATGTGTGTGAGATGTATAATAGCACATTATGGTACAAGTGTGTAACGTTGGTGATTACCCTGAGGCGCCATTGAGACACGTGCCGTTAGGTGAGGGTCTTAAGAGAGCCGAGGACGGTAATCATCAATACACTCATGTATCATACGACGTTTTTCAACACACTTGTTTAGAAAATAATACAAAAAAAAAACATTTTGAACAGTGAAAATGAGTTGTGAAAAAATATTCGCAAAGGCGGCAAAAATTAATCAGTTTTCCTATGCACGCGCATCTAACAATGGCGATCGGCCATAAACTAAAATAATGAGGTTTCTTTTTTTTGCATTTGACGGATACGTACTAAATGGGGAATTTCAAGTTTTCTTTATTACAGAGAAAAACAAAAGTTATGTTTAAGTAAAGTTTTATTTATTAAACACGTACAAGTTGAAATTATCTATTTAAATACGAAGTTGCATGAAATGAGCAAGCAATAGGTACATTAATTTATTTGTACTATTGAGCACGATATTTTATGTATCTAAACTTTTTTAAGAACAAAGCAACTCAACTAATAAATTAAAAGAAACTCTATAACTCACTTGTGAATAATAGTAGATAATGAAAAAGTCACAGTTTGATTGCAGGTGTCATTATGAGACTAATTGCGGTGAAATTCGAGCCACTTTATGAGCAAGTGTGTTGACAAATAATTGAATTGTGTAATTAGGTTGTATTGTACATTGAACAATATGTTTGGACAATGTAGGTATCAAATTACAATAAATATACAAGATTACGACAAAGTGAGAAGACATGAAATTTTCACTAGTCAATTGTTCAGTCGAAGGTTGTTGACGTCAGATTCGCTCTTAATTGAAATTTGCTTACCGCCTTCAGCTTTTCGTAGAAAGATTTTCCCAAATGATGTCCAGCGAAATCTGTAGCCGTTGTCCTTCGCAAAGTTTCTGGCAAGATAGTTTCCAGAACGCTCGCCGTTTCCGTGACCGTTAGGCGCAAGTCTTCCTTAGTTTCGCCTTGTTTCTTTGAGATGTTTTTAAATTCAAGTTTTGTTGAGTTCATTGTTCGTTCCAGGCTTTCCAATCTCTCCTCGAGCTGGCTTATACAGGGCGGGCCAAAAATTTTTGCACTTTTGAAACTTGAATAGAAATAAAACTACAAATGTTATTTTCTTGATAATTTATTTAACATAATAATCATTTAATGAAATTTATTTAAAAAAAATGACATCGTCCAAATGTGCGCTGTCTCGTTGTTGGCACTCCTGCAATCGACTACGCAAACTTTGGAAAACTCGCTGACACACGCTGCGGGGGACCGCGGCTAACAACAACAACATCTTGACGTATTCCGCTGAATTCACAGTTACATTAATTCCTGGATTATTTTCAAAGAAATACGGACCGATTATGCCCTTTGCTGATATGGCAGCCCATAATGTCGTTTTAGGTGAATGAAGTGGCTTTTGGTGTTTAAGGCGAGGGTTGTCCCTGCTCCAATATCGACAATTGTGCTTATTCAGTATGCTTATTGGGCCTCGTCCGTAAACAATACATTTTCAAGGCTAGAGAATCGCTCAGCTAGTGTCAGCCAATTGAATGTAATCATTTGGTTTCATCTCCTGCACAATTTGAAGCGTATATGGGTGCAGTTAGAGGTCCAGATGCAAAATCCACCGTAACTAGTTCTTAGTATTGCCAGAGCCGCCGAACGCTTACGCATAGATGTTTCGTACGGATATTTCGACCTCTCGAATGTTCTCATCGCTTCTTCTTGAACGTGGCCGCCCTGTTTGTTTAATATTCGTTGTCGATCCCGTTTGCTCGAACTTCTCGACCCAAGCTTTAATCAAATTAACACTTGGACACTCACTTACACGGCGTTATCCGTATTCAATTCTAAAAAGGCGTCGTACAGTAACGTAGGAATCATTGTATATGAAAAAAAAAAAAAATTACACAAAAAGCACGCTGTTGTCCCGTCAAGCACTCCATCGTGACTAAAATTGAATGAAGTGACGCATAGCTTCCCGCCACCCGCGCGCCCATCCCTCGAACGGTTTTCAAAAAAATCTAGTGTTGCTATTTGCAAAAAATTATGGCCCACCCTGTATAAGAGCGGTCAGATTTTCTTACCACCTCCAAGACTTGCATTCTGATCACCATATCGTCATATTGTTATGAGATGTGGTCAACACAATCCTTGATTCCAGCATTTTGCTCTTTCATTTTAGCCATCGCCTTTTGAATCAATTTCAGCTTACTGTCGGTTTGGGCTGTGTTGGTTTGGTTCTTATTAATTCACGAATCTCCTCCATTCAAACTTCGTCATCGTCGTCATCATACATTACATGCATGTAAAGCGAGGGGACATTATGGAATCCGTTGGAATAAAACTCTCGGATTCCATACACCTTAGATCCCTTTCCTCAACCGAAACTTACAAGTATTTGGGTATGTCGGAACCATTAGGCATCAATGCTACTGACGTGAAAGGCCGTGAAACAGTCGTTGAAGGAACGGTTCTTTGGTCGCCTGATAAAAGTACTAAATAATCTTTTATCAGGCGGTAACAAGGTGCGCACCTTCATCGGCTGGTATCTTGATGTACTCTTTCGGTATACTCAATTGGACTCAGACAGAACTTGACGACCTGGATAGGAGAGTCCGCTCATTGCTTACCGCAAATCGTATGCATCACCCACGGTCATCGGTTATGAGACTGTATATCCCGCGGAAGTGCGGGGTTCGTGGTTTTTTAAATGCTAAGACCTTACACAACCGCGAGGTATGCAGTCTTAGGGAATTCTTCCAGGCCGCCGACGTGGATATATGCATCGAGATGTGTTAGCGGTGGATAAGGGTCTTACCCCGCTCTCCTTGGCTAATGAGAACTGGCGCAAACCTATAGTATTAGATACTAATGACCGCAGGGAGGTATGGCAGAGCAAGGAGCTTCACGGACGCTTCTACCGGGTCCTACATGGGCACGATGTAGATCTTTTAGCTTCCGTGGCCTGGCTGCGATTTGGTGGCCTTTTCGGGGAAACCGAAGGTTTTGTCTTTGCGATTATGGACAAAGTTATGATGAACATCTACCGGAAATACATTGTGAAGGACGGCACGGTTGTCATCTGTCGGGCATGTCACTGGCCGGGGGAATCAATCCGTCACATTATCTCCGGTTGTTCTAGTCTAGTTAACGGAGACTATTTGCATAGACACAACCTTTTAGCCAGGATTATCCATCAGCAACTTGCTCTTAAATACAAGGTGTCTAAAAGAAATGTCATATAAAAATAAAATAAAAAAGCCTTTTATTTCATGCATAGCAAAGTTAATACAAAAAATAATAATTGAAAATATTACAGGTCGTATAGATTGGAATTGGAACAATAAAAATAAATAAAAATAAATGTAAGTAAAAAAAAAATTGTTGTACAACAATTATAAACAAAATTGATTAATTTCATACATTATACATTAATTATTTTCATTATATGAGTATATTATTTAATTGAATTATTAAAATAACATTGTTGAATAAATTAAAAGAATAAATAAAATTGATTAATTGCATAATATAAAAAGTAAAATAACAAACGATTGTATAATAATTAATTAAACTATTGGAAAAACCTATCATGATTAGCATGCATGAACCTCTCACATGGTGAGAGTGAAGGCCTCCTCCAGGGATGACCAGCGGTCACGGTCTGAGGCTTCCGACATCCAGTTTTTTCCTGCGACTTGTGTGATGTCGTCAGCCCATCTAGTTATCGGTCTACCTCATTTTCTATTGCCTGTAGGGCCAGGCCATGACGTCATGCGAATGGTCCAACGGTCGTCACTCATTCTTGCTACGTGTCCTGCCCATCTCCATTTAAGTTTGAGAGCGTAGGTGAGAGCATCTGTGACTTTGGTATTTTGTCTTATAACCGAGTGCCGAATTCTTTGATTTTTTTAATTTTTGCCATACTTCTCTCCATACTTCGCTGGCAGGCAGTAATTTTATTCTTTACTCGATGAGTGAACTTCCACGTTTGACATGCGTAGGTTAGAGATGGTAGTAGACATGAGTTCATGATTTTCGTCTTGAATTTCATAGGCATTTGGCTTTTAAGAATTTCTTTTGCACCCCAAAACTTTTTCCACGTCGTTGTAATTCTTCGATCTACTTCTGCATCGTTGTTGATTTTATTAAAAGATATTTGTTTTCCTAAGTAGATATAACTATCAACGTACTGTACAGGTGTGTTGTTGAGAAGAACTGAGTTTTGAGTGGAATTTGTCATCAGTTTTGTTTTGCTCAAATTTATTTCTAGTCCTGCCTCTCTACTTGCTTGTTGTAACGTGTTTAACATCATCTCTAGCTCCGAACACTTTTCTGATAGCAGGATAATGTCGTCGGCGAACCTCAGGTGACTTATGTATTTCCCTTTGACGCATATGCCCACTGTTTTCCAATTTAATTTGCCAATGATTGATTCCAGAACCGCTATAAAGATTCGAGGTGATAAAGGATCGCCTTGTCGTACTCCTCTTTTGATAGGGATAGGTGGTCCGGTGGTCTCTAGTTTCACTCTACTTGTGGTGTTCTCGTAGAGGTTTTTTAAGACCTCTATGTATTTATTTTCTACCTTTTGTGATCGTAAAGTTTTCCACATATAGGGATGTAGTATCGAATCAAAAGCTTTTTGATAGTCTATAAACACTATGTAAAGGGGGCGTTGGAATTCTAGATACTTCTTAATCAGCATCTCCAGAGTATGGATGTGGTCCAATGTGGAATATCCACTTCGAAACCCTGCTTGTTCGATTGGTTGCCTTTTTTCTAGAGTAGTACCAATTCGCCTCTCCACTGTTGTTACAAATAACTTATAAAGTGATGGAAGAAGGCTAATAGGTCGGTAATTGCCTATGTTTTTTGGGTCGCCTTTTTTGAACAACAGTATGATGTCAGAGTTTGACCATTGTGAAGGTGTTGTGGATGAACTTAGGATCAAATTAAATAAATGTGTCAGTGGAGTTACAAGGTGAGCGCAAGCAAATTTTATAGCCTTATTTGTAACTTTGTCTGGTCCTGGACTCTTCTCTGCTTTTAAGTTTTTTATTCCCATGAAAATTTCAAGTTCATCCACTGGTTGTATCTCCTCGTCGTCGCTATTATTTCCTGGCTCAGTTTGAACAATATCCTGTTGTATGGGAGCACTATAAAAGTGTTTGTAGAAGTTGGTAGCTATGTGTAGGATATCGTTTCGTTCGTGTGTTGTTTTTTGAAGTCCTTGTAATCCTGCTATCCAAGCTTTATGGGTTCGTAGTTCTTTATAAGCTTTTTTAAGGCTTCCTGTAGAATTTAGATGTCTTTCTATGGTCATTTTACGATGGTTTGCGTAGTCTCTTCGAACATACTTGCTTACGAGTTTGTAGAGTGCTTTCAATTCGTTTCTCATAGCTCGCGTCTTGGGTTTTATTTTTTGTAGTTCGCTTCTTCGATGTATTAGTTTTGTAGTATGAGGTGATATTGCGCAGCTTCTTGATTTGTCTCTATTTGGGATGACAGCCTTCCTCAAACTAGTGTCTAGAACTTGTATTATTTGGTCGTAGCATTCTTGTACTGAATTGGTTTCAAGGCAGTTCAAAAGGTTCCCTTTGTTTTCGGTGAGTGATTGTTTATATCTTGAAACCTCTTCTTCATGTTTCAATAAACTTCTTGAGTTGTTGGCAAAGTTGATTCTGGATACCTTGGGATTTTTGTAGGAGAAATGTTGCTCTAATGAGTCTGTGGTCCGTAGGAAAATTCAGGTTGATGACTTGTATATTTTGTACGTTTTTTGGGAAATTTGACATAATGTAGTCCAGTTCGTTTTTAGTGACACCGTCAGGGGATCTCCAGGTCCATCTTTGTTTATTTTTCTTTTTGTAAAAAGTATTTATTATTGAAAATTTGTTTTCGTGTGCGAATTCTATTAGTCTATCGCCTCTGTTATTTCTTGTACCATAACCATGGCATTTCATTATTAAATTTTCTTCTGGTTTTGGTTGACCAATTTTGGCGTTAAAATCCCCCATGACTATAATGTTTTTTCCTGAAGTTTTTAAGGCCTTATCTATGGTGTCATAAAAAGTTCTATCTCTGTATCATTCGCAGCTTCTGTCGGGGCATATGCTTGTATTATGCTGACTCTGATCTTGTTGATATTGATATTTAATACTCCCACTCGTTCTGAAAAACCAATGAAGCTTTCGATGTAGGGCTTGAGGTATTTCTTCACGAGAAAACCCACACCATAAAGACCTGGAGTTTCACCTATGTAGTGAAATATCACATTTTCATATCCTTGAATGGAATTTCCTAGCCTTCTTATTTCAGACAAACCTATTATGTCATATTTTATATCTTCCAAAGCATAAATTAATTCTAGCAGGCGAGCGTGTGTTGACAAGGTCCTAACATTGTATGTTGCTATATAGAACAGGTTATTGCTCGTGCGTTCTAACATTTTTGAAGTTTTTACCCCTGGAGGGTTGTGGTCTACTTCTCCCACAGTGACCGGCCGGATTGGGAGATCTGATTCGTTTTTTGAATGTATTTTATGAGTATTTTCCATGTGAGAGGGTGACGTTGATTGCTACATGTCATTGTTACTATTTCCTTCATTCTTAGACGTTTCGTGTGAAGTTTTTGTACTAAAAAAGTTCAATAGTCCTGGTTTTATTGGCCCCTCGGATAGACTAGCGGATCTGTGTAAAGTACTCTTTGTTTTGTTCTTCTTATTGGCCTGCGTTTTATGTTTGTCGCTGGGGTTTTTTTCAGGAGAGTTTGACAGCATTCTTTTAGTTTTGGTTGGTGGATTCGTGTATTTATTAAGAATTCTTATTTTATCATATTTTATGATTGCTAGGTTCCCTTTTTCTTTTTCAATCCTCACTTGTTCTTGTAGCTCTTTTCTTTTCTTTAGGACATAGTCTGGATAGTCTTCCTTAATATAGTAAGGGGTGTCCTTCAATTTTTTATTTTGTTTAAGTAAATCAATTTTTATTCCCAATGTTAGAATCGTGATTATTATTAGCCTGGGTCTTTCTCCTTTTTTGCCTATTCTTTTGGCTTCCTGTATATCCCTGCGATCAATTTTTACAGAAAAGTGCTCATTTATGAAGCTGACCAGAATGTTTTCCAAGTTGGAGTACGAGGTTTCAGTTTCCTCTAGTCCGAAAAGTACAATGTTCCTCTTTCTTGTTTGTTTTTCTAGAAAATATAATCTTTTTTCTTGATTCTCAAGTTTTTCTTTGAGGTTTTCATATTTTTCTTCCCATATTTTGAACTTCTCGTCCAATATGCTATTAATGTTGCGTGTAACTTGCTCAGTTACTTTTTCCCCGTTTTGTTCAATCGTGTTTTTCTGTTCATCCAGTTCTTTCTGAATTTTACGTAGTGCACTCAAGACTTCGTCCATGTTTCGATATTGTTTAAAGATAGGTTTTAATTATTAAAGGTGTTTGTTTTGGTACTTGTGGTGCCCTCTCGTGGAGCGCTTCCGCACTGACAGCCCAAATGGTAATCTTGATCGATCGTAACTGAAGTTTGGTGTTTGACGACCTAGTATGCGCAGCTGTCAAAAAATGGCGCTGCGTACGTTTTTGGATTGTAATTATTTTTGCGAAATCATATATCGGATTCGATTTACAATTTTAAATATAACTATACTATACTATAACTAGTCTAGAATATTAATGTTTATTATACACTTATCACGGTTTCACAAGTATATTCATGGCTTCGCAAGTCCATTCGATTAGCGGCAGTTATTATTATGAAATCGTCGCGAGTTAGCAGCACTTATCACTGAGTTGTTTTCACTTTTAGCGTTTTTTTACTCGTTATTGTTCGGTATCCACGATGTATATTGTAGTCCTTGCGTACTTAAACAGTTTTTCTACTTTTGACTGAGTATGAGCACGTATTCTATTTATAAAATATAAAACAATACGGAGTACGATTTTAACAGCGGCACGGTCTACCCTCTCTCGTACCTTACAGTACATTGAACAAAGCGTCGGACGAGTTGGGAAAGAGACGTAATACGGCTTGAGACAAATTGGGAAGCTGACTACCTGTACAAATACAAAGTGACGTATTAGTGAAAGTGACGTATTAAGGATAGGGACGACATAGCTAGTGTGACGTGTTGTCATCACAACCGTTTATTACATATTAAAATACACTGTTTGGGCATTTACTTTTTTAAAATGACGTCGTCCAAATGTAAACCGTTGCGTTCACGGCATTCGTTTAATCGAGCACTAAAATTGCCTATGACGGCTCGGCAGGTATTCTCCGTAATGGCTGCGATTTCGTGACGGATATTTTCTATTAATTGTGCCAGGGAAGTAGGTTTGTTGGCGTATACTTTGGATTTGACATAACCCCATAGGAAAAAGTCCATAGGTGTCAAATCGGGACTGCGTGGAGGCCAACTTAAGTCACCTCTCCTGGAGATCAATTTGACAGGAAGTTTTCACGAACTCTTGGCAGAGACGGACATTTTTTTTTTTTTACTATTGTTAGGCTCGCGCTTGACCACCATCTCACCTGATGATAAGCGACGGTGTAACACGCTTGCCTAGAAGAAACCTATCCACTCTTGACTTAAAAACCCCGAGGTTGTGTAGCTATCGGGAAACACAGACTCCGGCAGGGAATTGCACACCTTAGCTGTACGCATAATGAACGTATTTTCAAATTTGAAAAATAAATAATTGTGCGTAAAGGTGCCAGGTGGGCTGTCCACCATGTACCGATGGCGTATCGCCGTACATTTTGTAGTCCGATGATGAAACGGGCTAGGCGGAATTAGATCATGCAATTCCATCGCACAATCCCCGAAATGTAACCGATAAAAAAAAACGACAAGCTGGCAACTCGGCGACGATGTTCAAAGCTTTGAATCAACCAGTGCCTCATTGCCAATGAGCCTCTTGGCCCGTTTTTCGATCGACTCTAGTGCATCAAGCTGGTACTTGTCAGATCCGTCCCAGAAAGGAGAACAGTTTTCCATGCAAGATCGAACCTGCGCTTGATACAACTTAAGCAGCTGTTCTGGCGTGAAGTACCGTCTCACCTTAGCAAGGATCCCCAACTTTTTGGCAGCCAGTTGAGCTTTTGCCTCAATGTATGGGGAGAAATTGAGTGTCGACGCCAAGAAGCTCAAGATGGTCCGTTATCGGCACGGTCACACGAGCCGGAAAGAAGGAGCCGGGTGGAATTGGCTCCGTTTAGCGGAAAAAACGTGCAACTTCACGTGTGTGAAGTTGCTCCGTCCTGCTGGAACCATGTTCTTTGGTTATAACCAGGAAAGTTTTGCAGCTCAGGCACGAAGAAGTCGTCTAACATCTCCACATAACGCTCTGAATCCACTGTAACTGTGCGTCCTCTTCCATCTTCAAAAAAGTAAGGGCCGATAATTCCTCGCGCCGACATTGCGGCCCATACGGTGACTGTAGGCGAATGTAGGGGTGTCTGATGTTTTGGTTTTGGATTGGCTGCACTAAGTAATCTGTGACATATCCAGTAAGATGAAAATGGACTTCATCCGAAAACCAAAATGTTGGTAAACGTTGGAAAGCGCTCAATCATCTGATTTACGTAGTCAAGCCTCTGACCAGCATCCTGAGGCTTTAAATCTTGCACCGACTGAATTTTTTACGGGTGCAGTTTTGAATCTTTATGCAAAATGCGGCATAATGACGATCTGTGCACGTTTAAGGCCACAGCACGCTTCCGAATTGAAAGGATCGTCCCGAATAGACTGGGCGACACTGTCTTCGTTTTCGACCGTTCTCGAAGATCTTGGATGCCCGGATTTTGGTTTTGCCAGTGTTGAACCGGTCTCTTCAAACTTCTCGACCCATCTTGCAAAGAGTCGAGTGGTTGGCGCATCATTCAAGTGACGAATATGTCGAATGCTGCAGAATTTTCTACGCGCTACAGTCGCCAAATTACCGTTTTTATAAAACTCGCGTACGCACAACGCACAGTCCGCTCCCGATAAACGCTCCATAGCACAGAAGAACTAGGGGGGGGGGGTGCCCCCCTCGGAATAGTTGCGTTCACGCAAAACCAAAACAAATGTGAACTTGAGACACCCAGTACAATCTTGTGGAATCGGAAGTGCCTTACCTTATACCTAAGTATAGGCCTGACATAGTGGTGATAGACCGACTAGAGCGTCGCGAAATGATTGTTGATATAGCGGTCCCCCATGACGAGAACCTCGTGAAGGCTGAGAGAGATAAGAAAAGCAAGTATCTTGATCTGTCGACCTGTGGTATGTGAGTAAAGCAGTCATTGTGCCGATGGTCTTTACGACCTTTACCATAATAGCCAAGAGCCTCGACGAACATCTGAGGAGGCTCTCGTTGTGTAGCTGGATCAATTAAGGGCTTGATCTAGAAAGCGGTGCTCCTGGGCACGGCGCGTATAGTCAGGAGTTTCCTCTCTCAGGAGTCCTGACCACCGGTAGCTTGGACCCTGTTCCCAATACCGGTGGGCTATTATTTTTGTATTTTCTAATGTTTTTTTATTTTATTTTTTTAAAGAATATTATTTAAAAATGTAAAAGTATGTATATATAATAAATGGAATAACCTAGTTTCAACCCAATCGGGTAGAATGGGTCCCATTATCCATAATATCTAGACAGACAATGAAATACGAAAGTTCCACCACTCACCGTCACCAGTTAAAATCACAGTTAGAGATACTACGGTTAAAATGTTATTAGTGTAGGTACTCTGTGGTGACTTGACCACCAACCAAAGAGCAATAAATAAATTTAAATTTAGCACCAACCTCTCTGTCTGAGCCACCATATTAACCAACCACCACAGCTGATTTTAGTTTATTTACATTCTCAGGAATCTCAGGTAAAGGAATCTGTCATACTGACCGCATTCTAGTCATTTCTAGTTGCCGTCCGTCCTCACATTTTGCATAGAAACAACTCAAATACAAAAAAAACTCCCAGCGCCTGCGTCTTGTTTGAAAGTTAACGTGTTGTTGGTAACACGTGTGTTATAATCTAATTATTTCAAATGAATAGAAACATGACTGAGTCCAAGCTGCCTATCAAAAACAAAGACTTGGATAATATCACAATACCTTATTCACCGTTTTTCAACATAATTGGCCATGGAACAGGTAAACAAATATCATGTTTTTCGTTGCTTCTCCTCTTTGTTGAAAGTTCCATTGGTAGGTATGATAAAACCATGATGTAACTTAATTTTTAGGTGTACATGTTGAGTTCAAGACGCCTTTTTCACTACCTTCTTCACCATTATTACGACTTGGCCATGGAACAGGTAAAAATATCACGTTATGTTTGTCGCTTCTACACGTGGTTTTTATGCTGAAACCATGATGTTTCATGTATGTATCTTAATTTTTAGGTGTACGTATTGAGTCCCAGACGCCTATCAAAAACAAAGGCCCGTTTAGTAACAACAAAATCACTCTACCTTCTTCACCGTTTTTAAACAGACTTGGCTATGGAACAGGTAAATTAATAAAGTAATATCACATTTTGTTCTCTGCGGTTAAAAGTTTTGCTAAAACCCTATTATATTTAAATTTTTAGGTGTAAGTGCAATACAGCTAGTCAGATCCCGTCATGCAGGAGTAAATTGTCCTCAGTGTCCGGGATATATTCGTGTGAAATCTCTTAAAGAATCTCAAATGGCCCTCGAAGGGCTGAGGCAACAGTATGAACAAATGAGCAAACGCGTGGAAGAGAATAGTTTATTTGAGCGCACAAAGGCAGAATCAGATCTTTTGAAGCGTATGTCACACCCAAACATAGTTGGTTTTTGCGGGTTCAGTAGAGGAAGGGTGCTGTACTCGGGGGTGGCCTGTGACCTGAAACTTGGTGATATGATTGCAAAAAGAATTGCCGATAATGGTAAACCATTTTTGCCAAAGCAAATATTGAAAGTAAGTCATTATACTCATAAAAGTTTATTTTAAGTACAGTAATTCAAAATAAGTTTATTTGTTCATCGTTACAAAAAGACCTTAGACCTAATTAACAACTTAGGCATAATTAGAATTAAGAAGTTAGCAGAGAAACAGAAATGATGTTGACAGACACGGACAGTGACTTTTGTACTATTAGGAGATATACTCAGATCTAAAATTTAAAATGATAACCGCTTAATCCATGTTTCAGGTAGCAGCAGATATAGCCAGTGCCTTAGACTACCTACACACAAAGATGCAGGTTCTGCATGGAGACATAAAGTGCTACAACATCTTTGTTAATGGAGACTTCATGATCTGCAAACTGTGTGAATTTGGGGTCTCCCTGCCTCTTGATGAGAATGGGGTGTTTGACAAGACAAAGGCAAGAAAAGCCAACTATGTTGGTAAGTTAATTCTATAATAAGTATTAGTGGACATTAAGAGATATAGTTAATATAAGTCTGAAAACACCACCCAGCCTTGCTTGCTTGTGCCTTCGCTGCATGAGTAGATGCCTTAACTCTTCAGCGGAACAATTGGTGGTATGTGTTTATGGGACACTATATACTACTATATAATAAAATATAATACATCCAAGATCACAATATGTTGCAGTAGCAGTAGTGGCACAGTACAAGCTGACAATGTATTTTCTCTATTTTATGGATAAACAACTAGCATGAATTAACTCTTCTTCTTTCATACTAATAGGTATTGGTTGTTTTAAAAATCATAGGAGGGTTTTTAAGCTAAACATTATCTATACTGTAGGGTTTATATAGGTAATTATTTTAAAATAAAAGTACCACCTGGAATTTATTATAATCACTGTTCAGTCATTGTTTGCTTCATTTTTATGTCAACACACCAGTGTTTTGTCTATCATTTTACTTTTTAATGTAAAATAGGGATAAATTGTTTTAATTTATGTAATCATAATAGTTATATTCAAATATAAAATATTTTATTTCACTTTTATACAGATAATCTTACAGCCCATGATTAGGTGAAATAGGTTTCTTCTAGGCAAGCGTGCTTCACCGTAGACCACATCATTGCTTAACATCAGGCGAGATGGTGGTTAAACGCGAGCCTATAGATAATAAAAAATAAAAAAATACCTATAAAATGTCTGAAGTCAGGGGTTCACAATTCCAATTGATCACACATATAATGATGGAATGTATTGACCCATGTATGTATAAGGATATAGAATCCTGAAAAATTTGACCTCAATGTTATTTTCGCACAAAACTTCTCCTTAAATCATAAAGTAAAAAGAAACTACACCTACAAACTAAAACCAAAAGGTTTGGCTTCTCATCAAATTCCAGGTGCAGACCCATGGAGAGCCCCGGAAGTGATGCACAGGCGTGAGATAACATCCAAGACAGACATATGGGCCCTGGGTCTCTCACTGTGGGAGATGATGGCACTGATGCCTCCTCACAACAAGTTCCGTGAGGACCGGCCCGAGGAAGATGAAGACAAGCTTGATACCTCGCTGTATGATCTCGGTGATAGTCTTGATAATCTCATTGATTTATTCTGTGATATATACGGTGAGTTTAGGACAGTAGCAGTTTTTAAATCTTATTTGTGATTATGCTGTAAAATTTTATATCAGCTTAGCCTATTAGGTAGCTATTTTTATGCAATGTTTGTTTTATATAACATTCAGTATTTTATATAATATTAATAATGAAGCTACAGTTCTCGCCAAACTTCTTAACACTAATGTGAGTGAGTGGTTCTGTGGTTGTGCAGTAGTAAATCTCATACATAAACATAACCGCGCCGTGCCTTGCGCATCGGAATACCAACTTTAGGGCCAAGAAGTTTGGCGAGTACTCTTGAATTGGAGAATCGTACCCACGCAGTAAATTCGTGGTGAACGAGTTACAAGTTGTGGGCGCTTATTTTGTGTAATTTATTTCATCATCACTGCTCTCAAGACAGTGGAGTTTGGAAACCGGCATGTCCTAGGGCCAAAAATTCAAAGACATCTGACATCCACCAACCGGCACTGGCCCCGCGTGGTGGATTATGGTCCATTCCCTCTTACAGCGAGGAGGCCTGTGTGCCAGCAGTGGGAACATTAAAAGGCTGATGATGATCCACACAGTAACAAATGCTCTCTATTCCCAGGCACACGCCCGCTACTACCCCTGGCCCTCCCAGGCAAGCAGTACTGGCACCCCCTGAGCCTGTTCTACTACTGCACGGAGAACTCTCCAGCCGAGCGGCCCAGTGCGCGGCACGTGGTCGTGGCCGCCAAGGAAATGCTCCATCACTGTGAGAGCACTGAGATCAGCCGTTATTTCGACACACTCACTTTATAACGAGGTAATTAAAAAATCTGAAAAACCGACTGCTTGAGAAGCGAACTTATAAAAGACGTTTACGTCTTTTATAAGTTCGCTTCTCAAGCAGTCAAGAAAAAATCATGCTGTGCAGTCGGAGGAAACATATTCGCGAGCAAACCATAAATGTATCTTCCATCTATCTTCTGAAATAAAAAAAAGTAAGTTTTTTAAAATAGCTCAATAAACCTTGACGATCTTGCAATGAGCATCGAGGTTTTGACCACTAAGAATGTAAGGGTTGAAGAAGGGCCTATCATTGGAAGGTCAAATTACTAAGTTCCTATTTTACTAGGGTATTTATGTACCTGATTATGTTGATTTTATATTTGTATGACTTTATAATAATAATATTTTTTTATTAAGATTTTGACCACTAAGAATTTAAGGAAAGTGTCTTTCATTGGGAAGTTCATGTTACTATTTTACTAGGGTATCCATGTACCTGATTATAATGAATTTATATTTTTGTGTGTCAGACTGATTAATAATATTTTTTTAATGGACTGAATACCTGACTTACAATGGACTGAATAATAATTATTTTAAGACGTGTTGTATTTGACAGTCTTGCAGTAAGCAAGATAATTTCGTGGATACGAAACTGTCTATTTATTTTATGATAAGATGCTAGTGATATAATAGTTTTAATAGTAACGCATTTTGTCTGGTAACAAAAGAAAACACAATTTGTAAGTAAAACGTTATATTAAAAAAAAACAACTGTACTGTTTGTATAACATAACAACAATGTTGAAACTGATCTCCAACCCGACATGTATTATGCTATGTATTAATACAATGTTTATTAACTAAGATAAATGATTGTTTATTTGGTAAAATATCCCTAAAACCTATAAATTTAAATAATTGACCATTATATGGAACTATGCTGTGTTGCTACAGGAACTTGCTATCAGCTAAAATAATATTGTAAAAATCTTTAATATTTTCCGAATTAAACAGATTCAGAATTACGTAGTGCTATTCAAAATTAGGTAGGTATTTTTCTTCTTGATGAATGATTCAAGATTAAAATCATCTTTATACATTCGTAATAAAATACTGTTCTACCATGCTCTACTGGGTGATTAAATTGCCTGATGAAAGTATTATTTTCAGATTGAAAAAATAAAAACATTGTGTCAAATAATTATATTCAGCAGGCAATTCTAACCCACTATGTAGATGGAGCTTTAATCAAAACACTTCATGAGATTCCATACCAGATATCGCTCAAATTCGATACAATTTAAAATACAATTGAGCGATGACTACAAGTCGTGTCGTATGATACAAATGATTAAATAAATACTTCGCTTATTCTACGCTACAACAATACAACAGTTATCTTATGAACTAGTGTATGTGATTGTATGAAAAATACATTCTTTTCGACTACGCTACAGTCATTATGATGTATCGCGGTCATGCAGTTTCGTTATAACTTTTAATCTATGTTAAATTCAGGATTTTAGTAATGCAGCTATTTAAAATAGGGATTTAGGTGCGTAGATATGACCGCGACAAAGTTGACTAGTGTAAAATTAAAACATGTTTACATATTCGCTTATTGACTAAATCAGCACCAACGATAAACCCAATTTTTTATTTTTAACGTTATTTTTCAATGTAAACGGTAGCAACATAATTATTTACATGATCATGTAAGAATTTGGCTGTGAGGCTTCAAATTATGTCTGAATTTTGTTCAAAGTGATAGGATATTTTTGCAGTTTCGCCCGCGTGAAGTGTTTTCTTGTCCCAAGGCAATATTATACCGGGATAAAAACTAAGCCTATAGCTATTTCAGATTGAAAGCTATCTCTGTGCCAAATTTCATCCAGATCCATTCTGGCGTGATAACTTCCGCATTTATAATATTAGTATTAGTTATTCAAACAGTGGCTTCTCAGAAATCCCCCATAATCTGTCTATGTTGTACCTGAAGCAGAGCTCCCTGCAGCTACCATGGCTCCAACTCCGGGCAATCTTTAAACCGATGACGAGGTCAGGTGGAGTTAGTTAGAAGGGGGCACTCTAGTGAGTGTGTGCAACAACAGCTGTAGTCTGCACTCTGAAAGAACCTTACAAGGCTAATGTTAACAATGTCGACGTGGCTGAATTTTGGTTTAAATAAATTTAATTTGGAATTATCTACGAAAAAATGATTAAAAAACAAAAATCATTTGAATTGTTTTGTATAGGCTGATGCTACCGTTTATTTTGTATCATTAATATATATTCAGTATTGAGTGAGGTATTGCGTAAGGCGAGTGGGTAAAGCTATACAAGTATGGCGGCGAGTACATCTTACTAAATATCGGTTAGTAACTATACTTAGGAATACGAGATTGTATGCAGATCGATTACCACGTGAGATTTATAACAAATGCAGTGTCGCTGTTACTTGAGTGTGGCCATTTATAATAATGTTTCATCTATTTATTCATCAACATTTTTTATACAAAAATTAAATAGGTACATGTGTGAAATTTTTTATTGCTAAAAATCAGCTAAACAGAAAAAATTACTTCTGTTAAATTGACTGTTACAATTTTTATTTTTTGGCCGCTCGATTTAATTAGCAAATACTGGAATCAAATCTTGTCAACAGACTGGACTGTGAAAAATCACGCATTCAACTTAATTGTGGGCCACGATACAGCTTTCAAATTGATTTTCAGACCATACACCCGATTAACAACAGACACGTACTACTCGGTCAAAATAAGTGTGCACCTGGCACTGTGACATTCGACTGTCGCTAGCTGCACAGTTATAGCGCCGTGTAGTCTACAGTGCGTCTATCAGGTGCGCAGCTCGAGCTCGAGCTCCAGGCGCCGTGTAGTCCACAGTGCGTCTATCAGGTGCGCAGCTCGAGCTCGAGCTCCAGGCGCCGTGTAGTCCACAGTGCGTCTATCAGGTGCGCAGCTCGAGCTCGAGCTCCAGGCGCCGTGTAGTCCACAGTGCGTCTATCAGGTGCGCAGCTCGAGCTCGAGCTCCAGGCGCCGTGTAGTCCACAGTGCGTCTATCAGGTGCGCAGCTCGAGCTCGAGCTCCAGGCGCCGTGTAGTCCACAGTGCGTCTATCAGGTGCGCAGCTCGAGCTCGAGCTCCAGGCGCCGTGTAGTCCACAGTGCGTCTATCAGGTGCGCAGCTCGAGCTCGAGCTCCAGGCGCCGTGTAGTCCACAGTGCGTCTATCAGGTGCGCAGCTCGAGCTCGAGCTCCAGGCGCCGTGTAGTCCACAGTGCGTCTATCAGGTGCGCAGCTCGAGCTCGAGCTCCAGGCGCCGTGTAGTCCACAGTGCGTCTATCAGGTGCGCAGCTCGAGCTCGAGCTCCAGGCGCCGTGTAGTCCACAGTGCGTCTATCAGGTGCGCAGCTCGAGCTCGAGCTCCAGGCGCCGCAGGTACTGCAGCACGTCGGGCTTCCTGGCCGCCGCGGCCGCCTGCAGCGCGGTGAGGCCGCCGCAGTTGCGCAGGCACAGCTGTGAGCGGCGCGCCAGCAGGCGCACGCACGACAGTTGCCCAAACATTGCAGCGCCGTGCAGGGCTGACTGGCCATTCTGGAATTAATAGTACATAATTACATTAAAAGCCGAAGACAGAGTGGCTTCAAAGATGCTCGTCAGTAAATCCGTCAAATCTTTCTAAGACGGACACGACCTTAAGCAAAGAAGGCAACGAATAAGAAGAGAAGATATTACACTGATGCTGAAATTAAACTAGGGGTTGCCAGTTGACGACCAGTCTGGTTGGGCGCCTGCTTTGTCGCATCTACGGCATAAATAGTCGAGTGCTGACTCGTAGTCACACCAGTGTGACAAACAGGATATTTTTTCTCGTTTGTCACACCACTGATTTTTACACACCATTTATTCCTAACTAGTGCTGTACTAGTTATACTAAAGGGTTTTGAGTGCTGAATCGTAGTCACACCAGATTATCACACAGTATGACAAACAGGATCTTTTTCTCTCGATTTTTTTTCAATAAGGGCGGTTAGATGTTGAAATGAAATAAAAGAAGCTGTGGTATTAACAAAATTCTTTTTTTATTTGGAAAGCACACTTGTGTCTTGACTTGTTGTTAAGCCTGGAATACGAGTATGATATGACATCGTTCAAATGCCCGCCTCGGCTGTTTACAATGGCACGGATCCGAGTGGTCCAATTATCAATGACTCTTCTGCATAGATCCGGCTGAATTTGGGCAATGGCCTGTGTGTGTTCACCTTTAGGGCATCGGTCGATTGTGGTTTGTTTGCATAGACCTGTGACTTCAAAAAACCCTACAAGAAAAGGTCCAGCGGTATCAAATCGCATGACCTTTGTGGCCAATTCACTGATTCGAGCGTTTGGGTTTCTCTCGCAGGGGTGATCCCCTGCGAGAGAAACCCAAACGCTCGAATCGCTCATTCAGATATTTTATCATGTGAACGTGCTGTTCAATCGTGTAACTTGCCATGGTGATTCGGCATAAGTAACTGAATAATAAATTTTTAACAATATTATTCAATCAAAAGAAAATTGACATCGAAAAAAAAAAAAGAAGGGTCGACCATTTCCTTGAAATATTGCGTTAAAAACGGAATAAAAAACTAAAATTATCATCACCAGCAGACCGACTTTATTAGAATATACAGGTACTGCACTAGCAATTATTGTATACATGGTATGGAAAAATCAGTGGTGTGACAAACGAGAAAAAAAATCCTGTTTGTCACACTGGTGTGACTACGAGTCAGCAACGAAATAGCCAAGAGTAGACTCATTCATTAATATAAAAAATAACAACTCTTAAGTAAAAAAAATAGTAGAATTTTAGGAAAATACTGATTACTACCAGCGCCATCTAGTATCGAGTAGATTACAAACGCCATCTAACGGCGAATAGAAAGCACAATGCTTGACGTACCAAGAGTTTAAAAAATTACAGACCAGATGTCGCTACTAACTCTATCGTGTAACAAAAATAGAAAAATAAAATATCCTTACGGGCAGCAAACCAAGGTTTGGTTTGAATTTGAGCAATTCTACGACCACAGCAGCGTGGCCTTTGTGTGCAGCTTTAAACAGCGGAGTAGCGCCATCCTGAAACATATTAGTAACTTATCAGATTTTGCTCTGTGTAGAAGTTATACGATTTACCAGCCTGAGTCTTAATGTTTTGCTAACTATAACGTAGTTTAACTTTTCCTAAAAGCAAAGTTATTAAAGCTTTCTTCAATGCATTAACAAAGCCTACCTTGTCATAGACAAGGTATAGTTTGCCAACCAAGCAACTACTGTTCTGTTGGATGTTGACAGCGTTATCATTTGCCTCGTAAAGGTCTTTCAGGGTGTAGCTGTTGTTGCACAGAGTCAGAAAGCACGACAAGAGATGAAGCATTGTTTGTGACGTAGCTCCGCTATTGCACTGCGGCTCATTGGAGTACCCCTGAGTACATCTGACTAAGTTGTCCCTGCGGTGGCTCACCTGGCTTCGTAGTCAGTTTAGAGATTGCCAAGACGGTCATAGCCGTTGGTGGTCTGCAGCGAGCTTTTATTCAGGCTCGACATTGTACTACTCGGTCAACATATCTGAGCACCCGAAATGTCAGACGACCCAACTCCGTGCTACCCGCGCGTTCGCCTCGTGAGACAATACTAAGAGTCGAACGTTAGAGTGACATTGACATTTCGGGTGCTCAGTAATGTTGAGCGGGCTGTAGGAGAGCTGTCTGAAGAGCTACGTAGCTCCGCGATCGCATTGTAGTTCATTGGAGTACCATCTATCTACGCTTTAATTTAAGTATGTATAGGTAGGTGTCCATACCTGTCTGACATGGTCCACCCTGGCGCCGGCCGCCAGTAGCAGCCTGGCCACGTGCTCGTGTCCGCACTGCGCCGCGATCCACAGCGGTGTGGCACGATCAGCTCGCGCACCATACCTGTCTGACATGGTCCACCCTGGCGCCGGCCGCCAGTAGCAGCCTGGCCACGTGCTCGTGTCCGCACTGCGCCGCGATCCACAGCGGTGTGGCACGATCAGCTCGCGCACCATACCTGTCTGACATGGTCCACCCTGGCGCCGGCCGCCAGTAGCAGCCTGGCCACGTGCTCGTGTCCGCACTGCGCCGCGATCCACAGCGGTGTGGCACGATCAGCTCGCGCACCATACCTGTCTGACATGGTCCACCCTGGCGCCGGCCGCCAGTAGCAGCCTGGCCACGTGCTCGTGTCCGCACTGCGCCGCGATCCACAGCGGTGTGGCACGATCAGCTCGCGCACCATACCTGTCTGACATGGTCCACCCTGGCGCCGGCCGCCAGTAGCAGCCTGGCCACGTGCTCGTGTCCGCACTGCGCCGCGATCCACAGCGGTGTGGCACGATCAGCTCGCGCACCATACCTGTCTGACATGGTCCACCCTGGCGCCGGCCGCCAGTAGCAGCCTGGCCACGTGCTCGTGTCCGCACTGCGCCGCGATCCACAGCGGTGTGGCACGATCAGCTCGCGCACCATACCTGTCTGACATGGTCCACCCTGGCGCCGGCCGCCAGTAGCAGCCTGGCCACGTGCTCGTGTCCGCACTGCGCCGCGATCCACAGCGGTGTGGCACGATCAGCTCGCGCACCATACCTGTCTGACATGGTCCACCCTGGCGCCGGCCGCCAGTAGCAGCCTGGCCACGTGCTCGTGTCCGCACTGCGCCGCGATCCACAGCGGTGTGGCACGATCAGCTCGCGCACCATACCTGTCTGACATGGTCCACCCTGGCGCCGGCCGCCAGTAGCAGCCTGGCCACGTGCTCGTGTCCGCACTGCGCCGCGATCCACAGCGGTGTGGCACGATCAGCTCGCGCACCATACCTGTCTGACATGGTCCACCCTGGCGCCGGCCGCCAGTAGCAGCCTGGCCACGTGCTCGTGTCCGCACTGCGCCGCGATCCACAGCGGTGTGGCACGATCAGCTCGCGCACCATACCTGTCTGACATGGTCCACCCTGGCGCCGGCCGCCAGTAGCAGCCTGGCCACGTGCTCGTGTCCGCACTGCGCCGCGATCCACAGCGGTGTGGCACGATCAGCTCGCGCACCATACCTGTCTGACATGGTCCACCCTGGCGCCGGCCGCCAGTAGCAGCCTGGCCACGTGCTCGTGTCCGCACTGCGCCGCGATCCACAGCGGTGTGGCACGATCAGCTCGCGCACCATACCTGTCTGACATGGTCCACCCTGGCGCCGGCCGCCAGTAGCAGCCTGGCCACGTGCTCGTGTCCGCACTGCGCCGCGATCCACAGCGGTGTGGCACGATCAGCTCGCGCACCATACCTGTCTGACATGGTCCACCCTGGCGCCGGCCGCCAGTAGCAGCCTGGCCACGTGCTCGTGTCCGCACTGCGCCGCGATCCACAGCGGTGTGGCACGATCAGCTCGCGCACCATACCTGTCTGACATGGTCCACCCTGGCGCCGGCCGCCAGTAGCAGCCTGGCCACGTGCTCGTGTCCGCACTGCGCCGCGATCCACAGCGGTGTGGCACGATCAGCTCGCGCACCATACCTGTCTGACATGGTCCACCCTGGCGCCGGCCGCCAGTAGCAGCCTGGCCACGTGCTCGTGTCCGCACTGCGCCGCGATCCACAGCGGTGTGGCACGATCAGCTCGCGCACCGTCCACCTTGGCTCCCGCCGTCACTAGTGCTCGGCACACTTCCTCGTGCCCGTTCTGTGCTGCGATGAACAGGGGGGTCGCTTTGTCCTGGAATTGTAGGAATGATTATTTTAGATGTGTTGGTAACTTGGAAAGTATGTACTTTCTTCTTCTTCGACTGTCGATAACAAACACAGGCGCATCGCAGTTAAATCCCTTACGTGGCACAGTATTCGACCAGTGCAACACCGTCCGCTGACGCGTCTCATAAAGTTCTCACGTGAACAGACAAAAGGGTTTGCAATGCAAGTAAGAAGCAAGTTTCGACATCACTGAAGCATGGCTAGGACGGGCTGGTGTTACACGGCATGGTTTTCAATTTGAGTTGCAAATTGGATATTCCTTACCTAGAGAACTAGAAGATGGCTATCCTAAGATACACAAATATTATACCTACGTACAGACAGCAAAGTGACATTTATAATTGTAAAGAAAAGGGGATAGTAGTCTAAAGCCAAGATACTTAAGTTGTAACAGCTTACCTTCATGGAAGAGTTGACGTCGGCCCCCCTGCGGATGAGCTCGTCGACTACCAGCAGGTGGCCGCACTGGCACGCCACAAACAGTGGTGTGCCGCCGTCCTGAAACCACCACATAGCTAATGTACTACTCGGTCAAAATAAGTGTGCACCTGGCGCTCGCTGTCACGTCACTCTGACGTTCGACTCTCACTTGGCACACGAGGAGAACGCGGGGCGCCGCGGGGGTGGGCGGGAGTGGGATTGCATTCCAACGAGGTTTTTTTTTATAATCTATAGTCTCGCGTTTAAGCGATGATGTGGTCTACGGTGAAGCACGCTTGCCTAGAAGAACGCTTTCAATCTTGACTTAAAGACCCCTAGGTTGTAGCCGTATTTTGACCGTGTTGTTCTACTCTAGCAACCCGTCCTACCAAGCAGTCGCTCTACGTTCCAGTTAGACCGGGCCCAGATTCAGGGTTGGCGAAAAAAACTATCTACGAATATAACACATTTTCTGTAGTTATAAAAGAGCCGAAGGCAGAGTGGCTTGCAAGCATCTCGTCAGTGACTTCGTCAAAGCTTTCAAAGACGGGCACGACCTCCAGCAATGAAGACAACGAATATGAAGAGAACTAGTTATAAAAAGGGGAAGGTGATATTCAGATGTTTTTTCGTAGTTACCATGCTCGGCGCGTCGATGGCAGCCCCCGAGTCGAGCAGTAGTCGCGCGATGTCCAGGAAACCGCCTTGCGCTGCGAAGAACAGCGCGCTCGTTCCTGTCTGAAAGTCCCCAAGTGTCGGAGAGAAAAGAACGAGGGTTATATGATTATAGGTGATCTTCACTGGTCGTTAAAGACTTCAAGATTCTCAAAAAACTATTATAAAGATTTATGCTCTTCCACTCTTCTTTCATCTTATCTGTCATTTTCACTGGTCGATAACGACCGTGACCAATGACAAATAGGTATTCATGATAACTGGTTTCAGGGTCTGTCAACAGAATCAAATCACTACGTCAGTGGTTTATAGTTTTTCGCGGTCTGGTGAGTTCACCATGGAAAATATGGACTTAGGGCTCCATTTGCAGACTACGTAATTTAACGCCTCGTATGTTTTTGTTCTTAAAGTACCTAGTTTCTCCAGGGATGCCTTAAAAGGCCAACGCCAGGATGGAACCCCCTCTATGCAACCATTGAGAGGGTTCCTTGGTGGTAATTTAAGCGATTACCCCTTCTTCCGGTGATCACCGGGGTGATTTTAGTAAGGTAAAAAGCCCGCTTTCCTTGGTATTTTCCCCAAAAGACCAGCAGCCGTATTGCGTAATGAATTCGGGAAGAGCAAAGGGCAAAGAGTATGAAAAAATAACCAATCACATAGACGGAAAGCCACATCGCGTCTTTCATCTCGCATGTGATTGATCGATTTTTCACACTCTTTGCCCTTTGCTCTTTCCGAATTCATTACGCAATAAGGCTGCTGGTGCCTTTTGAATGTTTCGCCTCGATAACAAAGAAAAAGGTAATTTAACGCCTGTAATAAATACCCAATCTTAAAGAATGTCAGATCATAACTTATAGAACAGTGCATTGGTATTTGGTATCAATAAATTAAAGTAACTCAGGTTATAAATACCGTTCTGCTGCAGGCCGGGTCGGCGCCCTGCGCCAGCAGCTCGCGCACGCATGCCGTGTGACCCATCGCAGCTGACAGGATGAGCGGCGTCGTTCCATCCTGAGGACAAGAGGGAAGGGGTTGTAAGTAACGTATTTATTTAATAAGAATATCGTTTCAGATAAGCAGTGGTGGCCCAGTCGTAACAGCCTCGACTTTCGTATCGTAGGTACTGGGATTGAATACAGGCAGGGACTTTATTTCGTGTCACAGGCACATGACTTCATCACCACTGCTCTAAAAAATATTTAAACAAAAAAAAATCGAAGACATGCAACATCCATCAACTCTGCTCTGGGCCCAGGTGGTGGCTGAATGTCCATTCCCTAAAAGCTGATTATGTTATGTCATGCTATCGCTTCAGACCATGAATACTCGTATGATGGTGGGACGAACAGGATTGGTTCCGTCCAAACTACAAAAAGCTGCGAAACATGGGTTTTGCTCAGGAGCCTGGGCAGTCCCACACCACAGCGTAGGCTATTAAAAATATATTTCCGGACGTGGCGCCTTAAAAGACAAGTAACGTTTTCTAGAATATGGGAGTCCCCAGTCCCCTCCTGCCAATAATGCTGGCTTTGAATAAATCTGGTGGCAAAGCATTAGGTTACCTACCTATTCGGTGATCAGATCCATTGTCCATCAGGAAAAACCTGCATGCATGCATTGGTATGGAAGTGACAATCCTTTTACGCGGCAATTATGAGACAGTACATTTTCATCTCTAATATCGTTATCTCAGGAGAGATAAATGTATCTCACTCGCATATTTTAGATAAGATTAGCTGAAATTATGCTGTGCAGCACACAAGGCTGCTGTAAATCAGAACTTATCACTCTATTTACAGACACATTTTCTCCGCTGCAAAATTTGATTTATACTTTACATGCAGTAATAGGATTAAGATAAGATAGAAAAGCTTGTATCGAGATA
This sequence comes from Orthosia cruda, assembly GCA_964057195.1. NCBI lineage: Eukaryota > Metazoa > Arthropoda > Insecta > Lepidoptera > Noctuidae > Orthosia > Orthosia cruda. Next base: position 2,805,631 of record OZ059837.1, read on the forward strand.
AAATAATATACATAACATAGGACATGCCTATATACCCGGCAAGGATACTGTTAAATACAGGTCTTCGGGTCCCAAGCCAGGAGCTCAGCACCGGGGCCCATTAGCAGTGTTGGACTCCTGGACCCTATCTGAACCTGTATCCCACGAAACTGCCGTAACGCAGCAGTGGAAAGCTAGGGATTTGCTCCTTATTGGGAGATATACTGGTTCCTACTACTACCGCTTAGTTTATATTCACTTACCTGGGATTCCTGCGGTAGGCTCCTGGAGGTCGATCAATACCGGGCCGTATAGATTAGGGATAGGAGAATATATATAATATTAGGACAATAAGGGATAGACTGACGGCTGTCTGGACCGAAGGCTCCGGCGTCCACCAGACAGAACACGTTTCCCGCAAAAGCACTTCGATGCGCTTGAAATATATTAAAAACCGACTTCGCGGGCGCCCCACAAACCGATCGCGAACGGCGGGCGCAAATTCAAATCACAATGAACAAAATATAGCTCGATTAGCTTATCAAATCACAAGACACCGAATTTCTCGTGTCCGTTACAATTTTTCTTTTTCGACTCTTGTCAAGTGTCAGATGTCAAATCTTCGACAGCCCACTGACATGGTGTTGCAATTAAATATTAAAAATCGGGACGAAACAGATACGCAGTGAACCATATGGGGCGAGCCTATTGCCATCAATCGGACACAAATGTTATATGGGTGTTACAAGTCATATACATCTGTCCCTTACACACACTCTAAATAACCTTACTCTAAGAGCTTATGGTCACCCCCCAGACTGCTACTGAGAAATTCCAGATGGAAAAACCCAGTAACACTTTGCCCGGCCCGGGCATTGAATCTGACTCAAATAAAGTAATTGTAAGTAAATTCATTCTTTCCTTCGCTGCTGCTAAGCCGTAAATGGTTACACTTTCCCAACATTAAGTCTGTGTATCCAATAGAGATGTGCGAGGATGCGTAGCGAGAGGGATGTGTTTGTTAAGAACCAATAGAATCACTTCATTTACCTAGCCTCTCTCAGCGCAGCTCTAGTGGAAAAGGCTCAGCCGCGCGAGGTTTTGTACATACAATACAAGGAAGAGATGAGAGATGTGTTGCGAGGGATGTGTGCGAGGATTGTATGCTAGGGACGGACGCGAGCAGTGTTGCCGTTCTAGCTATTTTGTCGCTAGTTCTAGCGGATTTCATGAGTGGTTAGCGACAAAAAAAATATTCAACGACTTCTAGCGACTTTTGTACCATAGGGCAAACCAAGGCTAAAAGCAGCTGGTGTGGATATTGGAGAGGCTTCAACTGCCAGTGCAAGTGATATTATATCTGAATATCTGGTTTACATTTCTTCAATGAAAATTCTAGGCCCTGGGATCCCGTGACTTTGGTGTCACCACACCTCATCTGAAAAGAGCCCACTATACATCCTCGCACCGCCCATTTGCGCACCGTTTCACAGCGTTGTCATGCATCCTCGCACCGCACAACGGCCTCAGTGGAAACGCAGCCTAAAGCTTATGCAAATAAACACCTTAGCTGCCTTAGCCCACGTTTTTCACATTTTTCGCCGTAAAAGAAAACTCATTAGGAACTTTCATTTGCCGCTTTTTGCCTCCATTCGTGAATTTAGGCCGACTGTGTTTTACGCCGCTTTGATGGAAGGACCACCCACAGTTTACGTTAGCGTCAACTTTTTACAAGTCTACTGGAGAAACGTAAATTGTAAAGTTAATCTGGATTCGCACTTGAAAGTAGGAAGTTTTAAAAGGCGTAGATTTTTATTACGTCCTTTTTGGTGACTTGTTCAGTTTATTTTTGTTTGGGAAAAATCTTAGGACCCTTTTTATTTTGTCACTCATAATCGTAATATTGCAGGGGCAAATTTTAGTGTAGGTACCTACCTATATAAGAAGTTACTGAGTTTTCAAGACGTCTGTATCTTTATAATTCATTGGACTTTTGTTAAATAATGACGTGTTTTATATAAGTTATTTTAGAAACGTAAGAAGTAGAATTCAATATTAATATGAAATGCGTGAATTGCCAAATAATGAAGATGAATCCATGGCGCGCTTTCTCACCGAATTGAATCGAACACATAATTCATAATGCAGAGAAGCCGAGATGTGCACGCATGAAAAACATTAACCTCTTTTTGCTATCAATCAGGTAAACGACGCAAAAAGTAAGGCCGGCGCCGATTTAGGTTCGACAAAAACTGTTCGAAGTTTGAACCGCTGAATAAAACAATACAAAAACATGAATTAGGTAGCAGGAGTCTATTCATTCCATTAAACTATGTGGTATTTTGAAAGAAGAAGAAAGAAAGAAAAATATTTAATTGCCACAAAACGACATACAAACATTACATTTCAAGAACGAGAACAGTGGTAAAAGATTTTAAAAACTAAACCCTTTTTGCTTAAGTATGTCCGAAAATCAACAGCAGATCAATTCGAAAGCTGATGTAATTAATTTATTCTACTTAATTAAGCCTTGTGTTGTTCTATTATGCCAATGGTTATAGATTCATCATCATCAGCCTTTTAATGTTCCCACTGCTGGGACATGGACCTCCTCTCTGTGAGAGGGAATGGCCCGTAATCCACCACGCGGACCCAATGCAGTTTGGTGGATGTCACATGTCTTCGATTTTTTGGTTCTAGGACATGCCGATCTCCTCACGATGTTTTCCTTCACCGTTTTGAAGTAGTAATAAAAATTATGCAGCTTGCATCAAAAAATTAGATTCATAAAAATTATAAATTGTTGTATACACGTTAGGAGACCGTACCAATAACCAGTAGCTCTAAAGATTACACTCAAGTCGTCCAATTTCGCTATTCTCGTGCTAGTAGACCATGATTTGTAGTAAAAGCTTGACACAGATACTCAACATGGAATGACAGTTTTAGGATAAATAACTAATCATAACCTGCACACGTTCTCGCGGTACACTTCAAAACATATTAGCCCCACTAATACACACACTGGACTAAAATGGAGACTTCCGTCGCCTTATAGAGCTAATTCGTATACCAGTATGGACTATGATGACAGCTTACTATCAATTATATCAGATACCGGCAGTAATAAGTATGTATTGGGCTACTTTGTTGGTAAAATACTTTCGATTTAAAATATTTTGGTCTACTCGTTTCACGAAACTTACTGGGAAATTGGCACAGAAGGATTTCCGGCGTCTGAAAATGAAATTTTAATTAAATTCAATAGACGGAAGAATAAAGGCTTCCACAGACAATGCGACAACGCGTTTACAAACAAACTGTCAATTGTAAAGAAATTTATTTCGATTAAAACGATTATAGCGTCGCACCTGTCAGCGGTAGCCTTTTCTTCGTTTCATTTTACAGCTCTAGCAATAAATCCAAGAAAGTTAGTTAATAATCGCTGTCATCGTGTTGCCAATTATACCCTTTATTATCTTGACAAATGTCTGGGAATATCTAGCAAGAAATACTGTGGCATCATAAATCACAATGTGTTACAAATTAATTGCTGCTGCTTCATTATTATTGTCAACAGAATGAATGTCATCGTTTAATTACAGCTCAGTGTTCTATGTAATGACATCTTCAATTGACCGTGAAATGTACTGGTATTTGGCTGCAAAGACTTGTCGTATGTATTGTCTGATTGACGTAACATGAACTGAGACTAAAAAGTCGGTTAATTGACAGCGTATGGACAACCTAATTACTGATTGTCTTCAGATACATATTTACCTACTGCGAAATATCCCCTTCTTTAACTTAGGCTGATTTTTCGATAGGACTCACTTTTCTCTGAACATTTGTTTATGGCGATTTGACATATTTATTATGCCAACCGCCATATATATACCCCAGATAAAAGATATTCGAACATCGAAACATCATCAACCATCATGGTGCTGCACCAGAATTGATGAGAGAGGTGTTAAAAACCAGCTGAAGCTCTGCTTTCAGTGATAAACAAGTGCCTACTTAAAGTGATAATTATAAAGCGTTGTTTACTTTAAACGCACGTTAACGGCAAGTAACGGCAGTTAACTAACGAGCTGTCAAGTGTGCTCTATTTCACGGATAGTGCCGCTTCACGCTTACTTTGTTTGCATTAAAAAGAGATCACAGATGTATAGGTAAAAGTAGAAGAGAGAAGGATTAGCTTTAAAAATAAATGCCCATGATGGAACCTTGAAATTTTTAGTAAACGGTACGCAATCCTATTATCCTAATCTTACAAATATTATAATGCGAAAGTTTGGATGGGTTGATGAAATTTGGCACAGATATATATTAAAGTTAGGAATAGCACATAGGCTAATACTTATTACTTTTTATTCAGATTCCTTGGGAAAGTAAAAAACTGTTACGCGGGTGGAAGCTATTGCACTATCAATTGCATATTATTAGATGAGTAACTAACCAGTATAGAAAAACTTAGGGTTAGCAAATTCAAAATTTTCATAGAAAAATCGTATCAATGGGTAGGTATAATCTGAGCTTCTACACTGAAGCCAATATAATCGTTAGATCTCTAGTAGATATCATGGTTAGATAATCTACGATACAGAAACCAATCACATCCTTATCAAAAACATCATCTCCTCCACCACGCTACATTTTCTGCCTGTATAAAAGCTATGAGCACACAACTTCCCGCCAATAAATCACGTCCGTTTAGCATCATTACATAGGGACATGTGCTTAGCTTACTGTAACCAGTGTGTGCATGTGCACGCGACTTTAGGCTGACAACATACATGCCTGTGCCATGCTTGGTTTAAAATGTTTTTTTTACCCACCCATACACACCAAAAGTTTTGGAAATACTTGCTTTATGCGTACAGCTAAGGAGTGGAATTCCCTGCCGGAGTCTGTGTTTCCCGATAGCTACAACCTCGGGGTCTTTAAGTCAAGAGTGAATAGGTTACTTCTAGGCAAGCGTGAGATAGTAGTCAAGCGCGAGCCTACCTACAATAAAAAAAAAAAATTAAAAAAATGTTATGGAGACAGACGACTTGGCAGTCCAGTAATACATAGTCAGAGAAATTATTATCATCAGCCAACAGGAGTCCACTGAATAAAATACAAATGATGTTGAGAGGAGCACGTGTATACATATTTCAGGCCTTAGTTATACGCACTCCCATGCTAATTGCAGTTTATAATTATTTCGCGATTAACATAACAATTTGAGAATGTAACATGTTGCATGCATAATGCAGATTTATGCATAGTTATGTTAATCCAATAGAGAAAAAGTGAACACGAATAAACTGATTAATTATTCGTTCCGCTGAGTTTGTAAAGAAATTGTAGAAAAGAGAAAAGCTGAATTCCAGTCACAATGTAAGAGGAAACACGATTTGTTTATTTTAATTAGGATTTAAAATTCATTTATCTTAAAATAATAATCTAAAGGGGTGAAACTGTTTGTTTAAGAGGAAATGCGGTCGCTGACATCCGACTGAATTCTCGCATATTTCCTCCTCCAATAATGGATCAATTTAAAAGATATTCCATAAACTGCAAAAGAAATATGTTTTCCTTTGTATTTCTTTTTGATGATACCGATAGTAGCATGATAGCAGCTGAATAAAAAGCTAGCTCACTGAAAAATACCATGAACTAGAAAACTAAAATAGGTAAGCCAGTGTTTCTCCACTGAGCTGCGGCGTGGCGTTTTATTCAAAGAGAAAATGATTTATGTTTAACCGACTTCAAAAAGGAGCAGGTTCTCAATTCTACTGTATTTAGTTTTAATGTGTTACCTCAAAACTTTTTACTAGGTGAACTGATTTTGATGATTATTTTTTTACTTGAAAGCTAGAGTTCATGTAGATGCCCACTTAAATTTGGTGAAGATCTGATGAACTTCTGAGATATACAACAGAACTCTTTAATAAACAACGGCAAATCTCTCGGGTTTGCTGCAATCGCTGTCTGTTTATTGTTTACGCCATTTCATAACATAACATCAGGCCAGTACGCACTAAAGGGGTACGCAGATATGTACAGTTCACCCTGGCACATTCTCATTTCACCGGTTGTGTTAGTTTTATGTTATTCAGGTAATCTATTCAGGCATAGCATAACTATGGGCATCAGAGGTACCTTACTATTGAACTAGCTCATTATGTACCACAACTAAAAAGTGTAAACTAATAACTTCTTTACTTAAAAAATACAACCGACTTCAAAATAATTTAAATACTACTACAAAGCGAAAAATATCTTTAATTTCGGAGGTGGGTGTCAAAAAACGAAGAAACAAAAATAGGAACACTTTTCGAAAAAACGTTTTAACGGTAGCTTTTGTCCTTCAGACAATACATAAAACAACTCAAGATACTCGTACATCAGACAAATGTGATAAACACAAGATCCACATAATACATACAGTTTTACATAAATACGGTCCATAACGCCTAGTCTCCCACACTCGTACTCTACAATAATACTTGTGTCATAAATTGGTCACAATTCACACGTTGTTACGAATAGCCCGCGTGTTCTCACAGCCAGTACATTTTCAAGTTTACGTAACGTGGAGGAGCTGTTTATAATATAATGTGGAGTCAACGCTTTGTTGTAGATTCTCCAAGTAAGGGCGGGTTAAGTTATAAGCGGAGCGGCGATTTTGGGAATTTGTCTGTGATCCTTATTCACATTCTTTATTGTACACAAAACAAACATTTAAAAATACAGAAGGACAACTTATGTACAAAGGCCAGTTTACCCAACCCTTATGGTGGCCATACACCATCCTTCCTATCGTCCAATCGGCATGATCCAATCTGCAGTTCGTCCATATACACCACACACGATCAATTTGATTTGTCCAATCGGCAGCGACGTTCATTTGAAGCCATGGCGTCACGGGTGACAGACGACGATGTTTTAGCCGTTTTGGGCATTTTACTCGTGAAAATGAAACAAAAATAAAAGAAAAGAACGAGCCGAGTGGTGCAAACAGTGGTTAATGAAAAGAAAACAGTTTATACATACAAATGTATTAAAATGATTGAGGATTACGCCAAAAATCTTGACCTGACTGAACTGACGATCGCCGACCGCCATACACGGTCCAATCGGCACACAGATTACCTCCCAAGGTAATCGGCATGATCAAGCCAAAAGAATCGAAATTTGATTGTGCCGTCAAGTATAACTGTCATGCCAATCCACTTCCACATACGGTCAATTCTAACTGATCCAATCGATCGCGTCATGCCGATTGGACGATAGGAAGGATGGTGTATGGCCACCATTACCTTGCTTGCATTCGCTACGACACGACAGTAATGTGAAGACCGGCTTTATTTTTGAAAGAAATCCTGGGCATACCTTTAAAAGGGCATAGAGTGGAACCAGCGTGTCACCTTGCCACACGTTGTACCTGATGATATTTTGAGTTGTTGATAAATAATAAGTTGCCGATTGGCACAATATTTTCATTGGCCACACGGAATAGGCAAACATTGCGGCTTAGTCGATGATAACTTTGCGAAGTTCGCATGTGGTTTATAGTAACGACTTTACAAGACAACTATTATACAAAACAGTTTATGAGTTATTCCAACTGTCATTCACGTCTATTACATGGTTTAATGCGAGAGTGACGTAAAGGTACCGCTGTTTGTAATAAAACATGACAGGTAGCTACTTAGTTATGAATTCACGACTTTACTGTGAAGTCTAAGTTATGGATGAAGGCAAAGCAATAAGTTGGGCGCACCGTTAGCGCAGTGGTTGTGCGATTGACTGCTACGATTGTCGCGCGTTCGATTCCCGCACTAAACAAATATTTGTATGGCCTACAGATAGATGTTCCTACTCTGGGTATTGTGTATGTGAGTTTATATGTTTGTAAACGCATCTACGATACAGGAAGAAATTCCTAGTGTGAGGCAATATTTAATAAAATAAAATGAAGTAAATTAATAAAATATTGAATGAAAATTCCTCAGATTGAGTGTTCCACATAATACGGAAAGTAGGATGAGCAAACCACAAGAATTTATTTGAACCAGGATTTACATCATCACTCGCAGCAGATGCACCTGTCAACATTTATAGGACATGCAGCAGGTTATTTACAGGATACTAGAGTTCTTGATTTTGACTAATTAAGTTCTGTGCCCAGAAAGAGATGGCGGGATGACCTAGACTTATTTTTAAAGGATAGGCGTACCATCTCATTAGACAAGAGGGAAGGGATGATGTGCATTAAGTTATAATAGAAATCGTGATTATTATTATTAAATAAAGATTTCCAAAGCTATGAAAATCGTTTCCGCTTATAACTTGACCGCAGATTAATGTGAATTTCATATCATAATAAAAACATTTTCGCAAACTAGTCTTGCACTATGACCTAAGTTGAGAGATAAAAAATAATGAACTCGATACGATGACTAATTTCGGAGAAATGCGTGGAGAAAGATACATACATATAAATAACGGATCCATGCGGACGAAGTCACGGGGGTATCCATTTGTTGTGTACCAAAAACCTTCTCCAGAATGTAACAAATACTTTTCTGAAAACCGCATCAAAATCGATGCAACCAACCGCGAGAAAATCGGGGACAAACATACGGATCAAACTGGGAACCTCCTTTTTTTAAGTCGGTTTAATAGAATGGAGATTGGTCGAAAGTGCGGCATTCATTTTACGTTATTATAAAACCATTAAAGTACCAATTGTATAATAAACCATAGTGATTTGTGCTTTGATTACCTAATGAAATTCTTTGGCACAATGAAAATAAATTGATTTATTAATTACACAGTAATTGTGGACAGTAAAGTACTTACTTGTTGTACTGCTTCTTTAATTATTTTTGATATATTAGTTTCGTGAGATATTCTCACGGTATGTTTATGAGATAGAATGTGCCCACTGATTTAGAGTAATCTATGAAAGGGCCTTTGAGCAAATCTCAAAAAGCCTCCTTTATTTTACCAGCTATTGATAAGGTTGCTGGTAGGTTTTTGGTAGGTTGGTTTGATAAGTGGTACCAGAGGTGCCACGGCCCTGTTACTTACACTTAATCAGTTTTATAATCCACAACTAGGTATACCTCGTAAAGTTATTAAATGTTCATGCATTCAATAAAACTGGCCACTATGGAATATAGACTAATATCCCTCTTCATTCAGTAAACAAAACCCTAAAAAAAACAATTATAAATCTTCGAAAACAAAAACGCTCAAACAAATTACTCAGATCTCCGAGGATCTCTACAAAATCTAGGCCATCTATAGAACTGCCTTTTTTCAGCTACTGGGGTTACGTAAAACACCCCATCAGTCTTTCCTCCGTGGGGGACAATTGCGACCCGTCATCAACGCGTTTCATAGGCAAAGCGTGGCGTTCTGAACCCCGACGAGTCATCAATTTCGCTAGTGACACCGCTAATCTTGGTGAGTGATCTCGAAATGAGGTTTATCGCCACGTTTTCATCTTTTTAGTGAGGCGTTTAGGCAAAAATGGAACAGATAAAATTCTTTGGTATTTTTCCTAGCAGACAAAATACATTTAATGCATTTTCTTGAAATCCATTTTTATTTAATTTTCAGACCTGTTTATTTTTTACTTTGCCCTACACTAGGATTTGCTCCTGTATCGTGGGTGCATTTAAAAACATTATAAACCACATGCGCAAACAACCAGACCGGAACATTATTATCTGTAGGCCATAAACATACTCGTATATCTTCCGTGCGGGAAACGAACCAGCGGCACGCAGCGCAGCAGCCGATCGCTCAGCCACTGCGCCAACCGTGACGTCATTTGACATAATGATTATGTCCTGTTCTCAATCAGGTAGGAACCTAAGTCAGGCAGTAACATATACTTATGAGTCATAATATCTGAAGCGAAGTCTTGTACAATAGTACAAACCTAATCTTTGGCCTTCACATAGTTCACATCCTGAACTGATTTGTCATTCACCTGATATATTGAAATCGATATGTCCTATATTGATATCAATGTCTCAGATTTATGTCTTCAAATGTCAGCAGAGGTGACGACGTGATCATTTGGCACATTGATATTGAATAATATTATGAGTGTTTATTTGATCTAATCTCAACGCTTTTGTGACTGGGAAGTTGTGGACAGCTTATAAAATATATGTAGACTAGCGGACGCCTCGCAGTTTCACCTGCGTAATAACCGTTCCCGTGGGATACATGGATAAAAAGTAAGCCTATGTAGCTGTGTCTACCCAAAGGTGAAAGAATTTTTGAAATCGGTCCAGTAGTTTTTATGTTTATTCGTTACATACAAAATACAAACATAAAAAATACAAATCTTTCCTCTCTATAATATTAGTATAGATATAGACAGTACAGTCTTTTTCTGCTCTCTATCGCAGGTCCAAGCCTAACAAAAAAATTCGTAATAGCAATTATTCGTAATTCGTATTTTATTTATAGTTAGGAATGTGTCAAACGCCTTTATTTTAATGCCAAAATTTCGCAGGCCTTTTAGACTACAGTAAAAAAAAACATTAAAGTTTAAGTTTACTTTATCTTTTTTGAAAGTTTGTAAAAAATGTAACTTCGGGTTTTTATTCAGAAACCGGCGGTTATACCCTTATCAAACAGAAATATTATCAATGCATGTAACACTTGTAGTATACATGGTAAGTTCATACTACCTGTCATAACAGTTAGTTCCTCAGGGATATGCAAATACAAAATGTGATTCCAGAGGAGGAATTCCAAGGCGACGTCGACACGATACTTCGGCGATGACATTTCTTATCACAGTTTGCCCCCAAATTTCGATAAAAAGCGAGTTTTATTGTCGACTCACCCTGTCCCTGGAGTCGATGTGAACCTTCCCGGTGTCGAGCAGCTGACGTAGCCTGTCGCAGTCTCCTCGCAGCGCCGCCAAGTGGAACTGCACGTCTGTGCGAGATTCTTTCTGGAAAGAAGAGAAAATTACCATTAGAAACTATATATACGAGTATATAGGTGTGAGTACAAGCAGTTTGCTTTAGAATATTTGTAGGCCTTCCTCACAGGACCGGTCGATGTGGCGCCACTTGGAGAGGCCTATGTCCAGCAGTGAACGTCTTTAGGGTGAAATGATGACGCGTTCTTCTTCGTGTCGATGGTACCTATATCGAGATTTATTTTTGTAGAACTAATGAACCCTGATGCATCTCATGCATCAAAGCTACTGTGATCGAAATCCGAAGTTACCTACCGCCATACATGGTAGAGAAATATGAGTCTAATATCACAACACAAAACATCCTCAAAAAAATTCATCTGAACAACCTTCAAAAGAAGATATTACACTTTCGGCCTCTAAAACTAATCAGAGCGCAAATAATTTCCATAACAAAAGATCCTCCGAGTCCGTTATCAGTCGCCAAAAATAACTGTCAAACATTGCTATCACTCTCTGGTGGTGGTACATACATACTGCAGGACAGATTGCAATTTGCACATAGCATGATAAAAGTTTGCGTGTCTGGCACGTCACGCTATTATTGTTTTACAGTGTAACTGTTATTTTAGAACTAATTGTAATTAGTTGTATGATTTACGAGAATGTACGGAAACGGATGTGGCAATCTACTTTATTTTTTTAAATTGTTCATGATACAGGCGTGAAATGTTCTTTAGCTATGTACCTATGTTTTGTGGTTAGCAACACTTGGCTAGGTTTTGAAAATAAAAATATAGGGCTTTATTAATATAAAATCTCTGATTAGAATATTCTAAACTAGCTTCTGCCAGCAGCTTCGTCCGCGTGAATGTCGAAAATTATCCCAAATCCTATGTGCTATTCCTGATTATAATCTATCTCTGTGCCAAATTTCATCAAGATCCGTCTAGACGTTTGAGCGTGAAGAAGTAACAAACACACACACTCACAAACTTTCGCCTTTATAATATTATTAGTGTGATTCACATTTGAATTCAAATAGTTGCTACACAGCGCGGTCAAGATTAATATAAATAATAAAATAAATATAGAGCCAAATTCTGTAGAGTTTTCAACGTGTGCAAATGAGCATGTCCTCCTTGCATAGTTTAAAAATAAAATAAAAAAACATCCGCATTTTATTATAATTAGGAATTCATACCTGACTCATTTAAAACTTAATATCTCTACTGACCTTGTACGAAAGAAAAATGCAAACAATTAACAATATTTTAATTAAAGTCATTATCAAAAACTTGAATATTCATTTGCTCAGTAAACACTCCATCTTCACTTGTATATGTTCTTAATTCCTCTTAATTATAACTACATTCATTAAGACTGAGCAACAAAATCCAGTTCTTTGTTAAAACTAGTTTAGATTCATTAAAATGCTAATGATAAAAATCATGAACTTAAAATCAGGATAAAGTGATTTAAAACTACAATTTATGAATCAGTCAGTCTAAATTTTTCAATCATACAATATTATGATAACCGAATGTCTGAATAAAATACTTGTCTGCATTATATGACCATTGCGACAGTTCAGCATTTTTTACCAAATCCTACGCAAGCACAAAGTTGGCGATTTGTTTTCTCACAATGTCAAAGTCAAGGTTTATAATACTTGCTTCATTGTTACATAACATCACGCCTCAGTTCTCCGAAGTATTAGGTAGAGGTCTACATACAGTACACCCATCTCTAACCAGTTTCGTCCTATTGCCATCAACTGGGTACAAATCCAGACTACTGAAAAAAATCAGATTTAAAATCCCAATAAAAAATTTGCTAACCAAGAGAATAAAAAAACAATATCAACACTGAACGGTGAATCTTCTAAAGCAAACATTTGTATAAGGATATAATGTGGGTGACATTACATATGTATGAATGTCAAGTAACGGTGGAATCTCACAAATAAGGACGTTTACTCAGGCTGCCACAATAATCATGTCTGCCGAATGCCGATGGTCGATAGCTCTCGACTTTCAACGAGATTTTTAGATTTGTTTTTTTTTGTTACAGATTTATGGTTTCGCAGTTAGGAGGAAAAGAGGGCACTCGAAGGAATATGAATATTATTAAAAGAAGTTATTTTTCTTGTTGTAGGTTTGATCATATTGATCAATAATTGAATACACATATTTTATTTAAACGTCTAAAGATGCTGCTACCGAATTAATATTCAACCTTGGTCCTTGACTAACATCCTGGTGTCCAAACGAAAGGTTTGCCAACAAGCAATGGAGCGTAGTATACTAGGTGATAAACGTAAAAATAGAATCGAGATCGAAACTCTATACAGCGCTCAAAAACCAAGATTATAGAAGATGTGGCTCAAAATGCTACCCAACTTAAATAGAACTGTGAGCCAAAGTAATCAGTTAAGACCATTCCTATTAATCATTTAGGAAGAAATGTTATGTCCCAGAACAGACAACCTCTTCTACCTATCCCTCTTGAATCATAAAACTCTAATTGTTCACTACCCCACGTCAGTCAGACCTTCCTACCACACACAAACAAATTCGCAGTCAATTTGCAACTTGCAAATTGCCAACAAACTCGGCACCGCGCCCAAGCGAGGACGCGACGCTGTTCTCTTCGTTGAATATTAGATGACTGAATGCTCTGTGAGTCTCTGATTACCCTGCACCGAGGATAGGAGATGTCAATCATCATCGGCTTCTTCATCATCTTAAGGCTACATATTGTCGATCAGAAGTTTAGACTGAAGGAGCTTAATAATAATTATCACGGCTCACTTACTGCCCATTCATGTAAGACCAGACCTGTTAGTCATTAAGTATCTATCTAACAATTTTTTATTACCCTAAAAATACTACCCGTCTGCCAACTTTAACCTCTTGAATAATAAAACACTCATTGTTTACTACCTCATTTCAGCCAGACCTTTTCCCATCATCCATCTTCTTCCCTTATCCATCCACAATTCAACACCACAAGCAACAAACAAATTCGCAGTCAATTTGCGTCGGCACGGCGATAGGTAACACGACCGAGCGAGGACGCGAGGCTGTTCTCTCCGCTGAATATTAGATGACTGAACGCTCTGTGAGTCTCTGATTACCGTGCATCACGGATAGGGGATCGGCGGATTATTTATACCGGTAAGGGGTGACGGCAGGGGTTGAATAGGAATAGGAGGTTTACAATGTGGACTAGTAAAGCATTGATGTGTAAAAATGCTAAAAAAGGCAGTCCTGGAATTAGGATCTAATGTGATATGGATTTTTATGGGATAGCTGAAGTGCCGCATAGATACTAAATTAATCGTACAATAAATCATACTGGACATAGACAAATTCAGGCGTATAGAGTTCTATGAAGATAAATGTAACTGTATTATTTCTGATCAAGACCACACTGCATTAAGGAGTATGTTGAGGTAGTAGCAGGTGGTGTTCCGTAGTTTCTGCCTACTCCCATGAGAAAAAAGCGTGTGTGTATATTTGTACTAGCTTTAAGACCTCTGTGTATTACTCATTAGGCTGTGTTTAAAATCACATGATTCACCGAGCAAATAATGGTCTCATCGAATGGCAATACATTCCTAGTCCATCATTCAGCTTAATCGAAACATTTCCAATCAGTTGTAAGAGCAAATTCGTGTTTTATCGATAACATCGAAGCATCGGCCAAGCTCTATCCGATCAAACTCGAGTATTTTCGGCGATTGTTTGCTTATGTAATCGTAGAGTGCATTAACGTGAGTTTACATTAGGTGATACGGATTGATGAGGTGCTGAATGTTGTAAGAGTAAAATGTAGTAAAAAGAAAGAAAAATTGTTAGAAAAATAAACCATTGAAAGAAAGTTTTTTGCACTTGTAATTCACCTTCCATATAGTAAAGATAAACTAAGCCAGTTGGAAAAACAACTCGTATGCTACTTGGTTATGATAGTGAAATGTAATAAAGTATTCCGAAGCATCTTTTCTCAATCAACAAGAATTTATTGAAAACCGATGTTATGCAGGACCCATAACGCCAAAAGAACGTGAAGAACATATCGAATGCGACAGAATTCAGAATTAGCGGCTTATTTTCGTCCATATCGTAAGTATAAGAAGGAATTGGGTTACGGTAGCGCACGTAGGCGAACTTATTACAATTTGTGCACCATGTATATCTACCGCCATATCTTGTTCTGGCTGACTTAATGAGCCTTCGAGAACAGTCTCTACTGGTGAATAAGTATTTACTTATTCGTTTATCCTCGGACTGGAACGCCTTGCGGCAAATACACCGATGGAGCACAAATTATTTCAGGATCTGTTGCTTTCCAACAACATAGGAATGCATGATGGAGTGCTGAACGTCGAAAGGAAGGCGGTGGCGGTGGGTCACTCACACTCGCTTACGCTCACACCGCTCCTCCGAAGAATCTTGACTTAGTGACTTCCTTAAAGTCCCAAGTCGTCCATAGTTAGTAGTCCTCCATCGCGATCGGTCTTTAGCTTCCAGCTTCACGTCTTTAAGTATCTACTTACTTTGATATATTCCAAAGGAATGACGGATGAAGGGTAAAGTTCAAAAGCTTTGTGATTTCCTCTGCAATAATTATAGTTTGCAGTCCTATAATTTGGATGCTAAGTATTCACGGCGTTCTTAAGTATGGAGCCAAAGATAGTATTGTGCTGTGAAATTATAGGTTGCGGGCTCCTATAATTTAGATTCAGTTCACCTTTTGCTGTAGTCGATTTTGTAATGAGCTGACTCATAGGCTTGACGAAAGCTTTTGTAGCTCAACGCCCTGTTGCAGGTATAGGTACTATTTTGTATGACAAATTTTTCACTTGTGCAAACTTATTTTGAATGTATAACAATACAGTATTTTGCGAACAAAGGATTGAAATAGACCTCTTTAATATACTTACCGTCATGTGTGCATAGTATTTGAAATACTTGCGAATATTTTTACGGTACCTATTCGTCAATTGTTCTGTACTTAGGATAATTTAAACGTACGTGTAACGTGGATAATTTAAAGAATTTCAAGTCCATTTTTGAACTAAAACTCGTTTCCCGGTTTAAAACGTTTTTATAATTTTTCTACCGCAGTAATCATAATTATGCGTAAATGCATAGCATTTCTAACACGGCAGTGAATTAAGTGGACTGTTTTCACATTGCAACCACATATTATAACCCGCATCGATCTTGCGGTATCTGATGATTTATTGCACCAATTTAGAAGTAGAAAACTTTTAAATCTGTGGTATGACAATTAGGAAATAGAGATGGCCTATCGAGAGAAAATATTTGCGGTTGAACAGCAGTATTCATATGAATCTCATGTGTTATGGTGTATCATTGACTGCCGGATGAATGCATAATCAAAAATCAAGCGTCATTTTTAAAAAATAAAGCTGGGAGCGAGCACTTTTTAAACCTAAAAGTTTTACATAAAGTCAGTCCCTCAAAACGCCCACTCGGGAAGTAAAAGAGGCGCAACAAACTCCCTACCCAAACGCATCAATCCCATTACAGCAACTTATTGATGCACCCAGCCATGCTCATATAGAACGGTCTGAAAATGCTGAAGGGTTATTTGACTGAACAAAAAAGATTGCAATAAAAACCAGATGACTGTACTGTGTAGAACGCAATACGCGTGTTTCTAACTGCCAATCATGTAGTTACGAAGTATCTTCTGCCTTTCAGGGATGTCAACATCCCGGATTTAGGTGATACAAAAAATGTCTCTTGGCAAGGATTTTCATTGCTCTTACTAACTTAATATGATTTATGTGGCCTTTAGTCGTGCATGTGACAAATCGTTGTTGTTCGATGATTTATTTTCATTGTTTCCTTGATACATGGAATGGAAATGTCTTTCCTTGTCCTAGAACTTCTTGTATAACTTTATTATTGTTTTCGTATTTCTTAACGCGTCACAGTTCCCTTTCCAATAGTCTTATTCACCTTTGGTTCTTGCATTGTTGGGCGGTTTCCTAAAAAGCCAGGCTTTTGATATTTTATTTATTTATTTATCAGCAATGGCGATTAAGATTGTCAAAATGCCAAAATTTATGTTTCACGTAACATTTTGATAGCGCTTCACAATCCCGTACATTGTTGACATTTTACCAGTCGCTATAGTTGTGTTAATATACTGTCATTTATCAAGAGCCTCTAGTCGAAAACGTACTGTCGGCAACCCTGCTTTTGATAGTGAATCAAGCGGTCTGTTTCCCCAGCGACCACACATAGCCGTCTTACTGTTACTACAATCATTTGCACTATCCCGGGCAATTGCCTTAGCGGTACTCGAGCCGTTAGACAACCTTCAGCTAGTGATTAGAGACGATTGCACTTGATGTATGCGATGCAAATACGTTCTCATGGCATGTTTATAACTGCAAGTAGGTATCCAGCAAAGCAAGTGATTGATGTGAAATTGATTATGGTTGATGGATTACCTAGATGCACTTATCTTATGATTAATTTGACCGGGGGGAGGGTAAATATTTTCGTCGCATGGAAAGTTTTTGAAAGCTATCCAATAGTTTCACTCTGTAACTACGAAAAAGGCCGTCTACTCACTCGACCACTTCTTAGCAACCCGAATAATATTTTTACTATAACTAAAATTAACGCAACAGATTGCTGGATGCCAATAAATGACCAGATTCCATAACAAAAAGAAAAAAAAACGGTTCCATTCAAAAAAAAAAAGAAAAATGAGCCGATCTCATAATCGTCAAAACCAAAACTGTACCCATTTAGCCCCGTCACTACTTGCCATACGCATTACCTAGGTAGCTAATGTCGTAACACTAGGTAGGTAACTACTGTTGTCAGCACATGAGTTACTTTTCAACCATCGCCATGATTGATGGGACATGTCGCTTTCTATTTGTGAATATGGAAGCGAGGAGTGAAGACTGCCACTAATGCGTTTTGTGAGGACGTTGTTACCGAAGTGCAGGGGCAGGTTAGATGTGGAAAGTGGTCACGAAAATAAGTGCTTTTGAAAACAATAGCTTGTTGATTGTTGTGAATAATGGAGGAAATCCTACTGACTAAAAAGTGCTTTACTCATTTGGGTGCCTAACATAATCTCTATTGTTTATACAGGGTCAAACCAAACTATAAGTATGTATGTGCTGTGAGATTTTTTTTTTAACTTTTAATTTCATGTAAATACAGCTGACTAAGGAGTCAATGGCATTTGATGGCCTTATTTTATTTATCGTTATACTGTGATACCAATCCCGACTGCGGCGTTTCATGAACTAATTTTAATTAGCCCTGTATTGTAATTTAAGCAGACTTCATAAAGTTTTCTGCAATCATGTGATTACGAAATATTGGCAAATTATTACAAGCGTAATTTCTCTACTTAATTCCCTGTTAAACGTTTGAACATAACAAAAATAATTAAACAATTACGGAACACGAACATTACAGTAATAAACATTGTTATACAACTGGAAAACATCAAACCACGAAAAAACACGCGAATAGAAAATAACTTTTTCCAAACAATTGCGAAATTAATTGGTGCTCAATTATAACAACACATCGAGTTCTTTACAAAAAACAAACAAAACCTCTATTTAAGTATTACATTTAGTGTGAATCGCGGCTGAATAACATTCTTTGTTTGTTTAACCATAATATATATGTTTGTTAAAGATAGATAATCTTTGGGAGTATATAATGATCATAATGATGCAATTACGAAATTCTTTCACTAATACTAATCTGAACTAGTGCCGAGTGTCATAATTTTTTTACTCCGTAAAAATAGACGGTTCCTGTAGGATGAGCGACGGGGGCGAAGCCGCCGCAAATAGCTAATTGACAATAGAAGGCTGATTCGAGGTTGCGCAAGAAAAGAGTGTGTTAAAATATATGGAGGAGGCTTTTTACCAGAAGTGAGACAGGCTAATCCATTGTACCCTATCCATACTAATATTGTAAAGTCGAAAGTAAGTCTGTCTGTCTGTTATCTTTTCACGCTTAAACCGCTCAACCGATTTGGACATAGGATAGTTTATATCCAGGTAGTGTGTTCCCTTGGGATGGTAAAACACCTTTTACACGGACGAAGCCGCGGGCAGCAGCTAGTAAAATATAAAATAATAAAAACTGTCTACATATTTACATTCAGAATCGCGGCAACTTAAGAGCAGTAGGTATAAGTGAATAAATTCAACAATACAATGAGATGTTTATTAGAGCGCGACTAACAACGTTATTCACAGTTTATTGTGAACTACTCAAGGTATCGCGGATTCGAAGAATATGTTAAGAACTCGTGCGAGACGGATAAGTTGCGCAACTGTTGCACCACTAAGGAATATTGAGATGTACTTGTAGATCTTTGACTGTCGTTACCGATAGATAGTCAGAAGCCAGTTTGAAAACTGTCTTGCTAAGGGGTATCGGGTTACCCAGTTACTGGGTTGTGGAATCCAAACAGACAGTCGCTGCATGTAAAGTACTGGTACTCAGATGTATCCAGTTAGACTGAAAGCTGACCCCAACATAGCTGTTGGAGTCAGCGGCTGAAAAGGCTCGGCAGACTGATTTATTCAATTGGTAAACAAGGAAAACCAATAAATATTTCAGCTACAGTAGGTAGGTATTTGTTATTATGCATCATGCTTGTTGTTGCGAGTCGTAGACACAATGAAAGAAAATAATATTAATTATAGATGCCTACCTTCACCACACTCCGTTCTCAAAAAACAAAATTGGTGAATAATTTAGGCGAGTTAATAAACAAAAGAACCCTTCGAAAAGTTGCGCAACATCCTATAACAACTGACAAAGCAACTACACCGCCACGATATAAAATAATACATAACTGCCACTTTGTACAGTTCTTATAAAAGCTTGCACAAATAAACAAAAGAATGCAAACAAAACAGAAATATCTCATGCTTCACATATTCGGTTTTGTAGTAAGACATTAATAATCCTCCTTCCTTTATCCCAAAATTATTTAGTGTCGGCGCAGACATGCTGTCTGCCTCCTTTACACATCTTTATTTGTCGTAAAGCAAAAGACAGGCATAGATGGCGCAAACTGGTGAAAAGTGGTTTCCACTGCGCGACGGGGGAATCACGACCCTCAGTAATGAGGAACACGACGCGGGGAGGAGGGGAGGATTTATCGTAATCTGTTAGGATTGATGGGTGGAGATGTTTGAGGTGTTTAAATAATACAGTTTAATTCCCTTTACTTTATTTACCGGAAGGTGTGTTTCAGTAAAATCACGTGGGACGTGTAGTCCCTGGCAAGGATGAAGGGATAATTTGCCTGTGAACAGCTAGGATTTTTGTCAAGTGGTTGAAACAGGGCTCGAGTCATAAAATATATAATTTATGGCTAGACAGAGAAAGCTATAGTGTTGAAGTATTATTGATTTGTTTTTGTTAAACTCCAATATATCTTTATAGTCACATCATCTCATACACAATCCAATGGAAGGATTGTGTAGAGGACGAAGCACTTATGAATATTCACATTCATACTCACCACGACAGTCGATATGTTGACAGACTATCGATTAGTGTTCGTCGAGAGCTTATCGTCAAACTTTTTGTTAACCTTCTGTACCAGTCCACTTTCTGGTCCTACCGCCCGAATATTTTTTTTGTTTAATGTTCAGACGTAAACAACTCTCTATTTCGTTGGCGTTCGTGTCAAAATTGTACGCAGTCATTGTTCTTTTGTGTACAGTACCTACCTATAGGTATTTATAGAATACTTCCATTATTTTGTTACCATTTTTGCGTTACGTCAGACTAATGAAAATGGACGTTGATTAAGTGTATATTTAGGAATTCAGACACAATGGGAAAGGAGCAATCTAATAAATTCAGACACAACGAGAGCTAGGCTGAATATTTTAAAAGGCAAGTGTTTTCTGATTTTGACTAGAAAACAGAGAATACAGAGGAAGAGCTGTATAGTTTTCGCAAAACTTCTGGGTCACCCTGAAGTTGGCTTTCAATACTCAATACATTTATTGCTTCCACATGTGAACTTACGAGTAGATAGGTTACAAATTTAAACCATTGTGGACCTTGTCGGGCACTACAAAAGTAGGAGTTTTTATTTGACTAAGTAGTACCTATTTATTATATTGCAATTGGTTAAATTGAAAATTTGTCACTTAATAATTCATAAACATTATAATACCATTTAGGTAATCGTTTTCTTTATTTATTTATTTTTGCGCAAGGCACGGATCGGTGCTATTTTTGTAGGTTGAGATTTACTACTGCGCAGCCATTGTAGCCAAATTCAGGACAGGACGGCCAAGAAGTTTGGCGAGAACTATAATGTAGCTTCATTCGGCTTTTCACCAGCATAATAAACAATAATTTTCTTAACAGTTGAATCGTTACTACTATTACTAGGAGACAGGATCTAGAACAGGAAAGGTTTTTGTAGTAGTGCACTATAACCATTATTTTGTTATAGGTACGAGTATATCCTACCTAACCGAACCTACATAAAAGAACCCTGAAATTTTTTATTGGGAGCTGTGTTGTCCACTGTCTATGATCAGAATATTCACACGGCTCGGAATTATTTAAGACCATCTAATGCATTTTTACAAGGTGTAAGGCCCATATACATCAGTGGCAGTGAATTTGACGGAAACGCAACATTTTCCCACAGCTAGAAATCAAGAAATCACAGAGCGATTAGTAACAGTTACATACTGCACGCTAGCTATCTAATGGTATTAGCAGATGAGTACTTTCTAGTTGCCACATTCATGTGCACTGAGCGTCCCGTATTGTTCTCAGTAAATAAGTGTGAAAATTGGTAATTAAGTCTGTTTTTAGTGACGGTTTAATGAAATCGGAATTGGAGAAAGATTAACGATTGTATTATAAGCTGCTCGTGTATGTTCCTCATAAATACAAATAACAACCAAGCTAATGGGTGCATGCTCCAGTAGACCGGTATATAGGTAGATACTGTTAGTATCCACGTAGTTGTTAATTTATTGTTACTGGAAATTTTGTATTTGCATACTAAGGGCGGTTACGCATTACATCCGATACGTGTCCGTGAAATTTCGATTCCGAAGTAGCCGTAGTACTTCTTGTAGGAAAGTTTACGCACTACATCCGAACTCTATCCGTCATAATTCAGAACATTTAGAACTCGGAACTCAAATCACGGACACGGACATGTAATGCGTAACCGCCCAAACACAATTTAGTTTTAATGGTACTGAATTTATTCTGAAATAAATGAAAAGAATACGACGGTCTTCTCATTCACTTTAGCCTCAGCTTTTACTGAAATAAGCACTCTAAGCTTTTATTCTGAGGACCTAACTACCTTAGGCAACGCAAAAGTAACGTTGTAGGTATATCTAGCTTGCTTTCTAACCAATCTCAAGTATTGCTGCAATTTCACATTCTGTCTTGTTCCACAAGAGCTCTTATCAGCCTAAAGCAAACTGTACCAAACCTTATCTGAAGGGTACACACGCCGCAGTTACATTAACCATGTGCCAGAAGGCAAATGCAGGACAATGCCAAGCTTACGAAAAAAAATAGGACAAGTTTAGAGAAAAAACAATGTGAAAAAATTAACACAACTAGGAAAAGGAACCAAAAAAAGTTGCACCCGTTTGTTGACAGAAGCCAGATGGTTACCAAACACTTGATTGTTTTATCTCGAAACTGGACCGCGGACAGTGCAATGCAGAGCAAAAGCATCTAAAATAAGTCTGTCCTAAAGTTCCAACAATAGCAGACCTAAATCGTTCAATATGCCAGACATTTCAAAAATAGAAGCCGGAAAAATAAAAGCAGACCCAAATCGTGCAAAACGCCCGCTTTGAGACACAATAACAATAGCAGAGCCAAATCATTTATCAGTTCTGATATTCAAAAATGGAAATTAGAAAAACGGGTAGTACTTCTTCTTCGTGTCGATGAGGCTTTGTCCTTAATTTATTTTTTTTTCGCATAGAAGTACTGAGTCTCACATTCTGTCCTGGCGAACTTAGGATTATGGCGTTCCTACCCACGACCCGCAAGGAGCAATCGGTGTCATATGTACTTTCTCCGCTTTGACATCAGCTCGCGTGCAAATATGTTTATCTTTCATTGCAATCGTTAGAAAGTCGCTGTTTAATGCATATAATGCAACACCAGCCTCTGTTTTGTCCCTCAGTTAATTGTTGCTGGTGATAAATAGTTTTCACTGTTGTTTAGGAATGACAGAAAATATAGTTAGCATCATAGTAACAGAAAAGCAAGATTCTACAAATGGTCCTCGAAAAGAAGATGGAGTCCCAGTTACAACTTTTACGACTATTAAATGAACTTGGTAGATCTGCTGAAAGCTTTTGGGATTTTTGAAATAATGAAAATACATCTCTATAAAACAATGTCAGTAGATAGAACGCCTTCAATTTAGCCATTTCATTTAATAAGACCGTTCTCCGAATTGTTTTATGTCCACATTAGTTACAACTGTTACATTGCTCATTGACTCATTTGATACAATGCAATAACAAGAAGGGACACTCCCTGCAGTTACTCTTTATAGAAGGGTGTGTCGACAATCTTAATACCTTGTGCCGTAGCAACGGCTCGAATAGCACAAGGGTGTAGGGTACGTTTTCTATTCTTACAATCGAGGTTTTGATTACCGGTATACAGAGGGTCCAGAGAGGATGTCATTTTCTTTGAAGCTCTGACTTCAAAAGAATGGATAAGGGTAGATAAGATTTTAATGAATTTCTCAAGTGATATTTCTATTATTTACAAATGACACAGGCATCTAAGACTTGAGGTATAACAAAGCTTTGAAGTGAATTTAATGTAAGTGATGGTAGTGGTTCCCTTTAAATAAGGTATGATTCCGTATGATGCTTTGATTTCATAAGCATCTAAACAAACGCGGTCTTACAACATCAAACTACTCACAATACCCTCTATAATGACAATGACAGTTATGAAAGTCGCCTAGTCACCGAAGAGATGAAGCTGTTATAGAAATAGTTTTTAATCTGGACCCTGCTCAAGAGTTTACCCTATTCTGCACCAATGACACAGAGAATCAAACAGCTACAACGAGGATTTGAAAACCGAAAGCCTAGTCCGATTAGATCATTGCAATAGACAAGTAGTAACTCACACTCCCAACAAACCCAGTCTTGCAACATCAAACTACCCACAATAAACAGCTCTATAATGACAGTTGCGGGGTCAGATCGCTGATGAGTAAGGAGAAAGTCGCCTAGTCACCGAAGAGATGAAGTTGCGATCGTAATGCGAAGCTCACTCAATGTGCGATGGGAATATAAAATGGATATTGATAAGCAGGGAGTGATGCAGCGGGTCTGCGGTGGGCTTTGATGGATCGCGTGTGATTATGGTAAGTAAAGGCTTAGTTGTGATTGATTTGGGCTTATGTTACGTGAATGTTGTGAGGGTTGATTTTGGTTGTGGTTTTGCTATGTAAACAAGCTTTGCATAAGGTTTTAAAACTGAAGTTACAAGATTATTTTTAGTTGGAAGTCTGTGTCTTTCGATTTCAGCGACGGCGATTGTTGAAATGTCAAAATCTAAGGGGTTGATTACTTGATATTCGATAGTGCTTGGCATTACATTTCCAATCGCCATAGCGACACTTTCTTTGACGTAATTTGAATTGTCCAGAGCCTCAGATCTAATAGCTCAGTTAAGCTTTTTTGTACTTTAGAGTATTAAGTTTTAGTTTCTAACTAAAACACAAGGTATACAGGTTTCTAAATGTAACAGTACTTAAGCTTCACAAATTGCTCCCTTTGACATACAAGTGACCGTTGCCTCACTGCCGCTGACACAACAATAAACTCACTTAACCATACAGCTTCCAAACCTTTCAACCGAGAACATATGAAAGTAAAATTATTCAGTAACAGTACCGTATTGTTTAAGGCTTCATCTCAGTACAATGTGGGGTCAACGATCGCATGGCGAGCCCAATTTTTTGTCCAACAATGCATCGGCGAACGCCAGAATGCAGTTGCATAATACAAGTGTATTTATTGCTGCAATGTTCATGGAAAACGATGGGAATGGGCTTTGTAAGCCCTTTACAATATAAATTGTTATGAAGTTGATGGTTGTTACATACACGAGGGAAAGGACAGGTGCGCCGACAGTGTTTTATGTCCTTTAATTTTGGAAACCAGTGATCCAAAAAGGTATATCAACATTCCGACTAACCAGCTGAAATGTTTATACATTGCTCGTCAGGTTAATCAAATGCAACAACTCGTCCCTAAGGAATCACCTTTCCAGTTAGCGTAGCTAATAGCATAGTGGAAGCTCCTGAATTTTCCAATAACGATATTAACAAAAATGTTCCCAGGAGTAGAAAAGAATATGACTATACTAAACATATTCTATGAAAGTATAATTTACTTGAAGGAATCCAAAATATCAAATCCTAATTAAAGGATTCTGACCTGAAATAAAAATAAAGCTGGCTTAATATAGAAGTTCAGTAGCAATGATTTAGAGCGTGTTAATGTCAAAAGTAAAACATTGTTGAGCAACGTTTTGGATGAAGCAATGTTAATTAGCTGAGATGAAGAGAACGAGCGCCTCGTTAATTATAGAATTAGAGGAACTTGCTGCTCTGCAATTAAACATCATTTGAACACAACAAAAGGATAGGATATTTTCTGTAAATACTATGAATAGTTTGCGAAGCTTTGTAATAAGAACTAAGATTGTAATCGGGCTGTTATTGAATGAATTCCAAAAACTGCTGATGTTGCTGCCGACAGACAATCGAAATACAGTTCCGTTTCCAAGACGATAAAAAACAGGTATTTCCTAAAGCATTCACACAAATTGTTCGAAACAAACTTTTGGTTTTGCCCCTTTCAGCCTGAATCTTCGCGCTCTCAATTCAACGCCATTTCAAATTTCGAATATCGCTCCTCCATTCAAAGCTAAGACCCGTCATTTCCACGGCCCAAGCAATAGACAACAACTTTTTCTACCTCAAAAAAGAGTTGACAACGCAATGCGACATCGGAACGTATCTAAAGGAAAAAAACGCGGCAGTAACTTGTAATAACGGAACGAATGGACGGCCTTGAGATGAATGCATAATGCAGATCTAGACACAGTACATTTCTAATAGGAGCGAGGCCTTGACTTTTGTGGTGCGATTCGCTTTTTGAACTTTGTGTTGTTTTGCAAAACAATTGGATGGGGGAACATCAATTCAGGATTTAGAAATTTTGGAAGTTCTGGAATGTTCTTAGCAGATGCTGAGAAGCGTTAGCAGCAGCCTGAATAGTAAAGAAATTAGGACACCAATTTGCAGTCAACGTTAGCTACGAATGTGTTCGTAATAAGGACATCTAGTGGCCCCATTGAGTGTTTTTCTAATTTAAATTCGCACAAGGTCTGGGTCCAATTGAAACGCATTACAAAACCCAGTTCCCAGAACCACAGTAGCATCCCGGATGCGGGCAGCCACTCTAAGCTTTCCTTTCACAATCCATCAGCAAAAAAACCTCAATGAGTAAGCCATCATTTCGTCACACCATCCAGATTGCTAGATCATCAGTGACGTAAGACCGTCGTATCGTACGAACTCCCGCGCAAGTCCGCGCGTACCACCGTTCCCCGGTTGCGTAACGGTAACTAATTGGCAGATTGTGTTTCTGAAATTGCCGTTCGATTATTTATTATGTCGCTTCCGTTTGTTATTATTTCAAGGTCTTTAGTTTTTTTAATTTGTGAATGTCGCAGCTGATAAGGACAACCGGTAAATGTAGTTAGAAATTGAAAGGCACTTATTCAAGTTGATGGAGTATTGCAAATGTTATTGAAATTATTCATAGTATGTTAAAACATTGAACAGTATGCAAACACTAAGTATTATTCTTTAGAAGTAAATTACTTGCAGTTTGTGCACAGGAAATTCCAACCCATTATGCAGGGAAGTGACTGAAGAAAAGACGTAAAGACAAAGCGTTAATTGGATTAACAGCAGAGGTTATTAAAAAAGCAATCAACATAAAATGTGGTTCATTAAGAGGCATGAACAATCGATATTGATTCAGACTTACTGACAGCGTCGTCGAATGGATTCAAATTGAGATTCCATTTGAACGCATACACAAGTAAAAAAGTAAAATGTATGCTTTGAGGTTTTGAAGGGTTTGCTGATAGAGACGGAAATCGATGTCAGTAAAATTGGAAATATGCTTCGCTACCAGCACGAACGTTGTCGGAATTCTTGCACAGGCATCCTAAATTCCGAACGGTAAAATAGCTCTTCGGTCCGTCCGTAAATTCCGTGATAATCTAAATATTTTTCAGAAATAATGCTTCGGAATCTATTTTATCGTGTTCTGGAATTGTAACTGCAAAATATTCGACTCCTGGGAGCCCTTGACAATGACATTCAAGTTACATTAGTTTCTTGGCAGTGTCGCCAACTTTGCCGCATATTTTTCATGGCATACGGCAAGGTCGTGGTAAAAGTAAAATAATTCTGGCAGCCACCATGTTAATAGGGCTTATCAAAATATAAATCAGGATTATAACATTTTCAGGAAAAAATATGGCCAGTTTCATTCACGGTTAAAGGTTTCGTTACAATCTTCCATTACTTAATTTAACTTCTTCTAATTTAAACTAATAACACAAAATAATCAAATTACAAATAAAATCAAACTTAAATTCACTAATAAATACTTATAAAATAAATCTAATCCTATTTATACATATAATTAATAATATCCTAATTATAATAAAATCCCTACAGTTAATTATCTATCAACGCAAACTAAGTTTCCGAACGCAGCGAGGTGAAGTTGGTGCGAGCCGCCCGGAACTAAAGATCTTGAACGAGGATAGGGGGGATTGCATCGACGGTGAGCGAGCAGACAAGTTGCACTGTCATTCTACTCACATTTTTATCCATGCAAAATAATTATTTTAAAATATAACTAAGCCAACAGTAATTGGCACTCTTCCTTCTTATAAGTACGCGAAGTTTACCCCAAAGTGTCGGGGTTCCTACCCCGCCTTCTGATCGGCTTCACACTACCAAGTGCGTGTGTTGGCCTACTCCAACGCACTGTTAGCTGCCTACTCCGTGTCGCCGAGCTACGTGACTACCTACCCATCTACTCTGCACCACAGCTTCCCGGGACCTACCCCCGAGTGGAGACTGTACTGCACCTGCACATCGCCGGAAGCCTCTAACGCTAAGGCCAGTGGTATCTTGAGGTTACGCAACGTACTTCGGACCGCAAGTGACAACCCCGACCCTGAGGTCTAATAAAATTTGTTAACCTTCAGTTGGTTTTTCCATTAATACCCTCTAACTACCTAGTAGGCAGGAAAACCAGTAAGAAGAGTTACACAAATATAAGATGTGTATCGTTAATGTTGTATAAATTTTGTTTTATTTGGCAAGTATTCCAATTAGTTTGAATTAAGAACGCTATTACCTTATTTAAACTTTTTCTTTCTTAAGTTATAACGGAAAAAAAAAGTTTGTTCCAAATTTAAAACACAATCGGAGCAATGATACTCTTACATCCACAACCTACATGGAAAATGTGTTAATATCCTCGGTCCCTCCTCAATAAAATTAGAAAAACATTTTCTCATCCTCAGTTAAGCCGAATTGAGTTACCATCGCCCACTCTTCATCATAATAGCCACAAGGAAGCCAACGAAACAGGATATTTGGAAATAGTACAAAAAGCTTATAAGGAAATTGCCTAAACGTTTCCCGTTGTAAAGTTAAAATGTTTGACCGACAGACGGTACCATTAAAAATGTTGGAACTAGAGTGTTTTCGTGATTTATTGGTAGGAAGAAGAGTGTATGGCATGTTATGAAACTTGGAAGAATGATGTTTTATGAGTATATCTACATTTATCAAAGACTTCATGAAGTATATATACCATAACTTTCAGAAAGATTTCGTAACTGCGGCATTAAGGACCAAGAATCATTTTTTACTCAATGATTATTTTAGTTTTTACGTACCTAATTGTTTTTGATTCTGGTGCGATTTAGGGACATCATTATAACTTCTTCAAATTAACAATTTATTTCGCCGCTGTTATTGACAGTGCGTTGTACGTCATAAATTATAACCAGATCGTTAATTAGAATCGAGCAAAACTTTGATGTTTGAACAGATTGCCTTGAATTCTGATTTATTGCACGATAAATGGAATGATAAAGAACCAGTTTTATATTGAAATATTGTGAGACTTCTTTGACTTCGATACATCTCGCGAAAATAAAACTGTATTTTTATATATATATCCCATTCTTTATGAAAATCTGTTGAGTTTAAAAATGTTTGAATAACATTTTATATCTCCATTATTTTGGTGGTCACCGTAAAATTAGGTTTGGAAATTTGGATAGCCTTTACATAAGCATAATCAGCATATATAATGTGCCCATTGCTGGGACGCACACAGGCCTCCTCGCTGTGAGAGAGAATACGCCATAATCTATAACACGGAGCCAGTGCGGGTGGCTAGATATATGTCACAATATGTCTTCGAATTTTTAATTGTAAGTGTCGTGGTGGCCCAGTGGCTAAGACCTCGCCTGTCGTGCTTGAGGTCGTAGGCTCGAATCCGGGCAAGTTCCAATGTGAATTTTTCAAATTCATATGTACTTTCTAAGTTAATCTTGGACATCACAGGCAACGGTGAAGGAAAACATCGTGAGGAAACCTGGACTTATACAGTTATAATGTAAGTCTGAAATAACCAAGTCAGAGGTCTGTGGGGTTTCCCAGAGGCGGCTTAATTAACTCTGACATCAGAGGTGGCCACACCTCACACGAAAAGAAAGAAGAAGAATTGTAGGACAACCCGTTTCTTCACGATATTTTCCTTAAACCTTTTGAGAGATTGGATCGGTTTGGATTTTCCCCTCAACCCACAAAACGACACTATTTGTATAACTAAACAAAAAGCCGTTCAACAAATTCTGAAAACATGTAGCAATAACACCAAGCAAAAAAAGGACAACGAAAAACAAACAACACGATAAAATAACTCTCCAATCCAATTTGCTGACAAATTACTTTGACAAGGTCGCCTGTCAAAACCCTGTTAATTTGATTTCAGATAAAAAAGGCTGAAAGTAAAAACCAATAAGTGAGCACGCGTCAGAAATACAATGTTCTTTATTTTGAATCGCCATAAGAAGTTATCTGAAGTGCAGAAAGATTTCAAAGATACGGACCATTATAAAAAAGGCCTTTGAATATTAACAACAGCTTTTGCAAGATGTAATAAAATTTCTTCTTCCCTCATAATTAAGACCTTATTATGGGTTCAACACAGAAATAGTGAAAAAAAAACAGCTACCCCATGCATTTATTAAGGTTCCCCCTGTTTATAATATACATGGTCTCCGATAGCCATTTAGGTAACTGCACTGGGTCCTAGTCTTTAATGTCTAGCGCTTTTATATAGCGTCTTTAGGGTCTAGTGCTTTTATCCCCCAAGCAGCGGCTACAAAACCTGAAAGCTAACTTTTTTTGTTAATGCCTTGTCATCTCTAATTTACTTGTAAGACTCGGAATGCCAACCTCACCAAACCGAGTTAGAAAGATAAACTTGTTGACAACTTTTTCTCATAGACTTCCCATCCAAGTAAAAAACTGGAAAGTACGTAACGATAGCTGATATTTCACGCATAATACCCTTGAAACCGTAAAAGGGTAGGAGCAGACGGGTCGATACTAGAATGCGGCAGACGGGCTTTCATTCTGGTTTACTGCTCAGGTGCATACTGTGTTAACTGTACCTATAAAGCTGTCATGTGCAGTTGGTGTTTGTTTATGGCTGGTGGCAAGGACCGAGACGTAAACACAGACAGACATTGCAAAGATTGAGTCTAGCTACAGAATTTTTGATTCGTATAACATTATGCCTTTACTGTTTAAACGTCCCTCTACCTCTACGGTTCATATTTATTAAAAAATATTCACACTGTTAAGCGGATGCTTAGCACATTCCCAATTCAAATTCTATTTTGAAAAGGAGAATGCCCATTTTGTATGGAGAAATGTACTGACCGAAACATTTGCGTGTCCTGATAAAAACACCTTTATTTGATTATATTACCTTAATTAATTACACGTACCAACTTTAGTCAATTTTCATCGCGGGAGTTAAGAGATATTGAACAAAATATGTTCCTTTTCAGGTTATAGTATATTCACAGCAATATGGACTCTATGCCAGCATATTTAAGATTTGCATTCGTTAGACATTTGTTCAAGTGCTGGTAAGACATACAATGTTATTCTTACTTACCGGTGTAGATCCAAGCCCGTAATATGGTCAATATATTATCAGGAATTTAAATGCAAAAATGCAGCATTATATTATGTCTGCGCATATATATATTGTGCCAACATCAAAGAACATTAATTGAGACACCAACTTCGATCCGAAGCCATGTCGGAAATCAAAAAAATAAAGTCCTGTCCTATTAAGCACTATTTTCATAAACACACGGCGGTGTTGATATTGATAAGATAAGTGTTATGTAACCCAACTCGACGCAAAAAAAACATACAAACAAATCAAATGAAAAGACGACTACTGTCACATGACTGTCACTGTCAAATGAAATGTCTGAGTTATAGGCATGTTACCAAACTGGTAATATAATCGATTTCTAAAAACATGATTCATTTGTTATCTTGGTTTGCATTAAATTAGTAAATCAAACCAATTTCAAAATCAATTAGTTCTTAACAATAAAGAGGTGAATCAGTTCGATACAGGAGATCCTTGGATCGATTCAGTGTTTCAGGTAGATTATAAAAAAAACGATGCTTCAATTAATCGATGTCAGATCATGTCAACATGCCTCAACCCTAATATAAATGGCGGAATATGTTTGAGCTGAGAAATGGAAGTTAAATACTTATTAATTCAAGAAAATTAACCCCACTTCTTTCATCTTTTATAAAAGAAGTCAAAATACTTGAAATATTTTTGTTTAATTTATTGTCCAGAAATGATTGTGACACAATTCTTTTTTTGAAAGTACTGTCCATGGGCATTCTCCTTTGAATTTAGAATCAGAGATGGCCACAAAATTTGTTTTAAGACCGTATTCCGTATGATACACATTGACAAAAAAAAATTGAATAAAAAACATTCTGCCTATTTTCTGAAAACACATACTGATGTATTTTGTTTTCGGAAAACTCCATAAAACCTTCAAATGATGACAGTCCAAAAGTAAATTACCTCGCACTCACGAATTAATCGCATTAAATAAGGAAGACTAAACAAGAACACGTTTAGTGATGTAACTCGATCTAGCGAGCAAGGTTCGCGGTCGTCGAAGGAAAACCACTGTTTGACAAAAGCAGGGTCAAGTGTAATGTGACTGCTACTTACCGCGGCGCGACAGCCGTTTTATAAGGGAAACCCGTAATGTTACGTTGCGTGTGTGTTGGTTGGTAGTAAAAGTAACTGTGGTGGGTATGCTAAAGATTTGATAATACATATGGGGAAATGTAGTTTAGGCAGGGCCTAACCTTAGAAAAGCTAAATTGAAAAGTTAAATTGTCAAATCAAATCATTTTTATTTGCTCATACATGAGTACCATACATACATAATAAATTGTCTGCATGAAGAGATGTTAGGATATAAAATGATAGAACATCACGTTTACCTTGGAAAATGGCATGCAATTATTAATAAAGAATACAAATCAATAGAATTTTATAATAAAAATAAAAAGAAATTTCGTGCAAATATCAATAAAATAATATAAGTGAAAATTATGCTTCTCAGAGGAAAACAATAAAAAAAAATTGTCTATTCAAAATAATAATTGTCTAAGAAACAACTGTCAACTGTGTGTTATTCATGTCATCAAAGCCCTAATAGTTGACATATCATTAATTGCTAACCTAATCCATATTAAAAGCAAGCACTCGAAGATTTCTTTTTTAGGCTCCCGTTTGACCACTATCTCACCAGCTGGTAGGCGATGATATCGTTGGCGCTTGCCTAGAAAGAATTTATTTAGGAAGAGTTTGTTATATTGAAGGGATATTTCAAGAGGGCTCGCGTTAGAAAAGAACCCTGTCCTTGGGTCAAGTGCATCCCGACAGCTACTTACCATAGTCAGACATGGCTCTACAGGGGAAACCCAAGGGGTAGTTGGCCTTTGCACTTTTGTTCCTTTTGTCGACTAGTGGTGCTTTAAAATGCATTAGCGTGCTTTTATAGGGCTGGTTAAATTGCATAGGTTTTGAAGTAGAATGTCGGAAAGGAAGACAAGTTGTTACATAGGTGTTGCAATATTCTCGATATAGTTTTTTTATTTGTTTAAGAATTACTAACGAGTGTACACAACAGTTGCTTGCAGAAAGGATAGTCGATGGAGCCGAAAAGCTCTGTAATGGCGACCGCGAACCGGAAGACGATGCGTTGGAAGGCCTCCCACTAGGTGCACCGATAATCTGGTGAAGGTTGCGGGAGTCAGCTGGATGCAATACGCACGGGATCGGTCAATGTGACGCGACGCCTGGGGGAGGTCTATGCCTAAAATGATGATGATGATGTACACAATAGTTGGGAGAGGCCTATGTCCAGCAGTGGACGTCTTTCGGATAAACGAGTGTAACATAACAAAAAATCTTGGATGGAAGGATAAGAACGCTATAATAGTAGCAAGCCGTTTACCACGTCTTGTCAGTTGTCGACATAATAACGAGCAGATCAACAGATTATCTGGTTTCAAGTTTCACAAATCTGTGACAGCCGCTCTTCAGGATTTAAACGCCTTTGTAGCAATTGTTCCAAGACTCATAAAAACGTTTTACGCTGAAACCACTAAGCAACAAAACACAAACATTAACTTTTTATGAGTTTTGTCCTCCAAACCACCTCAGGTTTAAACAACTTTAATGAGACTTAATTACTTAGTAGCCACCAGTTTTTCTTCACCATTAAATCGTGGAAAACTTACTGATGTTACTGCGGGAAAATCCCACATAAATAGACCCATGTGATGTTTACATAAACAGGTAAATAGTCACCTATGTAATGTTTAAAGGCAAAGGTGTATCCTTAACCTCAGTAACCGAGGTTGACGTGTCGGTTAAAAATAACCTATTATGTTATGTTACCGCGAGTACATATTATTTATTATGTTATCATTTGTTATGTTGCAGTCTGTGATTGTGTTTAGATAAATCTGTATGTACCTAAATAATTATGTCGCTGTTAATTGATAGGCTTGTTTTGGTCTGGTGTGTAAATCGGTGTGATGACTGTCAGATTTAGTTTGGAGCTAACTAAATTAGTGTTAGCGATTATATTTAGAAACGTGTATTTCAAAAATGACCTAATTGATTTCGTAGACGAATATAATACTAAGATAGATAGATAGAAGACCGCTTCTTAAAGCGGACAAAACCAATTACGCGGTCATATTTACTAATCAGATTTTAGTAATATTATTAGTCTAGACATAGTTTTTGTAAGTGCTCGTAATCGTAACCTATCTTTAAATCTACTTATCTGCCTAATTGGTGAATAAAATTGTAACACGCACTTACGTTCCGTCGTAATAATTCTCTTCTCTGTCATGTGCTGTGCAATTGCAAAAGACTCATAAATACGTAAGTAGCTATGCAATTATCAACACGCACCTGCATTAGCAGATTCTCGAGCGAGATATAATTTCAATCATCGCGGTGTTACCTTGACCTCTGAAAATTGGAATAACCCAAATATCATGCTTAGATTAATACCAAGAAAGGAATAAAATAAATGAAAATGTTGGATGTGAATGTGTACTGTTAGAACAGGGGAAGACCAAAGAAACTAAGTATAATAAAATCCAATAAGACTTTGGAAAGTTAATACGTAAAGAAAAAGGTAGTAGTACTGAAATGACTAATTTACTGAAATTGGGACAAGGCCAAGATAATAATGATCAGATTTGTAATGAATGAGTATTGCCTAAACAAAGAATCCTGAAACGAGCATAGCACGTTTATGTGACGATGACAACATAGTCTAAAGATACGAGAAACCCCTGTATGAGATGAGGGAACAGAATCGTGAAGAACGGCAAAAAGAAAAGGAAATCTGTACCGAACACAAGTGACATCATAATTATTTAAGATGCAGTGCGAAGTATGAAATCAACAAGAAGATCTAAGTATAACAAATTAACAATATTGTCAGGCAAGAAGGGGAAGCCAAGAGGAATCGTGTTGTATAAGTATTTATGACTTTGTCTTGTCTCTATTCATACAAGTTTGCTTAGGAATATATCACTGTATCAAATACAGTAAATGCAGGTAAAAGCTAATTTGCAATAAGTGATCGTGATTGATAGTGATGGACGATACACGCTGTATTGTGCAATCACCGGTCTTGAATGTAAAGTGATGTAAATCAGTGAATCTTGCATAATTCTCATCACATTTTCATAATCTTTGTCGGATGTTCTGCTAAGAATAGACCGTGACCTTTCTCTTCCCGTATTCATAAAATTATTGATTTCTTAATCATAAGCAACACTATATACTTGGGGAAGAACTTTTGACTTGGAAAATAGTGGGAAATGCAGTATCTAATGGAAAAAGCATCTACAGTTTTCGCTACATCAAGAATTTCTGAGTAAGGTTTGTTGTTATAACGTAACATGAAAATGCGCATAAGATATGTTTGGTTAATGCGCATAAGACCCAAATCATCGCAGATTCATTAAGGTCGAGAAAGTCAAAGCATTTTATGGGGCTTAAAAGGTTAAAAAGCAAATGCCAGTAGACATTCACATGACATAAATCCACTGTTCCGACAGCCCGTCACATGATGTATTGTTTTTCAGCTCCTATCCAAAGGATACCTAAGTCGTTAACCTTTGCGCCGTTTTGCGTGTAATATCCAATACGAAATAGTTTTTCGACAGAGCCTGCCAATATTAAATGCCTGAGGCTGAAAGACGAAGTTTTGGGACAAACATTAAAGATATTCCAGCCACAAATAACGATAACTGTTCTGAACTTGGTATGAAAGGAATGCTCATCTTTCGTAACAATCGGGCCTCGGGCATCATTATATTTTCAAAAAGATCGCTTTGATTCTTGGTCCATTCTATACCGTTCTATAATTTTTCTGCCTATTTCTGACTTTATTCGCTAAAACTTTGTTCTAATTAACAAACGCACAGTCGTTCTCGACTATTAAATACCTTTCGTTTGGCCTCTGCTCCCAATAAAACGCGATGTCCCACTGTCGGGGTTAGGAATACATGAATGAAATACCTACATTCAAAGATGGACTTAGTAATTTTATACAGTATCGAGCCATGTGAGAAAATCATGGCCACATTCCAATTGGTCGAACAACACACCACCAAAGATTTCCGATTACGATTTCCGAAAATCAAGAACGTATGAGATTATGGACAAGGAAAACTAAAGAAACGCGAAAACTGAAATCCGGAAAAGAAATAGCTTACCAAAGGAAAATAACAGTAATATTGAAGATAGGAAAATAAAGGATAAAGACGGAAGCGGTGTATCACGAAAAGGAAGACGAGAATACGTTAAATACTGAAATATGCCACTGAAGTGGAGCAGTATAGTGACACGAATAGTACCACCACACACATATGGCACATCATTTAATCAGGTCAATAACAAAACTACAACAACATACAGAATGACTTCATGTAGTCACTACTAAAAATAACTAACACACATTTGTCAATTGAATTACAGATTATGACCAGCTTGAGTAGAACGATTTGTTAAACAAAATGGTTTAGTTGGACACGTTTCGAGTATTTGCATACAAATAGATTAATGACGTCACGTTTGGCAATTGAACTGCTTTCAAGTGGATTTGGGATGTTCTTTCAGCAGTTCTTGGTATGTCAATGAGAGCATTTAAGCTACAATGGATTTTCTTTCTTGTTATAATTTGGCACCAATTAGCTGCAGCAAAATAATTCAAAAATGTTTCTATTTAACTGGACAAAACCTCTATGATTCACACTGCGGTAGGTTGTTCCGGAGATTATGAAAATGTGTTTATTGAAGACCACGTAATCAGTACATATATTGTAGACGAAATGGAAATCTTGGGAGCAGATTACAAATAGATGTTGATTGCTATTATTAGAGTATGAAATAGTTCAGATAGTAGCAAGACGAATAGAATCTGTGATCATCATCTGTCCAGACCTTTTCCAAATAAATTGAGATAAGCTTCCAGTTCGGATGAATGAGCAGTAACATTGATGATTCTAAATATTCTTAAGTTTATTGATGACAGCTTTAAAACCTGTATATGGGAAACTAGATACTCGTGTTCCAAGAGCCAGCATCTTTCCACGTAAATGATCATTACCTGGGAAGCGGTACATAAAGTTAGTTATTCAGATTAAGCACCAGTTACCGGTTTGCCAACACGCGTAATAGTTGCGTTTACCTGCGACTAGACGGGCGTTGTGCAATTTTATACCACGTTTGGTTCGGGCGGGTCCAATGATTTGCATTTTTTGTGTATTGGGTATTTGATATCACCTGATTTCCTTGGGACTTGGGCAAATCAGAATGTAGCTGTTTTGGTTGTAGGCATGCCCATTCAATCTGCGATCTAGAAACAAGTTTTGGGACTTCATAATACGATGATCCATTGTTTTTTGCAGATTGTAACATTTTTACGGTCTGGAACATTGCTCGAATAACGGATGGCCGATGGGGCCGAAAAGTTCTGGAATGGCGACCGCAAACCGGATGAAGTTGCGTTGGAATGCCTCCCACTAGATGGGCTGATGACCCGGTTAAGGTTGCGGGAAGGCGCTGGATGCGAGACGCACGGGACCGGTCAATATGGCGATGCCTGGGGGAGGTCTATGTCTAGCAGTGAACGTCTTTTGGCTGAAATGATGATGATGATGAACGGTCTGGAAGATAGTAGGAAGGGACCATATTATTTATCCGAGAATTAATAGTTAGAGATCATCCTGATGTCTCGACGCGATTCGATTTTTATCACATGTGATGGGCGATTTAAATTCCGTTCACATGGACGCAATGCTATGCAATCCGACCGATTTGCACTTAAAATTTTCTTAGAAAATACGTGCGCGATATCCGTATCGCCGATCGACGCAATTTAAATTGCGCGCATTCAGGCAAGTCCCTAACTTTATTACTGTTTGGAAAATAGAAGGCAGGGAAAGAAGCATATGTAAAGCCCTCGCCAAACTTATTGGCCGCCCTCAAGTTGGTTACCGGATGCGCGAGGCACGAAACGGTGCTGTTTTTATTGCCATTGTAGCCAATTACAGGGCCTTATCTGGCCTAACGTTACCTAACAATGCTTTGCTAACTCTGCTAGCGACAAACTCATAATAGTGCAGTAATTAAACAGGCTGCGTTAAACTGCAGGTCAATTAGAATGGCTTCGCTTCCTTACGGTGCCTTGTAAACTACGGCTAAAGATTGCCTCATTAACGTGTTCGTTATTAGCACTGGATTCGGATTGGTAGCCACCGGCTTTCTATTCCTGAGGTAGGTGTTTTAAAAACTATCTGACGACGGCGGGTTGGACTTAGTCGTGTGTGTGATGCATATGCACATTGTTTATGTGTGCGTAAGCTCGGGAGCGCTCAGTATTGCCTGTCTAAGATCAACCCGGCGTCGTAAGATAGAACAGCTGTATCTGACTCAAAACTCAAAATAATTCATTTAAATTAAACCATTTAAATGATACTTTTGAATTGTCAAGCAAAAGATGAAGCTAGTTGCGCATTCGCAAGCGTCAGTAGGTGGAAAACGTGCAAGAAACTCTACGGACACTTTTTCAATCAGGCTGGCCATCATCATTATGATCTTGCCCTTCATCATCATCACCATTGCAGCCTAAAGACGTACACGGCCTGGACATAGGGTTTGCCATGATTCGTCACTTCGACCGGTCCTATTCTGTCTCTTGACCGTATCCCAATTTATTTGGGGTCGAATCGACGCAACATGTATTTTCCATACCTACTTCTTTACTAGTTGTCACCTCGGTAGTAACCTCCTTTCTAAGACTTGAAATCGTAAGCCTAGCTACTAGGGAACTCGTTGACAAGCCAGCTTCCAAGCTTCCTTGGCTTTTCTTTACATACAATAATCTTTTTATGTAGTTCTAAAATGCACTCGGCTGCG
Organism: Orthosia cruda; assembly: GCA_964057195.1. NCBI lineage: Eukaryota > Metazoa > Arthropoda > Insecta > Lepidoptera > Noctuidae > Orthosia > Orthosia cruda. The sequence goes on from OZ059837.1 coordinate 2,844,843, forward strand.
CCCAAATACCCACCGTCTTTCCGATTAACAATACATCTCTTGACCCCTGGGAACACTAGGCGTAACGTTGTTATACGATAACAAAGTTCACCTCCAGCGCTTCGCATGTCAGGCGAGTAATTAGGGAAAGTGCTGGCTAATTCTAGTTCATTAACAAGCCGCCTGTCAATTACGTGAGTTTGCTGCATCCGGTAAGAGGCGGTTGAAGTGCTCTTCCGGTACTGGAAAATACTGCGAACTAAGGTCATATATTTTGCTAATAGCTACGCTCCTGTAAGCAGTAAGATAGAAATAAAAAAAAGAGTTTGTTTGCGAGAGTATAAAAAAAACAACAAAGAAAAGCTTATGCAAATATGCAAAACGGCCATCACTCAACATAATGCTGGGACTCCTGTGCGGGACAGCCACAGCGCTGTTTCTCAGCGAGTCTGATCCAGGTTCTGCCCGCGAGCAACAATACCGTATCTTGCCAATGAACGAACAATGAAGACTTGAGCAAAAGAGGGGTCTGCAAATATGCCCAGCAGAAGGTGAAGTTGGGCTATCTGATGACGATATTACTGTAGACAGAGGTCACCTTGTATTATATATTTTAGGTTAAGCCCAAGTTTAGCGTTCGTCTTTAGGTACGACGTAATACTAGAAGCCACACAACAGTTCAGGCTATAAATAAAGCAATTGCTTACCTCGGCTGTTTCACGTGTAATACATGCAGTTACTGTAAAATGCTCCGTTTAGCACGTTAATTAGGCGATCGAACATGGTTTCATAGATTTAAAACAAAAAGAACCCAACAGAATGAGAAAACACTTTTTCTTCGAGATAGTACTCTTTCAAACACAAAAAATATTTTCTAAATCGGTCCTCAGTTCACAGAGAAATCGATGAATATACAAAAAAAAATAAACAAACATACAGTCTAACATAGAAGTAGGAGGTCCTTTATGGAGTCGATTAAAAACGCGAGGACAATAATGACATTATAATTTTAAAAGCTTTTATAGTAGTAGTAGGTTCGTTGACTTCCAAAGTTACAAAAGGCTAAAATTAAAAAAATCTAAAAACCCGACTGCTAAAAAAGCGAAGCAGTTGGGTTTTTTGATTTTTTATGATTCACTTTTTTTATTTTTACTTTTTTTTTTTATTAGATACATTTAAACATAGAAGTGTTATATATTTTTTAAATCACCTCTTAAAACCCTTTAGGTATTTTGATACCCCACACGATGGGTACGGAAGAAAAAAAAATCCTCCAGAAAATGGCGCCCAAAATCCGCCATTTTTTCTTTTAATTTTTTTGTGTAGCCAGTGACACTCGCAGGGTTAACCCTCAGTTTCCCACCTTAAAATTATCGGAGAATTAATGTGACAAATTGTCAAACACGCGTTATCTTCTGTGATTGGCTGTTGAAAATTCATTCAACCAATCACAGCAGATAACGCGTGCTTGACAATTTGTCACATTAATTCTCCGATAATTTTAAGGTGGGAAACTGAAGGTAAGACGTATCGATTGACGTACGAATCATCAAAATCGGCCAACGCGTTTGGTCTTTAGAACGCCACATAGGAACAAACATACATGCATACATAGACTGATAAACACATTACCCTCCTTCGGCAGTCGGGTAAAAACAAAGTATTGGCGAGCTACATTAAAAGCATATTCCTAGTCGATGGGGTCAGAACACATAACTTATTTACGCTCCATAAAAGCCATAGGAACCGTCTCGCGTCGCCGGATTACGGTCTTATAAACAAGACCACATAACTTACAGCATGTGGTTCTAATCTCCGTTAGGTACAGTAGATGCTGTTCGCTTCGATGCACTTGTTAGAATCGAACTGATAAATACAAATGCACGAACCGACTCAAACGGGGGCACACCAAACCTTGTTTAAACGCAATTTGAATAAGACCCACATTATTGCCATCATAGGTAGAACCTGGATGAGGCTGGCACAGTAACGTGAGGATTGGCAAAGCCCATGCTCCGTAGCCGTACCACAGTGATGATGATGAAATAAGGCCACGATGAGCTAGGTTGGATATTGCAGCCACAGTAACGAAGGTGCCAGCGTGTCAGCAAGCTGAACTTTATGGCTAACGTGCCCTTAGTTCCAAACGTTTTCCCTTTGGATTGCGTACTCAGAACTATATATGAAAAGACTTTGAACAGACGTAACCACAAGCTCAAAAAACAAATATTTACAATACAATCTTATCACCATGAAAACATAAACAATACCAGTGGGTCACCGATTTAAAACCATAAAATGCCACGGTTTAATTTGCAAAACGAATAGCTTAGATTACGTATTTATTACAGCCATTATATTGGGATCGTAACATTTGTAATTGCCTATAGCTTTAATGGGCTATAACTTATGCAAATGGCCGCCTGTGACGTCATAGTTTAATACTATTGATTTGTTATCGTTACGTGATGAATGAATCTAGGAATCTTGTTTATAGGAAGAAATTTTGTATGCGGGTAATGGGTAAATGTCCGTAGTGCCAGCAGAACAAGAGAGAAATATAAGGACTTTCATGAAAGCTGACGGAATGATTTTGTGGAGGACCTATTAACGAATTTGACAGGTTCCTAGTATCTTGTAGACCAGAAAGATGAGATTTTTTGGTAGATTCTTAGCAGACGCCGTGAAGGAAATGGTTTTAAGCAGGTTTTACATTTGATGTTGGCCTACATTGTCCCACTGATGGACAAAGATCTCCCCCAAATCCTTCCAGGGAGTATTTTCCTCAGCCACCTCGAACCAGCTGCTTTACGTCTGAAAGTTCATATTATTTTGTTTCATTCTGTTTGTCCGTTTGTTTATTCATATTTTTATACGAAATAAAAATACGTCCTAAAAATATTTACTATTCTTTTACGATATAAATATTTTAACGACTCTTTGAATTATCGTTCGAAAATCCAATCCATAATTCAAAGTCGCCTTTATTTATAACGTCTAGACCTAAATCCAGACAGACTGGGATGCAGAGCAGCGGATGAATACCTAAACGGATTATATTTAGTTCCAGACGCTAAATGTCGCAGTTATGGGGGTATAACTCAAAAGGTGGTGGAAATAGAATCGTCGGCTGATCTGTTATTGAAGATTTTGCAGTGAATGAGCGGTGGAAGTGTTTATTTAAACTTAAACATAACGAGCGCAGTTAAAAGGTATGTTTAGGCCCAGTTTTTCAACAACTTAATAAAAATGGTGTTTTACCGAAATTTGCACCGAATAAAAAAATTGGGCCTTAAAGTTTGGAAAGCCAATGCAGCTCTTTTAGAGGAATGGTTTAGTGGAACCGTTTTTTTTCGGTTTTAATTTTGTTCCACCTTGCAAAGGCAAAGTCAAATCCTGATCATACATACTTTACAGGACGATATACACATACATTTTGGAGCCTTATTTGCTATCCAGAAATAGAGCACAGCTCGACGCCTGTTAGCCATCAGACTTAACATAATGAGGGGGAAAAAATTGACCATGACCCTACCCTAACTACCCAGATACCTTTCGCACGGCAACAACTTGTAATCCCCTAAGGAGCACATCGCAAGGTGTACTCCGTGTACTTTTATAGATACATTGGCAATGTGAATGTGTACATGCAATGTCTGGCCGGTTCCATTAAAGGTCGCAGTGTAAAGTGATATGTGGCCTGCGTTGCAGACTAGCAGCTGTGACCTACTTTCTTCGTCTTTTACAACTGCCGGGAAACAGATGAGTTCTTTATTTTTTTATTTGCAACACCAGTCTTGGTTTCGATTTTGCCCCAGTAGAGTTGGCAGAACAATCAAAGTTTTTAAAAGATAAATTAAGGGTATTTACAGTAAAGATATACCAAGCGAGGAAGTGTGCGATGGGGAGAACAAATTAACGGCAAATCGGTTGCAGCAAAGTGTAAATTGGTGCTCACAATCATCTATCATGTTGATTACTTTTTCTATTTTAAATTGGCATAGGTAATCGCTCAATTTTGCAATATGAGCTATATTACAACTTCTAAAACCATTGTAACTTCAGCTCTGATTGGTTTGTAGCCACTACTTTGTTACGAGAATAAGGCTAGAATTTACGCCAGCTAAAAGTAGCCATTATGTCATTTATTCCACGGTGCTCTGTGGTATGACACCACAGTAATAATGATACTTAATGATGCTTCTCGAATATAGAATGGACATGTTATGGACGGTAAAATTATAAACAACGTAATAGAATATATTTTCTGTGTTTTATGTATGAGGAAGTAAAAGGGTAACTTGTAACGTGAAAGACGAAGTTTTAGTGAGTTTTGTTATTCGCTTAGTTGCTGAGGAAAAAAGATACGTGAACAAAGTGTTTTGCTTAAAAAAAGATGTTCTTTTTCTTGGCAACTTTTACAGTATCCTTAAAATGGTAACTCGGTCAAGGAGAGGATAAGACCAACTGATCCCGAGATGGTTATAATGTAGTTATTTTAAATCTACTTAATTGTTTAACAATCGTGAATCGTGATTGTCGTGATATTTACTTAGGTGATTATGAACATTATGATGGAGACACGAGTTTGCTACGCCGACTCAGTCACAGAAAAACAAAACTTCTTGTACCTATTTCTCATTGTTTTTGGTAGCTACTCCGTTCTATCAGTCTCCACATCACACTTCTTTGCAAAGGTCTTCCCTTAAGACTTCAAGCAATAGTTTGGTCCAGAGCAAAAGCGCATTTTTGCAGGTCGAAAATAAACTAATCCGGATCTCCACCAAAACCGGCGAATTTCTGACGGTTAAATGCAAAAATCTCATCTCGGATTCTCCAAGTCTTTAAATTTACGTCATCGGTATGATATAGCGAATCTCAACCACCCTTGGGTTAGTGACATCGTGACTGGTACAACTGGTTTCCGAGCCTTGCCGCCGGCGCCGGCGCGCTAAAAATGGAATATCTTCTGCAAACGACCGGTTTCAATGCAGCCAGTATTTAATTAATAAGATGAACTTTTGTCAAGCGTATTTTATTAGCAACTAGTTTATAATGGTTTTATTAGAAACTAGCTTCTGCCGCCGGCTTCGCCAGCGTAAAAAGTGTTTTTTCGTCCCAAGAGAATACAAACAAAATATCCTATGTCATTCCCAGGGTCTCAAACTATCTCCATGCCAAATTTCATCTAAATCGGTACAGTAGATCCAGAGATTACCCCCTACAACCTCACAAACTTTACCTCTTTATAATATTAGTATAGAAATATAGATTGAGACGGATTTCACACTTCATTGAGTAGTAGATATTTATATTACTTTGCGAATGCCGAGTTTAGAATTAGAACGTCTTCGTGGCATTGGTTGCGTTTTTGAAGATTTTAGACGGTAGGTATACCCAGAATCCATCAATCCATGTGCTGATGGTGATGGACCGTATGGTTTTAATGAGGTAAAATGCCTACACTCCCTGATCTTTTCTTCTAAAGTCGAGGCGCCTCTTGTGGGTTTCCCCTGATGACGAACAAAATATACATCCCGAAAAAAATATAGGTAATATATCCACCAGCGCGTGGTTTTCCGAGACGAGAGCAAGAAGGGGAGAACCCTTGAGTATAATATTCGAGAACCCTTCATAATTATTCTTTCTTTCCCACTACCATCAATTAGATTATTTTTTATTTCTTCCAAAAAAATATGAAAACAAGATAGCAAATCCTCAAAAAAGCGTAGAAATCAAAAGATAAATCAAAGTCGATAGTTTGCAAAATTAAATGCAAAAGTGCATCTGCTGACTGAAAAATGTTGTTTCAAACATTTTTCTATCTCACTTGTCTTCCAACCAGATTTTGAGTTTAACTGACGGCTTCCTAATAAAAAGAGTTTATTGTTTGAAGGAGTTTTTATTATTTAAGGGTTTAGTAGAAGGAAGCTGGTAATGACGCTAATTTAGTATAATAAAAGTTTAGTAAAATAAACTGCTAGTGTTGATATAAGAGGAATTTATGATGCAGATGGTTCCTTACATTTTATTTCTAAAAGGGAATGTTAAAAAAAAGAACATGACAACACACACACACACATGTGACACACATGTGTGTGTGTGTGTGTGTTGTGTTGTGTCAACATGTTATTGTGTTTTGAAATATTTAGGTCGCTGAAATGTTTACGAATGAACAAATTAAACAATTAATCAAAGGGTAGTGGTGTTAACATGGTTGTAGGTAATGTTAAAGTAACAAAAAAAAACAATTGTCCAGGAGATATGATCATTTTATCAACACTGAGCACTGCTTGAAAAAGAAGAAAACTTGGCAAAGAAACAAACGAAATCAGATATTCCTCTAACCAGGGCTGTGAAAATTTGTATGTATAAAACTAAGTTAGGTACCTATTTTTCTTTTACCAGGCTCGTAACTATTCTTAATAAAAACATAAGTCCAACATTTAGTAGTAGCACTGTCCTTGATAACAGATTTTAATCATTACTGTGTCATGTCCTTGACCCACAGCAATGGAATAAAAGCAAGTCATGTCTGATACTTTTATGTTTTTGGTTTGTGGTGGCAAAAAGAAATACCTATTTGAATGTATTGTTTCTTTTTTTAAACTATCAATGTTTGTTTCAGTGAGATTTATTTGTCTATGGTATTCTTAGTTGTTCTTTTTTTAAAAATGTCTATACAATTCAAAGATAGTATTCCAGCAGCCTTGTTTTTTAAATTCAAATGATTGGATTGGGATTTCCCTTATTTATAAAGCATTCCTTTGATTCTTAAGTATGATGCAGATCTTGACCTTCAAAGTGCATTGCATTGTTGTGTTTTGGCCTGAGTTTGCAGACAGTGAATTCTTCAAGTATCTGAATCAGCATTACTAATACAAATGAATGGTACATAATTGAAAGTAAATAAGGTCTAATTTTTATCAGAAATTAATAACAAACTCACTGGGGTATTTTTTTTTATTTTACCCTCGGACTATGATGCAACATGTCATGTGCAACTTTTTTTCTTGTTTTTTCCTCATCTTAATCATATTGTAGTCTGACTGGTTAACCTTTTGGGCCAGTGATATTAAAAGATTTTGATGACTAAATGAACTAAATCACAACAATATGACATATTCATAAAAAAGTAAAATAAAATACGGTAAATAACCGCGATAAAACAAAAATTACTTGCGATGAAGCGACCCTCGGTAACAGGTCGAAAGGGTACGCAACCCACGCAAAAATTAAATATAGCACGAACCGAACAGGAATCGGCAATATTACAAGTAATCAATAGACTCAGCACTTACCTTCAGCGACATTATGGATATAAATCGATTTCCAGCCACGCACGTGTACTCAAACAGTCATAATTCGAAAAATTACAATTTTAAAAACACTGCACTATTTATTACGAGAATAATTTGAACACATTCTGACTAAAACATACTCTAGCACACATTACGTAAGGGATTCTAATTTTTTGTGTTTTATTTACAATTGTTTGTGTTAGTATTGTCGTGTTTCACAGCTGTAAACGGTTGGATATTATTTTTGTCGATAGCGAAGAAACGGACATACGTCAACAACACACCGTCGTATTTTTGACTCTGTCAATTTTTCCCTCGCTCGCTGAGTTGCGCGCGTTTTGACAGCAGGCGCGTTCCAGCGACAGCAACGGCTTACGTCGGTTGTCAAACAAAAATCCGTTTTATTTGTTGCCATTCTCATAACATTGAGAGATTACTTTTTAAATATACAAACAAAATGAGTAGTCTAAAGACAAAAATCTAACTTGGCAGATAGGCTCGTTATTCTTTAATAATTCTATTCTATTGAAGCTTTACTGACTGTCTTTATTGATCGGGCGCCAAGTAGGGAGTCAGTCCGATGATTTGCAAAGATACACAAAACTTGTAAAATTACAAAACATTTTGCATTTATTTTTGAAATAAGTAAGTAAGTATGGAAAGTATAGTGTCATTATTTCTTAGCACTTATTAATAAATGCATTTTCACAGCTTCAACCGCACTCTTGGAGTCATATTTGTGGGCATGTGCCGAAGTTAGATGAGCACGGAGCTCCATAGCCGTGTTAGTATTGTATGGACACAATCGGCAATGATAGAGAAATAACCCAGGATGACGACCACTTCGAAGAACGTGTTTGCGTAGATTCTCCTAAAATAAATAATGAAAGTAAAAATATATTTAAACATTTTGATTATAAATTTTGCGCGTAGTTTAGAAATGGCCACACTGAGTTGGCTTTACTAGCGCCCTCTGTTGTTATGGTGACACATCTACATTTATTCAAATCTGATTCAAATATTAAAAATGTACTTTTTTTAATCATAGTTAATAAACAAATTATGTTATTCTCAATTTTTACTAAGTGTGATTAAATGTGTGTCCTTAGCAATTTCTTACCAAGCTCCCGCAGGTAAACGAGCAATGAGGACAGCCATAGGGTTTAATTCCTTGATGGCACAACATGTGCCGCTTCATATGACTCGCTTGATCGCTTTTGAACGGACACAGATGGCACTCGTGATGTTTTATTTGTTCTCCGTGGGTTCTCCGATGTCTGCAACAAATTTTCATAATGCAGCGCCATCTATTATGGAATAGCGGAACCAAATCAAATAAAACTATACACAATATTTTTTTATGAAGACTTGACAATTTAAAATAGTATTGTTTTTGGAATCAAATAGCGTAAATATTCATGTTTATTAAGCACTCACGCCATCCCTTCATAAGTTTGGTACACGAGCGCCATCTATTTGAGCCTCTAGCAAACTACTTCGCTGAATCTAGGCCAGAACTATTCATTCAAAGACATATATTAGACTACACATGGTTCACCAAAGTATTTAAAGATGGCGCTGATCACTATTCAAGAGAATGTTTATAAAAAAATATGAAAAATGATGGTCTGAATCTTTTATGGATATTTTCCGATATAATTATTGAGCACCAAAAGATAATTATTAACCCTCACCTTGCAAGTTGGCTAGAATTAGTAGCCACGAATGTGCACTGTTCATGTGGACATTTTCGTGCTGTGGTAGCATTGGCGCAGCTACTGGCGTGGCGAGATAGAGCAGTCCTGAAAATGAAAACAACATAATGTGAAAAAGTAATTTAAAGTTATAATTAATTAACCATTAGCTTTTAAGTTATAATACATATGTGTGGGCTACAATTTTAGATAATAGGGTGGTATGCAGCCAACCAACTTCTTAGGTAGGTACTGACAGGTAGTTACACTAGGTACTCGTAGGTACCAAGTTGGATACAAAGTTTTCGATTTAAACCCGATTTCCAATATCAATTATTTTAAATTAACATCATTTCATTGCAGAAGTTTCAAGACTGTCCAGAAACAGTTATCTATTGCAGTCTCCAGACGTTCAGAATGCGGTTTGCTAGCAGTTAGCGAGGACAAGAATGTGATGGGACACATTTGGCCGTATTTATTGTTACGCTCGATGTCTAGAACTGCACAGGCGTACGTCTTGGGGTGTGGCTAAAAATTGAACTAGGTAGGTACTTGATGATTTTAGCGGACGCAACAAAACACGCCATGAAGCAATAATATGCTAGCTATAATTTTCTTAAAAAAAAAGCCGGCCTAGTGCGAGTGGGACTCGCGCACGAAGGGTTTCCTACCGTTATCGCTTAAAACGGCAAAAAAATCACGTTTTTTGTATGGCCTCACTTAATGTTTTTTTTATTCTGTTTTTAGTATTTGTTGTTATAGCGGCAACAGAAATACCTTCATCATCTGTGAAAATTCAACGTCTAGCTATCACGGTTCATGATATACAGCCTGGTGACAGACGGACAGACAGACAGACAGATAGACGGACCGCGGAATCATAGTAATAGAGTCCCGTTTTTACCCTTTGGGTACGGAACCTTAAAAACGTTGCCCCACACTAGGAATTTCTTCCTGTATCGTGGTTGCGTTTACAAACATATAAACTCACATACACAAACATCCAGGGCCGGAACAACTATCTGTAGGTCATACAAATATTTGTTCCGTGCGGGAATCGAACCCGCGACACGCAGCGCATCGGTTAATCGCTCAACCACTGCGCCAACCGTGCGCCCAAAAATTTCTAGACAAGCGTGCTTCATCGTCGACCACATCATCGACCACATCGTCGACCACATCATAGTGGCCAAACGCGAGCCCAACTTTTCAGGCGAAATGTGGGTGTAGATACTATTGGTGCACCACTGCCTAACCCTTCGGGGCAAACAGGCGTAATGTTATGTGGGCATGAGTTTGTAAACAAAGCAACTGTTCGTGTGGGGATTATGTTTTACCTACTCTACACAGAGAGATGTTCTCAGTAGCCTATAGAACAGATAAGAGTAATATAATACTAGCATACAGATGCCTCATCTCATAAAGAAACCGTGCCGACGTAACCAGCGTTTCTCATCTGATTATACCGATAATTTTTTGTAAATCGATCAATGTACAAAAAATAATCAGTACAGTACGTCAGCACGGTTTCTTTGTATGGGATACCACTGCTTGTAGTGACTAGTGAGTGTTTCCAGCAGTGAGGACATTTCAAGTAAGCTGATTTTCCATAACATTTCCTGGGTGTACCTATTTTGGAGATTGCAAACAGACAGACCTCATCATATGTCTAGCCCAACTATGTTGGGTGCATATTGTTGTTGAATACAGCGGACAGATATAAGATTAAGATATTATTATACATAATAGAAAATTGTAAGGAGAAAATAAAGAAAATTATTGCTAAAATCGAACCAAATCTGACCGCAAGAAAACAAACTGCCCTCAACCCTGTCACTAAAACATTTAGTTCATTGAAATCTATGTCTCATTTAGGTACCAATTTAAAACCAACTATTTAAAGAAGTAATTTAATTTAAATCGTAAAATATTGTCTCTGCCGCGACGGCACATTTCAGTTGCGTGCTATTTCACTCTGTCGGCCGCTAATGAATCACTTGCAGGCCGCTAAGTATAGAAGTAAGGGATTGCGTTTAAGGACGCACGCACTGACAGACTGGCAACACTGACTACCTACTTGTCAACATTTCATAGAGTGGCTAGCGCTACCTATCTATTAATAATAGTGAGTCCTATAGACTACAGACCTGTAATAATAATCATATTGACGATAGGCGGTAGTGCTGTGGCAATATTGCTATGCTATGACAGTAAATTTTTCAATACGGTCCTTTCTTTTCTAAACTGAACTTCTTCATTTCATGCGTGGTTTCATAAGTGGTCGCTAAAAAATCCTAATAAAAAAACCTAAAGACCAAACAGTCACCCAACAGGCAAAGGAGAGGGCTATACTCGGAGTTTCGTTACGTGATCGAATCAGAATTGAAGATAGCAGGAGGACAAAGTAAGCGACATATCCCGAAGAATTGCCAAACTGAAGTGGCAGTGGGCAGGGCACATTGCTTGCAGAATGGATGGCCAATGGGGCCAAAAAGTTCTGGAGTGGCGACCGTGTACCGAAAGACGTAGCGTTCGAAGGCCCCGCACTCGGTGGGCCAGGTGCAAGACGCATAGGACCGGCCAATGTGGTGACATTTGGGTTGAGGGAAGTCTTTGTTCAGCAGTGGACGTCTTTCGCCTGAAATTATGATGACAGATCAGAACCTTTTTCTGCTCTAGCAAACAAGAGGTCACATCATTATTCCAGTTGTGTCCTTTTACAAGACTTCAGGGGCTGACTGTGGCTTAAAATACGATTTTTCTATTTTCGCAAGGATAATTTGCACGGCAAATTCAAATACTACAGACGGACATGGGAAAACCAAACGATGAAGTTAATTGCCTAACTACTAACTGGCAACGGTAACTAGTAACACCTTATTTAAAATTAAGCCACGTAAAGCCATCCCCTTAAAAACTGTTTCAAACTAATAAGCATTACAGTAATAATTTCGCGCACATAATCTGGCAACACTGGCCCACCGCGGCGACAGTTAACTCGCTGCTCGCATTACAGTTGCAGTGCATTAATGCAAGGCGTCGCCATAACGCGTAAGATATTACACAAGTTAGATCATCAGCGCTGTTAGACGCCCCCAATGGCTCTGCGATGTCCTACAATTGTCTAGATCCGTTGAAAGTTCCCTTAATGACGCACCGACTTGATTCATGCGGTCTGCGGTGAAGTTCCAACGTCTTACTACTGTGATTTTAGCATTAATGTAGGAAGACGATTCCAAATTTCAATATATATTGCAGTTTGAATCAACCGAGTATATTTGAACTTAATTATGTTATAAAATACGAAGCGATTAGATATTCAGATGTCTGATTAGTCTAGTCTGGCTCCAGTTTACAAAATTGGTCGTTCAAGACACGACACCATTGTTCGTGTTTCAGATACGGCGGCACAAAGGATTATCTTTGTTATAGCTATTATGAAAGTATTTGCGCTAAACATTAAACCCTGAGGACAAACAGCCGTTAATTTTAACGAACCACATTTAGTTTAAAATTGGCGTCGTCAATCCTTCGTGACTGATCCCAACTATTTATAGAGTGACGTTAGAGATATAAATTGTATCGCTCGCAGCGCGAGTGTCAAAGCAAATAAACCACACGCGATTTAGCGCCATCAAACTGAACGACAGATCAAAATGCAATTCCCCGATACGTTACAGGGACACGTGCTAACAATAAAATTCAAACGTCCACTATCTCTCTCCGACACTAATATTTTGATCCAGCACTCTCTCAAAATATCGTGCATCCGGGCAGAAATTTATGAGCACAGAGTATAAAAATGTCATCGTTGGCAACACCGCGGGCGGGAATGTGCTGCGCGCGAGCATAATCAAAGCGCTCTTGTCAAATTATGAATGTATCCCGATATTTGTGAAGGAGTTGTGTGACGTGTGACATGTAACGCATCCGCCGCGGTGCGCGCGCGCATGTTATTGCCGCAAATTGATGTCGACGCGACTCGCGGTGATGCGACGTTTATTTCGGTTGTATGCGTTTTGTTTGCGCTTCCGTCCTAATAAATTTTGGTCGGTTATTGATTCAAATTGATTTTCTATTCTTCGAGTATTGCTCGTTTACCGGCAATCTGTATCCGATATAAAGACGTTAGAAACGCCATAGAAATAATCGAAACCTATGATTATAGCTCTGCCAAGTTAATATGAGCAGCCGAAATGTCAATGTCACTTTGACGTTCGACTCTCACTATTGGCTCACGATGCGAAAGCGGGGCGCCGCCCAGCGGGTCGCGGGTACCAGGGTGTGCGGTCGTTTGACATTTCGGGTACTCAGTTATCTTGACCGAGCTATAGTTTTAATTCTACTTTCAAATATTTATGATAACTTAAACTTTTATAATCACTTGAGATCCGACTTTCGACATAAAAGTTTAGCTATCCATAACTCTAAAATGAACATACTTACTTGCTAGAAAACCTATTCTTGCACTTTCCGCACTCCCACTCCTCAATCCTCTCCACAATAGCTGGCAACTTCGGCATCTTGGCTACCTCAGTACTATGCTCAGTCCTGGAATGATTCGCCAGGCTTGTCTGCCTAGTAAAGTTGGCCCCACAGGTCGAACAGATGAACGGCCTCTCAAACGTATGCTGCCTCAAATGCTGGCGTAAAGACGCCTTCTTGAAACTCTTGGGGCACAGAGGACAAGGATATTTCTGGATAACTTTTTCTTTATCACCAACTTTCAGGAGTTCTTTTTTAGGTGTTGTGTGTAAGACCTCGTGGAAGAAGCACTCAGCTTGGGAATCAGTCGCGAAGAGGCACTGGCTACAGTTCCAGAAGATAGAAGAAGTGATTTGAGCAGTTTGATTGAGCTGGCAAGCATTGTCTCTGACGTGACGAGTCACTTCTTGGGAGAGGATGAAAGACATCCCACATTTGGGGCACCTGCAAGCAGACATAATTATGTAATTTTAGTTGAAACCCTAAAGTTCTGTCTTCAACAAGGTACTTACTTTTTTCGTATATCAGGATGCACCCTACGAATATGATCTTTCAAAACCAAAACGTTTCTTAAGATCACATTATCAGTACAGTAGGGACACTTCTTGCTCATATCCTTGGTCGGCACGCCTTGTTCCCTCAAGTTTTCCTTCCTCTTGATCCTGTGTTCTGAAGTCTGTCGGTGACGCTTAGCTTCCTCCGAGGAATTGAAGTTCATTGCACAAACTAGGCATAAGTATGCTCTTTGTTTGTGCTTGGATTTTAAATGAGCAGCAAGAGTTAACGAAGATTTAAACTTGGATTTGCAATGCTGGCATTTGTGGAGCTCCTGATAGTTGTCCGTGGCAGTTACCGCCAACGGATGTCCAGTATTCTGACAGTGTCGTTTCATCTCAATATTGTATCGAAATTCTTTGCTGCAAGCATCACATTTCAGCACAGTTTTCTTCCTTATTATGATCGGCATGGATCTATTGATGACAGCGACCACTTCGCTGTGGTCTGAACAGGATAAGTGTTCTAGCATTTCTTGGGAAGTTTCGCAATCGAATTTGCAGAAAGAACACCAAAGTCGACCTTCAATTAAAGTCAATTTTTGTTCATGTTCTTCAGAAAACCAATGCTGCATGAAAGTTGAAAGCCAGTTTGTGTAGAATTTGCATGGACTGCATTGGAAAGGCGACTGATGAACAATCGCATCCATGTTGTCTAAGATAAGATGTTGGTATAGAGTTGTGTTGGTATCTGTGGCTTTTCTGAAGTGATAGTGGGATATTAAATGTTTTCCCATCAAATGTTGTCTCACTCGTGACTTGCAGCCGGAACAGTGAACAAAATTAGGCTTCCTCTTCCTCTTTTTCTTCTCAATTTTGACGTTTAATTTTTTCTCAACCTTTTCCTGCTTTTTTCTTTCGATTTGAGAGTAAATTTCATCGTTCAAAAATCTAGATGGACGTGCCATCCTTTTGTCTGCCACACTCTTCATTGGCTCTAAATGTCCTGAGAATTCCAACTCATGCTCTGGAAGAACTTTCTTTAAATGCAGACTGGATCTAAGATGCTTATCATAAATCGCTCTAGAGTTAAGCCGCCTATTGCAGGGACCGCACCAATATTGTACTGATCCCTTTCTCTGTATTGTCGTTTGCATTATCTGTGTCTTGTCATTGGCACCTGGTACCCACTTGCCTTTAGTGTGACCTGGAGGCGGTGCATCATAGTCATCATCACGTTCATTATTGTCAGGCATTATTGGTTTCCACTTCCCGCCAGTGTGTTCTTGCTCTTCCCTCATGTCCCAGTCTTCGTGTTCAGGAGAAGCTGGTCGCCATTTTCCTCCGGTATAGTTTGGAGGAGGCTTCCATTTAGCACTACTAGGATGGTCTTCTTCATCCTCATCATCTGATTCCTCAGATTCATCACTTTCTTCGTCCCCTTTGTAATCATAAGTGTTGATGTTGTATGACGAAGTAGGAATTTCTTTCTTGACTGCGCCGCTGATACTTGCGACTGCGTTAATAAGCTTTGTTTGATTGTCTTCATTACTTCCGATTCTCAAACTGTGTCCTCCAATCCAGTGAGATTCTCCTCTGAGATTGTTTTCTAAAAGGCTCATTCGTGGGATATCTCTTGAAGTGGACGGAACAACTAAGGAGCTCTTTCTATCTAAATTAGGTTTGGATATAGGAATGGGTGGAGTAAGTCTTGAAAGCGACGTTTTCTTGACACTGCTCTGTAACTCCAAAGACTGGAAGAACACATCTGCCCCGAGGCTGTAAGATGGTTCAAGAGTATCTATAGCTGGTAGTTCGGGCTTCGGATCTTCTGTTTTTAGTTTCCCACATCTTTGCTTCCTGTGTTTTACGTAGTTGTCCAAGCCAATGATGGTGGAGTTACATTTAATGCAGAGGTGGCTGTCGTCATCATCATCTTCACGTGGTGACAACATCTGAAAAAGATAAATCATATTTTTATTTTGCAGGGGATATGGAATGCTTGGAAAATATTCAAGAACCGTCAACGTGAGTATGGTAGGATAAAACGTCCGGATGAAGAACCAATTAGAGACATAACTGTTAAAAATGCTACGATAGAACAAAAATACATAAAACAGCAGCAAATGGCATACCATCAAAAACCTTCATTACAAAACTTTAATACAAACGAGTATTCAAACTACTAAACTAGTAATTGGAAGATTCGCAACCTAGTTTAAAGTGTTATGGCGACGTCGGGGTTAATCGCGTGGTGCACAGACATTAGTAGTGACGTCAGGTGTCACCGGCAACCAATAAATATACCTCCGATGCGAATTAACCGTAAATAGTTGTTCAGATCTATAATGTATGCAACGAAGGCAATAAGTAGCTAAGTTTACGCCGCATAGCTGCACCGATTGAGTTATGGAAGTATTTCTATTGTTATTGCTTGAACTCATAAATTAAATGATTGTGCATGATCGAAGTTGGCACTGGAATGGTGCAAAAATTGTGTGTCAATTGTTTTTTGCTTGGGTTCTTGGGTGGAATGAGCTCTGTTGTGGGTGTCGTTAAGTTTAGTGTTTTGGTATCGGTCGTTAAAGCCACTGACCATGAATTTATCGGCCATATTATCGTATAACATATTTTCTAAATATTGAACATTGAATACTTCAACCCCATTCGATTCACCCGCCTAATTTTCTGTTACCTTGTCTAATTTTTTTTAAATATTGCTTTGCCTAATGAACGAGACGTGGACAATCCGAGCAAGATAAAGACAGAGGATAGACGCATTCTAAATGTGGTGCTGGCGGCGGATGCTCCGAATCCTTTTTTCTGGGTCTTGATATTGCGTTGAGTCCTTTCTCAACTCATTGTACAGACCCGATTGTCTAAAGTTTGCTTACAGCGCATTTTGACCTATTTTGGCCACAAAATGCGACGTGGCAATACCGAAGGAAAGAGAGCGCGATGCCGGTCGCCAACACGTTGGTCGGACCAAGTGAAAGAAGCAGCTGCGTCCTCAAAAAAAAATGCCAGCGTGCTACACCGTCGACCACATCATCGCTTAGGTACCATCAGTAGAGATAGTTGGTCAAGCGCGAGCCAATCCATAATAAAAAATAAAAAAGTAAGAAAGTGGTGATGACAACTTTGGACCGGAGTCGATGAAGGCAGATTGTCCGCCAGTGACTACGATCCTCAGTAATAACTAATATGGGACCGACTTAAGAAAAATAAACGTTACTGCGTGGCCAGTCGCACTCGTCAATTGAAAGAAACCTATCCAAGAATTCTTGATTCATGAGGAATAGTTTGTTAAGAATTTATTCGAAGGCCTCTGAAACCATACAAGGTCTAACAAGCTTGAACATACAGTAATGAAAAGTATTTTTCAATGCGGCGTCGACGCGGCGTCAGAGCCTAGGGACAGTCGAGGTGTGAATCAAGCTATCATTAATAATTCCGCCGCACCTGTCCTATCACACACAACGCTGATTTACCACTGGCACTCAAAATTACTCGATTTTATGACGATACTATGAATTTTCTGAAGATTTTCTTATTGTTTAGAGCTGTAATAACGCCCAGACCTGATATTTCCAAAAAGTCTCGACTAAGTTTAGCCGCATTGATTCATTCTTAATCATCTTCCTAAAAATTGAGTACTTGGTTCTACTTGATTAGGTACTCTTTAGTGGTCTGGTTTATGTAAAATTGTAATGGTAGAAAATCTGCTTCATAATATATTCCATAAGATTTATGGAAGAGCATCAGACACTACAGGAGGTAAAACATATAGGTTACAAACTATTCGCAAATTATAAGCGGTCAAAATCAAACGCCCGCCAATATATCTGTCAAACACGAATTTCGTTTTAGAGCACAGACGTGTGTCACAAACTGCCAAAGCCAATCAGACCTTACAGGATTATAGTCGAGTTGCATTCGACAACTGGTGGTTCGAGCTATGAGTGACACGCGTCAATCGGCCCCGCGCCGCCTGACACCATTGTGGCTGACAAACAGCTGACACGTGACGGCTGACAAATGGCTTCGCTGTCAGCCATGTCGTTAACGTCACAGCAGTCATTACACCGCTGTTCGGGGAACTTTTTAATTATTGGAGTCGCTGCTGAACGGATTTGTTTATTGATTTGTTGGCTTTTAAAATAGACCGGCTCGAGTGTGATTTGATGGGCTGTGGAAAATGGGAGCAAGCAGTTTACAGCAGCTTGTTGGACGAGGAATGTGTTAATAGAGGAAACTGGTCAAATATAGGGTGAAGGGAACAAGAAAGACAAGAAAAGCCGACCCTAGCACCATGTGGAATTCTATTCAGGATGATATGAATAAGAGATGATAGCATAGTGTTGGGGCTGAATCATAAGCTGTGGTCAATTTATTTTATAGAACCTCCCAAATTGACCCCATACCCACTTCACTCACTCAAACAAGTAGATAACTACGTCCTTTCAAAGCTTAACTATCTACTTAGTACACTAGATTGACTCAAATTTGTCCACGATAATATGATCTACAAACGTTTCACCAAACCATCCTGAAAGCATAAACTCAACTGACATACGAGTACTAACACTGGCCGAAACCAAAACGTAACAGTGACGCGTCAGTTACAAAAGATCACTATACTGCGCAGGATAGCGTATAGCCCAAGATCCGACTGCAGAAATCTGCAGGAATCAGGGTTTTTGATTAAACTGAATTTTCATGAAGGATACTTGCTAGTAGAATATATTGCTGCAGGATTGCCTGAAAATCAAATACTTAAATTGATGTTTGATATTTAACCCCAAATATATAAGTTTTTCAAGTGAATCTAACGTCACTTAAAATAAAGTGGTGTAGAAAATAGGAAAATAAGGCTCTCAGATAGTCGCAGCCTTTGTGTTGCCAGTTTATCTGCTAAAGCTAGTTACACATGAATGATGGCTAACTGAGAACTAGATGATGTTCCATACGTACCCACGATTAGCCTCGATTCAGGAGAGGAGATGGTCCCAGTGCAGGACAAGTAAAAAAAAAATTGCGGCCAGATGCGGTCAGCCAACCCTGCAGTAATCTATTCCACTATCAAAAATCAGTCATAAAAATAAAGTTGAAAAACATTACCTGCAGATTTTTGCAGTGGGATCTCGTTCTCGCGCTAGTAACTGGTGACAGATAACTTGCTCGCCGAGTGCGGACGACACAATCATGCCAGAGTGTGTGGACGGTCCTTCAGTTGACTACGACAATTTGGTGCTATGATGACTAACAAGTGAGGGACTTTTCGTTTTCGTTTTTCGTCAAATGTGTCAGTTTTGGGGGATGATCTGCCGAGCTCTGTGATAGACTTGAGTCACGCATTTTATCACGGTGTTTGTTCTCAAACTGTGATAAAAATGTGTGACTCAAGCCTGTCACAGTAGCCCGTGCTCGCCTGGCTGGAGATCCTGGTATCAAAACTTTAATTTGACCAGGTTACCATAAGTTCTTAGAGCAAAGTTATTTCCATTGTGCGTAAGAGACAGACGTATTCAAGTAATATACATGAGACGGAATGAGACCCTTTTTCAGTCGCACCCGGCACCATGATAGTTCAGACACGTCATGGTAGGGCCTCAGCTGATATGTGTTGTTGAATTGAACATGTATGATCAAAAACTTCAAACATATTGAGATAATTTGTCAATTTATTGTTCTTTATTTCAATAAAATTAAATAACACGAAATCCGAAATACTGTTTTCAGTTTGCGTAAACTATTTTGTCTTGGTAGCCAATAAGATATCTATAAATAGTCATATTATTTTCAAATCCCTCTTTAAATGTTACTTGCATACTATGTTGTTTTGTGCATGTTCTGATGTCATCCTCCCTGTATATACAAAGGTCATTGTCGTTTTAAGAATACATTTCTCAATGCATGAAGTAAGGATGTCTATCAGTGCAAGTGGAAAATGCACTAAGTGCCGTTAAATAATCCTGATAAAAATTCGTAAAAAAATATCATTCCAAAAAGTAATTCAATTACTTCTAGACCCAAGAATCAATTGGCACTGCCAATCACAAATAGGAGCATAAATAAAACGCTCAGTGTTCCATATTCAAACATTCCCTCGTATTTTTCGCGGCTCGCGCCACCCATCACTCTGGGCACACATCTGTCAAGTGTCAAAACGTCTGCGTGATGTGTGGGTGAGGTGTGTGCATAGAGGGCGAGCTGTTAGTGTGTGTGGCGGTGCGCTCGTGTGCGGACGTCCGTCAGTCACGCGTCCGCGGAGGCGTGGACCTAGCCCGGGTGGGCTCCGCTTGGGACTGGGTAAAAGCTATTTTCAGTTGAGGGTGATCGGAAATTATTGCTAAACAACTCAAGTCAGGACTAGACTTGACTGGAAAACATTTCACTTCTGGACGAGAAGCAACTTCTTATGCAAACTTACAACTGTTGCAAGCTTTATTTCAGAGACAAAGAATGTTAACTGGGTTTCTCGGGACCCAGAAGCCCCTTACCTCTTGATCTTGGCCGGTTTCCGAATTGAGGAGATGGAGTTAAAAACGTGTCAAACCCTACTTGAATGACAAAATTTTGTCAGGCTTTAACATCAAATTCTTAATTACTCACAAGAGAGCGTAAGCACTCAGATCAAATAAAAGTCAAGATGGAACGTTGCAAACAACAAAGTGAAGCCGATTCAAACTAAGCCTTGCCGTACAAATACACAATTACACGCACTCACATTACGCCTTAGCTTGTCCTTCGAGCTTACAGATCAAATAATAAAGCTCAACTGACAAGCTAAGGGGTAGTTTCGTTATACGTGTGCGCGTATAATTGTGTATTTATACGGCAAGGCTTAGTTTGAACCGGCTTCACTTTGTTGTTTGCAACGTTCCATCTTGACTTTTTATTTGATCTGAGCGTAAGCATAAGGAGGATTCGGCATTTCGCCAGGACTTCGAGGTCAGGGTTCAATAGTACCTATAGAATGAGTTTGATATTGCTTTCTGTTGTGCTTACATACACTCCGAGGGAGACAATGAAGCAGTTACAGTACAGTTACCGCTTATGAAGGAGGTATCTGTAAGCGACATTCCCGATTTATTATATCACATCGATAAGCAATTGCAAACGTTCACATGGACGCAATACGATGCAATGGGATTTACCGCGTTTCAATTTTCCGCCAGGGGCGCTGGTGTGTAGAGTGAGGTCTTCAAAATGTCAAATTTCATAGTATTTTGGCTTTCAGCGCGACTAATATACTTTCCAAATAACGCAGATTAGGATAGGTACGGGATTTACCTTGTTTATTATATCTATGGGATTTACCAACCACTGCTTTAATGAAGTTTTATGTTTCGGAAAATATTGTCCTCCTTTTTTCGACTGCCGCATACTCGATTATAGTACATTACTGCAGCGGCCAGCAAAAGAGGCATTAGTGTACGAACGTGTAAATGAGGGCCGAGGTGAAGCCGAGACACATATACGTATGTCCATCAATGCCTAGTTGTGGTCAAGGTTTGTATAGTACCTTCTTTTCTCAAATAATGCGCGGAAATTAAAACTAAGTAGCACACGTAGTTCGTTGTATTTTGTCAAATACAATTACTTTTTGAAATCAATGACGAACAGTACGACAACAATATTTATTCCCATTTTTTTTTCTATAAACATTGCAGCTTTCTATTTGCAACCCAGTTCGAAATTTAAATAAAACCTTTGAAAAGTTACCTCCTTGGTTGCCATGTTTCGGAGTAAAAGATCGTTCCATTTTTAAATTACAAGACAGATAATTATGAGTTATTACTATGTAATTTATTTGACCGCTAAACACGACAGATATGGATTTTCTTACAACTTTTGCCGGCCGCTGCTCCCATGTATTCAGCCAGTACAGAAATTTATATTTATCTCGAAGAAGGTTGTCAAAATAATGCTCAAATTTCCAAATTTTTATATTGAGATAAATATTTAATCATACTTATTCATACTTTGCTTCCGTGCGCGTAATGACAAAGTTTCACAGCTATATTAAAGGACCTTACTCAACAGTGGTGCCAACTGGCAATAAAACGGTAGACCCCATTCGACTGATTTGAACAAATTGCGTCGCGCCGTCAGGAAGGTTCCTAAATGCTTCAGTGTCTTGGGTTCTTTTCCAAAGGTGTTGGTGATTTTAAAGGGTTCTAGTTAAATTATACCGAACCCATACCCAGTTTTCGTCAGGGAAATGCCACTAAGCAGATGCACAAGAACGCACTGAAAGAGGAACTTTAGCATAATCCGTGCCAGCTCTCCAGCAACCTAATTCCCTCAATCACAAATCAGCATACAAATGAAGAAATTAAAGGCGGTCGCAAGCGGAACGCACCCGCGACGTCGTCAAAGGCTGTCGCCCGAATAACGACGTCGCCATCGATCGAGGTGCGCCCCGCTCCCCCCCCTCACCCGCTCCCCTTCGGGCCCGCTGCACCCCGCAGCCACCTTACACGTGCAATACAAACGATACGGTTTTTCAACACCTTTTGAATTTGGAACTAATTGTGACGCCATGTCAGTCATGTCATGGCACTGGTTAGCAAAAACGGCGGTCTCATTGTTTCGAATTTCGTTTGAATTTCGGGCTAATTGTGATGTCATGTCGATGCTTGCGATTGCACGCGATTTTTATTGTTTTCTATTTGATTTGAATTTGGAGCTTATAGACCGATAGCGCTAGGTTTTGAGGTTTCAAAAATATTAAAGTTGTTTGTTTTTCGCATATAGTTGCCGGACCATTTGCCCAACCTAATACCTTAGTTTGTGTCATCCTAGGTATTTGCATAGGTAGAAATTTAGCTGTTTGTCTTTTCGACCAGTATCGGACGAAAAGAAAATTAGAGATGAAAATTTTACTTTCATGATAATAACGAAGTAGTAACTGATGTATATAGGCATTTTGTGTCATCTCTGTCCACGGGAATCCTAATACTTAACCAGTACCTAACACGTAGCCAACTAGCTCTAAAAGAATATTAAAGTAGGTTAAATAGGTATTACGCGTTTTAGAGTACTGATATCTGTTGTTTAAAATATTTTATCTACTCTCATATCGTAATATTCGAATTATAAAATTCAAAACGAGTTTATATTGGCATACTTTATAAACACAATACCGAAATTTAAAAATGGAATCTTATTATAACACTATTTCTCTAACAAAATAATGCTATAAAACAATTTTTTTTCTATTACGATACAGGACAAATCCAAGAAGTTAATCACTAAGGAGTTTCCATCATTTTTTTTTTGGAATGTCATTTTATAGTACCTATTAAAAAAATATTTGATTCCAATTTTAAATTGTCTATGACAATGCCCGCTTTAGACTTAGCACGCACTGCGATTTTTATCCTCGCGTTTTATTATTTTGTTTCCTTCTACCTGTTCATAGAGCTCAAATATACGGGCGAATAAAATTCGCGCCGTGGTGCGGTGGATTCTGTGGCAAAACACGGATTTCTTGCGGTATTATTTCCGCACGATTTCTTTACCGCAATGCGAACAACTTCATATAATTCCATAGGTCGCAGAATGGGCGGAAAAAATCGCGCGTATAAAGATCGCAGTGCGTAGTAAGCCTTAGCGCATGCGCGGTTAATGCGTTGATGTGTGTGCTGGGTTTTGGCGCCATTCATACGTTTTGCAAGTTTTGCTGTACTGAATTTCATGAGCTATTTAAATTATTGTTTAAAAATGTCTGATATCAGTGAATGTGAAGAAAATTTGACTCCGCCCGATATTTTAGATGCGGTGAATTACTCTTAATTTATTACCAGCAAAGTCGAAAAAAGTATATGAGAAATGCTATCACGATTTTATGGCATGGAAAATGCAAAAAGAGGTATTTAGTAGGTTCAATCCCAATTTATGAGTGTAGATAAAGTAGTGTATGAAACTGCACATAACTAGGTATTAAAACATTCGTGTGAAAACTATTAAAAACCTCGCCTACGGCTCGGTTTTTAAACCCACACTCATGTTTTAATACCCCTCATTATGCAACAGTTTCATAAACTACTATTGTGTCAAATTCATCCACGACTTTTAAAGATATTTTATTTTTTTACTACAACACCCTGTAAAATCCACAAAAGAAAATACAAGTTATTAGAGTTTATGTGTTTTTCATTATTATGGTGTGACAAAACACTATTCATAATTTGTGTCGTTTTTATCCACGAAATCGTATTATTCTAAAAAAAATATCTAGACTTCTTCGCACGAAGGGCGAGCGCGGGGATAAGCGCAGGCACAAGCGGCGCGGGTGCCGGCAAGCCATACGCGCGGCGCGTTTATTTGTTTACATTCGGTCTTTGCAAGTTGCAACAAAAAAGTGCGTGCGTTATTTATGATGTATTTGATTGATTAAGGCCCATTGCACGAAAAACTTAACTCAGAATTAGTTGCTAACACGAGATGAAATTGACAAAGGTCAAAGACAAAGGTTAAATTGACAATATTGTATAACAAACTGTCAATTTAACCTAGTCTTAGCAACTGAGTTAAGTTTTTTGCGCAAGTGGGCCTTAAAAGTTAGTTATGTATGAAGCTGTGAAAGACTAAAATGGAGATTGAATTTAATAAATGTGTTATGTCGATACCCAATATGAATAACATAGTAACTCAACATTGCATAGTTTTCAACACAGCTATTTTCTTTTTTTGTAAAGTTTATTTGCTTTATTTTAGGTTTCATGTTACTAATTTTAATTGCTCTTTCAGTTTTGATAAAACCACTGCAAGTATGATTTTCGCAATTTTACAATTTACAGATATTTAGCATTTTTAATATGAAAAACATTGTAACTACGGTTACAATAGAGTCTTGAAAACATTTGAAAGATTTTTTCTGTGAATATTATTGTACGATTACGAATTATACCGACAAAAAAAAACTTTGTTAAATATTATTGTAAGCAACAATTACAATGTGTGTCAATGTTAGATTTAGATAAAAAGACATGTAAAGTACTATGGAAGAGCTAACAAACTCGTTTTATAATAATTATTATAATTCAATTAATATTCACAACGCTTTGGGCTCTGGTGGACACAGGTCTGGATAAAATTATCTATGCCCGTGTCTACCGTTCGCACAGCGGCGATCAGGAGACAAGCAGGCTCACAGATTACCTCAGTTAAGTGGCTGATGCGGCACAGTAGTGGTACCCTTCCACCCAATTAATGATCCAGGGGGACTTTAATGCTCACCATCAGCAGTAACGTGGTTCTTCCCATACCAGTGCAATAATCATGCTGGATGGGAAATGCATAAGCTTTCGTTAGCGGTAATCCGCCAGCTGGTTCGGGAGGCAACAGCAACGGGGGATGTTGATTCGCACACGGCCAATTGCTTGGACCTTCTGCTTACAATAGATCCAGGCCGATACTCTGTGTCGATAACTTCACCTTGGGAATGCGAGTGACGTATGTCAGAAAAAAGGCCTTCAACAGTGCTGCCAAGTCCTGCAAGAAGGTGTTGCAAAGGGCTCGGTTCGACCACATTGGCCGAATAGGGACATAACTTGCTTCTTACCCAGAAGATAGTAAAGCGTTTTGGTCCCTGGGTAAGTCGGTTCAGTCGAACTTCTGCCATCCCTCACTACCACCACTGCTGAAACCCGACAGATCGCTGGCCCGC
This sequence comes from Orthosia cruda, assembly GCA_964057195.1. Taxonomy (NCBI): domain Eukaryota; kingdom Metazoa; phylum Arthropoda; class Insecta; order Lepidoptera; family Noctuidae; genus Orthosia; species Orthosia cruda. The sequence goes on from OZ059837.1 coordinate 2,870,476, forward strand.
TTCGTTAAGGAGAAGGCAAACTTTTTTGCCTCTTTTTGCATAATCTTCGCGTCAGCATTCTGGTGATGCGCGGATGTATTCTTTCTCCTGGTGGATGTGAGACATATATGTCGGACATTCACATCCATCAAAAGGATGTTCGTATCAACCTCGACTTGAACAAAGCTAGTGATCCCGACGGGATGGGACGGGATACTTACACTTGTCCTTAAAACTTGTGCGCCCGAACTGTCTCCGATTTTGACACGTCTATTTTGCCTTTCGTGTGAAACTGTGAAAGAGTCGAATGCTTGGAAATAAGCTAACGTACAGCCCGTGTCCAAGAAGGAAAGTTGAGCTGACCCTGCCAATTATATACCCATCTCTTCGTGTGCTTAATATTAAGCTCCTGGTATACCTAGAAGCTAATGACATCCTGAAGTGATTGCCAATACGGTTCTACAGGGTTTCTAGCTTATGCCGTTCACATCTGCAGTAAGGCCATCGAGAGGCGCGGGGAGGTGCTTGCCATCTCCTTCGATAACTCGAATGGTTTCTATAGGGTCTGGCACGGAAGCCTTATTAGTAAACTTCCTTCATTCGGTCTGCCTGGTGATGTTATGTGTGATTGGATTGCAGATTTCTTGTGGGATCGGTTCATTCCAGTCGTTATCGATGGGTTCTCGTCTGACCAATTGGATATTTATACCGGGGTCCCTCAAGGGTTGGTAAAGTAAGTAAAGTGCTTGAAACTTGGCTATGCATACGACAGCACTGTTGCTGAGAGGTACTGTTCCATCCTTGTCCTTTGTGAGGCTGTGGTGGAGCGTTTGAGCTTATCCTTGAAGCTAGTCTCCAAATGGGGCGATGCCAATTTGGTCTGGTTCTTTGCTGCTAAAACTCAGGCGTGTTTTTCTCTGTTAAAATGCGCCAATTCTACTCGGCTCTTTCCTTCCGAGGTGTAAACGTGCCGATAATGGACCATCTTGTGCTTCTTGGCGTTACTTTTAACACGATCCTCAATTTTGATCCATACATTGAGGCAAAGGTTCAACTGGCTGCCATAAATTTGGGGATCCCCACAAAAGTGAGACGGTTCTTCACGCCAGAACAATTGCTCAAGTTGTGTCAAGCTCGTCAAGCGCTAGTTAGATGATGTATGGAGTACTGTTATCATTTCTGGGCCGGATCTGCCAAAAACCAGCTTCATGCACTTAAGTTGATCAAAAAACGGACCAAGAAGATCGGCAATGAGACACTGGTCGAATCGTAGCTCCAGAGCCTTTAACAACGTCGCCGAGTTGCGAGCTTGTCGGTTTTAATCGGTTAAATTTCGGGAAGTGTGCGATGGAAATGTACGATCTGATTCCACCTAGCCCATTCCATAATCGGACTATAAGACATACGGCGATGTGCCATTGGTACATGGTGGACATCCCACCCATACACACTAAACATTTTGGGAATACGTAGATTGTACGTACAGCTAAAGAGTGGCATTCCCTGCCGGAGTTTGTGTTGCTCGATAGCTACAACTTGAGTGTTTAAGTCAAGAGTGAATAGGTAACTTTTAGGCAAGCGTGTTTAATCGTCGACCACGACATCGCTTACCATCTGGTGAAGAAGTAGTCTAGCGCAAGCCTACCAAATATAAATGAAATGCATTCCCCCTATTGCAAAGCTTACCACGCAGTGGATAGTAGATCCTAGTGCAGTGATGGCCCAGTGGTAACGGACACAATTTACAAGTATGGTCGTGGATTCAAACCCAGGCAAGTGCTTTAATTTGTGTAAATTATTTCATCACTATTGTTCTCAAAACACTGAAGTAAAAATGCATTGCATTGCAATGCAAATCTAAGACATGTACGAGTAACATCCATCAAACCACATTGGTCCCACGTGGTGGATTTCGGCCCATTACCTCTTACAGAGAGGGGGCCTAAACGCACAATAGACCAAAATTTGGTTTTGGGGAATACAAAGAACTGAATATTAGTAAAAAGAAAAAAGGTGTTGATTTTTTGGTTGTCGTAGAAGAAGATTTGAAAGAATTATGGCCATCAGGAAAACAGATTAATAAAAAGAAGTTAAATGATTTGAAATCGTTATTTCATCTTATACCAAAGGATTGCATTGATTATTATAAAAAACTGAAGGGAGACGATGCAATAATAGATGATATTGATGGTTATTGTGATGAACCTGATTTCGATTTGGATGAGGAGTAAGGTCACTTTGCTATTTTTTTAAATAAAACAAGAATATTAAATATTTTTGAGTTTCAATTTTTGTCATTTTTGAAACATTTTTGCATTTTTCTTTCCGCAGCCTATACAGCAAAACCCATACAAAATTCATTTTGTTAAAATGATCCAGACGCAAGTTTCTTGAATATCTACTAAACTATTACAATTTATTCAGTAAATACATGCATGTAAATTAGTTTAGTACACTTAGAATTCCACAAAATTAAAAACACTACGTTAAGTATTACAAAACCAGAGAAATACAACCAATAACTTTAAAGTCAATTATCTTGTAATGAGGTTTGTGTGGTATGGAACATTTTTGCTTAAATCGGTCCAAATGGGAGTTTAAGTTCAGAAAAGGGGGTCCATCTATCCTGTTCTATCCTAATGCTTACGACGCCTATCGTTTGCAATTACTTCTACACATTTTTTTGTATTATTCTTCTTACCCACATATCTGTAATATTGAATGAGTCTAAAAAAATGTGTATTTCATTCCTACTCTTAGTTTTTCTCCAAGACCATTTATGCTGATACTACTATATTCAATTGATGTACTAAAAACATATTCTCGATGTCAACACTGCATCTTTCTTTACAATGATAACATTTAAATTAACTGTTTAGATTTAAGAAGAAAAGCATTGTAACTTAAAATTACAATATCATCATCATCATCAGCCTATTAATGTTCCCACTGCTGGGACACAGGCCTCCTCTCTGTGAGAGGGGATGGGCCGTAATCCACCACGCGGGCCCAGTGCGGGTTGGTGGATGTCACATGTCTTCGAATTTTTGGTTCTAGGACATGCCGGTTTCCTCACGATGTTTTCCTTCACCGTTTTGAGAGCAGTGGTGATGAAATAATTTACACAAAGTAAAGCGCCTGCTTTGGCTCGAACCCACGACCTACAACTTGTAAGTCGCGGCCGTTACCACTGGGCCACCATTGCTCTCAAATTAAATTACAATATAGTAAAATATAAATAGAGCAAAATTTAAAATGTATTACATTGTATGTCAATTTAAATTACTTTAAAACAAAGAAACCCTTGTTACCAAAACCTTTGTGTAGGTATTGGAACTTGATCGACAAGTATACTTCAGTAGAAACATTGTTCATTTTTAATTACAATAAAATTATTCCATTTTACAAATCAAATAAAATTATTAAATTTCACATTTTCTTATCCTTTATTTCTGCCTCTTAAATACGGTTAAGAGGCAGAAATAAAGGTCTGTCCTTGCTGATTTCATATGACATAAAGTTGTACCAATGTGTAACTAAAGTTATAATGTTATTCAAATTGGGTGTTGATATGTGGATACTGGACGTTACATACAGTGATTGTCCTTTGTGAAAGGGGATTGTTAAAGTTCATAGAATTAAGCATTGTAAGGAATGACGGAAAAGCAGACTGTTTTAAGGACCGTGCTGAAATAAAACTACACCAATAATCACTATCACCACACAACAAAAATATCTAGTATTTTTTTACTTCGTGTATTATTTGTCTTACTGACTGTAGGTACAATCGGCCAAATCTATATCTGATCACCGTAAGGACTATTTTAGCTTGCAGGGCTCGCCCGCTAAATTAACGCCGACATACTCATCAACCAATATTATCGCAGCATCGGGTGACTGTTTCTCTAGTACCTGTCAGCCCCTTGTTTTTGTAATTAAAAAAAGACGGCAAAAAATCAAACAAGTCATTTGGCTATGGTCGACGCAAAAAGGGCGGTACCTAGTACACTACCTAACCGAAGCGGGGCGCGGGATATCGAGATGCAGTATAATGAAATAGCGGTAGGTAGGTAGGTGTCGGCATACCTACCAACCTACCGCTTTCAGGTTTAAATTCGAAGCGAATCGAAGCGTCAATCTAAAATAATATTGACCACATTGACCGTCTTCTAAGCATTGACCATTGACATTCTGTGTACAAAATTAGCACTTCATTATTTTTATCTCTATGGGTTACACATTTGTTCATTACGTAGCGAAGATAATAGTCAATCAATACTCAATATGATAGGTATGTTATTTATTTATGAACGCTTCGCATCTAAGAAGAAATTGTACCGAACGAACGAGTTTGCGTGCGTTTGCCGCCGCCGCGTCCGTCCGCTTCGACCGCAACCATTGTTTTTGTGTTTTATTCATTTTAATACTTACCGTGAATGAAAATGACACAAATTTACAATGTCGATTTTTCATGCATTTATGATATTAAATAAGTGAACTCTAATGATTGTAATATTTTTTTGAAGCGTTTGTAGCTTAGAAAAACAAAATAATTAAAAATCTTAAAATTGCGTGCCCTAATTTGGCACAAATTTATTTAATAGGCATATGTAAGTGATCTGATAAAGGAAATAGTTATTTCATAAACTGTAATTTTTTTTTTGCACTATATTTTACATATTGACCCTATGTCAGTTTGCATTGGACGATTATGACACAAATTGGGTTTGCACACTCCGCAAACTATCCTAGATATAATACCATAAATATTTTAAACTTTAAATATTTTTTGCCCGTTTTGATTTTAATAAAAATTATCAACCACAAATCAGCGAATTACTGAAAATGCAAGTATCAGATCTGACACAAAACGCAATAATAACCTTCATAGGTCGACTGTATCCACAGGCAAGAAATAAGCAACTTTAGAATTTTTTAAACTTATGACATCAAAATAGCCTAGCGCTATCGGTCTATTATTATGACGTTACGGTTGCGAGTAGAGCTGCAGCAGTCAGGTTAAATAGACCTTTCTTGAATGGTGCATAGTCGTCAATGAGTCTTCTTGGATGATAGTTTGGAAAGAGTAGAATACTTATGGTCACGGTCTGGTTAATAAACAGAAATCTACGAATTTGATCTGTGCTACTCTATATCGGAACTTTGAAGTATCTCTAAAACTTTACTTGCTTACTAAACTTGTTGGAAATTATTTATATTTTTATGGTCTAAGACAAACTATTGATGAATTTACTATAACTCGATCCACGATACAGTACTCTGATAGAGCTCTGAAAGTTGATTTGATCTTAGAGGACCGTGTCATGAACCCATAAAGTGTCCAACATAAAAATAAGACACTGCGGCATTTTGCCAGTTAAAAACAAAGGATCGAACACTATTCTGTTTTTACCCGACTTCAAAAAAGGAGGAGGTCCTCAATTCGTCGGTAGTTTTTTTTTTTATATTTTCCCTTTTACTCAAAGACGCCTGGACAAATTTGGAAAATTCTTCATTTGTTTGAAAGGGTGGTGCTTCCCATGTGGTCCCATGGACCACATGGTTAGGATCTGATCATGGGATCCTTGAGAAATCGAGGGATATCCTTAAATAATATTGGCATAGATACATACAGCCATTTAAGTATTTTCATCATCAAAGCAAACATGCAGCAAAAAAAATGCATTCAGAAAGTATCATTTGGTGAAGTGGAACTTATGAAGAAGACCACAGATGGCCACTGGAACTCCTTCATGTTAAGTATGTCACGGGTATAAAATATCTCGAATAGTTAAACGACTATGTTAAAGCAAATACTTATAAATAAATGGAAACCTATTGATGTGAATGATAGAACTGATCTGACGATGATACCGGCAGGTAGCGACTGCAACGCCGAAATAAAACAATGTATCCTAGCCGTGTTTGGGCTTATTGGAATCGTCATGAGATATTCTTTGGCTATAAATGATTTTCATGGTAATTGGAAGTACCTACCAAAACTAAAAAGAGATGGTACTTGGGTACGGAACTCTTATAAAACCACGACCGTCGTATGGCGTATATTCGCAGACTGTTCTGACGTATGCAACACAAAATTAAAATACAAAAGTACCCAATATTTACAGACACCACAGTCACTTCATATTTAATTACTACGGATCGAACTTGCTACCCAGACCACTGAAGCCGACGCTCTATCTAGTTTATCAATCGTCGTTTACTGGTGACAAGTTGATTTTGCTTGAGTTCATGAATTTGGTGATGTTCTTGGACGATTGGCTGCTTATTGGCGGTTTTCAGAGTGCGATAGTGAGTTTTAGGAGTCCTCTTAGTGTACGGTTTGTGTTGGATGTGCTAGAGTATTGCTTATTAAATAGTAATTTAGGTATGATAATGTTAATGATTTAGTTACGTTTGTCTCATTTATGTTGTTAGGCGATATTGTTGTTGTTTATTAAAAGACAAGTCAGGATTATGTCCCATTTCTTTTTAAATTCTCTTCAGATTCCAGCCAGTTCAAAGCCCTTGCCATGCTCATTTTGACCACATCATCACATGATCCAGAAACCTTAACGCAGATTACTTTATTAGCACTTAAACCACCAATCCAATTAATGATTCAACAATGCGATTTAATTAGCTCACATAGATTATACTCCAATATTTGTACAAAGATACACCGCCAAACAAATTTAAATCCTGCATTACGATCACAAAAACTACCTAGCTTGGGAGGGAATCAATTATATTTCCCATTAGAGGGGGGCGGGCCCTTTGATTTATGTGGGTAGTCAGAAAAAACTACGTACGCTTGCAAGTGCACCTTGTATTGAAGCTCGCTGATAATTGCTTATTATAATTTCTGTTTCCGCGGTGGGTAGACGTGTGAGTGCGGATTAATGTGGCTAAGCATGTGGTTGTGGCAAGATTGTTGTAGCTATGGGAGTGAAATGAATGGGGTACTTATTTAAAGTAAAACAGGTGCCAAGTCTAGAATAAAGTTGCTATAAGGGTGCACTAGTTAAATATACTGATCAAGCGAGTGATCGGATATTTGGCAAAATTTAAGCCTAGCAATTCGAAATCTATGAAACGTTTCAGTACGCGTTTCAGAGATAGAGCCCGTTGAATATTCGATGCATAGACGTAGCATTGGCTATTGAGATGGAAGTCCTGAAAACGGTAGATTATACTGAATAGGAAGAAAACGTTTGCAAGAAAGGAGAGGTGATGTGTCTAGACTTCTAGAGGCTGATTTGATGACAAAATAATGTTGTTCTTAGGTGCAGTTTTTTCTGTCACAGCATTCACAAATAAGCTGATACTTAGCTATTTTTACATGACTCCCCAAAAAACGGAGTGTATTGTGTTCAGGGCTCATTGCTCGTTTAAATGTATGCATATTTGTTCAAACTAAATCTAGTGTGTAGTGCCTACACTAAACAGTTTTACAATTCATCCAAGAAGTGTGTCGGTCTCAGGAAAGCGCAGTGATTGGGATAGCAGTGCAGTGGGTCCAAGGTCGACGCGGTAACTAGGTCAAGGTGGGCTGCTATTGGTACATAAGTACATCTACATAATGTTACACCGTTGACTATTAATGTAAAGGTATGTCATTAAAGAAAGATTTGAAGGAGGGTGGTTAATATTGTTTATGTATGGCTAAACGTATAACTTGTAAGAAGCAATAAGGTAAAGTGTTTTCAGTTGTTTGTTTTTCTCTATGTTGTAGAGAGCTCAGACCAAATAAAAACTCTTAGGGTTCTTAACCAAAGAAAAATCTGATTGAACAATATATTGGTATTTGTTAGTAAAATATATATGTAATAATAAACATTATTACACAATTTCAAGTTCATAGGTCAATGGGAAGTTAAGAAATTCTTCGGAACAATCAATATTGATCCTACATTGTTATGACAGACGACAGACAATGAGTGACAGCAATAGAGCTTCTTTTGGACCCGAAGGGTACGTAACCCTAAAAAGTTGGTCTGAGAGAGAGAGAGAGATGTGATATATTCTGCCCTGTATTTTGGCTTGCTTAAACTATACAGGGTACATCGATAGGGTATAGAACTGTAAATTAGAAATATAAGTAAGATTGGCAAAAGTATTGACTATTACTACGAGGACTCCTCACGCAGATTTATGGCCATGGAACTTGATGGAACGTCATTATTATAGTTTTCACCAATCACAGAAAGAGATAGGGTGACCAAATTTTTGCCAGGAAATTCGCGGACAAAACAAAACAACAATAATTTAGTACTTTAAATTAATAATAACTTTTTTTTTTTTTTTAATGAATGATATAGGTACTTTGTTTGTGTAATTTAACGATCATTGTTTGAAATAAGTATAAATGAATAAATATAGAAAAAAAAGGTTTGGTTATCTGATTCTAGTTGTTATTTCATAAAAATAAAATACTAAATTCATAGTGTGAACAGTAAATCCGTTTCCTACGTTAAGGCGGTCGCAACTAGGTCAAAGCACTTGTTGCTGGCTCCTTGACTAATGTCCCTATATGTAGATGGATGGCGCCATGCCTCTGTGGTGGGACTTGGGAGATTTCTGCTGCATTTCTATATTGTGGTAAGATTTTTGGAAAAAATATAAGTTGTATTGAAAGGGTAGTTGATACCTATTGCAACATTCGAACGTTACAAAGGATGAATTTTAAATTAGTTTTGTCCCAATTTAATATATCAATGAAGTCATTCTGCGGGACTTCGTCGAGCTTCCCTTCCTGTGACATGGCCATACTCTCTCATCACTTCTAGTAAATACTTTACCTATACCTAACTAGGTCTAAATTAATTAACAATTTTAAAACAAAATCTATATCAACCTATCACGAAAATATAAAATAGCACACGGGGACTAAGGTACTTAATCAATTAAAATACAAGCAAATTTCCAAACTAATCAATCTTATCTGTAAGTTCGTTGTCCGGCCACACGTCGGCGTCCGGCCGGACAATGTATGCCTCCCGAGGGATTGATAGATTCATTAGTACCAATCTAACGATGACACTCGTGGTTTTAACTGGACTGAGGTGAAGATCCTGAAGATTGATAAGGATTTTCGGTGCCAGAAGTTTGGGAGTCTTGTCGACGGTAATGAGTTAATAAATTAAAGTAAAGAGTTACGATGTAAGGATACTGTCGGATCTTTGTTGGGCATTTCGTTTTCAGGCTTCAACGGTTTTACCTTAGCTTACCTTGACAAAAACTATAACATGAGATAATTCGCCTCCTCTCGTTTGGTCATGTAACTGGTTTATTATAGTTTGAAGTTTTTGATTGCTTTTATATTATTGATAGGCTCGTGTTTTACCAGTATCTCACCTGATGGTAGACGATTGTGAAGGACGCTTTTCTAGAAGTAACTTAATTTAATTTATTCCCTAGAACAATTTGACAAGTGCTTATGTTAAAAGAATTTGTCTCCTCGAGTAATTTTGCCGATACAAAGCAGAGTTTTAAAGGTATAATAAGAGAAACATGCTATCGGATTTCAAGATTGCAATAATGCGAAATAAGATAAAGTGGATAATCGTCTTTTATTAGTTTGTTGGCAACAGATTTTTTGTGGATTCAGAGCGGATTGACCGATAAATTGATTTCGTTCAATATAACCTGTCACACTTATTGAATTATGTTCTTAATACATGCCTTATATTTTTTTGTATACCAATGCACCACCGACGCGTAAGATTACAAGGTTTAATTTCCATTAAGTCGTGCGGCAGCTCAATAGCTCTGCAAGAAAGCTATCATCAAACAGACTTGCAATCTTTTTACTATAAATTATGACCTAGAATTAGTCTTGAGCTAGCCGTTGTGCGCAGAACTGGCAAATCGACGTAATATTTCAACGCCGGCGCAACTCCTATATACCACATACACAATAGGTTCAGAGGTGCCTATCCGTCATTGGTTTACCATACAGCAGTCATTAGTCTACGTCACAGTCGTACTTCGAAAACGGAACGTCCGCGCATGGAGTCATTACGCGGGCCAATCAGCGCTCGGCGCGCGCGCACCCCGCCGCGTTCTTTATAACACTCGTGCACAGGAATATATCACGCGTCAAGACTCAAAAGGGTTTTTTACAAACGTATCTCGTATTCGTCATCGTTATAGTCCCGTCGGAGGCTGGCTTGCGTGGCGTCCAATAAATAATAACATGTGAAAAGGAATTATTTATTAAAGCTTCGTGTCAGTAGGATAGCTCCTTTTTTAAACTCCACTTCGATTCTTGACACGGATTTGTGGAAATGTATGCGTCCGTTTATTCTTGACTTGACCTACAGTTAGGTTTTGTTTATTTTAGACGTTATTCTGTTGTGTTAAGCGTGTATTTCGCGAGGCAGGAGCTGTTTTGTTTTTCTGTTTGCGCGTGTAAGGATTCATAATAATATTATTCATGTAGGAGTAATAAAGAGATGTCAATATATAGATACGTGGTGTGTATAGGTTGGTAGTGAATAAATTATTGCTTTTAGTATGAGATTATCAAGGGATTGTTGGTTGCGAAACACAAAGATTGAATTACAGTCGTACACGACATCAATATCTGCGTAGATGTATGAATTAAAATGCCAAATAAACGAATGAGTTATGTTGCCCATTCACTTTGAAGGGAATTAATACTCGATACCGTGGACACGCGATACGCCAGCGCTATTGACGAAGCAGTAATTATAAGCCTCTTAGCTCCTGTAGCTACGCGCGTATTTTGTAAAATATTTTATCTTAGACTTTGATATCCTGGTGAGTGATTTAATTAGTCGTAAATATTTTCCTAAAAACAATAAGGTAAATGTAATCATTTATCGTATTAGGTGCTTTATATAAGCAACAAAGATCTTAATAGATAGCCGGTATCCCATCAAAATTCTAAAAAACGCCACTAGAACAACAGCTCCATAATTGAGCCATCAACGCGAGTCACCGGCACAACACGATCACCCACCGTTTAAAATAACAACAAAAACAAACATCCAACTTTTAAACACGTAATCAAACAATGTCTATTGTTATTGAGTCCGTAGCCGTGAGCGATGGCAATTGAAAGTGCACCGCTATCGACTGTCCGCTTCGAATAAATGGAATAAATCATGCCACCACAATAAACTCGACGATTTCAATTAAACATAAATCTCTCGTGACGGTCGGCTAATGGACTTGATACGTCTATGAGTTTCTTATGTTTGGAGTTTATAGCCTTTACGAAGTAATAAACTTACGCCATGTTTGAATTTTTATTCTAAAAAGGCTAGTCTGATTTTTTTAGGAATGTTGGTCACCCTACTGATGGGATTAGAAGTCTTGAAGTTGTTGAAAAAGATTTTATTAAAATAGTTATACGGGACAGGAACGATAATAAAATCGATATTCTTGTTATAAGTTGTTAGAAATCAAAGAGTTTTATCGCAAAGATAAGTGAAATATGTTGTAGATGGCGCTAGTAAACAAATGGTCAAAATCTAAAAAACAATCGGAAATGCAATAAAAATCTATTTAAAATCATAAAAAGTTGAAAACAAATCAAGAAAATTAATATTGAAAAAAGTAAATAATGCAAAAAGTGTTTCTAGCAGAGCGTGGTTTCGATCCACGGACCTCTGGGTTATGGGCCCAGCACGCTTCCACTGCGCCACTCTGCTTCGTGTTAGACGAGTCGAAATAGCTGTTGCCTTGGTAAAGCTAAGATTATTAACTTGTATTTTTTTCAATGTTTTTTTTTTTATAAACATTCATAACTACCTAATCAGTACAGATAGACTCGTTAACGTTATAATTTTTTTTCCTACACAACTAGGAAAATAATCTTATAACATTTTTTAAATAGGTATTGTTAGTATTTATTCTGCTTACCCTGTTTGCTAGCTAAAACAATACCATAATAATTATTTTAAAACCTAGAAATGGTTACTATTTACCTAATTACTTAATAAAACTTCTCTGCTTACTCCGTCAACGATCCGCTTTTACCGCTAAGATAATCAAACTAATCCCCAATTAACTCTCCAGAGAAAGCCTAGACTTCTAATTAAAACCAATTAACTAAAAGAAAATTCCTTTTATAAATGAAAATTGTATTCTTCCATATTCCTAACACAGTTATGCCTCAATAAAACTGGCTGATATTGTTCGAGACGGCAGTTGACGTCCTTATTAACGGGTAAATTGAAAATTGACTGAACAACATGATTGGCAAGGGAATATTAGCTGGATGCAATTTTGCCGGCGAGCTCTTGTTTGCGTTTTTAAAAAGAAAATACTCGTGTGACGTTAATCCATCATTTTGGCGCGAACGCCATTTCTAGCGCGGGAAAATGCAAGCTACTTTATAGTCAATTAAGTCGCGTGAAAGACGTGTTATTATTTCTTATACATTTTAATAAGGATTACTTTTTGTATTTTTGTTTGGCTGTGGAATAAATGTTTGGTTTTCAAGTATGGCAATAAATTAGTTTGTAGTTTTGAAAATAGATGGCGTTGGTAGTTTGTAATGATCGAATTGATAGCTGACGGGTTGTGAATTTTATCTTACAGATACGACTGTTACATATACTCGAACAGTACGCTACTAATAGCGAATTGGGTTAAAATATTAAGTTTATTTGAAAACTTCTAGAAAAAGTACTTTCAAAGGGCTTGGGATAAGAAAGAATTAATTACAGATTTATTTTCACTACGTAGGTAGATGTAGTTATTGTACTGTGCCTTACCTGTAACTATTTATCTATGCATTTTAATTTTCGAATGTAAACTCTTGTATCCACTTAATCAAAGAGGTGTTAGCAAAAGCTCGTGTTACAAATTAATATGTTATAAATAACTTTTATTGACTCGTTAATCACAGCCTTGTTTTATCACCTTAATGAAATAAAGCGTTATTTCGATGTGGTTCCTATTAATAATACATCTATGACCAAACTGGTTTCCAACATCATTATAAAGTTGTAAAACTAAAATATAAATAAACTATTAATTTTTCAGCAACCATAAAAATATTATTACCAAATAAAATTAATCGACGAAAATAAATTTATCGATTTAACTCGGTTTTAATCATCGATGAGCGATAAAGCGCGCCGGTAGCGCCCCTAGCGTCGGCGGGCCGCAGCTGCGAGCGGAACGTTCCCCTATTATACGTTTATTATTGTCGCGTGTTATTTCCAATATTTTTCGCCATCTCATTACTCGAGCCGCACTGACGGCGCTAATCCGTCGGGAGAAGACGCGCCTTAATGGAGGTGATCATGTGTCCTAACGCGTAACGTATTGAAATATGACGTATTGGATGTACCTTCGGGGATTCAGCGTTAATAAACGAAAAAAAAAACACTTCGATTATGGAACGCTCTCCCCGGACGGGCACGCATCGCAATAATTCTCTCCCGTATGACAGCCCAATGATAAATCAAGGCGACTGTGAGAAGAAATGCCAATAAATATCGCGCCGAAATCCAATAATTACGAGGCAATGAGCCGGCCGGCCACAAATCAACGGACGGACGGACGGACGAACGCATACTAACGTCTTATCCTAACATCAGATTAAAAACATCAATACTTGTCAATAGAGGTCGCCTCCCACGTAATTATAGCCAACAATATCCCGGGGAGGCCGAGACCGAAAAGGATTAACATATATCAAGGTGGAATAATTGAAGGAATCGATTAAATGAAGAGTATTAATTGCTGATGCGCCCGCGCAGGCCGAGATCCCATCGCGCGCCGCGCTTTGATATGTTCTGTTGTAATGTAATATTAACTGACCGTCCGTCCGTCTTTTATGGAATACGATAAATAAATAACATTATGCGTATAGGTAACATAACTTTGAAACTTACTATAGGGGGAGGGGAGGGGGGGGGGGCTTCTGCAAAACAACATCGCGATTAACACAGTTAATTCCCCAATTTAAAAACCGAACAAACAAATGTATGTAAATTGCGCAACTCTATGTAAAAGCCGACGATAACCTTGCAAAGTAAAGCAGAAGAGTAGTCCCCTCAATCCCGACCTTAAGCGTGGGCGAGTAAGAGCGGCGCACTAGCAAACTCATCGTTGGCAAATTGAAGTGAACTCGAAACAAGCACGTTCAGAAACTGCTTACACGAATTAGCGCATCAAAACGGGCGCAGGGGGCGAAATTAGAAAACTCTTCCCCTTGCCCTGCGCCCCCCACGGCCCCGCGGCCGTTCCGCACGTCATAAACTGACAATTTACGATAACGCCGGGATTAGCCTGTTTGTCTGTTATGCATTCGAGTATGGAACGGAGCGGGTGGAGTTACAATGTCGACGTGTGAAACGGAACGGCTCACGGGCTCTCCCGTCCCGCGTCCGTCGTTCACAAGCGGGTAGATGAAATTGTTTTACATTTACATGCACACGACACGCGCCTTCATAATACCGAGCTTGTACAAAGGTCTCGACTCCACTCAAATGCTTCCTTGCTCATTCGTTTCGAACGTTTCATCAAATACATTTGGCGTCGTCATTGGCAGAATAGAACTAAATGTAGGTCAATGGCTCTATAAAACAGTTCCTGTTCTTATATTTTCGACTTTTATTTGACATAAACAGCTTCTGCTGGAAACATTTTTATCAATATCAAAGGGACAGCGACGCTCTGGACGACGGCGACGAGAATTTTAAAGCACCATGCGGTTATAAAATTCTTGCCACTTAACAAAAATAATCCATTTCCACTTATTTTTAATAATAATTATTTCAACTGTCTTTATATTCGAATCTTGGAACTAATTAGTAATTACGCAGGATATTTATAATCGACTATTGTATTAATTGCTGTTAAATTTTAATCGATATTAATCGATTCATTTGGTTCCCCAATAGTAATCGACTTGTTTATAAGTTCGATTAAGTGAAATATTGAGTTTGGACACGACGGTGCGGTGTAAATAATTATATACTTACCATATGATTACTGTGTCGATCGCGACAGTATTTATACGAATCTTCATTAATTAGCGGGGGAAAAAGATCGTGTGCTGCGTCTACATGAGGAGTGTTAGATTAAATGTCACGCGACAAACAAGCAGACAATATTTACGGCATCATTTGCATGGATATTCTATCTAATACCCAAAGGTCATTAGGGGATGGTCATTTTTAATTAAAGTACATGTTTCCGTTTGAGGAGGCACCGGTGGGCCCGTGTTTATCGGCAAATTAATTTATTGGTGCTAAGTCGTTAGCTTTGTTCTTACCTATTTACTCGTAAAAGCACAGTAATGCATGTATATTGTCCATTAAAACTTACGGCGACCATGCTTAGTATTCGTTGGGGACATAAAAAATAAGTGCGGCGTTAGCTAATGTTGCCAGCGTTGCAGTGTTTGTGCGTTTGTAAATAGTTTTAATATGTTCTTCTGGCGCATTCTTACGTATGCTCGGAGGGGTGGTTCTATGGAATGTGTTATTTTCTACTTATTTACTCGGTAATTAATGATTTATCGGGTTTTGTCACTAATTACGTAGTTTACAAGTCCATGTATGAGTTTGTGGTTTTTTATCGTGTGCCATAGAAGCAACTTCAAGGAAAAAAAA
The DNA here is from genome assembly GCA_964057195.1 of Orthosia cruda. NCBI lineage: Eukaryota > Metazoa > Arthropoda > Insecta > Lepidoptera > Noctuidae > Orthosia > Orthosia cruda. The sequence goes on from OZ059837.1 coordinate 2,886,057, forward strand.
AATTTCCGTTTGAATAGGGATGGTGTTTGAATATGCAATTAACATAACGCGTAAAATTGAGTAATTAGTTTCAAACGTCTGCACGAAGATATTATAATACATAATATTTTTTATTCGTTCCAAATCATCATTCATAATTCATTTACTTAGATGATATAATTTGTAAGTTGTTAATGCACTCTTTTGTAAAGAAACTTTCCTCAAATGGGAATTATTCTTCTTTGCAGGATACTGTTAAAGTTAATTCCTGTATTTTTTTCCAGATAAGTACGCTGAGTCGCTGACGATTAAGCGTCTAATAGTAAGTGGTGGGCCGAGTTAGTTCCCGCGCTCGCCGGTCGCGTGGACTCCCTACCGCTAATTTGTTAAAGGGCGAGCCGCGGCCGCACACCGTGAATAATTGTCGCGCTAAAAGAAAACCCAGCAAATCTTCACGATTAGCATAAAAACCATCTAAACAGCCCAGAGGAAGCCAGCGTCTTCCTTCCGCAATATTTGTGAAAAAATTACACATTTCCTGCCGACATTTTGTCTCTAGACCGCGGTCGCTGAGCGCTTGCGACGACGGTAAAAAAGTAACTAATGTTAATTGCACCGCCCGGCAAAATAAAATGGTAATTAATGAAGCGAAATTGTAAAAAGAAATTGTTATTGCCTAGATGGTTACCTCTTTAAAAGTAACAGGAGGAACGCTTACTATTCGAAGCTCGAATAGTAATTCCGCTCCCTCTAGTCTCATCCAGACATCTGTTCCGATTCCCAATAAAAGTAGACGGCAGCCGAAACATAGAATTTTATCACTGCTGTGCCCATCATAAAGCATCCCTCGCGGGTAGGGGTGGGGGGATGAGAACAGAGGGGCGCATAAAAGTTTACAGGCATTCGGCTAATAAATCGTGTCAAATAAATAAGTGTTGAGTCGGTTGGCGGCATATTGATTCGTCATGTGCCGCCTTAGAGCGGCGCGGGGGACGGGGGCCGGGTGGCCATAAAGGTGCGTAATGGCCGACGTCGGAAGACAGCGCAGTGGCGCGCATCGATTAGCGCTCGCCGCCGCGTCAGCCGCCGACGCAACGCGCCTCACTAACACTCCGCTGCCCAAACGAAGCCCCATCACTATGACAACATTATTTAGAAAAATAAAACCCAAAATACACACTCGACTATTTAACCCGGGAATACAGACTAACATACTAATTTATAGCTCAACTCTAGCGAGTAAGGGCTCATTAGTTTTTTTATTACCGCACTAGATGGCGTTAGTAGTCACATTGGGTTCGACTAAGGCGGTTATTTTATGATTACAAGTAATAATATAGTTGGTTGGTACAGTTTCCGCATAAATATTACACGGATTACGAAAGATCTTTGCTCGGAGTCAATAACCTTCTATGTAATCTGGCAGTGGGTAAAATACTTTTATTAAGTACTTGATCCTCAAACTATTGCAAACATTGTTTATGTTAAATCTACTGCACATATTATAGGATAATATATACTTTTAACGCTTGTTCGATTTTTTATTACAATAATTTAGTATTCAATGAGTTGGTGTGGTTGGCGGCCACTATATATTACAATGATTACAATGAATTACAACATCATTACTGCGGTAATGTTGTTCCTGGAGCTATTATGTGGACGATATCCTGTGATTAGTGGCCGTGTTTTATATACAGGGTGGATCATTTCATTATTAATATTAAACATTGTTATTTCGCTTTCATCCAAGATGTCCGCCGTCGTGACGTCATCACATGACCTAAAGGACGAATGCTTGTCTTTGTTTATCGATGTACTGGCCATTTAGTTCAATGGATTGTCCAATGAATAAAAATGAACGACGAAACATAAAATAAATTAAAGAAAAGATTTATTCATTACAGTCGGAAGCAATTCGTAAAAGTATTAAATACATTTCGACTACAAATACATTCGGACATTTTAATTTTCACTCAAAAATAAGTCTCGTCTTCAAGAAACTGATACACATCTGTATGAAGAAATCGTTAATTAATCGTTTAAACTCAATTAATCGCATCAACCGTCCTGTACGAGTGTACGAGCCGGGAATCGAACCGGGCCCCTTATTGCCGTTGCATTCGGACGTTGATTAAAATCTCTCACTACATTCACACAAAGCCTTACTTTGATATATGTATAAATCTTATGAAACGTCTGCCCGTCCCGAGTATATACACGCGCCAAGGGAATACCACCTTTATTCTTTAAGCTGCTGAGTATTAATTAGTGTGTAAAAATAAAAATGGCTGCCTACCACCTGTCAAGTGATATATTGACTTTAAATAACATATCTTATTTATGTTGAATCGGAAACAAAATCGTATAAAAAAGGGTTTTATTATAAATAATCGTGTCGGTCCGGAGTGGGTGTATAACTAAATTTGTACGCAACCTTGTATTACAAGTTATTGTTTGCGTGTGTGTTTGTCCGCCAGTCCGCCTAGCGTACGGCTGCAGATAAATTGTCGGAGATAGTGTTTCCTTCTCTGTTTAACAAGCTGATTGTTTCATGTAATTTAACAATGGCTGTTTGACTAAATTAAGAAGGTAAGGAAAGTAAATGGAGGTATATTTGTGAAGTGGTGTCGGAAATAAATCATTAGACGTGTTGTAAAGTTACGCCATAAACGGCATTACGAGTCTATTTTCTTTAAGGTCAGCGGAACTTCAAGCTGTATTTTTATGCCTGACTTTATGGTTACATACTCATGAAGTTTCCTGGTTCCTGTTTTAGTCGGTTGACATGTGCATGACTTGTTCTTACACACGAACTTATAAAAAAATAATGAACGAGCTGCATATTAAAATCTGTTTGAAAAACTTGCATGGTTGCTACTGGTATGTGCTAGTCTGTGACTGTGACCTTCTATGTTCTATGTTAAGGGATTTGGTTTCCGCACTTAGTACTTCAGGTGGACCATTGTGCGTAGGCCATGGCGGTCGTTGGGTGGTTGTGGTTATTCCAACCAGCCCACCTCGCTCCAGAAGTTAATTAAAGCTCCTGGTTTTCTCAGAACATCTGAGTAAGATCTGGGTGACCCGAGGGCTTGTGTTCTAATTTTGGTGACACCTGTGCATTCAAAGAGCACGTGCGTGACGGTTTCCTCAGCCTCCATGCACGCCCTGCACAGACGACTGTCCGTTATGCCTATTGCGTGGAAGAGTTTGTTATGTGAGAAGTGTCCCGTGATGCTCCCTGTCATCAAGTGCAGGTCATTCCTGTTCTGGCGTAACAGACGCTTGGTTAGCCTACTATCCAAGGATGGCAAAGCTTGACAGTGACCTTATTACAATATGATGCAAAGTGTGATTATCTATCCAGTCTTTCTGCATTCCAAAATAAAAAAGCTAAAATATAAAAATAAAATGGTAATATTATAAATTAATAAATAATAACACAACTTCGATGATTTAATAGTATCATTTTAAATCAATATTGAGACAAATTTACTGTGAAACTGTCATAGTTAATTAAATCTTAATGCAGCATATATTAACATAACTAATGGGGTTTTTGAGAAACACCAAAGCAAGTATTCCATTTTGGATGTAGAAAAGTGCATTGAAAAATCCGTCTAACAAAAATCGTGACAGTAAAAAAAATACACACAGCCTAAAATCCACTTGTCTGCCGATAATATGAATTTAAATCACACAAACACAATCCCGCCAATACATTACCACAACCTTTTTCGACGTACGAACCGCGAAACCATTAAAAAGGTACATAATTCAATTCAGATCGAGTTTTCAGCTCCCCGAGTCTATGACACACTCGCTAAATCTCACGGAAGGCGGTCTCGACGACCATAAATTTTTATTTCGTAAATAAAAATAATAAAAATAAATAAAAGCCGTTCCGTGTGCGACCGGAAACATTTGTCCCGGCGCGTCACCGTAATCCGGGACACTGGATTTATTATTAATTAGCTTAATATGTATCTAAATAAATGTACGTTTGTTTTTGAACAACCTGTATATGGTGGGGAATGTGTCGGCCATTTTGATTTAGTGGATTTTTGACATTTTCATAAAATGTTGTATTGTTTTTGATTTAGGGATGTTAATGTACAAGATTTAGGTAATGCCAGCGATGTGGTTTGAAGGCGAGTTAGTGAGAGTAAACTTAAAAGAAACTCAATAAAATATATCGTTTTCTATTACAGCTCGAAATTGGGTAAGTAACAAAACAGACAATACCAGGTAGATAGTACCTACTGAGATATAAGGGAGTCAAACAGTGTTTAAAAAAATATGTCTGTTGATAAGTTAGTCCGTAAACGATATTTCTTAAAAGTTTCGGGTAGCCCTTGGCCTAGCTAGTTTCTCTATCTAAACATCCAATTTAGAATTGGAAGAAACAACAAAAAAGAAGAATAAATTACTTCGAGATTCGTAGAAACGAATCAATAAATCTAGAAGAGTTATCATTGAACTTGACCTGTGGCGAATCTTTGTCTTTTAATAAATTCATAATTTGAATAAAGTATCGTCAACTTTTTAAAGGCTTCTCCATTGGGAAAACCCTTGACGAATTCGAAACATTTTTGACGAATAATTTTTTTAGTAAAATGTCATGTTTAAAATGTATTTTTGATTGCTTTTGATTTAATAAACTCCCAGGCAAAGTTCAAATATTTTGACGTTAGTTAGTTAAAAATATGAACATTACTTTTAATTTAAAAATCAGAAAATTTTTCTTAATTCAAATTAGCTTAAAACTGGCCGCTTTATCAAATTCTAATTTAAAATCCAAAACCGTTAGTCACATTCTAATTTCAAATTATAATTACTGAAGCCGTTTCTATGAACGTTTGAATGAATGCAACGTTTTTTTTTTGTGCTTGAACAGTTAGCTATTATGCAACAACTCGTAAATCTGTCACAAACAGACAGACAGACGTAATCTGTCCATTATGACGAGTGATGCATTACTATCATTGTTTGTGACGATCGTAAATTTTAAGTTTTTGCTTTCATTAAAAAAAAGTCGTGGCTTTTTTCGTGTAAGAAAGCCCTATCGGTTAGTCATAAATCTTTTTAGGGATTTTTGCTTTTAAAAGGATGCGAACTCGAAGTGATAGTTTTGAGGTGACGGGATTATGTTAATTGTACTGTGTTAATTTTATATTTTAAGATATTTTATTGTAAAATGTGCCTTATAGTTAGTAGTTATAAATAAATAAACGATAAATTGACGACTATGGGCGAAAATAAATATAAGTACGTTATGCAACAATCTGAAAAGAAAATGGATGAGCACTTTTTTATTTTACAACAAAACTAGTGTCCCATTAGAATAATTTAAATGGTTTAAAATATTTTCAACACACTTGCTCATAAAGTGGCTCTAATTTCACCGCAATTAGGCACATAATGACACCTGTTATCAAACTGTGACTTTTTCATTACTATTATTCACAAGTGAGATAAAGAGTTTATTTTTTTTATTTATTGGTTGAGTTGCTTTGTTCTTAAAAAAGTTTCGATACAAAAAAGATCGTACTCAATAGTACAAATGCAACACATTTCATGCAACTTCGTATTTAAATAGATATTTTCAACTTGTACGTGTTTAATAAATAAAACTTTCACTCAAAAATTATTTTTGTTTTTGTCTGTAATAAAAAAAACTTGGAATTCCCCATTTTGTACGTGGCTAAAACGCTATCCGCGAAAAGCCAAAAAAAAAGATAACTCATGTTTTTTAGTCTATGGCCGATCGCCATTGTTAGATGCGCGCGCATTGGAAAACTGATTAATTTTGCCCGCCATTGCGAAAAAAAATTCACAGCTCGTTTTTACTGTTGGAAATGATTTTTTAGTATTCTTTTCTTCACAAGTGTGTTGAAAAACGTCGTATGATACACGTGTGTATTGATGATTACCGTCCTCGGCTCTCTTAAGACCCTCACCTAACGGCTCGGGTCTCAATGGCGCCTCAGCGGTAATCACCAACGTTACACACTTGTACCATAATGTACTATTGTAACAAAAAAAGTTAATAAACATGTAGGTAGACTTCTCAACGTCACCGGACAGTCACCAACAAAACTCAGGTGTCATAAATAAAAAGATATATCAAAATTTAAAAAAAGGCTCAAAAATTCAATCGGTGTGGGATTTAAAAGAATTTCAAATATGGAACGATTTAATTTTCGTGAGAAGGGGATGGCGTGCGGGTCGCGAAGGGCGCGGGGGGTGGTGCAGGGGGGGGGGAGTGCGTACGAGTAACAGCCACGCACGCTATAAATCTGTCAAGAGACGGCCCCCAACAACGCCTTGGACGGTCCGCAAGGCACCGACAGTTTTTGTTTAAGTAATATAATAATTTCTATTTTTAGATATTCGGTATCAAGATGTTTAGGTCTACCTGTGGGACTGCTGACATGTGAACTTTGAATTCCAAAAAAAATAAGAAGAATTTAGGTTAATCCTCGAGGAATAAACCTATTTTATGTTAAGACATCCAGGATCAAGATTAATGTGATCCGAAATGTCACACATGCAGTCTATCTTAACTGAAAGATGTTCCTGACAAACCTGCACAATTTGAATAATTTCAACAGTGAACAGAAACTATGTAGTTAAGATCCAGACATTTATTAGAAAGAAATTTTAACACTTCCAAAAAAAGAGCGCCGTACATTTTTATATCTCATTTTTCTCTGACGCAGCTACGAAGGCGCATTGGATCAGCGTTGTAGGTACGCACTACGCACTCTCGATGTCTCAAGTCATGGCTGACAACGAACAAGTGAAATGTACTACGAAATTCTTCTTTTTTCAGCAAAATGCAACAAAACCATAAATTCATGTCAACATTGTTTTAGTAAATTATTTTCTTATCACTATTACTCAAGGAAAATATGTTAACAGCAATAAATAGCAACATTAAACTTATTCTCTGGATAAAATATATGACAAAAATTAAATACAAACGTTATGGCGCCGAGTGGCGACTGTGAAAAACTTATCTAATATTTTATACCCCGTAAATAGAGGGATTAAAAATGCTTGCCTGCCAATCCAGAACCCCATATTTACAACCCGAAGGGGGTGAACAGGGGTGATCATAAAATAAACAACGCTTATCTAAAATTTTCGACAATACTGAACTAACCTTCAATTATCGCAAATGACATACGTCCAGCTAGTGTGGCAGTTAGCAAGCTCCGCCTCCCGCACTCAACGCCATCTATTGAGCAATAGAGTGAATGCAAATGACACTTTGAGGTTATGTTAAATATTTTTCAATACAATTTACTAAAATGACCTGTACAAAGACTTTTAAGTTCTAGTCATGAGACAGACTATTTTTCTAAGTATCATTCAAGTTTTGGTGTCATAAAGCACGCTTGAGAAGTTTGTCAAAAACACTTAAAAAGTACAGACGCTAGATGAACAATAACACAATCTTGTTTGAACCCACATCTTGTTATTACTTAAAGAGTGTGCTCAATAAAGAACACGGACACATTAAACACTAAAATATGATTACACAATCACTTACCAGAACTTATTTTTGCAGAAACACGAAATAAAACAACAGTACGTGAGTGTATTGGCTGTTTGTGACTCAGCTCACTTCGCGATCTACAGAGTGAGAGTTGCGCTCCGAAGTTAGCCGAATGTATTCCGAGGCCCGTCCCTTTGGCCCGCCCCCGGTGTTTGACGGACAACGCTTGCTTCGGCAGCAGACGCGCGGCCCGCGCTCTATGATAAGTACGCGCGGCGCGAATTCCGAAAATCGCCGATGCGATATGTAATCTTAACGGAATGAACGAAACTTGAACTAGGCTGTATGTAGGTATACCTTTTCCATATTTCACGACAATTAAGAATATCTGTCAAAAACAAGATGGCTGGTGTTGTTGTTGTTATTTGACGAAAAATAAAAGAAAATACTTTGGAAACTATTTAAAAATGTGTAAAAGTGGAAAGAAGTGTGAAGGATAATAAAGATAGATGATATTTTGAGGATATTTCTTTATGTGATGAATGAATCGTGTCGTGATATTTTGTTAAATAAATTTTGTTTAAAATAAAAGTCTGTTGACTCGCCAGTAACCGGTTGCAGGCGATTTAAATCGGGCAGGTAAGTCGGACAATGGCCATCCAGCCACGATTCGCTTAATTAAACATGAATAAATAAAAATATGCTTGCAGATTTTTGCCTACAAGAATGATTATGTTTTTTTTCTTTTGCTCGAAGGACCCCCAGGGTCAATCAAAGGTACTACCTGCTTACATTTTATTGCCTACCTGTAGTTTTGCTTAGCTAATTAGTTTAGTTTTCAACGTAGATATTTTTTCTAATTTTAGTTCGAGTGTATCATTTTTTGTAGGTTACTTCAAGATTTCTCTTTATTAGTACAAATATTATTTCTACATTCATTTAATTAATACTAATTCTCAAAATCAAACTACCATAAAAACTATTGTTTTCGACACAACAGAACTGTTAGTTCGCTTTCGCACTAACAGATGGCGCTGCCAGTACCAAAACGTAGCTTCAATAACTTCGTAAGAGACACGGTTCGCTTACACTGCTACCGTTGAGGGACTTCGATGGTATTTTATTCTTTATTGTACACCAAAACAATACATTTACACAAAGTGAAAGCAATATTCATGTACAAAGGCGAGCTTAACTCCAAAATGGAGTTTTCTTCCAGTTCCAGTTTTATAATTGAATAAAAAGTTATTATTTCATTAACTAATGTTTTATTATTTTTATTTTCTTGATAAACCAGCTCTTGACATCAATTTTGCCTAGATCTACGTTGGAACGAGTGTTCCCAGAAGAAACATTGCAGTTTACTCTTGCTTTGAAGGCTGACTGACGGCCTTTTCATATTTTTCATTCACTTGACTTGAAAGCGATGGATATAATATGTAAACTGAAGTACCTGGCAGACATTCCGCATCCCGAAGAAATTACTCATCAGTGCAAAGTTCACAAACAACCAACTAAAGCACACAACAAACATATGGAATGAAACAGTCATGAAAGTAAAACACCTGCAGATTTAACGCCCATTCTTATCTAAGAGCTGGCCCTTAAACTTGTCCGGAGAATAGCTTCGAGAACTCGTCGGAACACATTGCGTATCCGAGATACATGTCTTGATACAAGACGTGTCCAGCACGATACTAGCTTTTGATTCTGACCATCAATAAATCTGTATCAAGATCTTGTGAGAAACTTTCGTAGATCTCTAGATAATATAGGTAGATCTACTTAAATTTAAATAACTGTGGTTCACGAAAACTTGAGGACTTCAGAGGTCATCATCATCATATCAGTCGAGTCCACTGCTCGACATAGGCCTACCCCAAGCGTCGCCACATTGAACGGTCCCGTGCGTCTCACATCCAGCGGATCCCCGCAACCTTCACCAGGCCATCGTTCCACCTAGTGGGAGGCCTTCCAAGGCAACGTCTTCCGATCGCAACTCCAGAAACTTTCTGCCCCATCGGCCATCCATTCTGCGAGCAATGTGCCCTGCCCACTGCCACTTAAGTTTGGCAATTCTTCGGGCTATGTCGGTAACTTTGGTTCTCCTGCGGATATCGCCATTGACATTGATGCCTAGCCCTCTCTAGTCCAGAACCTTGAAGACCTCCTCCAGTGCAGTTGTTCAGAGATATCTAGATGATACAGCTCAGGTTTTGACCATTCTTCAAAAGAATCAGGATGATGAGAATGTCTGTTGCGAGAGCGAGTGAAGCGAGCTCGAAAATTTTAGCGCCCCGTCTCGCATCTAGATAGATTTTTCTTTTACCATTCATACTACCAGTTTGATCGAGGCCTAGGAGGGGCAATTGCCCCTGATGCACCCCCCCCCCTCCTCCGTCCGCGCCTGTTTAAGTCAATGAGTTCCAGATAAAGCGATTCGATTCTTAGCTTCGTATTTTGTTCACTCTTGCTTTAAGAGTTAAAATAGCTTTTGATGATCAGTAAGTGAATTTACTTGGATTGGTAGAAAGGCTTGCTGTCCAGTTCAATAGCTCCTGCTTCTGTCTTCCTCAGCATCTTCACAAAACATAATACCTATACAAATGTGGTCAATCTCTACGTCAATTTCGTCTACTTGCCTAGCCCAGAACCTTACATGCCAAAACCCTAAAATTACTTAGGCACCTCAATTTTTTGGCCAAATCTCCATGATGCTAATTCACATGATGCTACAGAACGATGTCATTGCCATCTAAGTCATAACAAGGGACCAAGCGCCATTACTGTGGCCCCTTTAGGTCCCAAAGTTATCGATGACGCAAAGCAGTAAGGATTTCAGTATCAAAATTACTTAAGAATTAATTTGATCATTCAAAGTTTCCGACCCTTTTGATCTTAGGAGCAAAGTTCACGAGGCTTCTCCTTTATCTTACACATTCAAGACACCACGTCGCCTCTCAGCCCCGCCTTATTTATTAATAAAAACATTTACTACCCAAATTAGATTATCCGCGTCAAGAAAAAAATTCTAGCAGCCATCTCGCAAACACCTCTCATCTTATAGGGGAGATTGAAGTGGAGAAGCGGGGTTATAGCCTCTTGCAATCTAACTTTGGCTCGTTGTCGCGCCGTTAGTGTTGCCAGCCGGGAGAAAATTCTACCATCCCGGTATAAATAGTAGGTGTAGCGACGGAGGTCATCAGCGGGAAAGTTTTAATGAATTGGCATGAGCTGTGTTTTTGTTTGGTTCATTTCGGCTTCGGCACGTTAGTTGTGAGCTCGTTGCAATTTTTATGAGTGAACCAAACTTGTAAGATTCGAGAAAGTCGTAGCGTACCAGTATTTATTAGAATAGTTTGTTGTAAAAATCTAATGTACACAGTTTTATTTCAATAATTGTTTGGATTGACCATAACTTCAGGTAAACTTTGAGAGTTTATGTATTTGCACATAGAATAAAATACGTAGTAGTTTTAGATACCTACAAACATTAAAATACAAGGCACTTGTACATTAACAGTTGGATACAAAATTACTTCAAATATAAATCCGTTAACGATGCCACGCAAAACGGCGAATTCCTCTACAGTTTCCTTTACCAACCACAAAATCATTATTAAAATTAACCCCATCATAACTCACATATCAATAGTTGCTAATTGATGGGCCTCAGACGAGGCTCGTTCAAGGCCCTCTATTCTAGTTGGTACCAGCCTGAGTCTACCAAGGTCGCGTCATATTACAATAATTTATCTAAAAGCCTACTCCGTCTGGCAACCCCGCTGAAGGGAAGTCGTAAATTTCCTATGTTATCGCCACCAAATGAACTTACAGTTATAAGTATAACATACATTCAGTACAGCCGTCTGTCATATTATGCACGATAGTTTTTCTACATGGCAACATTTACTTGAATAGGTTGTTGCTGGTATCTTTATCTTGCCGGCCAGTTGGTAATTAGAAATATTAAAGTTTTATTTCTTTTATATGATACTTATAAAGTATGTAAGGGAGATTATAAGTTGATATTTTTATTGTTTTTAGATAGCCGAATGTTTGCACGAAGGTGGTCATTCGTAAAATTATTAAGGTTATGACAATCGCCATCAGAAATAATAGGATTTCGCTTATTGGCTTAGCCAGGCGCCAGGAGCTACTGCTGCACCTAACGCTGATGTAACTAATTTTCTTATCATTACCATCCAAGCATTCACATGGACTCCCTTATATATTGCATTCTGTAAAATAAATTTCACAATTCTCTGTTTACTGAAAAATGAGCATCTATCCATAAACTTTTAGCCCTCAATGCAGTTCGATGTGAGTGTACCAGCTACCCCCAAATCACGAATTAAGTCAAGGAGCAGTTTCAAATAAACACATTTCGAAACAAACGCATATCTTTAAAACAATTTCTGTAATTCCATATATCCAGTATGATAATGATTGAATGTATGACTATAATATATTTGTGTATCCATGACTATATAAACGACAAACCTAAATAATTTCATGCAGTACACTTAAGCGCGCTCACATTAGTGGGTTACAAGTTAAAAGGTAATTACTGTAAAAATGCCAATAAAAACATAGCGTATTTTGTAAATTAAGCCTATACCACCTCATTAATAATCATTAGCTCGGTTTAAGTGCTAATTTACACACAGTAGTAGAATATACAGCATTCATTTATAAATACGATAGCTCTCCCTTTCAGGTTTTTAATCATTTTTGCAAAACTGCTGCGAAATCATTTGCCCTTGAAGGCCCACCGCTGAGTATAAGGATGGACGTGAGTTCGAACCCTTCCCGATACACCATCAAAATTAGCAATCATAATCAGCCACTGTTGGGACCCAGTTCAGGCCTCCTCTTTGCGCGAGGCCATAATCAATCTCGCGGTGGCCGGTGCCCTGCCCAGTGCAGGTTGATGGATGCCACATGTCTTTGAATTTTTTGCAAGAATAATAAGTCAGTTTTCCCCATTAAAAAGGAGTTGATGATAATTATAATTAACGCTTTGAGTACCTTGTCCCGAGGGGTAAACCCTGTCGCACTGCCACTTCTCTTCTCCTTCGCCCTTCACGACACACTTCCAGCCGCTATGATGGCTCTTTCTCTGCTACTGCAGTGCGTCTCTGGAACTCTCTCCCACATTCCCTACGCGACAGCCCTTCTCTGGAGGTCTTCAAGAGGAATATTAAGGATCATTTCCTTGCGCAATGACAATATTAGTATGTATATAAAAATATGTATTTATGTAAGTATATTTTAATTAATTCGTCTTAAGTTATTTTAAAATTGTACACTGGATCCTGCCCTCTATAATGTCATCATTCTCTGTCACTCTATGGTTTGCTGTAAGAGAACTCAACATTGAGTTAAGCTCGCCTTTGTACATGTACTTTATTATCACACTGTATGTAATGTTGTTTTTGGTGTACACTACAGAATTAAAAGTACATAGTCTGCTTAGGTTCGGAACCACATTCTACGATAAGTAGGTAAGTCGGGTCCATTACCACTGGGTCATAACTGCTCCTAAACAATAATAACGTTCTACTGTTAGTCAAATAAATACAGTTATGGCCGATTGCTGAATTGAGTATCGATTGTTGGAGTAAATGGAGTGGATTTTGAGGCAAACAAAAGAAAATCTACCGATGAAATTCCCATAACGTGGCACACATATTGAAAATCTCGAAACAAAAAAAAAATAATAGCCCAAAAAATCTACGTAAATATTCCAATGCATCCACTATCAGTACCAGAATATTCGACCTTTCTCTTATCTCTGCCCGTCATATGAACATCACTCAACCAGATACTGTCGACTGTCAATCAACGAATCAATCAATGTGAGGTTCTGATGTCTAGATATTGTGGAAGAATCTAGCTCACGTGAAATGTCGGGTTGATGTGATAGTATGGTGTTTTGAGCTGTCAGTTCTTGTAGGAAATTATCAGATTATTTTGGTGTAGTTTCTTGGTTTCTTTTTGGTGTGGCTTTCTGATTAAAAAAAATATCTTGTTGGTAGGTACTACCTAATGATAAAATCACCTTTCTCCAGCTTGCTTGAACAAAAAAATCCCATTTAATAGCTTTGGGCTCATTGTTTTTGTGTCTAGGATGTGCCTGGCTTAACAAACCATGGTCAAGGCCGATGCCTTCCTTATGCGCCAAATGTAGCCGGAAACGGTGCTCTCATAAGCGCCTTAAGACCTTTGGGCTTGGTGCCACCTATTGTGCATAATTGTACACTATATAAATGTATAATATACTATATATAATATATGTATAATATACAGGGTATGTATTAATCTAAAAAAAGTATCAATATGGTAAAAAAATTGATGTCCAGTAAAAAATTTGGTCTCTCGTATCGTGTGGTATCCATATGTGTTCCACGACTTTTCATAGTTTTCGAGTTATTTATTTTTTTCAGAATTTTAACATTTTCGGCCTGACCAACTTAAAAAAAAACTAAAATAGATGTAGAAGAATTTGTCAAGATTGTATTTTGCAACTGATTCTTCATGAGTAGTTCTTTTATGCATAAAATAATCAGCTTCGTAACTGTGTTGAAAGTTATGAAAATTTTGGTCTAAAGTGAGAAATTAATCTTCATTAGAAATCGATACATTTGATGCAAGTGTAATCTCAACATGTGTATTGTCATATGTTTTTTTTTCTTCCATTTACCCAAAACCATCGTAACCATTTCACTCTGAAGCTCTAGACAAGTGTCATTTGACGTCAGCGATGGCGATGATCAAAATGCCAATATGTAAGGGATAGATCACGTGACATTTCGATAACGTTTGACATTCCCATATTATATTTTGATGTTTTTCCAATCGCTATCACCACGCTATCGATGATAGAATGGCATTTGTCGAAGGCCTCGTGTGGTCACTTGGTCACTTTTGAGAACATGATCTTTTCGAATCCATCTCATTTGTACCGTTATCATTTTCATCGGTCAATTGTTACTCTGTTGTAACTTGCTTGTGTCCGAACAATTCTGTCAGCCTTTGGTTCCCGACCACCTCGTCAATTCCTGCAAACAAATACCCAAAAAATACATTTTCATCCAAACATCTACTCAAACGTTAGTAGCACATTAAGCTAAAACTTAGCAGTAAACGTGTGCGTTAGTTCTAATTAGCTGCTGTAGTAAGTGGCCTTTAACCGGCCTTACACGCGTTGTGCCCTATTACCGGCCCATTATACGCCCTTTGAGAGCCTCTCTGCTGCTTTTACGTACCGCCATGTACGAGCTATTTATCGGGAACATTGAACTTGCTGACAGATTTAAGAAATTCAAGCAATCCAAGTTGAACTAACAAGAAATATAAAACATGTGAATGGTCACGCAACCCGCCCTGTATCCACAGCTACGCTATGTAAAGCTATGTTAAGCGTGTAATATCAGTCAATAAGTTGAATGCCAAGTATTCAATGTTCGAGCGTGTATTTACGTTCCATTGAACATGACCTTTGACCATTCGACGCCGGATGATAAATTTCACATCTTACACGTTTGTGGAAATTATTAAACTTGATTTCGACTTAACTCACGGTAATTACCTCCCCCGAGATATCCTAAACCATCGGGTTATCATCGGTAATATAATATGAATAAAGTAAATAGTAATTTCGACGAGATCTGTTGCAATTATTGCAATTATTGCATACCGCTGAGCCCTTACCCGTTATTACAATGTTTGGTTGAAATATCGCGTGTTCACTACATACAGACGTACATACGTTATTTATCGATATTCTATAACCGAAAACGAATACTTAATGCTCAATAAGGCAGGCAGACGATTAATTTTCTTTCAACATTAGCAAAGTATGCAAATTATGATATTTCATAAGATAACACATTCCTTATCGGGTACAGCTGTAAGTGAAAATAAAATTCTTCAATTTCAGCATTATCAGGGACTATTAAGGGACACTTTATTTTAATGGCCACCGCACTGTGGCAGATTTAATCGATTCCTCCGCGGACCAATACAGTCGCCGCGTCCGTTGCCGATGACAGATAGCGACGAAATGCGTTTAAAATTTTAAAATTGGTACGTGGGCATTCGTGCGCACGCGCATCGCTCGCTGAAATTCCGTAATGAGCAGGTGAGCAGCGTATCGCGACTCGGCGTGTCTACTTAGTGTCGAGAGGTAATGTTGAGCAAAATAATTAGCGAGTAATATTTGTTAGTTCACTCAACAGGGAGCCGTTTGTATAAAATTGTTTATGTAAATTACAACTCGGTGCTAATAACGCGTTCAATTTTGTTGCTCCTTTAGTTCATAATCCTTTAAGAATTATTTGTGTGTCAGGCTGGATTGTGCTCGACGACTTTATTCGGTTCTGTATTGACTTATAATGTACCTACCTAAGTTTATAATTTTGTAAAGACATGCTGAATTGTTGTTCGTTTTGTGAAAGAGTTTTATCGGTGAGCATCAACGATACATTGACGTATAAAAATAGTGGTATCTAAACAGATGGACGAGCTAGCACCTGCTAACAGCAGATGCTTCAGGTAAAATAATCAACGGTGTCAGATTTCGCTACGAAGACTAATAAAGCATACATTCTAGTATCTTTTTGTGCTATTTTCTTGTTAATTAGAGGATAAAACGTAAAAATAGCAGTTGTATGGGTAAGTCAGCCGATCGTCTCAGTATTAGCGCATGTGGACACAAAACAAAAACAGACAGACTAAAAAAGATGCAAAAAATGTCTGCCGCCGCGCTATCTGCAGCTCGCGATCCTGTCTCAAATAATGGCACAGGACAACTCAAGAGCCGGTGAGTTGTACATTTTTTGGTTTATTATATATTTTTTATAATGTTTTAACAAGATAATATTTAATTTAGGGAATCTTATAGGTCTATATTCTTATTTTTAACCAACCGCCAAAAAGGAGGAGGTTATCAATTCGGAAGTTTCTATTTCTTTTTTGTATGTTCGGGCATAACTCCGTCATATATAGACCAGATTTGCAAAGTTATATTTTTTGTGTGAAAGTGTGCCCGTTGTCACCAAATCAGAATCTGATGATGGAATCCCATGGAAATCAAGGGCACTCCTCAAATATTATAGGCAGAGATATAGCGATTTTAGTATTTTCAATAACGTGGCAAGCATTTGCACTCGGAAAGTATTATTTGGTGAAGTGGAACTGATGTAGAAGACCACAGATGGCCACTGGAACTCCTTAATAAGTAAGTATGGGTATAAGATATCTCGAATAGTTATGCGACTTTGATGAAGCAAATACATATAAATAAATGGTACTGATGAAAATGGTACCTTCGAACTGATCTGATGATGAAGCCGGAAGGAAAGCACTGGAACTCCGTAATAAAATAATGTATCCTTGTCGTGTTTAGGCTTATTGGAATTGAAATGAGATATACTCTGGCTATAAATGATTTTCATGGTAATAAGAGGTACCAACACTTAAAAGAGTTAAAAAACTAAACCGACTTCTAAAGCAAAACACTACAAAGGGAAAAATTACTTTATTTTCGAAAGTCGGTGTCGAAAAACGAAAAACATTACCGGACGGAACCAAAGAGACCGACTTGGGAAAACAAATTTATTTTTCGCTTTTTGTTGTTTTGCTTTAGAAGTCGGTTTTTTTTTTAATTTTCTTTTTTCCTTTTTCAAGACAGTTGTATCAGCATTGCAGCAGTAGGAAAACTAGTCAATTTTAAACATTAGTTAAATTATGTTCCCATATTAAATGAGATAATTAATGTATTACATTAATTTTCATATTATGATATGAGGTATGCCTACCCATATAAAGAGTTCTATAAAATTAATACCTATTTACACTATTCTGAGTAACCTTATAATAAAAATGTAAATAGCTTTAATTGGTAATTTGCAGTTTCTAAGTAGACGACATTCCTACGACACATCTCGATACCACGTCAGTTATGTGTTTGATTTTATTACCAGTCTACAAGTTGTGCGAATCTGAATAGGCATAACCTAATCAACACATTTAATGTTTCTATTTATGCTGATAATTTCATGAGTCTTTTGATGTTAAAATTGAAAGGGTTACCGCAATTATGTTTTCATTTAGCTGTCACCCCTAAAAATAATGTATAAAAGTTCGCAGTTATTTTATTTCTTGTTAAAATCAATGGTCATCATTATTTATTTATTTATTTATGAAAACTTTATGCATAAGTACAAAGGCGGACTTAATGCCTTAGGCATTTTCTACCAGTCGACCTTAGGGTGGTGCAGAGATAAAACAAGGCAGTTGCAACTAAATTATAGGATGAATAGAGAAAAGAGTATATAATTATAAAAAAAAAGGAAGAATAAATATATACTTAGATACATACATACATATAAACAATGTTATAGAGAATCCGAAACGAACAAATCAATTTTGTGATGATTCTGCAAACTTCTTGCGAATGTGCTCACGTGCCTTCAATTTGAAAGAAAGCCGACTGGTTGCCATCCTGATGTACTGAGGGAGCGCATTCCAAAGGGAGATTGCCTGGACAAAGAAGGACGAGTGGATAAACCCAGAGCAGTGAGAGGGACATTGTAGAAGACGATTATTGCTGGAGCGAAGATTCTTACTGTGAGCAGAGCAAAGGAATTGAACGTGAGAAGACAGATAAGAAGGAGAAGTAGGATTATCAATAAAAGAAAACAGGGTAGTCAAGGCCCTCAGCGCTCTACGCTGACGAATGGGTAACCATTTTAAAAGGGATCGGTGTGGAGATACATGATCGTACTTCCGGAGGTTGAAGACAAATCGAATGCAGTTATTTAGAAGGCGGTCAAGTTTATTGAGTAGTTCTGCATTCAGGTCATAGTAGCACACATCTCCATAGTCAATTATTGGAAAGATTAGGGACTGTACAAGCATGGCCTTTATGTGAGCTGGGAGAAGATTTTTTAATCGATACAGCGAACGTAACGTTCCGGTGACCTTCCGGCTGACACTCGTTACCTGTTTGCGCCAGTCAAGGCAAGTGTCGACAAACAAACCAAGATCCTTAACCTTAGAGCTAAACGGAATTGGTACGTTGTCGAAAATTATGGGTGGAACAGTTAAGCCATCAAGCTTTCTCAAGCTATAGGGACTTCCAAGTATGATAGCCTGACACTTTGCAGGATTAACCGCCACACTGAATCGGTCCGACCAGACTTTAATAGTAATTAAATCCCGGTTTAGCACTTCGATCGTATCGGATAAGCTGTCAACACCTGACTGACAGTAGATCTTTAAATCGTCGGCGTAAAGATGATACGCACACTGAAACATTATTCAATCAACACTATCAGGATCAGGAGAATACGTTGTAACAACAGAAAACATCAATAGACTGTAAAAAACATAGTCAGTACTAGAGTTGCCGCGAATAGTGTTTATAGCGAATAGTCGAATACCGATTAATCGCCATTCACTTTGGCGAATAGTCGAATAACTCGACATTACTATTCGACATAAAAAAAAACATTAAACACATTAAAAATATTTCTAATTTCTTCTAAGGTTGTGAGAAAAGAAAACAATAAAGTTAAAGAAAACATAAAAATTGTTTTTTTGCACCGCAATCTGCCTCTGTTGGATTTTAAATATTAATTAAAAAGCCTTACTAATTTAATTTCATGAATATGATAGGCACAGGCACATATTACAGATAATAATTGATATTGTGTATTGTTTTATTAAGGAAAATAATTAAAAAAAATATTATTTTTAACTCATTAGTTCTTTTGTTCGTTAAAAGTTTATTTTCGACGACTATTATATAAAAAAAATGACGAGTAATGCCGAATACCGAATAATAGCGAATATTCGCGAATATAACTCTAGTCAGTACCTACCCAACCGCTGCAAATGTTCCTAAAAAAATGCAACCAAAAATATTTAGTCGCAAGTCCACTCCACTGTTTTTGAGCGGTCAGTCGGGCCGGGCCAGTAGAGCACGCGGGGCAGCACGTAAATCAGCATCAACACAGTGTCGCCCCCTCGTTTTGCTCGCATTCACTTAAGGCTCGCAGCCTCACCACCCTGCCTCAACTCGGCACACCCGCGGACTCCCTGCGAACACCATGATGCGGTATCAATGGCGTTTCTGATGACATTGTTTAGTAAGTACCTGCCTTTATGGTGAGGTGGCGTTCGAAGGGGATTCTTTATAGGTACAAGCATAGGTGGTGACTCGTGAAAAATGTGTGGGTATTTTAACAGTGGCTAACACCAAATTAAACTCAAAAGATTCTCTAACTTTTGAATAGACATTGTTCTACAGTGTTGGAAAAGCCTAACCGAAAGCCTGATCAAGTTTCTAATCTAATCAGTTTCTAAATCTTGTGTAAACTGTGATTGTTTGATCAAAACAATAGCAACCAATCTTAGTGAATTGACATCAGGCAGCAGATTTAATTAAATAGATATAGGCTTGTAAAATCAGGGGCCTGTGTTTCTATTTGACTTATAATACCAGAGTGTTAGCGTCCACTGCCGGCCTCTTCTCATACAGAGAAGGCACGAGCATCGATCACCACGCTATTTAAGGCGGCAGGCTTATTACGTAAGAAACAGCAATCAGCAATCCTCGCGCGATCAAACGCTTTAAGTCATAAAAGTCGGCATTATGTAGATACCTACAGTGTAGTTATGGGAGGTCCTACACAATCATTTGCTAATCGCTCGCTTTTTGACAAATGCAGTTATTTCTAAAAAAAAACCGCTAAAATCTCTAAATGAGCCTGTATTGAAGAGCAATTATTGCGCTAAGATCCCTATCGTTTTGCCCTTGCAAGATACGTAAGAAGAGTGCAAGAAGGTGTCAGCTATCTCCAAGATAAGCTAACAAAGTAGCTAGGAATTGAAAAAGTCACATTGCATTCGTACGTTACCTATATTTCAACACACGACTTCAATCTTGACAGGCGAGGCCTAAACCACTGGTCCATCACAACTTACAACTAAGCATTAAACTTACTGCAATAATGAAAACCTTTATCTGTACTACTCAGACGTCCATTCTATCTTTCTGAAATGTTTTTTCCACTGTGGCATCAGATCCCCCTACAAATCAGGCAGTAGCAAACAGTATTGTATGTAAATGTCAGGCACACTGCTATTGTGCAAGTACACAGAGAGGCTCCGTCGTCAATAACATACGAACCCGTTTGCAAACGAACACTTACATTAATTACTGCTTAAGATCGTAATGGTAATCAATGAAGATGGGCTAGTGATCTTTGGGTAGGTGTATCTAATTGTAAGTAGGATCTAGTATGAAAATGTTTTGAATTAAGTTATTCACTAATGCTAAATTGATGGCCCAGTGGTAACAGCCGTACTTACAAGTAGATGATGTTCGTGATGTCTAATCCAGGCAGGCACTTTACTTTGTGTAAATTATTTTCATCACTACTGCTCTAAAAACGAAGAAGGAAAACATCCACCAACCCGCACTGGGCCCGCGTGGTGGATTACAGCCCATTCCCTCTTACCCGCGGGGAGGCCTGTGTCTCAGCAGTGGGAACATTAAAAGGTTGATGATGAAATGTATTTGGCGCAAATAACCAATAATCTTTTCTTTCTTTCTACATGATTTGGTATGGTATAATTTTATTTACTATCTGCGTTATAGCTGCTCAATCCGCAGGATCTCTATTCACGTAGGTAAGTCATATAGGGACATAACAACCCAATTAGACAGACAGACAATAAAAATACAGTCTGTCTGGTCATTATTTTTGACCCCAAATGAAGGCACGAAAATGTAGTCTAATTATTTCAAAGCTTCTTTTACGACATAATAATAAAACAAAAATTTAAAAGAGCACATAAAGTTAATAAGTAGTTATTCCGCCACAGCCTGTTAGCCTGCAAGTCGATCCAAAATAACTTAGGAAAACGCAATGAAGAAAGACAGGCAACCACATTTAACGTCAAACTAATTTCTTCATTACTGTAAACCAACGTTTAGCGACTACTTACAAACAATTAACTTCTCAAAGTTGACACACACCTACGTATACTATTAATAGCTTAGCTTGCAGCTAACTGCGACATTCAGTACAAACGACACGAACATTTTATTCCGCAAAATTAAACCAAACAAAATACTATCAGTATTTTAGAAGTCGGTGTTGGACGTTATCGGCAGGCGTCAATTCGGGGAGCCGTCAGTTTGACAGCGCGACGTCATAACGTATCGGGCAGAAGGGACACTACAATCAATATGCCATGAGTATTTTATTTATTCTGAGCGGAACCGAAATATCTGTAAATAATACTGGTCTGTGTTATTTGGTCTTTTGCGGTTTAGTATACTGCTGAACAGTATCAAGAACGAATGCTGAAGTCTTTGCCGAATATGTCTGATCTGTTACTGATTATTTTGTCCTGCTTCATGGCTTTATTTTGCTCATCATAGGGGCTCTTGCATATTCTGTTAAGAGTTATCTCGACCTCACGTTTGACCACAAACTCACCTGATGGTAAATGGTGATGTGGTCGACGATGAAGCACGCATTTTTAATTAGCAAGAGAATACGATCTGATCCGTGAGATTAAGTTGGCAAAAACCCAATGCAGTGGTAACTCCTCAACTATTTTAGCTAGCCATACTATTTTAAACTTGCCAATAATTTGGTCCTTTCAATTCTTTCATTGCGATTAGTGGTCCTTCTGTACAAAATTACCAGATAACCTGTCAAAATCGTCTGATGGGCGCCAGTCAAGCGCCGTTCATTCTAAATTTATATAAAGCGATCGACAGTGACGCGATATGGCAACGTGACGACTGCGTGACGGCTGCGGGAAGGCTGCGGGACGGCTGCGTGACGGCAGTGGTAGTGACGCTGACGACTGTATGGAGTGGGCATGTGAGGGAATTTGTCAGCAGTTACGAAATGATTTGTTTGGAAACGATCGAGCGCCATGGCAACTTTAGTTTGCGTATAGTATGACACGAGATCACATTAGGTTCAATCATGATTTTCGGCTTAGGAAATGTTCGATATGTGATGTTTTCCTCATCATCATCATTGGCCTTTTAATGTTCCCACTGCTGGGACAAAGGCCACCTCTCTGTGTGGTGCAATGGGCCTTAATCCACCACGCAGACCCAGTGCAGGTTGCTGATGTCACACGTCTTCGAATTTTTGGTTCTAGGATATGCTGGTTTCCTCACAATGTTTTCCTTTCCTGTGTTTTCTTTTAGCTTACCATTGATTGTCATCCAAACCAAACGTGTATGCAAAATTTCATCTTAATCGGTTGGGGAGAACTGCTTTAAAATTCAGTTGCATGATTTGACCCGAACACACATACATAGCAAGTTAATAATACAGCTTGTAAAAAACAAAGACTTAAAAATTTCAGAGGCTTTAAGGGACCATAAAATTCAAAACAGTAATTGTCTTCATTACTCTCAGCTTTCTGTTGGCTATGATCAAGATGTTGACTTCTGTTCTGTATAGTAACCATTAGCGGTAGCAATTAAGTAGTAGTTTTTAGTTTTTACAAACGTTAATCAAATTAAACACTCGTATCATAAAGCCACTATCTTCCATCTTTATAGTTTGAGATTATCATTTTTCATTTTAATTAATTTAAAAATAATTTTATTAGTACGTATGGCGTACTTATAATAATAATTCACACTAATTTAAGATATAAATGCGAACTTAACTATGTTTGTTTGTTGTTTGCACGACTAAATGGCTGTGATGAAATTCGGTTAGGAGGTAGTTTGAGTCCCTGGGAAGAATATAGGAGTCTTATCCCGGTGTTCTCTTGGGATGATAAAACACATTAAACGCGGGCGAAGCCGTGGGCAGAAGCTAGTCTTTTGATAATTAAATAACTTGAGGGATATGTTCTATCCAGACATCTGAAATGACATTAATATTACAGCAGCTACTAATTATGGCAGTGCAAAAGGTCATATCGTCAGTTAACGCAATTTACATAGCGGACTATACGAACCGACCACACTGTATTATTATTTTATTGTAGAGTTGGCTACTTTGTTAAGGACTTTTTTAAATTTTATTAATTTGAACTTTAAATATTATATTCTTTTTGAAATTGGAAGATTGTGACTATAAGATATAAAAGTTTGATCTTATAGGTTGTAAAGTTATTAGAAAGCTGCACCTGAATTGCGTTGCATACTCACGGAGGCAGTGCTTTCATTTTGACTTTGTTTTAATGTTTTGGCTTTAGACTTTTTTTGCTCAATGAATAGGTTACGTCTAGAGAAGCTTGCTCCATCATCAACCACATCATCACTTATCATCGGCTGAGCTTGTTTATTATATCTATGGTTAAGATAGTGGTCAAGCGCAAGGCTATCAATAATAAACAAAGAATCTTCGTATTAAATGTTCTTCTTTTCGCATCGATTGATTATTAAACTTTTTACTTGGACAGCTTTGTTATTTTGCACGTTCGGATCCTGGAAGTAGCCGGTCGATAGGCTTGCGTATGAACACTATCCCGTCTGATGGTAAGTGATGATGTGGTCGACGGTGAAGCACGCTTGCCGAGAAGTAACCTATTCACTCTTGCTTGACTTAAAGACCCAAAGGTTGTAGTTAGGAAGTTAAGTAGTAGTTGTAGCTACCAGAAAACAACGACTCTGACAGAGAATTCCAGTCCTTAGCTTAAAAAAATATTCGCAAAACGCTTTGTACTTATATGGATGGGATGTCCATCATGTACCGGTGGCGCATTGCCATACGTCTTGTTGTCCAATGATGGAAAGGGCTAGGCGGAATCAAATTGTGCAGTTCCATCGCACTCTCCGAAATTTAAACGATAAAACCGTCAGGCTGGCAACTCGGCGACGATGTTAAATGTTCTGGAGCTTTGAGGCGACTAATGCATCGTTTTATTTTTTTTGTTTTGGCAGGTATGGTAAAATCCTCTTAGGACGCCCCAAACTGCCCTGCCTAGAGCGGGCCAGCTTGGGCAGTGTCGGATTCACAACTGTGCCTACCGACTAAAAAACCACCCATGCCTCTAAGATATTATTACCGATTTTTAATTCGGCATTTATTTCTAACTTTTAACATTGATTGGGCCACATTGCATGGGGGACCCAACTCGTTTTGTCATCACATTTTGACATTACAAGGTCCTCCGTGCAAGTGGGCCAGTAAATCTGGGGTTAATGTGTTAGTAATTTAATTTGTTAGGATGTATATTTTTTTTTGGAACTTCGTAGTTTCTTTTTCTGTTCCTACAATATTACAATCTAAGTACAAAATAAACTTACTTACTATAAACTGCGTAAAATATTTTTATTATACGGTTTTCATGAAGCTACATGATTACTGTTTTACAACATATTTATCACGGCAGGATGAACCAAATAACTAAAACTTATAGTTTATACTAATGATATATGAGATCACAGAACAAAATTTGACTACTATTGCAAGACTACTTACTGATACCACTTTATCTTAATAGGGTATAAAGTGGCTGTAAAAATAAAAATATTTATAAAAATAAAGGAAGTTAAGGAAGTGTCGACCCATTTGCTTTGGCAGCCTTGGCTAGAACTCCCTCCGCGAAAGCCATGAAATGGGTCCGGCAATTGTCATCATCAACCAGCTCCAGGAAGCTATCCACCGATCGGTCCAGCGTCTGTTCGCAGTCGAACCTTTCACGCACAAATCGGGGGTCAGTCCACGAGTATATGCTTCACCGTCTCGACTGTTAAACCGTTATAAACACAGGCTGGATCTCTTGACAATTTAAATCTAAATAGGTATTCGCGCACCCCCTCATGTCCAGTGAAGAGCTAAGCTCTTAGGTGGTTAGGCGTGCCTATCTTGCCTAAAACCTTATAAGCCCGTCTAACGTCCTTGAAGAATGGTCGGATGCCTCTATCGTGATGTGAAGACTATGTCCATGAAGCGCTCCTGCCATATGTCCAGCGTAGTCTCCCTGAACGAGCGCTTTGCGAATGACAGGGGGAAGTCATCATAGACGGGGCTGGTCTTCCTGTGGAGTGCTGCGTTCTTGGCAAGTTCATTTGCCCTCTCATTGCCGGGTATTCCGGCATGGGCTCTCACCCCAAAATAGCCGGATGTCCCTGCCCCGGTGTTTTGCTTCAGCAATCGCTTGCTGCACCCCAATGGCGATACCATTTTGTGTTCTTGGGTCTGCAATGGCGTCCAGTGATGATCTCGAGTCTGAATTACGGAGATAGGTGGTCTTCTCTCCTCGGCATATTTTATCGCCCTGCATAAGCAACCATTTCCGCTTGGAACACTGAGCAGTGGTTACCTAGTTTGAGGCCTATCTTCGCGACCTCAAGGTCCCCATCCCAGCATGAGACTGCGGCTCCGACCTTACCCTCGATTTTACTCCCGTCTGTGTAGAGTCGGAGGGAGTCATTCCCGATTGTGGATAGATCTTCGGGGGAATCTATATATCGGAACCCCAGCCACACCCTGACAGCGGGATGAGGCAGCTCAGAGGGATGTGCACGTCTATCCAGGGCTCTGCACGGGAGCTCATCCAGTGGCTTACCTCTTTTTTGTCGTGGTGGCCCAGTGGCTAAGACCTCGACTCTCGTGCTTGAGGTCGTGGGTTCAAATCCGGGCAAGTACCAATGTGACTTTTTCAATTCATACGTACTTTCTAAGTTTATCTTGGACATCGCTGACAACGGTGAAGGAAAACATCGTGAGGAAACCTGCACTTTTACTCAGTATTTGTAAATTTGTGCTCCATTGGTGTAATTGCTGCAAGGCGTTCCAATGCGAGGGTAAACAAATAAATAAAAAATAAATTATTTCATAGATTTTGAGGTATTCTATTGCACGCAGGTCAAGAGGAATTATACCTGCAATGACCGCTGAAGCCACCATCTACGTAGTCCTATGAGCTTTGGAGATTTCCTCGTATCCTGGTAATCGTATCGTGCTTTTTCCTGGCGTACGCCTTACCGGCGATCTGGGCCCAGGAGCTCGCTGGGTAGGTCGCCACTGGCTCAACCACGCCAAGATAGATGGTTCTCAGGATGTTTGCGTTCAATCCGCATTGTGCTCGTGCTGCTCTAGATACCATTCTAAAAATGTTTGCAGTCTTTCTGTTTACCTCCTCTAAGTGAGGGAGGAAACTCAGCCCAGTGTCCAGGGTCAATCCAAGAAGCTTGAGTCTGTTGGAAAGCAGTATCGGAGTCCCGCGAGGTAGAAATTAGGGACGTCATGTTTGCGTTTCTTAGTGCAGACAATTGCCTGGGTCTTGTGGGATGCAAATCTCATTTTATGCTTTTTACTAATGCATCGTTGCCGATAAGCCTCTTGGGTATGAAGACTTGTTGGGTATGAAGTACAGGAAAGGAGCTAGCTAGGGATCCTCTTGCGAAGGGGCACCATACTGACTCTGTATTTGTGGTATTTTTTCCTTGGTCTCTCGAACACAATTATGACCCGATATCTTGCGAAAATACCCCGATTCAAACAGTAAAATGCCCATACCTTTTGAACGGTAGAACCAATTTTCATTAAACATAGTTTTTGGGAGGGCGTGTCAGACTTTTACTGACTAAAACCCACCCGTGCAACCCGTGTTCCATCAGTTGCTTGTGCCAGGACCGCGGTAACTCTCTTTCACATGTATGCGCGATCCTAAATTAAACATAGCTAACAATACTAAAGTCACATTCAAAAAAAAATAAAATCTAAATCACTTCATCCGTTAAGGAGCTACGATGCCACAGACAGATTCAGAAATACACAAACACCCAGGTGCACACGTCAAACTTATAACACCCCTCTTATTCCGTCGAATGTTAAAAAGGAAAAATGTATGAATTTCGACCATCGCCATCTCCTACAGAATTACACTTTGTTGTTGACCTATAAATAAAAACAATACAATACTTGCTCTACATGACAATAACTGACATTCATAAAAGTATTCAACTTACACGCTTTACGTTCGCTATCCATTAAAATAAATCGTCACCATAACCGCTATCCCAAGTGCTCTACATGGAAAAGTGAAAATAAAAATGAAAATTCAAGCAATAAACGAAATCCAGTAGTGGAGCTTTACTTTTGATCGGTAGTTCGTAAAGTTCGTTTTTCATTGTTTTAACAACAGTTTACATAACTCTGAAGGGAAACGTATATAAATATATAAACTCCTGAATGTTTCTCTTGGGGTAGGCAGAAACTATAGAGCGATCCCATACTTCTTTTGTTACGATCCCATACTCCTTTTGTTGAATTGAAGGTCATTGTTTTAACAATATTTCATGTATTTCTGAAGGGAAAGCCTACGATAGGATAGATGGATCCCCTTTTCCGCCCTTAGACTCACATTTGATCCGTTGTGCTTGCAGAACTCCTTTATCTGAGAGCGAATGGACCGTAATCCACCGCGCGGGCTCAGTTCGGGCGAGTTGGTGGATGTCACAAGTCTTCGTTTTTTTTTGTTTTAAGACAAGCCGCTATCCTCACGATGTATTCCTTCACCGTTTTGAGAACAGTGGTGATGAAATAATTGACACAAAGTCATGCGCCTCCCAGCCAGGCCAGCAGTGGCCGTCTTTCGGCTGAAATGATGATGATGTTGAATGCGCCTCCCTGGGTTCGGACCCACGACGCGCAACTTGTAAGTCGCGGCCTTTACCACTGGACCATCACTGCTCTCTCTTCTACAGGTTACAACTAGCTTTTTCGCAGGGCTTCGCTAATGTTGTAAGTAGTATAATGACATCGATGGTGTAACTTTTCAACTGACTTCAAAAAGGAGGAGGTTCTCAATTCGACTGTATGTTTTTGTATGTTTGATACGCAATTACGCCGCAAATTACGAACCGATTTTGATGATTCTTTTTTTAATTGAGAGCTGGTGTTTCTCATGTGGTCTCAAAAAAAATTGATCAAGGTATGACGATTAGTTTTTAGTAGTTTTAACAAAACACTACAAAGTGAAAAATTACTTTCTTTTCGGAAATCGGTATCAAAAACAAAAAAAATATAGGTACCAAAGACACCGACTTCCGAAAAGAAAGTTATTATTCGCTTTCTAATGTTTTGTTTTGCAAGTCGGTTATAGTTTTTTTGTGAATGAAATAGTACATTGTGTATTAAGGGCGATATGTAAGGAATTACGATCGAGGCTCTACTAGAAGCCCGAAGTCGAAGACTGAGGGCTTTTTGAGTCGAGGTTCGTAATTCCCGTACCGCCCGTGATACACACAATGTTTTTCATCACATTTTCGAGTAATAATTATGAATTATAGCTTTAATACACAAGTCAGCACAGCTGTTATTACGATATACGTGAACCTTTTCTTTAAGCGGTTGGCGAATTTTTGCCCACACCACAGATTATACAGTGTTTCGTTCAGAAACTTTAAGGGCAAATACTTTTGTAGGTATACAGCCATGATGGAGTGTAAAAAAGAATTAAATGATTTCGACGTTTTCATACTATAACTATTAAAATCGATTATTAAGAACATTAGTTGAGTATTTAAGTAACATGTAGCGAGATTGCAAAGAAATTCCTGTTTAGATAACATTTTAAGACAATTTTCCAATTGCGTGTAAACTCCTTGCTTGAACTTGCATGACCTGTGTGCTGTGCTGTAAATTAAAAAAATATTACTTACTGCCCTTTGGTTTCATGACAAACAAAAAAGCCCGAGGGTTTTATATGGGGCATTACGGCCAAGTTAACCTGTATGTTTTGATACTGTTTACGTGCAAGTGTGATGAAAATAATTGAAATTACCGCATTTTTTTTTTTATGTTATTGTTTCAGTTTTAGAGGTACTTAAATATAAATAACACTGTTCCTTGCGTCTATGTAATTTTATCGAAGTTGAAACTAAGCTCGAACTCTTTAAATTGATAGAGCTCGATCATAATAAAATATTTATTGCAAAACTATAGCAATATGCCATAGTCAATTTTAATTATTTTTACGTTATAATAAGCAACCAATTTCTTTACTTTTAATTTCCATCGACATTAAAATATTTTTATTTGAACCGCAAAAGGTGTAAGCAGAACGGTACCTATTACCATGCAGTTAGTTACTAGGAATACTAAAACAGCACATTGAAATAGGATAATGATGACAGGTGCAAGTAACAATGTTTAGCAGAAACTTTGAATATAAAATTATACTAGTCGACTATTCTCTTTATCACCGCCATCTGACACTTTACCTACTATAGTTGGTCCTTTTTAGCATAGCAATATCGGTCATTGCCCTTTCCCTAGTGTCTTTTCGTAGGAGAAAAATTAACTGATTAGGATTACTGTTACTGCAACGTCCCATTGCCAGGCAAATGCCTCTCCCCATTAGTTCCAGCTTTGTCGATCGAAGACTGATGTGAACCGCTCTGGTTGTGTGGTTGTTCGTTTGAGAGCTGGAGCTCTGCCCGCGAACTTATGGGATCGACCGTGATGCCTTTTGGCTGTATCGAGGCTCATCATAGTGACTATTTTGACCCAAATCTCATTTGGTGTACGGCATATGTGGATTTATTGGCGACAATTCAACAAACTTTATATCTTATATCACAAGAAAAGAAGTTGATTATCACGATAAAAGTCGATTCAGGACGGCTTTTTGTGTTTATGTCCGATTCTGAAACTAATAATGAAAAAAAATGGGAGGTGTCAATGACCACTATTGCCATTGTAAAACGCAACAGCTATAATCTCATACCCAGCAATTAAAAAGTAATGTTAAAACTTAATCTTTATTTGGTATCAGTATCTATATATTAATTGGAAATATATAGAAAGTGTCTATGTGTATTGAAAGCCGTTTAGTTTGCAATTAAATCGATTAGGTAATTGTGGGTATTATTTCTTAAAAGCTCAGTGTTCATATTTCTGCGAAGTAATTAGCATACATATTGACGAGTTAGAGTCTAGCTTTAGTTTGCAGCTTAGTCAACTGTATAAAAAAATAAAATGTGTATGAATATTTTTTGTTCATTGTTTCCAACCAGCGTGGGTTTCAAATACAATTCCCTGGGTCGCGAAAATGTAATGGAGCTTTTCTATAAGTGTGTACATAGTAGAAGCTCAGTCTGAATTTGTGCCCGATCAGTCGCCAAATATTATATTGAAGATACCTAATTCTGTAAATGGCAAAATTTGGACGAAGTATAACATAATATCATCATGCCTAGTTTCCCAGAAGGGTTGGGCAGAAGTATTTCGTCTTTGTTATGTTTTAATTTCCATGCAATCAGACACAAATCCGGGCTGCTACTAAGAATTTTCAGAGTAAAAACCTATAAATATGATGATGTACTGCCTAAACAGCTCTGCCTTACCCATCTCTAATGGAAAACTAGCGTAGCGTGATCTTATATCATGATGTAATGACAAATCACTACTATAAGTCTGACATATCCTTAGATTCTTACATAATTTCCCCAACCAGAACTCCACAAACCAGAAAAGGCAGTTCCTATACCAATAAATTAAATACCTTGTTCCATTGCTCTACATAAGCCTGGCTATTTATAAATACTATGTAAGTAGGATTACTCGTATCTCTGCCGATGATCAGCTGTCGGTACAAGATAAGGCTCGTGTTACGATTTCACGGAACATGACAACAATCCATTTTGTTGCTGAAGATACAACATAACTGATGATTGTCAGGTAACTGATTTGTGTGTGCCAGTTGAATTGAACTGGGACGTAGAATCGCACTTTTCCACGTTCCTGCTTTATCAAGGGAGCTTGACCAAAGTGACATTTTATCAGGGATAGAGATTGTCGAAATGTCAAAATGAGAGATATTTCGTGAAATTTCGATAGAGTGTGACAATCCTATACATTTTGTACTTGTTGGCATTGGGAATCACTTATTGAATGTCACTTTGTCGTGAGCTAAAGCTGTATGTTCACTTTGTCAAAATCTGCCGGTAATCAAATATTGGAAAAAGAAGTCATCGGGTAATGATGACTTCTTTTTCCAATATTTATATATCTTGCGTTTAAAATCTCAAACATCTATTGACACAAGTATAATGAATAATACATAGTACAAGTACTTACGCCACAGGTTTTTGTCATTGGCAAAAATTATAATTATTGCGAAAATCCATAATTTTCCATTTCTCCAGTTAAAATCGAGAATTCAAGATCCTGACAGTTGAACAATGCAAGGGAGATGACGGTACTCTTAATTGAGCACTCTTGCTTTCGAAACCAGAGGAGACGAGCTCGTGGCTAAATAATAACAGCCGCACGGGTCGATCTTCAAGGTTAAGCAATGCGATGGGTGACCATTTAAACATACCGAGTTTCCTCAGTGCCTCGGCAAGTTCGTTTTTCCCGGCTGTCATTTGAAGATCTTTGACAGTCGTTACGAGTAGTCAGAAGCTTGAGATCTGACATCAGTCTAGCCAGGGGTACCGTACTTACCCAGTTACTGGGTTGTGGAGGTCAGATAGGCAGTCGCTCCATGTAAAACACTGATACTTAGCTGAATCCGGTTAGACTGGAAGTCGACCTCAACATAGTTGGGAAAAGGCTATGCAGATTGATTGCTTTCGAAACCAGAGGCCCTACTTTTAATTTTATTGATATAATTTACAACACTTTCTACTGTATGTTTTGTCAGTCATAACATAGCTAGAGGGCCGCTAATTATTATTGTAAGTAATTGTAACCAGCAACTGGTCGAACCAGCAAAGGCAACCAAGCAATCAAAGGCGCGCCACCTAATCTAAATTCATTTCCGGATGAAAACAGATTTATAAATCATAATCTTTGAATCATAAACCAATCATTATCATTACCGATTTCCGTGTTTCCTCACTTGTTATTAATTTTCAATTATGCACCATGCTTAGAAAACATCGCGGTTTGTGTGTCTGTGTGTTCGTTTCTCATGGCTCACTACACATCGTCTGTCAGTCAAACATCTGCTTGCTGCTCGTTAATTATGACGGTTTTTCTGCGCGCACGCACGCAAATCAGCGCGCATAGATCTGTAATAATATGATCGATATGGTGAAGTCAGGAAGTTGTGTGCCTAGCTGGTTTGTGTCGCAGAGATGCATTATTCAATGATATTTCAATAAGGCTTATACAATCATTGAAAGTTTTGTTTCGTATCTTAGGAGCAATTTTTTGGTGATCAAATGTAAGAATTGAGGGTGGTAACTGTAGCACAAATAATGAAGAGTTTGATAAATCTGATGATAGGGTGATCCTCGCAAAAAAACCTGTGTGATAACTGCTTTCAAACGCGAGCTATGAAACATGGATCTTTAAGCTCACCACTGCAATGAAGACAAGGATACAAAGTGTTATCTTAAACAGGAACCAGTTGGCAGAAGGTTCTTAAACCGTCAGTCATTCATAGCCAATTTCTTCCACAAAAACCTTACATATTCTTTGCCATCTACCATCACGCTTCTCACGTATGCAAGGGTGGGCAAAGCTGTTGTATTTGCATATTAATTATCGAATCCTACGATAGTCATGGGGTCCTGGTACTCAATACCGGTTTGATCTAACTGTTTGCTAGAATTAACTCTGTTATATTAACTCTAGAATTGAGATTGTTCTGTTGTTATTATTTATTACTGTGTTATGATTGGATGTCGATTCGGCTGTTTTATTGGTTGGGTAGATAGGATTGATCAATAGAGGAAGTTGGATTCAATTTGCCTGGTGGTTTGATTGAAATCTTTTCTGGGTCATCATCTTGTATGGTTGATGGTTCGTGCTAGGCGCCATAAGACGAAATGCGGTCGCAGACGTCCGACTGAATTTCCTTAGCAAAAGGTCATAATTCGAGGTTTGGCTTTCGCCTATTTCCTCCTACTATATTAGACCAATTTAAAAGATATTCAATAAACTGGAAAAGAAAGATATATACTGTGCCCCTATGTTTTCCTTTTTGAAGATACATTATCCCTAGAAGCACTAGAACCCTCAAAAGATGCTCAAAATTATCCTGTGAACAGAGGCCTAGTGTACAAATTTGACAACTAGAAATGAATTTCCTCTTTCTATGATCGAAAGCGTGGCGATAGCGATTGCCAAAAAGGCAAAATTGTAGGATTGACAAGCGATATCAAACAATCACGTGATCAATCCCTTGCATTTTGACATTTCGACTGGCGCCTTCGCTGACATCGATTGCCACTTGTCTAGAGCCAGTGGTACAGAAGACAACATTATGTATTCTGGAGGTAAAATTGATCTTTCTTTCAAATCATATCCTGAAAACACATTTTGAACCGACGAAAAAAGGAGGGGTTTCTTTTTCGACATGTTTAATATTTTAATTATTTTTATATTGGAAAGAGTACACCTCAAAGTTGGTCCCATTTACATTTAAAAATAAAATAGACCTCTAAAGGTAAGAAGGATTTATTGGTTATATTGCCAGTGAATTTTCAATTGTGAACCGATTCTATTGAAATTATGTAAACTGTAAAGCGAAAAAAAGATTGTCTAATCATAATTTATGAGAACCCATTATGCAGGCACGTATTACATGTTGGAGGCGTTGCTCAGGTCATCTTGGGGGGCAAGTAAACGGTCATTTAGCATCTTCAGTAAGTGGAACATAGTCTGAAGAGGAGCACTGCATTCAAAATCACTATGCTTCCTGATAATTTCAGCCATTTTCCTTACAGTTTACTTTAAGTTCGCTGACTGCATTTACACCCAAACCATTAAACAACAAACCCGTCCTCTCCTACCTGAACCAAGTTACCGCCACTGCGACAACAACAACTAATAGAAACACACAATTTTCCCTTTTGCGTGCAACTGAAATCACTTTCGCGCAAAAAAAGGTCCTTGGACACTGTACCGGCGAATCCGATCGCAGATAAAACAAGGCTACAACAAAACGATGGTAAGCAGGCAAGGAGGCAGGCCGTAATCTGCGCTCGGCGTCTAATAAATTAGATTGTGTCCATAAACATGCGGCGTCGGGCTAACCTCGTCATCTGATACCGCGGACATTGTTTGGTGGGTATTCACTGTTACAGGACACGGTTTTTCGCGATAGTGTTACGATATGATGAGGTGAACCAGCTTTCCTCTCGGATTCGCTCCTGTGGCCTCATCATCGTCTTTATTTCAACCGCAAGGCGTCCACTGCTGGACATAGGCCTCGCTTAAATGTTGCCACATCCACCGGTCCTGTTTCCTGTGCATTACTACAAGAATCGTATATTTTCCGGGATGAAACGTAGATACACTCCGCAATTGCCAGAATTTCGGAATCGGCTCGGAACTACCGTGGAATACAAAACCATTTACGAACATAAACAAACAATAATTTTACTTTCTAATATTTGTTCAGAATCAAGCATTATTATGCCGAAAATTCGGTACCGATCCCAATCCCGTACGCCAGTGGACACGCATAGCTCCATCGGCAGGCGGCTGCTAGTAACGAGTGGCGTCTGTAGGTGCCGATATCTAAAGCAGCTCGTTGTAATGAAGTGCGATCATGGAGCCAACAGCCTACCAGCCTCTCAGAATGATTGCTCTGCTTCTGGGAACAGTGGCCGTATTAACGCAGGAATCGCCATTTATGAAGGGAAGTGATGATAGGGTACAGTGACACACTGATACTACATACCGAAACTAAATATCAATACATAATAGTCTGTAACATTTTTGTAGATATAATGCTAAGTTACTGGCTTCCAGAGGTCGGATAGGCAGTCGCTCAATGGTACTTGTACTCCTATGCATCCGGTTAGAGTGGAAGCCGATCCCAACACTGGGCAACAACAAGAACGCCTGTATTACGCAAAAAGTTTGGCTGAAGTTTATATATTTCGCTCATTATTTTTAAGTCCTATGTAGTCCCAATAGTGGGCGATCCCATTTCATAGGTCCAGACTCGAGGCTACTACTGAGAAATTCCGCGCTGGAAAATCCCAATAAACCTTTACTCAGCCTGCGAATCAAACCCAGGACCTCATGTACAGTTGTAGTGCTTGCGATCATAATATCATCTAATTCTATGTTTGGTGATTATAAAACCCTATAATATTTAAATACTGCTTTATCTTTTGTCTCACTATTATTAGTACGGTGGTAATAAAGGCTTTATATTTCACAAGTTTCTCTTCTCTGTTCTTATTTTCCGCAGAAAATTTCATCTTCCATGACCGTTAAAGGACATCACTGATCCTCCGAAATAAATATCTGATAACCAACATCATTCTTAATTAAATAGTACATTATTGTACAAGTGTGTAATGTTGGTGATTACCGCTGAGGCGCCATTGAGACCCTCACGGTCTTAAGAGAGCCGAGGAAGGTAATCATCAATACACTCGTGTATCATATGACGTTTTTCAACACACTTGTGAAGAAAATAATACAAAAAAAACATTTAAACAGTGAAAACGAGCTGAGAAAAAATTTTCGCAATGGCGGGCAAAAATAAACAGTTTTCCTATGCGCGCATCTAACAATGGCGATCGGCCATAGACTAAAAGAATGAGGTTTCTTTTTTTGGCTTTTCGCGGATAGCGTTTTAGCCATGTAATAAATGGGGAATTTCAAGTTTTTTTTATTACAGAGAAAAACAAAAGTTATATTTGAGTGAAAGTTTTATTTATTAAACACGTACAAGTTAAAATTATCTATTTAAATACGAAGTTGCATGAAATGAGCAAGCAATAGATACATTAATTTATTTGTACTATTAAGCACGATTTTTTTTGTATCGAAACTTTTTTAAGAACAAAGCAACTCAACCATAAATAAAAATAAAAAAACTTATAACTCACTTGTGAATAATAGCAATGAAAAAGTCACAGTTTTATTACTGGTGTCATTATGTGCCTAATTGCGGTGAAATTAGAGCCTCTTTATGAGAAAGTGTGTTGAAAAAACCTTATCCACACTAGTTTCTTCAAAAGTAATTTAGTTATTAATTTCGAAAAGTTTGTCTTTAGACAACCATTCTTTATTCAAAAACCTTCGATGCCGTATTAACAATGAATGCCAACATGAGCAATATCGAAAGTCGGCTGATAGTGTTCAGGCACTAGCGGTGTATGAAGGCGCTCAATATTAACGCAGACACCCGCCGTCTGATCGGCGCTGCCTCATTTTAAGGCAAGATGAGATGTTCAGTGTCATGATCTATAGAGAGTGTGGTAATGCACACCAACTTTAGAAGTATCCATAGTTGGCTGATAGTTTTCATTCGGTTATTGAACGGCGCGGCGCTGCCTCTGATTATGTCAAGATGAGATGCTCAGTGTCATGATCTATAGAGAGTGTGGATTACCACACTCTTCAGAAGTATCCATAGTTGGCTGATAGTTTTCATTCGGTAACTGAACGGCACGGCGCTGTCCCAGTTTATGGCAAGATGAGATGCTCAGCGTCATGATCTATAGAGAGTATGGTAATGCACACCAACTTCAGAAGTATCCGTAGTTGGCTGATAGTGTTCAGTCGATAGCTGATCGGCGCGGCGCTGCCTCTGATTATGTCAAGATGAGATGCTCAGTGTCATGATCTATAGAGAGTGTGGTAATGCACACCAACTTCAGAAGTATCCATAGTTGGCTGATAGTTTATATTCGGTAACTGAACGGCGCGGCGGCGGCGCTGTCCCAGTTTATCTATACTTCTATACTAATATTATAAAGAGGTAAAGTTTGTGGGTTTGTGAGTTTGTGACGTTGTAAGGGGTAATCTCTGGATCTACTGAACCGATTTTGAAAATTCTTTCACCAGTAGAAAGCTACATTATTCTTGAGTGTCATAGGCTATAATAAATTTTCAAAAAAATTAGAGATCCTTATGAAAATTGCAATAATGTAACCCAAGGTAGGAACATGTTGCCTATAAAATTCATTCTTTGGCGTGCGCTGAGAAAAACATTGAAGATAGATAAAAAATAGTAGGTAGGTGTTGTATGCAGTCTAGGCTGGCTAGGCAAAGTAGGCAGGGTAAGCAGGGTAGGCAGGGTAGGCATGGTAGGCGGGGTTGGCCGGGTAGGCAGGGTAGGCATGGTAGGCATGGTAGGCGGGGTTGGCCGGGTAGGCAGGATAGGCATGGTTGGCAGGGTAGGCAGAGTAGGCAGGGTAGGCAGGGTTGGCAGGGTAGGCAGAGTAGGCAGGATAGGCAGGGAAGGCAGGGTAGGCGCGGCAGGCAGGGTAGGCAGGATAGGCAGGGAAGGCAGGGTAGGCAGGGTAGGCAGGGTAGGCAGGGTAGGCAGGGTAGGCAGGGTAGGCAGGGTAGGCAGGGTAGGCAGGATAGGCATGGTAGGCAGGGTAGGCAGGGTGGGCTGGGTTGGCAGGGTAGGCAGGATAGGCAGAGAAGGCAGAGTAGGCAGGTTAGACAGAGTTGGCAGGGTAGGCAGAGAAGGCAGGGTAGGCAGGGTAGGCAAGGTAGGCATAGTAGGCAGGGAAGGCAGGGTAGGCATGGTAGGCGGGGTTGGACGGATAGGCATGGTTGGCAGGATAGGCAGCGTAGGCAGGATAGGCAGAGTAGGCAGGATAGGCAGAGTAGGCAGGATAGGCAGGGAAGGCAGGGTAGGCGCAGCAGGCAGGGTAGGCAGGGAAGGCAGGGTAGGCAGGGTAGGCAGGGTAGGCAGGGTAGGCAGGGTAGGCAGGGTAGGCAGGGTAGGCAGGGTAGGCAGGGTAGGTAGGGTGGGCAGGATAGGCAGGGAAGGCAGGGCAGGCAGGGTAGGCATGGTAGGCAGGGTTAGCAGGATACGCAGGGTTGGCAGGATAGGCAGGGAAGGCAGGGTAGGCAGGGAAGACAGGGTAGGCATGGTAGGCAGGGTTGGCAGGATACGCAGGGTTGGCAGGATAGGCAGGGAAGGCAGGGTAGGCAGGCTAGGCAGGGTAGCCATGGCAGTCAGGGTAGGCAGGGTTGACAGGGAAGGCAGGATAGGCAGGGAAGGCAGGGTAGGCAGGATAGGCAGGGAAGGCAGGGTAGGTAGGTAGATAGCCAGTTGACGGGAGCGAAGCCCCGGGGGTCAGCTAGTGTTAAGATAAGATGCTCAGCGTCATGAACTATAGAGAGTATGGTAATGCACACCAACCTCAGAGGTTGGTTGGTGGAGGAGGAGTTGTTTGATAGTGTTCAGTCGATAGCGGTGTGTGAAGGTGCTCAATATTAACGCAGAGTCCTGGGGTCTGATCAGCGCTGCCCCTGTTTATGGAAAGATGAGATGCTCAGCGACGTGATCTATAGAGATAATGTGATAATGGCCACTGTGTTAGATGTTTTGCAACCATATTAGATCATAGGTTGGAGGAAATTTAGTATGTGTGACGGAATTAGTTGTGAGGATTCTGGAGACAGTTCTATTGTTAGTGTGCAGATGTATTGATGTCTAAAGAGTAATTACATAATTCTGTTCTTCTTCGTATCACTGGCACGATAGTCGTTCAGATTTGTTTAGCTCAAAACTTTGGCTTGAAACAATAACCAAATCATAACTTATCTTCATTTATTTTAGCGTCGACGCAACATGGATTCATCTACTATACCATATCCAAGTAAACTTCACTCCCATAAAGAGCTATGCTTCTAACTACGTGCAGTTTCGATATGAGTGTTTTGGCATTATCTTAACCCCCGATTGAGCATATTTCTCTTGATTATAAGAACGAAAGACCGAAGGGATGCGGATGAGTTACCGTCGTTATCAATGATAGATTTTCACTTTGTTTTGCCTTCAGTTCACATTACTACACATGCGTGCTCAAAATCTATCCTGCCGTGATATAATGGAGCTCCACCCTTCCTACCGACGTCGGCAGCTAGTAGCGGCCTCTGTTCGTGTAGCGATGAGATGCCAAACTGTCGACGTTGATCTATAGCGGATCAGCAGCAGCGGTCGGCGGTCACTGAACCAGGTAGCAGCTTCGATGCCCGGCCCATAATTAATAATTATGATCCGCGACTCCGCGAGTTATGGCAATGAAAATCATGATGGTAGCAGATTGAATTTATAGACGTATTACGATGATAGGCCATAAGTTATGACGTGCTTATGAAGAGTGATAGGAGTTTTGCTCGTAATCTGGCTTGTGAGAGCTCTCCATGTTTCAGAATTATTGATAGCATTGTTAACCAGAGATAATAAAGAAAAAGAAAACAAAAAAAATATGTACTCACGTTTTTAGAACTTGGGAGACCTCATCATTCAGCCTTGGCTTTTTTCAACTACATAATATGTTAGGGCCAACTTCATGTCAAATCAGAAAGATGCAGCTTAATATACTTGTAGGTACAGCAATATTTTTAACCGAAGAAAAAAAGGAGGAGGTTCTCAATTCGAGATGTATATTATTTTTATGTATACCGCATAACTTTTTATAGAGTGGTCCAATCAATCAATCTGCATAGCCTTTTCACAACTATGTATGTTGGGGTCGGCTTCCAGTCTAACCGGATTCATCTGAGTACCAGTGTTTTACATGAAGCGACTGCCTATCTGACCTCCAAAACCCAGTAACTGGACAACACGATACCTCTTGGCAAGACTGGTGTCAGATCTAAAGCTTCTGACTTCCCGTAACGAATGTCAAAGATCTTCAAATGCCACTTCGGCTTAACGTGATTTCCGAAACACGGAGAATTCTCGGTAAGTTCAAATGGTCACCCATCCACGGACCGACCTCGTCAAGCGTTGCTTAACCTTCAAGATCGACCCCTGCGGCTGTTATTATTTAGCTACAAGGTCCTCCTTTTTACCCGACTGCCGAAGGAGGGTAATGTTAAACACATTACCCTCACTCTATGTATACTTACGTATGTTTGTTCCTATGTGGCGTTCCAGAGACCAAAAGTGTTGGCCGATTTTGATGATTCGTACGTCAATCGACCCTGCGAGTGTCACTGACTGCATTAAAATTGAAAAATAGGAACATGGCGGCTTTTGGGCGCCATAATGTGGGGGCCCATTTTTTTTTCTAACAATTCCATCGTGTGGGGTATCAAAATAAAGGGTTTTAAGACGCAATTTCAAATATATACATCACTTATATCTTTAAATGTACCTAATTCGAAAAAAAAAATAACTAAGATAAATAAAAAATCAAAAAAATCTTTTTTTAATTGGAAAGAGTATACCTTAAAATTTTAATTTTAAAAATAATATTCACTTCTAAAGGTAGAAAAAAAAACTTTTATAAAAAAAACAACCGACTTCCAAATAAAAACACTACAAAGTGAAAAATAACTTCAATTTCGTAAGTCGGTGTTCTTGTTTTGGTTTCTTCGTTTTTTGACACCGACTTCCGAAATTGAAGTTATTTTTCACTTTGTAGTGTTTTTATTTGGAAGTCGGTTGTTTTTTTTATTTTTCTATTTTTAGTTGTGGTACATAGAGGACCAGTTATATAGCCAGAATAGATTAACCCAATAACATGAAACTTAAACAAAACCGGGGGAATAAAAGTATATCAAGGTGAACTGTTTACACCTGCGTACCCCTTTAGAGCGTACTAGTGTGATGTTATGTTTTGAAATGGTGTAAACAATAAACAGCCATGCGATTGTAGCTATCCCGAGTGATTTGCCGTCATTTATTGAAGAGTTCTGATGTATATCTCCGAAGTTCTTCATCAGATCTTGATAAAATTTAAATGGGACCACATGACAAGCACCAGCTTTCAAATACAAAAATAATCATCAGAATCGGTTCATCCAGTAACAAGTTCTGAGGTAACACACATAAAAAAAAACAAAAAAATAAAGCCGAATTGAGAACCTCCTCCTTTTTGCGAAGTCGGTTAAAAAAAAAGGATTCATTGATCATTTTTCCAATGAATTTTGAATTGTGAACCGACAAAATAAGGAACTGTAAAGCAAAAAATTAAAATCTTTTAGTCTAGCATTTTGAGGTGGCG
Source organism: Orthosia cruda (assembly GCA_964057195.1). NCBI lineage: Eukaryota > Metazoa > Arthropoda > Insecta > Lepidoptera > Noctuidae > Orthosia > Orthosia cruda. The sequence continues at coordinate 2,927,453 of OZ059837.1, forward strand.
CCAAACAATATCAACGAAGATCAACCTAGCACAATCATTATACGGTTTAGTTAATTAATTTACATGTTTGTTGGCTCCAACTCAATTTTTTTCTTTAATAGGTTTTATTATATGGAGCGACTGAACTTGTCAAAGCTATTGTAATCTAATCATACCTCTAAATTAGAAACCATCCACTCAAACTAGTATTCTAATTAAGGCGAACATTATAAATTAAATTGAGACATCACTATCAGTCTCTCACTTTATGACCACACTTTACAAGACTTATTTGTATTTTTGGACCTTCCAACCACACGCACTGAAGCACGGTTGACATATGAAATAATCTAAAAACTATCAAACGTCCTCTATATGATAAAATACAACGAATGATACAAATAGAACAAGCCATTAATAAAGATAGGCAACTTATTTAGTACTTCCGTTTTTGTTCTGGCAACATTCATTCACTCCATAGATCTTTGACCGCGCACTTAATTAATTATATTTTATTTACATGGCAATACTTTCTTGTTTGACTATTATAAAATGTAATGACTTAATTTTAAGACCTGCTTTCCTTTTACGGGTACTACAAGTTTGCAATTAAGGAGTACTAATTATTTGTTTAATGTAATAGACAGCAGTGTCGCCTTTATTACGACCATAATGATGGAGCATAGTCGTTTTCAATAACTTACTAGGTAGATATAATTTTTAAACGAAACATGACAAAAGATAATAGTGGATTTCTCCTCGTTCAAAACCACCCTTAATAAAATATGTATGCTACTTTTCCTACATTGTATATACCTACGCATTTCTTTAACTGAAACAATACATTTTCAAATTCAGCTCTGGGATTGAATCAAACAACAGGATTATCATGCTAGCAAAGAGTAAGGTTAGAAGTAGACTGACTTAAGAATCCGAGTATGAGGATGACTTCACACTGTTGATGGGTTCTATTCCCAGTTCATGCAGTATGTTTGGCTTAAGAATTAAAATATTATACATGCTATCTCATCCGACAACACGTACGAAAGGGATAAACGCTGTGATGAGTAGTAAGAAGCTAGTGCGTGTACGAATACACACTCGTGGTTTACAAATAATAAATGGATGATGATTTAGAACGAAAAGGAGCGCGCAAAATTTTATGACCTTTGGGAATATGAGTATCATGAAAAAACTACTGAATGTATTTGTTTAAAATAAAATTATTTGCATTTTTTTACAGCTTATCTATCCCTGTATTGTGACTGTTTTGCAATTTTCCTTCTTTATATTGTATTTATTTTCGCTCAATGATGCGTTGAAATTTTTACGCTCACTTTACGAACTTTCGACGTTCATAACTGTCAAATACCTACACCTTTTTTTAGTTTTTTTTTTCCATACGGGGCTAGATAATGATAAGACAATTTATTTTGAGCGTACATCGTCAAACAGTGGATTAATCGCCATACTAAGTTTGTATGGAATAATGACTGACTAGGGCAACCTTAAGGTTTTTCGTAGTATTAGCCTTTTTTTTTTTTGTTTTCGGGGGGAAACCTTCAAAAAGGCGCCTGGACTTTTGGGGAAAAGACCAGGGAGTGTGGGATTTTTACCTCACTAAAACCACCCCGGTGATCACCATCAGCACGTAGAAGGGGCCCCGTAACCTCTTAAAAGACCACACCGGGACCCCCTCTGAGCATCGCCTGTTAGGGCACATCCCTGGGGAGACTGAGAGCGCCTCCCCTGACCCACGCTGTGCACGGCAGCACGTGATCACTGTGCCGCCGTCTTGCCTGGAGTAACTTGGTGGACGGACAGAGTCCCCAATCTGAGCGCCCGTGACCCTTGAGTCCCACTTGCTTAATGCTGGCGGGGTTTCGCCGTTTTAGGCATCGGGGCGGTTGACTCCCCGACGCCTTCTTCTTCGAGCAGGATCGGCCCTCTCACGCTTCCGCTCGGCGGCCTCCTGGCGCGCTATCACCACTCTGGCGGATGGCACGGATTCGGTTATAAACCCTCGCGTCCATGTCCGCCAGAATGTCTAGCGGAGGAAAGCGTGCCAGGAGTGTTGCCGCCTCAAATGATACCGTCCGGTAACCTCGTGCGATACGAATGGCCATTCTCCTCTGCAGGCTATTAATTTTTGTCCTGCAGCGTCAGACGCCTGTTAGTCTGCTTGACCAAACAGGCGCCCCGTAAAGGACCATCGATCGCACGACACCCGCATAGAGGCGGCGAACTTCTTCCCGTGGTCCCCCGAGGTTGGGCAGCAGTCTATGCAAAGCACCCACTGCCTTTTCAACTCGGGGGACCAGGCGCTCGAATTGCTCTTCGAAGCCCCACCGACCATCCAGGCTTAGGCCAAGATACTTAATGTAACGACCCACCTGGACTTGTGCATCTCCCACTGACGAGCTGGGTGGTTCTCTGCTCCTCGGCAGTTTATGGAACCATAGCGCCTCAGTTTTATGAGGCGCTATCTCCAAACCCAGCTCGCGGATCGATGCCACGACTTTTGCCACTCCGAGCTCGGCAAGCTGGATGGACTCGTCAAAAGTGTCCCCGCCAGCCAACACCAATGTGTCGTCTGCGTAACAGACAATATTAACGCCGACGGGGAGATCTACACGCAGGACCGCATCATATGCGAGATCCCACAGGGGAGGGCCTAAAACCGACCCCTGCGGAACCCCACACGTAATCTCCCTCCGATGCACGCTACCATCACGATCCACATATCGAATGTGCCGGTTACGTAGATAAGCTCCGACAATGCACTGCAGGTAAGGGGGCACTCTATGATGTACTAGTGCCTTCGTAGTATTAGCCTAGAGTCAGATTTTGTGGACGTTTGATGGCAACAGGCTCACCCCCTATTCAATGGGAGGTAAACATAAATGCTACCTCTGCCTACCCTTTTAGAGAACACAAGCGTGATATTCCATTTCTATTCTCACCACAGGATAGATCGACATCAGAAACAAGTTGAAAAGCAATCAGAACTGTATTACAATGTCTCGTATTACCGCGGGATCCAATTACGTGCGTTATAATTGCGCCCGCGCAGCCCGCTTGTAATAGATGGTGTCTCCCTGATCGATTTAGTGCGCGGGTTTGTGCACTGAACAAATTGTTTGATTGATTCTCGTATGTATTGAATTTACATGGTGTGATGCTGTTTTTTTATACGAGTAGTGTAGTCTGTCCTGGTCGGATTGAATATCACTTAATTTAGAACTAATTCTTTCGACTCACGCCTTAACTCGGTTCTGAATATTACGTAATGTTGGCTGTATAAATACGAATGCTGGACTGTATTTAGATTTAGTTGTAATAAGGATACATACAGCAGTACACAAGAGAAAATAATATGACAGTGTTGCCATAGATTAACATTAGATTTAATTTGCCATACACATCATTGATGTGCAGTGGTGGCTTAGTGGTATCGGCCGCGATTTATAAGTTGTAGGTCGTGGGTTCAAACCCAGGCAGGTGCTTTACTTCGTGAAAATTATTTCACCACCATTGCTCTCAAAACGGTGAAGGAAAACATCGTGTGGAAACCGGTATATCCTAAAAACAAAAAATCGTATACATCCACCAACCCGCATTGGCCCCGCGTGGTGGATTACGGTCCATTCCCTCATAGAGAGGAGGACTGTTTCCCCAGCAATGGGAACATTAAAAGGCTGATTATGATGATGATACAAATCATAGACAAAAATGGTACGTTCAAATCAATTGAACATTGGCTTTTGCTAATATCATTTTATTGGGTCATGTGACAGGTTTCATGATGGATGGATTGTGTGAGGAGAGGAGTGATATGAAAGAAAAGGGCGTCTGTGGTAGCATGACCGTTTATAGGACCGACGGCAAGTAGGACCTAAGATGAGCGAAGGGCTGGACGATGATGATGTGGGAGGCCTCATATTGGATAAGTTTTGATTCATATTGGTATTTAATGTATCAGCCGTATTATACAATCGCCAGTGTTCATTGTATTATGATAAAAAGCCAATCTTACTCTACAATTAAGTTCAACGACTTGGGTCCGAACCCACGACCTATCTCATCACTGCTCGAAGCCTCAGACGCTTCATAAATATCCAATCATAAGAATGCAAAAACCCATCGATACCAGCTATCAACTTCCACATTGTATTGCCTTCATCCAGGATTATTTCCCATAAAGGGGATCAAAGGGCCGCTAATACCTGTGACCTTTAGAACACACCTGTCAGACCACACAGTCGCATGCGCAACTCGGAGCAACATTAGTTTCAAACGATTACAGATATAACGTTGTTTTATTAAATAATAATTCGTCAACAGTGTGTTGGATCAGAAACAGTGAAGGGTTCTGTAGTCGGGATGACTGACGCATGCACAATATTAATTTTATCGACAGCAAAAATAAGATTAACTAACAATAGATTTTAATAAAAAAGTTATTTAGAAACATCATTGCACTGATTTTTTAACATCTAAATAATAAGGACTATAAAATTATTTAGCAGAATATAGAATACAGGTTTTCATCGACTAGTACTTCCTCCATTCTTCGAGCACGATGGCTGTGTAACATCCGGACAGATGGAAATTTTTGCTAGTTTCTAGGGAACCCTAAAAGTGAACATTTGTTAATATTTTAGTTAATTAAGATAAGGAGTATCGGAAACATTAAATATCCATCCATGCTCAGCTGCTTGTTATATTTTTGTGATATTGCTACTGTATAATTTTTGTATGAGGTTGATGTGCCAGACAAAAGTTCTTACATGCATTGTCAAATTAATACGAATTCATTCTTTCGTTCTGATGGACTGCTTACCCAGAGCATTTTTGTATATCTTCATAGATCTTCGATTCGTTCTTGTGTGCTATATCGATAAGATTTCATTACTGTTGTTTGTTGACATAATTTACACACTTAATTTATCTGAAAACAAAGTAACTTAATTTATTAACACAAACAAGTTATTACAAAAACAATTTGCACAATTTAATTAAATAAAAATAAGTTCTCTATTAACACAAAGGAAATGGCCATGGGCTTCAAACTAGGCACAGTCTGGCACAGCCTGTGTCGTGGTGGCCCAAGATTAAGAATGAGCATATTGAAAGTTCTGTATGACAGCACAATGTTATCAATTAATTAAATAGCATTAGAAATTAAATAATCAAAATCTTAAACAATAATCAAAATCAATAATTACAATAAAAATATAATAAAATTAATAGTAAAAAAATACTTTAAAATTGAGATTAAAACCACATCACCCAAGTGGTTTACACCTTTGTTTTACAAATAAACTATTTGTAAAACAAAGGTGTTAGCCACATTGTTACATAAATCAGATCGCAATAAAAATAAAAATCAGAATTTAAATTCATTTTCATCAGTTAAAATTTTATGGAATCAGAAATTAAATAATCAAAAATCTTAAAACAATAATCAAGGTATCAATATGTGTGTGATTACATTCATGAGCATGTATGCATAAGAATAACAAACTGAACTAGGTTTTATATTTGAAGACACAATACAAAACAAACTGAGGCATATTTAGTTAACTCAGTAGGTTGGGAAAAACAATAACTTGAAAAAGGTAAAGAAAATGATGGATGAGTCATACCTAGCGATACCACCTTATCATTGCTTACACAATAATTTCATTAAACTTTTTGTTCCCATTAACTGCACCATAGCGAGGATATCCACCATCCAACCACCACAATTACTGTCACTCAACAGCCTACCTACCCTGATAAGGATATAGCGTGTAGTTGTCCGTCCAAAGGGTTCAATCATCGGCTTGATTTATGATTGACTGGAGCGCGAATAAAAAGCGAATGATTGTATGCGCGGGCGCATGATCGATGGCGCACAATTGAAGCGCACTTCTTATGCGAACGTGTTGCTGTATTTTATTTACTATGGATTTATGTTGCAGTTAGGGTTGCTAACAGTTTTTAGAAGAAATTGAGAATAGAGTAACTTTAAAGGTACAGGTGTTTTTAATAGTACATTATAGCAAAGGCCGGGAAATAGGCAATTACAGGTCGAGTATGAGATTGAAGGCCGAGCCGTAGGCGAGGACTTCACTAATACGAGACAGGCAATTGCCATTTCCGCCGAGGCATATTTAGAGCTTTTCTCAAAAGAATGCAGGAAATAAAACATACTTTTTATATTATACATTTAATTTATTAAAAGTTACAACAACATTACTGGAACGTTGTAATGTTCCAAATTCAAAAAACGCTCCTGCTCCTCTTTTTTCGAAAATAATGACAATATTTCCATGCATATTTGAGAAACATAATTTTGCGACATAATTCTAAGAAGCCATGGTTTTTTTTTTCAATCTGCTATTTAGAACCAAATAGACAATATCTCTTGGGTATTTTAGCGTACTCTCTTGCTTTTGTAGAAAAGTTACGCTAATGTAAAAAAAAGTTAATTAAAAAATCAAGAAACCGACTGCTTAAGAAGCGAACTAAAAAGACATAAAGAATAAGAAAATCATGCTGTGCAGTCGGAGGATACAATATTCGCGAGCTGGCAGACCAAAACCAGATGTACATTTAAACATATAAGTGTTATATATTTTTGAAAACAAGTCTTAAAACCCTTTATTTTGATACCCCACACGAAGAAAAAATTGGGGCCCCACAATATGGCGCCCAAAATCCGCCATTTTTCTATTTTCAAAGCTATGTATAGCCGGTGACACTCAAAAGGTTATGACGAATCGATTGACGTAAGAATCATCAAAATCGGCCGACGCCTTTGGTCTCTAGAACGCCCCAGAGGTACAAACGTAGACTGAAAAACACATCAGGTAAATAGAGTACAATATTCTATATTACAATACGGTTGGCAACCCTAATAGTAGAGCTCAAAATGCATGACACTCTTACAACAGCTGGTAATTATGAAAATAAGACCTAACTCCTGTGACAAGACTTCACTGAATTTAGTTTACATTTTATGTAATGGTCTTTTAAATATGTTTTATTCAATTTATGTTTAACTGGCGGAATAATACACAATTTAAGTAAAGAATTTTAGTGTTCAGCATTTTTTTTGACGTTGACATATGAAGTTGTAACGGCTTCGAAGAGCTAGTGGGAGCTAGCAGGTCCTTGTTGCCGATTCCATAATAGACTATGAACATAAATTCGAATTTCAAATGCAATATAGAAAAAGACGATATTTTTAAAGCACACATCTGGTGGTCCAATATAGAAATATACCTCAAGCTGCCCTAATTGTCAGAACACACAACCCAAGACAGAACTACTTGGCGCAGCAAAATGAAGAGACCGAACCCCAAATAATAGGACCAAGTTAGGAAGAACAAGGCCTTTCAGGAACTATTCCAATAACTAGGGTTGCAGGTCCTGGCTAATAGCTTTTTTGTTTTTTTTTTTCCTATGGAAATCCTCATGGTTGTCTTCCGCCTTGGGGCAGGCGGGGGGGGTCTGTCAGACTCTAACTGACTAAAACCACACGGTGTTTCTCTTCGTCACTTCTTGTTGCGGTGCGGGGACACGGACGCATTCTCCACAATCAATACAGCAGTGACGGTTTGCACCAGCAAACCCCATCTATGGCAAAGGGAGAAGTGAGCTGCTCCTAACCCTTTCTTCATTGAGAGAAGCGCGCGGAAACACCACGCGACGCAGACTCGGGCCTATGTGCTTGGATAACAGACTTCCCCAAGTCCGTCACCCGTAGGCCACTTTACGGTGGATGGAAGAGAGCATTATCAGCCCTCCTCCTGCGTCCACTCCGTTGGACGCGTATTGGCAGAGTGAAGGACATCTCCCTCTCCCTTTCTGCAGCCTCTTTCATTGCCATCACCTCTTCGGTGAAGGCAGCCACTGCTTGCCATGATCTTTCGCTTCCTACTATAGATTTGATTATGGACAGAAGCGAGAGATCGCTCCCCACTTCGGCAACTAGGGCATTACGCTGCTCCACCCAGGCTAGGCACAGCTCAATGATATGTTGGGCCGTGTCCTCGCTATAGTTACTTCCCAAAGCAGCCGTGCCCTGAAAGTACCTGTATCAGGCGGAAGGTCATTACTCCGTGGCGCCGCTCCAACCATTCCACAAGTACAGGTTCCAAGGGCTTCGATGGTCCTTAGGCCAGCCCCAGGTCGCATCAATCTTTCCATCCACTCTTCAATCACTTCATCTCGGAGCTCATTTTGCTTAAGTCTTACCACACTTGCTGGAACCTGTGTCCCCACTTCCTTGCGCCAGATGTACAATGACGCTAATGACTTTGCGTCCAAGTCCCATGGCACCGACCCAGCAAGAGCACATCCTGGCTCCTACCTAAGTCATGCTAATAAATATGAACTTTTACTTCATAACCCAAGCAAGTTTTCTTCTACAAGAGACGTAATTCTGACTTTGACTATACGAAGGCATTCGACCAACTCAATCATAAACAAATAAACATATATTACAAAAATATCTCAAATCCATCATAATAATGCAGCAACAACGGCACACCGTGAGATAGTCTCTCCGCCCGGATGCGCCTGACTTTGACGTATAACGCCACTCATGCGCAACTGTGGGACCGTACGATCATTTTACTGTCAATCATAGCCTGCCTGCTTCTCACTGACGCCATGACATAAAAACTGCAAGTAAATCATACGTGTCGTGCGTTTCCCGTATGTACGGTGGCTTGGGTTAATGTAATTGAATTAATAATTACTAGGTTAGTCCGTGGTTATGTCCAGGTAAAAGGTTTTAATTGATAGAGATTAAAATTACACAGTTATGACGAGTTTCCTCCGTGCCTCGGAAAACATGTTATGTAGTTGCGCCCGGCTGTCTTTTGAAAATCTTTGACGGTGTTACGGATTGACCGAAGCCAGTAAATCTGACACCCGTCTTCAAGGGGTTTCGTGTTACTACCCAGTGCCTGGGTTTTGGAGTACAGATAACCAGTACTTACCTGCATCCGGTTAAGACGGGCAACTAACACCAACTTAGTTAGGAAAAGTTAGGCATCTCGATTGAGATTTTAAGATAGAGAGAAAATTAAACACTGTGATATTTTGAAACCGATTTTTATGTATATGTACGTATGTATTACGAAACAAAACTGGTTTTTAATTTAAGCCGGCAACAAAAGGAGATTCAGAAGATAACTTTTGCATTCAAAATATTAGGATGGTACGATGCCAAAAAATGCACCTATCTGGATCTACTGACAGTTACAAAGGTACTCGTATCTTAAGACGACGACAGTCACCAACGACCTTGTGGGCACAAAACGAGCACTCGTATCACACCCGCGAGACTCAAAATTCTGTAGTTTTTTGTAACTTCCATATTATTCTATGAGTAAAAAAAAGCCTTAAATCAAAATTTAGATGATAAAATTGTTGATGACTTCATTAAAATAACGCCTGGCGGTTTTGGTGCGATTGTCGTTTTTTTGTCTGTGTTATATATAACTTTACAAATTAATTACACCATGTTATACTAATAAAACTCAAAATGTTCTTAGATCAAATTATTAAGAAAATAGTCTAATGTAACATATATTTTTTCCATAAAATTACGACTAGCCATTTAGTGGTGATTCTCATTTTTAAAACAGCTACTCAGGTGTATCTGCGCCTTAACTTAGAACTTCTTTAAGTAATTTTCTATTTAGACTATTCATTTTCTGGTCCATTAGCAGCATATTCATACTCACCTAAATACATAAACAGTCGGTCACTGCAGCAACCAGCGAGTGTGGTGGAAACGTAGCCTGCAATAAGTAAGATACCGGGCGTCTGCTATTGTTTTCCGATACAACCCGATGGCGATACTTTGGACGGGTCGCGTTCGTGTTGTATATCGGGCATGTAGGTCGCTGCTTGATGCCACTGGAACGTGGTACAAGTTTATTTATGACGCATTATGAATACTGCTTCCGTGGAGGAATATAAAACACGCAAAAGAAAGAAATTCTATACATTCTTTGCTAAATGAATTAATACCTAATTAGTGATACGGAATTACAAAATAATGTCCCTGCTGTTAAATGCTGTTATTTGGAGGTAGGTACAGTAGGCTGCACTCTAGTGATAACAACCAGTGTAAGGCTCTAAAAGAAGGGCTGCATTTGGTCTGTACAGTCGGTTAGCGGTTTCGATGCAGTTGTTCAGATGTGTTATGTATGTCTACTGCACAGAAACTGCATCCAAACTGCAATATTGCAGCTGTCATGCAGTTTAAATTCAGCCCGTCTGTCTAGACTCTTAGCTGGGCCTGGCATTTGCATCCTAGTGAAATTCTATACTATGCTAGGTCAGATCAAGGTATGAGTGTTACCACCGACGAACAGCTCACTGTACTGTACCTCTGTTAAAGCTTAAACTACATCAACTTATTATTTTAATGACTTAAATTAGTATAGCATAGCATAACTAATCACAAAAACGTAGCATAGCACAGTGATTAACTAATCTTTCGTTTGTTTCGTTCGTTTGTATTTTGTAAAGAGTTGTGAAACTAAAGGTTTGGTAACAATAAAGTATATTCTATCTGTCTATCTATCCAGCCTCACACACAGTGCACTCTTGCACCCACCAACACAGCAACCCCTAAATAATTCCCAGCTCTCCCAATCACTCCATCACTCATATGCCCTCTTCCACCATTAAGTTTTCTAACTTATAGCCAGAGTGTGAAGTTAAATGCAAGACGAATAAGACTCATTGCTCGGCTAGTATTCCACGTAGCTCGGGGATGCAAACCTATAAATGTATGGGATGGGGTGCGCCAGTGAATAAACATGAATGAGTACACTAGCGGAACGAAAATTTACCCCGTGGTTGTGGCTCGATTGTTTGGAACATTTTTGGTGAAAAATTTGATGGCTGTGGTCTGTTTTCCGTTACTTAGATGATGGCTTTTATGTTGTAGGAATAGGAATAGGTATTGAAAAATAGAAGGAATTTAATAAATTCAAAATCTACATTATTTAGTCAGTAAAACAAAATACAACAAAAAATACGGGCCAAGAGCGAGTCGGACTCGAGCACGAAGGGTTCCGAACCATTATCGCAAAAACGGCAAAAAACACTGTTTTTGTATGGGAGCTACATTTAAATATTTATTTTATTCTGTTTATAGTATAGCGGCAACAGAAATACATCATCTGTGAAAATTTAAACTGTCTAGCTATCACGGTTCATGAGATACAGCCTGGTGACAGACGGACAGACAGACAGACGGATCATGGAGTCTTAGTAATAGGGTCCCGTTTTTACCCTTTGGGTACGGAACCCTACAACAATTAGAAATTATTTTATTTAACTTAGTCATGGCTACTCATGGCATAGTTACAATTATAAAAAATATTCTTATTCTAGTTACATAAACGTGGTGAGAAATTAAAACTAACTATGATCTTGACAAGTTACGAGTATTAGCGGGTCCCATACTAGGCATAAGGCAAGTCATGTATCAGGGTGACACAAAATATAGGTTCCAGAATATTATTTATTTGAATTTAAAATAATAGAGAATTTTCGGTGTGTTTTAATAAAATTAGCAAAAAAGTACCCCTTATGATATTTTTACCACATGAGTAAATAATTTCAAAAATAGAACACAGAAGCCTCCATCACATATTCATGGCGCAATAGCCAAAAAAATTACGATATCGAAAAGGAAAATATCGGATACGTTCACCGAACAAAAAAATTAAGCTATACCCCAATTTTTGGCCGACATTGTATCAGCTCATTCCTGGGAAGACAGGCCTCACTCAATATCGGATATTGTTGCCGAAAATGAGTATTTATGTCATCGTTTGTATAAAATGTACTGCAATGTGGCTCGAAAGCGTTTTTCCTGCGATCTCGCCTCGCTTTGTTTATTGAACAAACTTTAAGGATATTTCTTCGGTTTTCCTCTTTTCTTCTTGAGGTTATTTCGGCTTCTCTTATTGGATTCATGAATTCGGAACAAAGTGTATCAAGTCGTTTATCAGTTTGTTACCTGTTTTTTTTTTGGGAAATGTTTGTGGGGCGCATCACTTACTGCCTATGAATTTTCTTTTATTTTCTACTGGGATACAAATTCTTACCTTATGAATTTCGTTTTTTTTTGGAAAAGTTTTTTTTTATTTACAAGAGATTGCAGCTAAAAAATATATAGTACATCACATAAACAATGACAGTGGGCGCTTTTACTTCATACCAAACAAAAATATTTATAAATAAAACCATAATCATTAAAATATCGACACTAACCCAAATTCTCATCCATTTCTTTTACAACTTTCTTCGACACCTCAACATTAAATAAGCAATATAAAACACTAACGGGGGTCTAAAAATAACACATAAATTTCAATTCCACCCATTAAAACAAGAAAGAACATATAATATTATTTTATATTAATATTGTCTGTGTATTTGTTGTGCCCCCCGGACAGACAGACATTGTTTCAAGTATTCATAAAGTGACATAAAGGCACCTTTGACACCGGCCACACTTTCTATTGCTATCTCCGTTGACTAAAGTGCCATCACTCTCTTCTATTTTTGGTTTTATAGCGATTGTAGAGATCTCAGTTCAAATCCCAGGCTTTCTTTCTAAATATCTTGTCAGAGTATAAAAGTAGAAAGATAATTATTGTAACTAAACAAACAGTAGTAGCTTTTAACTTAAACCAAAATGTGGAATAGGAAATGTTTTTGTCACAATTTAAAGGGTGCAAAGCCTAAAATCGATTGTTTGGACATTTTTAGGGTCCGTTCCTCAAAAGGATAAAAGGAACCTTTATAGGATCACTTCGTTGTCTATCTGTATGTCTGTTAGTGTGTCAAGACCTTTTTCTCTGGAATTCCTGGAGGTATCAATTTGAAATTAATATCTTACACTCAGGTCTGCAACCCCTTGCAACTTGCAACAAAATTAAACTTCTAGATCAATGGAATCAATAGTTATTTGTGCAACAAGAGAGAAAAGTTGGTTTTTGGTGCGAGTGTTGATTATGAATTCCGAGTTAGCGAAGGATTCAAAGTCACGAGATGCAAATAACTTTGGTCTCG